>JAOPFQ010000002.1:0-600000 GCA_030064505.1 Chouioia cunea | reverse complement strand
GATATTGTAAAAACAGGTTAAACTTTATTATACGTTTTATTATAATAGAAATATTTGATAATCAGCGAAACCATGACAACATCGAAAGATCGAAATCCTCCACCTTTGCACAGTTTTCATTGGTTGCATTGAAGCTTGACCCGTTGAGAGTTATCTATTGAAAACTTTCCGTTAAATCTGCTTTTTTACACGTTGATAATTGTCACGCATGAGTAAATTAAAATATCTCACTCCAGAGCAAAAGAAATTTTACGAAGACAATGGTTTCGTTAAAATATCGGGACATTTTTCAGACGAGGAGTTTAAGAGATTTTAGAGGAGTATGACTATATTTTCGTCGAAATATCCAAGGAAAACATGGGAGGATTGGAAACTGTATGGTTTGGTGAAGACAAAAAAAGTAGCTATTAACATCGATTACACCTATTAACAAGAATGTCATTTGCATTATAGCGGATACAAGTATTCGTTGTAATTTCATCAGCGTAAACGAATCGCTATTTTTATCGTACATCGTCTACTCGCAATTGGAAAGTTAAAAAAATAATATAATCGCAGGTAAAATCTATTCACAAGTGGCAAATGTTCAGCGACGTATTCACCAGATTAATCACAAACTCAAAACTTTTGGACGCGGTAAAAGATATCATGGACCCGAATATCTTGCTTCATCACAACAAGGCTTATATTAAACCACCGGAGAAAGGAACACCTTACCTCATGCACCAGGACTACCCGTATTTCCCGTTCAAAAAACATACGATGCGTGCAGTTTTTATTCACATGGATGATACGACTGCTGAAAATGGTGGTCTCTGCGTCTACCCTGGTAGTCATAAATTCGGTCCTTTGGAAACGTTTGAACTAACTGACATCGATACCGCTGATGACGTAATACGTTACATTGATCCTCAACGTTTTCCGATATTTGGTGCTACACCCATTTCAGTCGCGAAAGGCGACATCGTCATTTTCTCTTATCTGTTGGTCCATGGTTCCTACCTCAATTTATCAAATAGGCAAAGACGTATGTTCCTGCTGCAGTTGCGCTCAGCTGACGACGAACCTTTGAAACACGTATATCGTTCGTCTTGTCAAGATCTTGTGCTCAGAGGCAGGAATATGAAAAGAAAAGCCGACAAATCTACGCGATTTACCAACACTATTTCGAATAATTGAATCAATTTCTTTACCACTTGTCTTAACGTGTTTTATCGTCTAAATTGTATTTGTAGTTTTATCAAAATAAATGCTTTTTCCATTTTAACTTTGAATACGTTATTTTCACAGTTGTTTATTTTATCTAAGATTTATATTGATTGATATCGAAGCTGACAGGGACTAGAGTTTTGAATAATTAATTTTTGTATTTCACGCGAAAATCTGCAAGTAATCGGAAGTTTTAAATCTTTGCACGAGTAATTGTGCGACTGCTGCGATAGTGATTTCTCAATTATTACCAAATGTAAATTTTCCATTTAAATTGATCGCGCGACTAAGCGCTATCTCGAAGTGATGTAAATATTGAACGATATCTTTACGATTATTCAAATGCCAACAACAGTGTTTAAAAGTACGGTTTACATGGAAAAAAATAAAAGTGTCTGTTGCGACTTTACGCGGAAAATCTAGTCTTACATCAGAATGACTTTGCGTCTTTTATAATTTTTCGTAAAGACAACTAATAAAAGGTTTAATCGGCAAGCATTTTTTGTTCAGTTGGCCACTAATAACAGTACTATCGACTCGACATGTCCGGTAAACTCAAGATATTAACAGCCGAACAGAAACAATTCTGGCAGGATAATGGTTTTATCAAGTTGAGCGGTATCTTTACCGAGGAGGAATTCAACGAAATTTCAAACGAATACGACGATTTATTTAATCGTAAACAAAAGGAGGATGCAGGTGGTTTGGAAGCCGCTTGGAAAGGAGCCGACATGAAGAAAGCTGCTCAAAATGTCAATTACACCGTGAGTATCGGAAACCCACTCGATATAGCGATAACGTTTCACGATGAAAAATCTGTAACAACAATAATTTGTCGTAGGTGAAATCGATTCACAACCTTCAGATGCATAGCGCGGTGTTTTCGCGACTACTTGTGCACCCAAAGCTGATGGACGCGATGGAAGACATAATCGGTCCGAACGTTCTGCTTCATCATACAAAAGCTCACGTCAAGCCACCGGAGAAAGGTGCGCCGTATTTGATGCATCAAGACTACCCCTATTTCCCATTCAAAAAGCACACTATGTGTGCGGTATTCATTCACTTGGACGACACAACTCCGGAAAACGGTGGTCTCTGCGTCTATCCAGCAAGTCACAAACTCGGACCGTTGCAAGAGCGCGAATTGATCGACGATAACGGCGAGAAATATCGATACGTTGATCCCGAACGTTTTCCAATTTCCGGTGCAACTCCGGTTACCGCTAAAAGAGGCGAGATCATCGTTTTTTCCTACCTCTTGCTTCATGGATCCTATTTGAATTTGTCCAATAGACCGAGGCGTATGTTCCTCGCTCAATTGAGATCGGCGGACGACGAGCCCACCAAGAACGTGCATCATTCTCATTGTCAAGATCTCGTGCTCAGGGGCAAAAATCCGTTCATGTCTGCGACCATGGCTACGAGATTCGTTGATTCTACTAAAAATCAATGAATTGTCGTTTCGTTTATTGTCTCGTTTACTCGTTGCTCCCGATTATTCTTACTCTATCGCTGTTGGTCAATAAATATTTTTTTAAATATTTCTATAAATTACAACGTTATTCGATGCTGCTCTCCAAACACACATCTTGCTTTTTTAAATTTCACTTGCGCTCTGTGACAAACATATAACGTACAATTGATACGCTCTTATAACCTCTAGCGATGTTAAAAGTACGCCAGCCGTCATTGCTTCATTAACCAAATGGAAATGACGTAGCGAAAATTTACAAGTGGTAAAAGTTCGATATCAATGTTATTGCAATGAATTCGAATATTGATAATGAAGCGTTGTCAGACGACCTACGACACGAAAGTAAGCGAGATATATATGTACAAATCAGCGAATATAACACATCGTATTTGCGAGCGTCGCGCGATTTCAAAATTACACGCTGTTCTAACCGAAAATAAACGCGATAGTAGCCAAACATCCGGATGTATTTTACGAGGAAAACGAGTACCGTTGTCAAGAGGAATGCGAAGATGAGCAGATCGAGGGGGATTCTTACGTAGAGGAGGTGCACGGATATTCGAGAGGTTCTTTGTTTGACTTGATTTACGTGGGAAAAGAGGAACAAGAGGATGAAGCGGAAGAAGAGCAAGAGGAAGATACTTTCTCAGCCGTTGGATACGACGAAACAAGATTTCGTTATGGGGCACTAAGCGACGAAGAACGACAAGAGATCGTGCGAAAAGTCCGTGATTTGTCTAGCGAGGTTAAGGTATCGATGATCGTAAACAAGTTTCTTCACAAAAATTACATCGACACGAATCGCAAGTCGCCGTCGATGGCAAACGCCCTCGATAAATTTGACGAAACCTTGATTTTTGAGGATACTCGGTACATAATTGACAAGCAATTTGATTCGATGATATTTTTAAGTCGTACAGATCATTTACGAACGTAGGTACCAAGCGACATTAGAAAATTTTGCGCAAACACGCGACGACGTCGATGAGAGGATAGCATCTCTCGCGACCGAGTTGGAAAATCTAGAAAATTCTTGCAGTTCCGCTGAATCTGCGTACGCGGAGATGTTCGAGAATCTCTTATCTCAACAACTCGCGCTTGCGAAGAAAACGAAACCTCCAAAATACTCAAAAGAATCGTGGTTGTCGGAAGTCGAACATTACCTTGAAAATCAACGACAAAGAGCTCTAGAAGTCGAGAGAATTCGTTTGGCTCGTGTACATTTACAAGGCAAATTAGCCAAATTGACGGGTAGATTGAAGCAATTCGATTCGTTGGGTCCTGGCTTCTCCATGATGGATTACGAGTATTTGCTCAAGAGGAAGGACGTCTACAGCGAGAGACGCGACGAGCAACGCCAAAATATCAGAAAACTCAATGATAAAAACTTGAGTTCCGCAGCGGTATTCCTAAAAATCTCTTACACGTTGACTCGACGCTTTGTTCCCGGTCGTTTGATTGTTTCTTTTGCTTTTTATAGATAATCAGACACATCGACGAGGAGGCTGATTTGTACAACGAAAAAGTTACGACAAATTTGAATCGTTTAAACGTACTCGTCAAAGGAAACAAATACGAACGTTACAAATCAGTCGAATTGGCTAAGACCAAGGTGTCGATAAGCAAGAGTACAAACAGGCTGAGAGAACAAATCGGTCTCTTGAATTATCCATTTTTGCTCGGGAAAATGGAGCGTGATTTGCGAGAAATAACGACGTTCGAAAAGCGCACCGATACTTTACAAACCAAGATGATTCGGGACGCAAAGATAATATCTGAATGTCGCACGTAGTCGATAAAAATACTTGGTACAATTGTTTGAAGAGCTTTTTCTTTTGCGCGATCGTCCTTTTGTTTGGAAGCTTTCACGCGACATTCTCCAACGCGTACGAAACCGTCGTCGGTTTATTATCCGTACCCTCGTTGATTACCCCCAAAGTAACCGTACTTTCGGGATGAACATTCGCTCAAACCGTCTATAAAATCACAATGGGCGGTATTCGCGCATATGGTTTCGCGTACATTTCTGGATGACTTTGAAGGGCCTGCAAACGCGCATTTTTCACTACGCACAACGCGTTATATTTATCGATCGTTTGATCGCCGTTGAGAAATGAACCGTTTATATTCGAACGGAACCCTGACATTTTTCGTAATCCCATAAGCCTATTGATAAAGCTTCTCGCTAAAGTGGAAATAACCACTAGAGAACGAGCCGTCGTCTCGAGCGCGCTCTACGTTGTAGACAAATTATATTACCGTGACGACGAATGAAACGCAAAGTAGAAAGATCGCGAGAAAATTCACGGCACCAGCGAGCGAGAGCAATCGCGAGAAAAATGATTTTGACGAGTTTATAACAACGCTCTCGGTCCAGTCGCGTTCAACGCCTTCGTAACTCGAGGTCGTGTTGAACACGTCATTTATTATTAGATCTTTGTAATAATCAATGTCGAACCAAAAATAACAGTGGCCTCCACAAACCTCGCCCTACAAGAATATACCGCGTCGTAAAAATAAAAGGCACTGTTGTATTTGAACGAACGAGAGCTTTCTATGAAAATCGATGTCGTAAGTCGTTTACCCAAAATATGCCGAATATTATCGAAGAGATGTAGGCCGAAAGTGAGTTTAAGAAACGATCTACGTCGCTGGATCTTGTCCGTTCGTTCAATCAACTCTTCGTATTGCCCTAACCATTCCACTATTCCAACGTATTAACGTCAGTGCTTACACCTTGTTTATTTTCTTTTTAAGCAACAATTGAACTTGCAAGCTTTTTACATTTGAACGCACGGATTAAATGCTGGCGCCATCGCGCGCAATTTTCTCGAGTTACGCTTGCCACAACTTGCAAATGTGTGCAAATCAATGTTAGGTTGACGATGTTTACACACGCCGACAGTGTGCAGCTGTTATACCGCTTTCAACAGGTGTTGTGCATGCCAACGGACAATGTGCAATAATAAAAGTATGATTGCACGATTGTAATTGTTGTGGCTTGCTCTAATGGAGGCTAAACTCTCTGCTTATCGTAATAAAAAGCGACGAGAGGCTATGGTGGAAGCAGCGAAAAATACGATAAAGGAGGCATTGTCTTGGCAGCGAAGCTCGACCATTAGTATTTCCGATGTAAGAGGTTATCTTTGCTAAAACGTTCGATCAACTTTCATTTTCCTTTTTTTTTGTTTTATTTTCAAACAAAATAGACAAGTCTTTACTTTTCGCTGATTTACATCGTATAAAATATCAAATCACTCTTCAACTCGTCGTTGTCATACTTGTACATAATTCCAGGATAAGGACGACCTGGAAAGTATCATATCCGAAGAGAGCATAGATTTCAGTCCGCCACCAAATCCATTTTTTACGAGGACGATGTGCATTTTGTATTTTTTGTTGTGGGCCACTCTCTATATCATTGCCATAAAAGTGGAGTTTGGAGCTGTGTATTTTGTGGTGTCTGCGCTGATATTCATCTATTTTAATACACGATCTGGACCAAAGAAAAGAGGTGAAGTTAGTGCTTATTCAGTTTTTAATCCAGAATGCCAATCTATCGACGGTACCTTGAAAGCAGAACAGTTTGAGCAGGAAATGAGATTCGGAGCTGCTAGCGTTCACTGATTTTGTAGGCTTGAGATGTATATTGTATAGATACGTACGGTCAAATTGTAAGATATATGAAATAGCGATAAGTTGACCATTTATTTTTTACAACTCTTATCTTTTATAAATTCTGTGAATTACATCACAACTAACCAACTTATCTCAAGTGCATTGTATATACATATATATTTATTTTATAGGCTGAGAATTTTAAACTTAGCGCTGTGAATATTGATGCTATTTGTCGTCGAATTAGAAAGTATTTTTAACGGTAAAACTCTTTAATAAAGGTAATTAAAAGAAATAAATTAAAAAGTAACGATGCAGTTATTGATCTAGATATCTGAATCATCCTTGATTATCTGCCTACACTGTGCCTGATCAAGAATAATCCTGTTAGCTGATTGGTAACAATTTCTGATATTATTCAAACGCATATTGATATTGTGAGAAGAATCCGGCGACAGTTCCTTAAAAATGACAAAGTCTGTTTTCGACCTTGAGTACGGATCTGGGCAGAGTAAAGCGCGATCCAGATCGATCAACTTATCGTTCGTCATTCGTACGTTTAATAATCTAAAAAGAAAATGTATCGTCAGTGAAATTGACTACAGATATACTTTGACAGTATACCTACTGTAACATATTGGTTCCATCTAATACTGAATTGAATTCTTCTATATCTTTGATCAAATTTTCCACGGTCTCGTTGAGATTATCTGAAAATAACGCATCGATTAATAGTTACAAATTTCTGCGCAAAATATTGGTAGTTTACCTTTGCTTTCTTGCACTTCCGGCGGTGATATTAAGTCGTTCAAAGCTGTACTCATAATGTTACGAAAGTACTTTGGATTCCACTTGAAAAATATTTCTTCCGATAATCGAAAGATCGTTATTCCGGCGATTTGGGCTAGAGTTTTCTGGTTTTCCGAAGTATAATGATCGGTCCTGTTTTCATCCTAAAAGTATGCTGTATTAAGAACGAGTTTGTCTTGTACGATAGCGACAAGGTAATATCGGTTTACTATGAAAGATAAGACGACGTGAGGTATATCGATGTTGAGTCTCGGTAGAGCTTTCGGCGAATGAACGAGAGATAATTTGTGACCGTTGAACAAATTCACTTCGTCCACTGCATCCAACATCGTAGCTTGTACCATACCAGATCCAGATACGATAATTTCGTTGTGACCTGTCAATCAAGGAAGTTCGTATACCCGTCGGATGCAACTATTCGAATTAGTGAATCAAGGAGCGTATGTACCTCGCGCTGCTTTTCCATGGATAGCGATGTAAGCAACGATTTTCGATTTGATACGATCGAGAATTTTTTCCATGCAACTGTCTATTTCGCTGAGAAAGACGCAAAATATAATAGTCCTCCTGGGCTGCCAAGCCTTCTTTCTGTACAACTCGTCGAAAGATTTGGCCACCTTGTAAGCAACGTCGTAGCCTTCGCCACTTGCCGATAAAACGATATATCTGTCTAAAAGTTTTGAATGATTAAGCGAATAATCAAATACCGTTTTTAGGCTTGTTTCCAGATTGTAAGATTATAAGAGTGTACTGTTTACCTTGCTCTTCTGCGCCACAAATAGTCGCAACCGTACAGTTCGAGATCTCTTTGACGTTCAATTTCAAAAGACTCAAATCTTTGAAAAGATCTTCCGTTCGCGATAGATTTTGTCGTCGCAATAGTTGCACATCTGGAATCCTATGTCAATCGAAAGTTGTATTTTTAAGCTATTCATTAGCGTTTATGTGTCAATTCGCGTGTTATTTACCAATTAATCGATTAATTTTTGCATACTTTGCTGTACTATTCGAATGGCTATGGTTTTTGGCTTACTTTCAAAATACTATCGAGACTTTTTTCAAGTACTGGCCAATCGACTGCAAAGTATGCTTTTGCTCGAGTTGTTTCGTTTTGCGCTAACGATTAATATGGTAACAACGACGGAACATGATCGATAACAGTGACACCGAGCAAAACCTACGCATCGAAAGTCTCGTGATACGAAGTGTGATTGAGCGATTCCAGCAGCGCATCTTGAAGATAAATATTTTTGGTCATCCCATTGGAATCGAGATCTTGTAGCATGCTGGCATCGCGCATAAGGATTATCTGATCGGAAACGAATCGTCCAATAATGAAACCAGCTAGTAGACATAGAAAACTAACGGATAACACGGACATGAAGCATATGCGCTTGGTAACGAACTGTGTCGTCTCCGAGCCGAATTTTCCTCCGCGGCCCATTTTTTCCACTCGTTGTTCGTTTGCCGACGATACGAATACTTGCGAGTCGTTGCGTTCTCTCGCTCTGTCCTACTACGCCTTGACGTCTGTCCTTTGAACGCTTTTATCGCAGTTGCAGCGTGCTGTGTTTCTGCAAATTCAAGCGTGTATTTCGAAACATCTCTACCTGCGCGTATACACGTAGATATTTGGAAAGTTTTTGTAGAAAGCTCTTGCGCGAGTATAACGCGAGCAAAAGTAAACGCGCGGATTTCGCAACAGATCAAAGGAACAAAAACACGAAAAAAGCTCGTGCAAACGTCGAATGTTTCCGTTTCCGATAATCTATTATTGCGAAGCTTCGGTGGGCGCAATACGACCGCGAGCGTTTAGCGAAAGAGCTTTTACAATAAAGCACACGAAAGCAGAACAAACACACCCACGACGAGTCTTGGCAAGCGTCGACTTCTACAACGAGTAATTTGTTAAGCGAAGGCGCAATTTGGCAGATGTCAATTTGCGAAAAAGCGCTGCACGGTCAACGAAGAGAGCAATCACGTTCAATCGGTATTCTCTAGTAGTCCGTCTAGTGGTATAGAGACACGCGTCAACCTACGCGTCAACCCACGCGTCAATGCAAACAAACGTCAATCTTGATCGTCAACAATAAAGAAAGAGCCAACAAAACAGAAAAATGTCGTTGCATACCCCACCGAAGTAAGCTTGAGATGCGTGCTTCGAAACTCGGCGTACTTGATAACGTATATAGATATACGTGCACGCATATATTGTTGGAAAGTTGGCCGATGTATATAGTCGTCGTCGTCGTCGTCGTCGTCGTCGTCGTCTGGAAGGATCCTTTGTCAAAATGTGTACTCTATTTATATGTTTGCGCCGGAATTAGAAAAGTCAATTCCGTCAAGCGCGCACACACACACACACACACACACACACAAAACAGGCGCACGCGCGCGCACACAGACATACACTGCTTACGGGGATGATAGCAATAGTTGCACCCTGGTGTGGATCTATTTATACGTTAGACACGTTCCATTATTCTTCGTTCGTCTGCATTGCCCGTCCAAACACGAGAGCTACGCGTTAACGACGCTCACTATCAGCGACAGCGTCGGCCTACGACGACGCTTTATGGATTTCCCGTTTAACCGTCCATCGTCGTTCTTCCCGTTAGTCGCTCTCTCTTTTTCTCTCTCTTCGATGTTTATTTGTACACGGTTTCGCCACGAGTTTGCCCGTTTATTTTCGGATTGATTTTCAAACGAAAAATCCTTCTGTCTAATGATCGCGCGCGCGCGCGCGCGCGTGTTTCTACGATTTTCAATTGCTACATCGATTACCGATCGATTTCTTCTCCTTGACTCGAGTCGAATTCATTGAATATCTTCCAGGCAACGTAACGCAAAACGAATAACTTAAAAACGAACCCCCGATCGAAAGCTTCACTCTATCTGTCCGTCTCTTTCTCTCGAAAGCGTCACCGATGCAACGCCGTCACGCGCAAAACAATCGCGCGTTTTTAACGACGCCAAGCTTCGTTCGTACACGTATTTTTTGCGGTGTTCCTCGAAAATAACCGTGTTAGCTCTAAAAAAAAACTGTACGAGCGTTCGAAGAGAAGCGCGCGTCTGCTTGCAGTAGTAGTGGGTGTGTATATTGTGTGCCTCGCGCGAGCTTGCGTGGGACAAGACTGAATATATTTTTACGAGAGGAAAACCGGCTGGTCTCTCTCTCTCTCTCTCTCTCTCTCTCGCTCTCTCGTTCTCTCGAGTCGTGCTTCGTAATAAAACTCTTATGCCTTTATTCCCACTCTCTTTCCGTCTACCGTCTCGTACGTTGTACCAGCGGCTGGCTTATTTTACACGCACCACGCAACGTTCCAGACGGCTGGCTAGACGCACCGCACGTTTTATTTGCGATCTTGAAACGTTTGTCACAAGAGTTTTATGGAACTTTCAAAATAGCTTCTACTTTCCGTGCTTCGGTTGGGACCAACAGACAAACAAAGAAATAATTCAAGGTGCACTACGTGTGCTGTCTATCGTTAAAACGCTGTATTGAAATCGATGCCTACGTGCGAATATCTTTCAATTTGGTCGTTGATAAGAGAAGTTAAAAAGTCTATCTCGTACGACCTAACGTTGACTTTTATTTAGCATTTGGCCGCAATCATTGTTAATCACGCTTTTGAAATCGGTGAATCGAACGCACGGTGCTGCCCTCTAAGCTCAACAATGCTCAAATCTTAAAAATTGCAAAAGTGAAAAATCATATGCTGGGCTGTTGCTGCCGTGTCCGTGCTATATCCCGCTGACTAGCATCAGTTGTACCAACGAATATATAGACGCTCGTCTCTCGATGGCGTCAGCACATCGTCGAAAGATAACGTTACACCTCGGGCATTGAACCACCACCTCCTGCACGTCATGACGAGGACGGGTCTGCGTCCAGCGAAGATTTCGTGAATTCGTAATAATATTAAGTCCGTCCGAAACGAATACGTACAAGCTATGGCTACTACAACGTCAACGAGGATTGTGGAAGACGTAATGGTAGAACCGGGGGTGGAACCTGGAGCATCCGTCGAAACAATGCTCGATACTACCGAAACTAGCTTTGACGAATTTGAACAAGAGATCAGTGACAATCTTGACAAGGCCAAAGTTATCAATAAAACCGCCACCTCTGCCGGCAGTCAGATTTCGGAAATACAACAGGACCAACTTCCTACTAGATCGTCCGGAACCAAGGCGTCTTTTACGGATCTCGAAAAGCCTACGTTCGCTGAGGCTAGTGATATGGTATGATTTGTTCTACGAGTTGCTTATTTAAAACTTTTGTTCATCACTCGTAAACTGTATGAAGCTCGGGCTTTTAGAAAAAGTGGAGTTTTTAAATAACATTCAATTTGCAGGATGAACTTGCACGACAATTTGAACAAAGTAATCTAGACGTTGATCCACTGAGAAATAAGGTTTGGCTTGCACAGAAAAAACACATATTTGTACTAAGTCAAGCTGGTAAGCCAATATACTCTAGATACAGTTCTGAAGATAAACTAGTCACAGTTATGGGAGTCATGCAAGCTCTAGTGTCGTTTGTTCAGGCTAATAACGATATGATTAGATCTGTTCACGCAGGGGATACAAACTTTGTTTTCATTGTTAGAGGACCACTAATCTTAGTATGCGTGTCGAAAACTCTTGAAAGTGTATCGCAACTTGTCCTACAGTTGTCGTAAGCCAACAATGGTTTCAAATTAAATTATAAATTGTCTAATAATCACTATACTTGTTATTTTTGTTGATTTTAGGTACGTTTATAATCAAATCCTATCTGTTCTCACACAATCACAACTAATTAGAGTGTATGAACAAAGAAGGAATTTTGATCTGAGAAGATTATTGACTGGCAGTGAAAGGTTAATAGATCATTTATTAAATTTCATGGATCGGGAACCAGCATTTTTTCTTGGTGCCGTTAAATGTTTACCACTACTGCCTCCTATGAGAGATGCAATAACACAGACAATTGTACAAACATGTGGTAAAATAAAGGTGATAATCTTGAGTATTTCATTATCCTTGTTTATGTTAACTGTGTTACAAAGAATTTACCGTTTACAGAATTTAGTTTTTGCAATACTGCTTGCTAATAATCAGTTGATAACTTTAGTAAGAATGAAAAAATTTTATATACATCCAGCTGATCTCCATTTGATACTAAATTTAGTGGATAGCTCAGAGTCATTCAAAACAGCTGAAAGCTGGACACCTATATGTTTACCAAAATTTGATTCTAATGGATTTATGCATGGACATGTGTCTTATCTAGCAGAAGATTGCCAAGCTTGTTTGTTGCTATTGACTGTAGACAGGGATGTATTTTTTACACTTTCTGAGGCCAAACAGGTAAAAAACTAACGTCTATCTTATTTGACATCAGACAGTTTTTTTAGTAATTTTATATTAAACATAAATGAAACTACTTTCAGAAAATTGTAGAGAAACTTCGACGAACCAATTGTTTAGAAGCAATAAATGAATCCATGAATAAGACTTCCATTACAACAGCTGAAATTGGATTGCCTGAAATGAGGCATGTTTTGTATAAATGCAAGAGTACTGCACAGTTTTGGAGTCCAGGTTTTCAAGTACCTTACAATACAGATGAAGAAGTCCAGAGGTGTGTAATAAAATAAGTAGTAAAGATCGTTATTGTAATAAAAAAATTAATTGAACATTTATTTTACAGATTACTTGGATGTTACCAGTGTTTACATCATAGACTTCATTCGCTTAGCAGACCATTGAAATTAATTTTCCAACAATGGGATCAGGAAACAATGTTGGCATGGGTATGATAATCTCGTGAAACAAGCGTTTTTTTAGTTTGAATTATTTATTTGTAAACAATGTAAAATTATTGTAGGTTACATCAGGATTTGAATTATATGTAACTTTTGAACCATTGGTGACAAAAACTGATGCAATTAACTCAATAACAAAATTGCTCAAGTGGATTAAAAGAGAAGAAGAAAGGCTATTCATCTTGAATTCGCCAACTTTTTAAGTATGTAGCTCAATCTAGAGAGCATACAGAATGATATAAATGTTTTTATCGTACAGTGAAAATTTCTTTCATCTGTGCAATATATATTCTTTCAATTTCATATTACATCTGTGTAAAAATGTATTTTAAGAATATTGATCAGACTGCATTCCTTTAAGGAACCTATTGTTCTCTAGAAACGTTGTTTGTAATGTAAAAATAGATTGTTTATGAAAATTTAATGTAAAACATTGAATATGTAAATGAGAGAATGTCAATGAGATTTTTCGAAAAACGATTTATAGGTTGATTTAACGTCCGGTTAGAATTGTATTGTAAATATGTATGACTTGAACAAGAAAGAAAGACAGAAAAGAAGTATGTAATTCCATTAAATACAAAAGTGTGATGATATTTCTGTACATGTTATTATTTCATGAAAATTAATTAATATGACATTTTTACATTCGTACATGGAAAATTTACGTATAAATGTATAAATTAAAATTGTACTTATTTGTAAAGAAAATACATCTTTCGTTTAGAACTCATTATCGTCTATCGCGATCTCTTCGCCTGTCCCTGCTTCGATCTCTGTCACGGCGGTCTTTATATCTATCTTTTTCTCTTCTTCTCTCTCTTTCTCGTCTCTCACGATCTCGCGATCTAGATCTGCTTCTCGATCGACCTCTATCCTTTTTGTCAGAACGGGAGTATCGCTTGTCACGATCACGATATCGATCTCTGTCTCTATCTTCGTCTACCCTTTTACGTTCGTTAACAATAGGAATTTCTTCATCTTCTGAACTTTCTAAATTGTCATCCATGTCATCTTCTAAGGCAGATATTCTTTGTTCTAAAATAATAAATGTAATTTAAAACAAAAATTATGTATCTAACGTCTATCAATCGTTAGTAACAATTGAAGGAAAAATGATGATAAATTTTCTTACCTAACTCATTACTTTCTTCGAGAACGTGTCTCTTTTGAATTCTAGGTAATATGATATCGCAGTACCTTTCTTCTCTCAGCAAGTAGTCAACAAATTCATCCATATGTACTAGCTCAAATTGGCCATCTCTATTTTGTTTTCTCAATTTTCTGAAGTCATTGAGAAGTGGCTCAAGGTATCGATAGCAGTCAAGAGATGTTCCGGTGAGACGCATATAAAATGCTCCTAAAGCGCGCACATATTTGAACTCTTCGTTTTTAATGAATTCAACAATGATATCTTTTTCGGGTTGAATTTGCAACATTTTCAGAATTAAGCATAAGAATGGTGTGGGTTTCACATTGCCACCAAAAACTCCACCAATGAATCTATGAATAGCATAGGAATAAAAGAAAGATTTGGTTTTTAGTCCTATCAATGTTAAATGAACAGTAATGAGTTTAAATAATGAATTACCTTAATTCCATAGCTTTATCAACAAGGAGCTCTGCAGTTAAAGCAAAGCATTCTTCTTTCCAGTATTTACTATCGTAAATTCTCGATCTTATAATTTTTTCCACAAGATATTGAGGGTTAGTACCTCTAACCGACTTTGCATCTTTTACTGTTCGATTTGCCATTTTTCGTGCAAATATTTATTTAATTTACACAAAAAACACTGTCAATAGCAATTATAAATTAAAGGTGTAGGAAAATTATAAGTCTTGGAATAATCATTTTCAAAACCGCAAAATCAATACGTGAGTTTATCAGGTAACTTATTAACTTATTGCTTATTACTCAACTTATTATTTTATTGGTATGGGTATTGTGTGTACATGATCAAGATAGAGGTTAGAGGAAGATGCGACATATACTTTTCGTTGTAAATAGGCTTAACGTTTCATCTCGGCTCAGCTAATCGCATTCAGCAACTATAACTCATAGATATACTGTAAAAATCCAAATCATTCAGTAGCAAACGTACAGCAAACGTAGAAGTCGCCTTTAATTCTATTTTACCGTCACATTTGGCGCGAACGAATTCCCCAAGCCGTTTCGTAGTTGATCTGCTTTCAAAAAACAGGCTTTGTTAAAAACCGTTGACTGTTGGCAAGTATAATTTTAATAAATGCTATGATAAGTTGCTAAACAAATTTACTTTTCCATAGATTAATGGTCTGAAAATGAAGTATTTTAACATTGGTGCAGTATTATAACTGTTTGAGGTTATAATCGCCACATTTTACGTTTGCCGTTATTTTATAATAGTTTGGCTTTACTTTTAACTCATTTTGATTACACTAAAGTTATTTTTAGTTCAATTGTCTGAAAGATTTGAATGATCAAAAGTTAAAATAAGACATTGAATGTCAAATAAATATTACAACCGTTTAGACTCAACAATAACAATTTCAAGGTCAATCTTTAGGACTGAATTTTGTATTTTAAATTCATTAAGCTCGTGGTGGAACTAGGAAAATAATATATTTTTTATCTTTTACAGAAAGATGGAGGACCATATCGAAACTCGTCTAAAACCATACCTTATTAGCAGCAATGATGCACTTGAATTCAAATTGGTTCGAAAGGTAGATGATCTTGAAGATGACACCACAACATTCCAGCCAGAAATGTCCCATCAAGTATTTGGAGAAAGGTAAGATTGCAAATTGAATAGAAGGGAAGAAAGAAAGATTTTTGTATGTAGGGCAACAATTATCAATTTCTATTCAAATACTTTTCAGTGAACAAATCTTTGGATATAAGGATCTTAAAGTCAAACTATATTATTCAGCTGGATTTCTAGAAACATATTTGGGAATAAATTATTCAGAAAAAATTAATAAAAAATTGTGTCAAGATGTGGAGCCGGATGATGTTTTGCAAAAAGCATCCGAGGTTCTTGCACCAAAAATTCACGATAACATTGATTCATTTGTAAAAGCTCTTTCAAAAGATGACAGTTTCAAACCTGCAGGAGAACTTATTTATGCATTTACTGTTGATGGTAAAAGATTCATATTTTTCATACAATATATATGATTTTGTATATTTTACACCTATGTTAAATAAAATTATAGATGATGGTAAAACAAGAAATTTTGAAGTTTATAAAGCTAACATGAGCTGCAAGAAATTTAAAGAATATCATCAGCGTTTACAAACATTTGTTTTATGGTATATCGATGCGGCAAACTTCCTTGATATTGATGATGATCAGTGGCATTATTTCAATATGTGAGTTGATAAACAATTAAATTGTTTTTCTTCTAATAATGAATAAAATAATTAACACAATGACAATATTTTTAGGTATGAGAAGTATCTTAATGAAGACGGTTGTTTGCGTTATGCTACAGTTGGTTTTGCCAACGTTTACCAGTATTATGCTTATCCAGTACATAAAAGACCTAGAATTTCTCAAGTTCTAATTTTGCCACCGTTCCAAAAAATTGGACTTGGAAGTCAGTTGTTACGAGCAATTTATCGAGAGTACGTTAATCGTAGTGACATCAAAGATATAACAGGTATTACTTAAAAAAAAAAATTTTTATTTTCGCATTTATAATACTTTATTCAATAATCAACATGTATCACAGTGGAAGACCCATCTGAAGAATTTCAACGTTTGAGAGATTATGTTGATTGCATAAACTGTGTCACTCTCCCTAGTTTTTCAAAGAGCAACCTCAAGAAAGGTTTCAGTCAAAGTATGTCATTAGAAGCTGCGGAAAAATTTAAAATAAATAAGGTAAGAAAAGTATTTAAATTATATTTTGCCATCTAATCTTTCTTATTCATAAGTATAAAATGTATTTGTTTTTTTTTTTCAGAAACAAGCTCGTAGAATATATGAAATTTTAAGACTAAAAGCTACGAATGAGTCAGATACACAGGATTATTATGAATATCGCATCGATGTAAAGAAAAGGTTAAATGCTCCATACAAGAAAGGACAAAATGATATGAAAAAAGTGGAAAAAGTATTTAAAACTGCTGACAAAGGTCAATTTAATTTTCCTTTAAAGGAAGAACGCATTCAGATTCTTGACAAGGAATTCCGTGAATTGGTAAATGAGTACAAGAAAGTGATTAAAAGGCTTGAAATCATGTCCGATTGTTGAGAAACGAGTATCATCACGTTTAAGTTTTTTTACCATGTTTGTTCATTCGATTTTAAACTATGATTCAATATAATTGTCATTTTGTATTTTTCATTCATTCATCTACTGATCAAGTTGTAAACAAGTAGTTGTCTAATAATAATTTCATTTGATTGAACGCTTAAAAAAGTTTGTTTTCTCGTATTTATATATATATATATGTGAGTAATTTTTTAAGTACAAAGAAAACCGCTGGTCTTTTTAAGTTATTTCGATGCTAATTCATTTTTATTATTATTGTAGTTAGTTATTGTGAGTTCAATATGTAAATACTCATTGTATTGGTAAATAAAGAATCTTTACACATTTTTTAATTGTGCGTGAAATTATATTCATTTTTCTTCTCTCCTTCTTTCCCTCCCTTCAATTAAAAATATTTCGGTGACAGTGTAAAATGTGCGAGATAGGTAATTTTATTCTTTTGTGGACTTCGCAGAAATCCATTCACCTCAAGAGATCTATTTACTGTTGAATTCATTTACTTCACCCTCCCCCCTCTTCCAGATTATATAAAAACAAAAACTGGTTGGCATGGCAAACGCATTCGTTAATCAATATTGTACGATAGGCGACGTATTAACAATGTGTTTATGTATTGGGCCCATGAAATCTGGAAAAACTTTACTCATGAGAAAGCTTCGTGGTGATGATATTGACGATGCTACGTCCGTGGTGCAAACAAATGGCATCAATCTTTTCACTGTACGTAGCAATGATAAGCAATTTGAAATAGAAATCCGAGAAATCGGTGGTAGTATGGCACCTATCTGGAAGCACCATTTAGATAGGGTAATTACTTTTTACAATATTTTCTATGTTTTTTTCAAGTTAATATTTAAAAGGTTTACTTAAAAACATCTACTTTGCATATGAAACCAACATCTATATAGAATGTTGAATAGAAATAAGCTAAGTATAAAATCTTACTCGAACGTAGATTTTAACATATTATTGTATGTAGGTGTATAAGGTGATCTACGTAGTTGACACCAGCAATTTATGTCAAATAAGTGCTGCAGGCGTATTACTTTATTCGTTATTGGTTGAACCACAGCTGGAACGGGCAAGGTTGGCTTTGATACTTACGAAAATGGATTTGTCGTATCGACAAATGAGAAATGAGGCTCTTCTTATGCTGCACTTTTCTCGGCTTCAAAGAGAAGTTCGACAAGAAATCACTGTTATAGAGACCAGTGGAGTTACAGGACAGGGTGTAGACAAACTAAGAGAATGGATATTTGATCCGATGACATTGGCGAATGCGAGTCGTCGATAAAACGTGGATAGTCGGTGTCAATGTGTAACTATTAGTATTTTTGAAAATCTATATTTTACTGTAAATCATTGTTTTTGTTGAAACTTACATAATAAAATTATAAAATTTGCTTCGAATTAATCAAGAAGAGAATCTCGATATACTGAGATTGCAATTTACATCGAACTTATAAAGATACGAATTTTACTATATTTTACAAACTGTAAATGTTTGGTTTTACGGACACAGTTGATTCATGAATCTGATGAATTATATATAATTAACGTATGCCATGACTTTTGAGCTCGACTCTTACATATTTACATAACTTATGCCAACGAGACAACTGCACTCAACGTTATTTCCTTGTAATCGCGCTTAGGCACTAGATTAAAATAAATAACCTTGTCATTTGTTACACAATTACTGTAAAATGAATAAAAATAATTGAAAAGAAAAGTAACTTAGTGTATCCTCGTAAGATCTTCAACAATCTTCACTAAATCATCAACTGTTGCTTCTTTCTTCATTCCGCTACCGTCATCGATCTAAAATATGAAATATTGTAATAAATCCGCATCAATAAAACCATCCTGTTGAAGAGAAAACTTACCACCAAACCCATGGAAACTTCAGCCATTTTTTCGTGATTTAAATCTAAGAAACTTTCAATTAAATCTCCATCAATGAAACCCTCACACTGTTCGACCTTTAAGTCGGTATTGAAACTTCTCCAAAAATGATGTTCAATTTTGCCAACACTCTTAATTACAGATGTTAATCGATCTTCTAAGTTACGAAGAAACTCGTAGAAAGTCGATGGGATTTGCGTGACCAGACCGATCGCGCCGCTTACTGTACCAAAGAGTACACAGCCTTGAGTTGGAGTACTAGATTCACCCAAATGCTGCATTACTAAAGACCCATGTCTAAATACGTTCACCATATCACCCAAATGAAACTGTCCAACTTCTTGCATTTGTTGTCTTTCTTCTTCTGAAGTTGCAGCACTGTAACGAATAGATGGGTGCTGTACAAGATGTTATTAAATATTTAGTACATGTAATTCCAACGCGATATTATGCATACCTATCCTTTTGACAAACAAAAAGATTGAAACAATTTTCCGATCCTAAGAATGTGTCATCATCCAATATTTCAATAGCAGTCATCCAATTAGGATTGTAATCTCTGGCTATTTCTTCAAAGCTACCTTCCATAGTCTTATACTGTAGTAGAGTTACTGATCTCATCAAGTCACCGACAAGCACAAAATCACCTTTTGTTTTCAAATATAAAGCTATAATGTTATTGAAGTGACTGCACTCCAATCTCAACTCTTTTTCAGCAGTCCATTCAAACAATCTTACTGTACTGTTGATACTTGCTAAAAGTTTACCATTGAACTCGACAAGTGAATAACATGAACCCTTGATTTCTTTTTCTGCAACCTACACAAACGGGAATGCAACGATAGAATTGTACACTTCCGGGGCACAGTTTATTTAAATCCATCTTTCAACCTACCTGTGTTAGTTTGCCTTCGTTCCAGTGATAGAGTAAAATTCTACCCATTTTAGGTTCAGATTCGTCAGGGTTAATCAAAGCTGTGCCAACTACGTAGTAAGGCGTTGGATCTTCACCTAATTTCGTAGAAATAAGTGACATTGCGTATTCGCTCGGCATAAGAGTATGTGCGTGAAGTACTTCAAAAGTATGTTGATCAACAATCAAGAGATTGTGAACTTCAATTTCTTGACCAAGATCGGAAGGTGCATTGTTTGGCTTATTATGGCCAGCAATGGGATTGCTGCTCGATACAGCAGCAGCCTGTGTCGATGCAGATGGCCTGATAATATTAATTCCACTAGATTCTTGAACATCCACGCGCATTGTTATCACTCCGAAGCTTTGTGTGCTCTCTTGATATGCAATTCTCCTGGGAGATTCACCCAAGGGTACTGTTCGGATATGGAGTTTTTGAATTTCATCAATAGTTCCAATGGTAACTGTAAGAAAAAAGAAAAATAACATGAATAATACAACGAGGTACTGTACACATTTTAAATAAAAATTAAATTTCCAAGTATTAAACTGTATTTACCAGTGCTATCGGTTGCAAGAGCTAAACTATCTGGATAAGATTCTGCATTTAGTGAGCACATGTGATTAACTTCCTTTAAGTTGACATTACTAAATACAAGTTTGTGATTGGAGCTGTAGATGACTGTAGGTCGATCTGAGCAGGCAAAAACGTTGGTGGTAGAAAGCGATCTGAATGTTCTCAAAACTGTTGGCTGTGTACCCAAAGTCACTTTCTTTTTATCGGCCAGCATTCCAGTTTGCTTATTCACTGTGAAATAGTACATGCTTCCATCTCCCAAAGCACATAATAGGTATGTATTGCCCTCAAAGCAGGTCATAAGTATGGATCTCGGAATTATCTCTCCACCGAGCAACTCTTTGTTTACCTCTTCTAATTTTGGCAGAGACAGTACACGTACTGATATATCTGTCCACAAGCCAACAGCAACAAGTTTTGCTTCTTGACTCCCATCTAATGGAGAAATGTCAAGACAGGCAACTTCATGTTGAAGAGTAGTACAGCCTTTTGATACTATTTGATTGCCATTTATTTCCAAGTAGAATAGGTCATTTCCTGTGGCACAAAGTACCTGTGTGCCATTACAGGCAACCACACTGATAGTTCTCTTGTTATCTGGTTCCCATTCAGAAACGACAGATTTAGTCCCGCAAGAGACCAGCCTTGCTGAAGTTGGTGTAATCTGAATAATTATGTCATTGGTGACATTACCAGTATGGAAGGTTTGCTCATCTGCGACAAATCCTGGTATTTCTGTCTCTTCTACTTCTTCACCATTTAATACCAAGACTCTTGTTTGACCAACAAAGGATAATACCAAAGTATTATCAAAATTATTGGATCCGACTTTTAGTGCCCACATTCCTTTGATACCAGGTAAGTCAATACTTGCATGTTCTTGAATTCCTATTCCATTTCTGATTATTCTTAGTGAACCTTCTTTGAAGGCACCTGAGCAAGTTACAATTTGTCCTTGGCCTTGTCTCTCGAGATCGACAACGGCCATGTCAACAATAGGGGCAAGATTGGTAAAAGTTTCCATAGGAACACAGTAGGACCCATTTTCATCTGCTTTGGTGATCAATTTAATTAGTTGTGAATCACCCAGCCGACTGCCAACAAAAATCACACCATTATCCAAGTATGTTATGCACTCTGGGATACTAACTTCTCCAAGTAACTCTACTTTCAAATCTTTGACAACCATAGAGCCATCTGGCTTTTTATCTTGCTCTAAAAATAACATAAATAAATGACCTGCCATGTCACCCAAAAGATATCGAAGACCTTGATTGTCCACTTTAGCATAGCATGTAATGGTGCTATGTTTTATAATTGGTGGAACCACTGTTACATATGTAGTACCATCATGATACAAAATACTTTCTTGTCCTATGATAATGGCTCCACAAATTGGAGAGGGTACAGGTATAACCATCATAGCTTCGCGTTCAACATTATCTTGTCTCCATGGAATTTTAACAAATTCCTTATCTCTTAAGGAAATTTCGTGAGTTTTAACATGTCTACCATTTATGTCTTGATGAATTAATATCAAAGTAGGATTAGTACAACCGTGTAAGAAATTAACGTCTTGAACCTAAAAAATTTTAAAAATCTTATTAAGTACTGTTAGAAATATGCATTGTACAATAATAAAATTATTATGATTTTACATTTTGCTCGTCCATACGAATAGATGAAGCTTTTAGCTCTGAATTATCTTTGTCGAGTGGAATGATTTTGAATAAGCCATCGTAAAGTCGTAAACCAATAACCCTTGCTTTAGGATCAATGACAGCCTTGATTCCAGTTTCAGATGGTTTACCAATTCTATCAGCCACATTACCATGTGCTTTTGTGATGATTTCTATATCTTCTCCTTCTCCAATGCATTCCAAAATCATTGCATTGTATCGTGTAGTAAGCAAAAAAAGTAAATCTTTTCTCTCGTGCTACGTAAGAAAAAATGGTTGCGTAAAAGATAACAAAATAAGTATTGCTGAAGAATACCACGCAACATTAATAATACACTAACTTGTGGTCTGAAAAATTTTATGACAGCAATTTTTCCATAGATGCCGACTTCTTTGAGTGGCCGTAGTCCTTCCGGAGTTACGAGATATATCTCAAGACGCATGTTTTTAGCCAAAATCAAATTTAAATCGGTAGGTGATGTGAAATTGCCTTGACATAGAGAACGCAATATTAGAGCCAAATTATTAGACCTAAAATCGCGCGCGACCTTAGTGTGAAGAAAAAAAAACAGGTTAACTTACCGGTCACGCATGCCGTGACTGCTGTTGGCTTGTGAGCCGTAACGACGTAATGGTGTGCCATTGTTTTCATTGTCACGTTTTTTGTTAACACTAAATAATCATCGAAAACTGCCGTAAAATTGTTTAATTCGTTAGCTGCAATTCATGCAACAACCGACTCTTGTCCCCGGTGGTGTTTTCAATTTCGCTTGTCCTGAAGTAGGCGTCATTTTGAAAATTGCTATTTGAAATTGTCGACCATTGAAGATTTCGATTGATCGATGGCCTTTAAATTTAAATAATCCCGCCACTACAAAGTAAATTAATATTTACTTTTACCTTTATTACAGTGAAAAAAAAACATAAGAAATCGATGGATATTAATCAGATCTTAATATATCGTTCGTCAAACAAAATGCTAATAGTGACTGAAAATTGATTAAATTTAGAAAATAATCATTCATATTTTTGTGTACGTATCAAATAAAATATCTGTAATGGTATTACAAATGCTAAAACGCAGCGTTTTTACCAAAAATCGAAGCGTTACAGATGTATTTCTGGAAAAATATATATCCTTGACCTTGTTTAGCATCTGAGTGTCAATTTTGTCGCAACAACATTGTCTTATATATTTTTGAAGGTTATGTTATGCTTGGCAAAAATAGAAGAGCAAAAGTGTCTTCCAATGATAACGAACGAACACGGCATGTCATACAGACAATTTTGGTTGTAAAAATACTATGAAACTACGTAAAATTCAATGTTACTTTTGTAATGTATAATACAGTTGATTAAGTGTAAATAGTTTCACGAATAAATTCAATCATGGATAAAGAAGAAAAACTTAATCTTTTTGAACAATTTTCCAATTTTATGGAGCACGATACCAGAGGAGTAGAGGTACTTATTATTAGTATATTTCAATTTAAATGTACTTATTGATTTAAATTCCACTATATCTATGCTTTTCCAATAGATAATAACTTATGGAATAGCAGGTGTTGGTTTTTTAACTGCACTGTACAAGATAAGACCGGTATGTATCTTATATAACATTTATTTACATTGTTGTAATCTACAATAAAATTGAACAAATTGTAACAGTTTGCTAGATTTACTAGTCCATCCAATGTGCCTAAACACTTTTTTATCAAGAAAGTCTCGCTCGAGGGCATAGTGAAAAATGTAGAAGCAGCTGAAAAGCCATATCTCTTAATTGATCATAAACCATTAGTTCCTTTACCCAGATTAGGGACTCCAAAGTACTTACCTGTAAAAATAGCTGGAGTTGATGTTACTGGAAACGGTATGTTTTTTTATATTCATACAGTAATATCTTTTATGCACTCCAAATCTCCCAACTTTGTTTTATTTATCTCAGGTATAAGTTGGTTGCAAGCTATAGTTAAAGGTCAAAAAGTCACATTTTTACCAATAGCTAAAGACAATAAGTTTTTAACATGTATAGTGATGGTTCCTCAAAAAGATAAGGTAGGAAGTTGTGTGAAATTTGTATTGTATAAATTGTACAAATTTATTTTAATTTTTTATTACTTGTACAGGAACCAATATCTATTGGAAAAGAATTGCTCAAAGTGGGATTTGGCACTGTTGAAGAGATAACATCATTTTTACCAAAAGATAAAGACATAAAAAGTTATCAGAGATCTCTCCAACTTGCTCAAAAATTGGCTGAAAAAAAACGAAATGGTATTTGGCAGTTCAAGTACTCTCCAACAATGTTATGGAAGATAAGAAATAACTTAGATAATAAGTTAAAAGCAACTCTCCCAGCTTCTTTAGCAAAATATTTTAATATTTAGCTTTGAAATGTGACAAATGTGATTAATTTCCTAAAACGAATCTAACATTTATTTTACAGACTATTTTATAAGAGAAAAAAATAAAAATTGTTGAGATTTTAATGTTTTTAATAGATGCAATCATATTGAATTAATAAAAACATTCAACACTATTTATATAGAGAAGCATAAGTGTTATTATTAAAATTCACGCGAATTTCAGAAAAGAAATGTCGTTAAATATTTCTGGTACTTATAAATTGCTTTTATTGTTTCACAATGAAATATACAAATGGTTGATGAACTAGGTAACTAACAAGGTTGAGAAGATGAATAATTCATCTTTCGTTTTACAATATTTTCTTTGAAGCACTGGCAACAACTGTTTGCTTTTAGTATTTTTCCACGATTTTCATCTATCTAATTGCTCTTGACATTATTTTGCAAATTTTTATGTTCTAAGATTCTATAATAAGTTGTATAATACCTTATATCTAGATGAAAAGTGCATATCTCTCGGTTGGTCTTTTCACGAAAACAATTATTTCAAAAAGTCTTTTTCACGTATATAATTACTTTTGAAAAAGAGCTACGTTGTAATGTCTAAATATGCCTTTTCCAAGCTTTTAGTTTAAACACTTCACTCAAAACAACACACTGTTTTTGCAACACCATATATAATATATATGTATATATATGTATGTATAATTTTTTAGCAACGCTGTACGTTCAACGTGATGTCCTTAGAATACTCGTACGATGATTATCGCTACATTGTTCTTAACTATTCATTTGTACAGCTCAATGGACATGATAAATGTCGCGTATAATAACTCTCGTTAAAGATGAAATTGCGTCGTTTCAAAGGGTTATAGTCGTAGAAAAATTGTTGTCGATCTATTAAGAAATTTACAAATGTTCATTGTGCGTCGATTGTAAAACTGATTTGTCTCGATTGGCCTTAATTACGTACCAACTATCATTAATCCAACCAATCAACGTGTCGTATATATATTACAGACTAAGAGAGCAACAGTGCCGGGTAAATGGATAAACATCTACGTAAAAGAAAAGTAAAAGCAATTTTACAAGCAGCAAGATCGATTATTTTTTAACATCTAATGTTTCGTTTTTATACATGTAATAAATATAAGTTCTCCACTTTTGATCGCGTATGGTCGGTGTACATAGCAATCTTGCCTTAGCGAGATATATCGAATGATCATGGCAGATATGCTTCGTAACAATTTCACGTGTAACCTTATTACAAATGCTGCGTAAACTTGTTTGAACGATCGATCGGGAAAAAGAGAGTACAGGATTGTAGCCGTCGCGGTCGGCGAAATGAGCGCTGGGTTGATCAGCTTCGTCGTTTTAGAACTGTGACTCGACAACGATAGCGTCGTCGGAGTCGACGAAGGTGACGCGTTTCGTGCGCGCGACGGTGCCCTCAGGGGGCGAGCACTAATGCTATACGCTGATCTCCTGGATTTGGACGCGTTTCTTAACGGTGCCAGCGCTTGTGACACTGCTTAGTGAGCTAGAAGTTCGTTGCGGTGGCCTTGGGGGATGAGGATCTTTCTGACGGCTTAGCGTACTGAGACGGTTGTGACAGTCCTGCGAATCTTGCATGTGATCCTGTAACACAGATAATTCACTTTTACTACCGTCCGACCAAACAATTGCTGTTCCACTTGTTACTCTTCTCCCAAGTAGTTTTCTACTAATAGCTAGTCCGTTTTTTCGCTCGAACTCAACGTTAAAATGCGTACGCTTATCGTTGCGTTCCGCAGAAGTTGTCTGATTACACAATTTTTGCTAGCGAACAATTGCAGAGCTCCTCGACGAAAGAATCCAATTGGAAATTTAAAACGGCAGGTAAAGCTTTTCGCTTTAATGAAAAGCTGTCTCGTGCAAAATGGCATCGCACGTTTCGGTTTTTTTGGCTTTTTAATTACGCTAAAACAATCGCGTTATTTTTTTCCATTCAAAAAAGATTTATATATTTTTTGTTCGTTGCCTGCTGCGTATATATGGTGTCAAATACCCTTTTGCAAAGTTTAACATTTTTCGTCAGTATTTAAAAAAATTAAAAACAAAATCCGAATTACGCGTGCGCGGGAATGTACGTTTGAACAAAAAACCTTTGAAACTGATTCATTAGAAGTTCCAAACGGACGTATAACAAAGAAAAAACGAAATACTCGACGAATATTTTGTTAAGCGAACGCTTGATACGAACGTAGCTGGACTCGATGTAATCTCCACTGGATAAAACGCAACCTGTTTAAAACAAAATTGCACCTAACAAAAGAGCGCATACCTGAATGGATGAAGGACTCTTGGGTAGAGTGGTATAACTAGGTGGTGGCTCCTGGGATGATTTATTCCCATTGTCCTTACTCGACCTACTACTCATAGCCAAACTCTCTTGTCCGTTATTCGAGCTAAGTGCCATGGCAGCTCGTTTTTTATCGCGATCGCGTTGATAATATATGCCCGCGAAAATGAGCATATTGAGTACGAGGAGTATGCAACCGACAGCAACGGTAATCGCAAGAGCAGTGGTAGTGCTGTAGTAGTGTCGCGAGGCCAGTCTTTGCAGTAGTTCGGCATCGTCCTTGTTGTCGTCGAGGATCGCGTTCACGCTTTGCGTACCCAGTGCTGTATCTTCGTCTTCGGCGAGGCTTGGTGTCGCGCAAGAGGTCGTCGACGACGAACCAATTGTGCGACTGCCTCCTGGAAGTGGCAGTGGCGTGTACCATTCGTCGCGGACTGGTCCTGTCAATAGGTTGTTCGTTTGTTTTTTTATCAGTAGCGCTCAACGCCGATCTACAAACGGATCTACAAACGCTCACCTGCGTAAAATACATCTTCCTTTTCTCGAAAGTGATGATGCTTCATCGATACATCGTCGCCTGGTTGATGAAGTTGAGGGATGAGATTCAACCATACTGCCATCTTGTGTCCACGGTAGTGGTTTTTCATTTTTGGCTTCAAAGCTGCCAAGTTATTTGCAAGTCAAATTATTTGTACATTTGTCCTTATTTTTAACGCGAATGTCAAGTTATGCAACAGTCATCCGCGTGTCCTCGTGAATAAAACATGTTTCGTGGATTGCAAACGATAAAAATTTCACAATTTTGCAAATGCACGAGCTCGAATAAAAATTGTCGTCGTACGAATGCAAGCTTTTCTTGTCTATTTTGTTGGTTTTGTTTGTGTTTGAAATACAAAACAGATAAAACAGATCACTTACCGATCATGAGATATTGCTGAGAGCCTGTTTCGTATTTTTCCCAAGTAAGACCCCGATAGCGAGTTTTTTCCTTGACCGTTCCATAGTCGACGGATTCAATGTTGTGCGGTTCGTTGGGGTTACCGGTCTTGGCGAAGTTGGTAAAAAACGTGAGTATTGCCTCGGCGACCCCCTGGTCGGCACGCGAGTAATTTTGCGGAAAGAAACGACCACCTCCAATTAGGGGTAGACCGAATATGTACGGGATCGCCTCACCTCGTACACTGCCCAGCCTCTGCTTAAACACACGTGTATTTTATCAAACTACGTTATTTATACCAGCTCCTGCAGTTATCCAACGTGCTATTTTTGCAAACGTACATTTTCTGCAAATGGATTATCTTAAACGCAGCAAAAGAGAACGCCAGCGTTTCGCAAATTCCAAGCGTTAACATTATTTCCATATCGCAAACAGCTGCACGAAAAACCATTTTCTCGTTTCACGCGCCAACAAAAAACTCTTAAAGAGCGCGAGGCTCGAAGGAGAAAAAAAGAAAAAGAGCAGTACGAGAGTTCAGTTGATGCTGCGCGGTATTGTAAAAAGTGTTCCGTAATGACGTAATACGAGGGAATCTGAGGCAAAACAAACGCCGCTCGAGTTAAAAGATACGCTTGGCCACGGTCCGTTAGAAACACCCTGAGAAACACGTAACGAGAGAGAGAGAGAGAGAGAGAGAGAGAGAGAAAAACGTCGAGTCGCCGAGAGAGCAAAAGTAAGAATGGAAAATATTATTACGAAATGAAGAGCTGCAATAACGAGTACGCTCTTAATTACAAAAGGAGATCTTGCTCACCTTACGTAATTGCCGCGCTGAGGAATTCACTTTGAGAAACTCTCGCAGTACGCGTTACTAATTAATTTGCTCAAAATGCTTTCGACAGAATTAGGAGAGAAAAAGATAAAAGGAGAACAAGAGAAAAAGGGAAAAAGGAGAAAACAAGTAATTTCGAGTGATTTTAATTTCGAGCCCCGCGTAATTCTCCATTATAGTCAAGTTATCGTGTTGACGTTTATATTCTTGAGCGTTTGTAGTCTCCGGCAAGTTGTTCCAAGCGACGAAGAGTTCGTTATTGCATGGCAGGAGATATTATAGCAACTTTGCGACGACTCGCTGCCCGGGTTTCCTTGATTTTTCAAGCGAGCGCGGTCTTCAAGTTTCTCTGCTAACGGGTCTTCTGGCTTTCTAATTTCGTTATAGTCTTCGCTTGATATCATCAAAATTGCGGGCTAACTTTTCCAAGTTTAAATATTGTTCAAAATTGCGCACGGCCAAGTTGCTGATAAACTTCCTCGTGCTTATTTTGTAATACTTTATAATGCTCCCAAACATCCTTTCAAATTCAATAACGAACTTTCTTGGTTTAGCAGCTTTTCAAACGGATCTAGTTATCGGTTACTTGATAATCATTATGACAATACTCCATTACGACGATTTAACATTTTTGCGTTTCAACGATATTATACGTACATCCTTGTACGGCGAGACTGTCGAAATGGGATCGGGAAATAGTAAAATCGACGAGGTTTCAGCGGAGTTCACAAAAGACGATTTCCATATACACGAACACTGGATACGCTCATAAAAGTTTTCACAACTTTCTGCTTTTCTTCCAGGCGAGAACATGCATTTCGAAAAGACCCTACCTATTTTTCTTTGACAAAATATGGAGCATCGTCTCATAGATGACGCATTTCACGGCTAAATCATCGAGTAAACGCGAGTTTGATCTAATTTTGCGAAACCTCACAACTCGCTTTTTGTATGAAAAAAAAAAACAAAACAAAAGTTGGTACTTTTATAGCCCATAAAGCTCGAAAGATCTCGTACAAGTGACTCTCAGTTGCATCGAGCTAAAACTCCGTTCCATTCGTAAAGCCTCGTAAAGCGTACAAATTTATTAAATCATACATCTCTGATACGCTAGCTGAAGCAACAGAGTAAAAAAAAGCAGTCCAGACGCATAAATTCTCTCGCGCCAGTATATTTAACGCACAAAGCTCATCCTAAAAAATAGCACACTCCCTCTCTTCGCGAAAAACGCAAAAAAAGGAAAAGGAACGTTATTCTTCTAGCGCGAGATGAGCTTGCTTGGCCATCGATTTTCATCCACCTGGCCACAGCGGCGTGTACACTTTCTCGCACACGAACGCGCGCTTGAAAGGAACTTTGAGGCTCGCACAAAGGACGACGGTCGCTCATCACTTCCGCCGGAACGCCGCCCAAAATTCACGCCTTTTTATCGCGCATTCTGGCTGGTCCGCTTGCCTACCCAAAAGAAAACCTCCCGTTTTCTTCTCCGTCCGCGTATAAAATAAAGATTGAGAGGAGAGAAGAAAAAAAAGACGATTACGTCGGAGGGTAGCGTGAGCTTGTTCGACGCTCAACGTTACAAAGGAGATCGGTTTAACTAATGAAACGCTCGGTTTGTCCGTACATTGTATTAGAGAAAAACATTGGCTGCAATTACGATTGCGACGTGGAAAATAAAACGCAGCTTCTATCTCGGCAATTTTTCTCTAATTGGATTCAAGCGCGCTTTAATTGAAAGGAAATATCATTCCATCCAGGATTCATTACTTGGCATTCTTGGCAAAGAGCTTTACTTTATAACTGGCAGTACGGTATAATGGTACTAGTTAAAATGAATAATTAGCGAGAGTAAGTTGAAGTAAGTTGAAGCGAAGCGAGTAAAAATTTGTAGGAAAGAAAGAAAAGGAAAGAGTCGCTACTGCGATATGCTGAATAGCGGGCAAACTAACGTAAAGACAAGCATTGATCGTAAACGCTCGAAAGAAGATCTTACCTGGGGATAGTCGCTGTCCTTGGTCTGATAATTGAAATGGAAGAAGTAAGTGTTGGCTCCTCTCCTCGCGTGATAAAAAGCAATCCTCATGAGAGGTGCAACGGTGTGTCCGTCGCTGAGAGCTTCCATTGTCGATTCTCTGATGTTGATCGGATGCAGTACGGGTTTGTCCCAATCGGTGTACTCGTTTCTCACCGCGCTGAATATCTCGTTCAAATGGTACACGTAAGCGTTGCGAATGAAAGTACGTAGCACGCGATTTCGTTGGTCTTCCTCAAACCCATACTGAATGTCATTGGCGTTGAAATCGAGATACGATTCAGCGGTACTGCAGCCGAGTACCAGTGGTACTTTGATGAATGCGTCGCTGAGTCGTTCCATATCGAGACCTGGTTCTGGATGTGAACCATCCACTGGCACGCTTGGCCCGATCGACGGCATGAATCTGCGGGTTTTCAAACGAAACGCACTTACCGTCAAAACCACGCTATACACCCATCTAATCTTTAGCGATATGCCCGTACCCCTACCCCAGCACACCGCCTCTTTTTGGCCGCGACAGCTTTTGGATTTCAACGTCCTCGCCCCGCGTCGTATAGATTTAATCCGTAGATATAAAGCCAAAGCGTGGCCCCTTTGTGCAGCTCGGCAAAACTGCCAAGGCTGTTCTATTCTAGCCAGCCAACCGCGCGGTGGCTTTCATGGAAATTCTTCTTTATCGCTTGCGCTTGCGCTTGCACTTGCACTTGCCGAGTTGTTTTCATAATTAATGTGCCAGCTCATTTTGATCCACCCTCTTTTTTCCTCTTTTTTCCTCTTTTTTTTCTCTTTTTTCCTCTTCTTGTTGCGCCTTTTCAATATTTATCGAAAAGCCATTGAGCTTCAACGAAAACACCATCTTTCTACGTATACCGTTGCTTTGACTTTGCTTCGGAACGAGCTTATTTTCCGCAAAATAACAAGTTATCAGTCAAAATAACATAAAATATCCGTACACGCGTATGAGTTATGAAACGCCGTTTGCAATTAATGCACTATCTGGAAACGTTTCCCTCCGCCGAGCAATTTGTTAGCACTTTCAATTAGTTGGTCTAATTTGCAAGCCAACATCGACACAAACTTGAGATCTGGAGAGTTCCAAGTGGTTTCCATCGGAAAAGTACATGCATGGATAATCAATGAATTGCATACTTAATCTCGTTGAGCTCGACACCAAGTATAGCCTCGAGGGAGGATGCACGAAGACACTCGGCAATGTCCTCGTCGTTCTCGTAACGACAGTCGAGCTGCTTGGCGACTTGCGTTCGTAATTCGTTGGGGTCGTGAACCGCAGCCCAGGGGCTCAACGCTGAACCGCTCAGTAGAACCACGTTGTGGAATAGACCTGCGTCAATAATTTTGTCGTACGTTTTAATTTAAATTGCTATTCGATTTTCAATCGGTCTCGCTTCCCGATCGATAGTTTTATTTAAAAAATATACAATATACATGTGATTTATTGGAGTTGAAAATGAAATTGAAGGAGTCAGAGCAAATGTTTTGAATCCATCATACCAGTTAGTCGAGCTTTATCCGTCGTTTGTTTCTTTTTGGCAGCGGAATAACAAAAGCTATAAAAATAGCAAATATTTTTGCAGGAGCCATTGAATGGAAAGATACAAGCTAAATATCCTCAAACAAAGTTTGAGCTTTTCATTTTTTGAACGTATTGCGCAGAGGGCCAGTTAAAAAATGACTTTTTGTTTAGTTTTGTTTAGCTGTTTGTATCGTGCACCACGGAGAAGAGTATAAATCAAAGCCAACAATTTTCCCATCCGTTCTACGTATACGAGAGTATATATATATATATATATATACATGGAAGACAATTAAAATTTCAGTACTAGACGAAAGATAGGGTAGACAGATGCAACAATCGAACGAGAATGACGAATTCATTTTGGGAGGAGGATGAATCCAGCTTTATCGTAGCTATTAAAAGATGAGCCGATGCGGCGCCGTAGATATCTACGCCGCGTCGAGAGAAACTGGAGGTATGCCAATCCTGATAACCCAATTATACGCGACTCGGCCTGATTACATTGGTAACGCGACAGATCGTTGTCGCAAAACTACGTAATTATGCCGATGCTTATTATCGTTATATTCCTCGAAATTGACTAATGCATAACGTGGCTACATGCTGCTCGCTCGAAAAATACTTCGATAGCTGCCGGGGACGTAGAGACTGAAAAATAATGGGCGTGGATGCGTTAAACGATGGATAACGAGGAACGCCACACGGATTAGCATTATTCATTGATGCTGGCGAAGCGAGAGTTGAACTCGCAGCGGACGCACCGAAAAAAAAAATAAAAACTATGAAGCGAGTGTTTGTTGCTAACAGAGCGTAACTCCATTCAATTAGTTTTTCAATTTGGCTGAGCAACCTGGAGTAACAAAAAAAAATACACACAAATCACAGGCCTATCGTTCTTGTACCAAGGAATTTCGTTGATTGAATTTTCAAAGGGATTGAGCCATTATTTTTTGTTTCGCGTTTTATTTTTTTGAGAGATGTTACTCTCGTGTTCTCGTAATCCTGCTTTTCTGACGTGTTCATGCGAGTTGACCGAGCTTAATCACTACAAGTGACGTTGTTGGACACTTTGAATCTCGCAAATATGCATCGAGTAACGAAAACTCATTAATATTGATAATTTGTTAAAGGCTATTTCATGAAGTAAAAAATTATTTCAATTCAATTTTCACAAATTTAGTTGGAGTTCTCTCGTCAATCGGTGGACATTTTACCTGCTTAATACAATTCATCGAGTCATTTACATACCGAAGTTCCGGACACTCGCTAACCGAATTTCTCGCGACCATCACAGTGAAACGAAAAAAAGAAAAAAAAGAAAAAAAAGAAAAAAAAGAGAAAATAGGCTGGCGTTCGATCCTCGAGAACAGCTCTTTCGCACGCAGGTGTGAGCCGAAGAAAATGGTGTGTGAGTGTGTGTGTGTGTGTTCGTGGCTTTCGTTAACACTAAGATTAAAAGCAAACAGGAAACACAATGAGGCGAAGTGATAACACTCCAGAAGAATGGCACGATAGAGTTCTCTCGAACAAAGACTCTCCACGCTGGAACTTGGCAATTTTCGTTGAAGCTACATACCTATATATGCGAAAGGGGATCGAAAGTAAATCAAAGTTTGTAAGGCCGTGCGCGCCAACGTAATATATTGTCTTTAGTTCTCGACAATTAAGATTCTTCAACGCGTATATACGTTTTGGCGCATGTCCTGAGAGCTTTCAACGAGTTTACTTAATATGAAAAATGCGCGCATGCTTGATTTTTTATTGGATTTTAAAAACGTTGTAACGTAGATTTTTACGGCTGACCGTAAAACACTTTACTACTTGTACAGAGAGCGTGTCTTCGCGGTGAGTACTTGCGCGACAAAGAACTTGCTCTAATAAACTGCTCGTGGTTGAGGGACTCTTTTTGTTGTTTTCTTTTTTCTTTTTAGCCTCAATTGTGCAAAAGCATTTTTTTCTTCCTTTTCGACGCAATTTCGCGGCCAATTATAAAAGACGCTCGCTCGCTCGGGCATGCATGCCCCTAATTGCTGCGCCCATGCTACTTTTCTCTAATTACCAGCAGAGAGAACCCTTTGCGTCGCCAGCCACAGTCTTTACTTCTTCTCCTTCTACTTCTCCTTCTTATTCTTCTTCTTCCTCTTCTTCTTCTTCTCCTCTACCGTTGCAGTCGAGTGTCGCGTCTTGCTGGTTCTATTTACTTTAATGTTTCTGCGCGTTTTAATAACGTCTGCACGAGCGCAGGTCAAATCCTTTTTTTCTCGCTTTTTAGGGAAGCGTGGAGCAAGCTTTTCAGCGCACAAGGCGAGCTTTCAATTTCTCGCGAATGCACCGTTTACGCGGTTAAATCGTTTAGCGCAAGAGAGGCCGAGATTTAACGCGCAGCTTGTTCTTTCTAAGGATTGAATCATTAATTGAAATCATACAGCGCGGATTAACGCTGACCTCGGCTTTCTCTAGAACGACTAATTGCTGCGATTAATAAATGTTACACGTCGTGTCCTTGTCGATCGTTCGTTCTTACATTTTCGGAGTAACGACATCATTTTGTATTATTTCTTTTCCAGGGTATTATTATCAGTCGGTTATATACACGGATAGAACGAATTTGAAAAAGATTTGACATTTGTGAAAAACCGCAAATATCTGGTTGCAAAAGAGGAGGTTGGTCGAGTAAAAAGCTGGAAAATCCATTGGAGGGTCTGAGCGCACGCGAACCATAATCACTTGGAAAAATCACAAGCGACGCGTCGTCTCGGAATAAACTTACAGGTCGATATCCGTTGCTGCGGCGTAGGATTTCAAGGGAGAAGAGAGAGAGAGAGAGAGAGAGAGAGAGAGAGAGAGATAGGATCACTGGGATTATATACGACTTTGGCTAGCCTTTTTCGCCAAGGCAAAGCTTACCTTTCGCCAGCCAAGACGTCCCAACTCACGTCCGCTTGCTGCTTCTGAAGCCCGAGGACGTTTCCGTCTTTTACCTTTCGCTTTTCGCGCCTAACTTCGATAAGAAAGATGATTTATTGCTGCTGAGTCTTTTAAAGCTTTTCAGTCTTGATAACGTCGTAAATTGCGAGACTTGTAAAACTATATAGGATACCTTAAAATTTTGCAATTTTTGTTTTGTTTTGTTGCTCGTATTGAAAGCAATAACACCATCTCTGTATCAAACAATATCTTAATGAAAAGCAACCATACTTATTTCTACACAATTTAACGACGAACAACAAGTAAGTGAAAAGTAATATTAAGTTACTCGCTTGAGAGCAAATCCAAAGGAGCATTTGAAAGGAGTGGGTTCGTAAGGTTTTGTGAAATAATACGTTGCATATTTCACGAGAGGGAAAGAGAGAGGGAGAGAGAGAGAGAGAGAGGGAGAGAGAGAGAGAGAGAGAGAGGGAGAGAGAGAGGCAATATCCTAGCGATAAAATTGCGGAAACTTTATGCTTTGTAAGTTCAAATTCGATCGGAATCGTAGCTAGGAATAGAATACTCGAGACGTCGAGTGTAAATATCGAGAAATACATCCCATCCCACCACGCGCTCTCTCTTCCTCTACTACATTGAATTTGTTTTCATTGAGATTCTATAAAGGTTTGGATGGATTTCGCAAACGTTTATTATTGTCTATATGTGAATGGGTCAATAAATGCAAATTTCTCAGCCGCCGGATAGTGAAAATTTGCAAAATAGACAATTTTGAACAATCACATTAGTCCATGTAGCTGCCTAGAGGTTTGAAGCAAACATCCGAGCAAAAAGCATCTTTGCCAAAGTAAACACTAGCTTGCTTCACAGGTTGAAAGCTCGAATACCCTTGCGGCACATGTAGACTGACCTCCTACTCCTTCATCGACGTCCTTCTCTCTCACTCTCTTTCGATGAGCCATGTTATTGTGCAGTTATAGCTTTTTGCTCACTTTTTTTTCGCTTACGTGCACGTATGATATTGCCTCCTAGCGTTTTCTTACACTTTTCTTTTTGCTTTTCTACTACTCTCCTTCCTCTCCCTCTTTTTCTATTAGCGTTATGCTGGGGCTTATCGTTTTCGAGAGCGTGATTCGATAGAAATCTTTATGTCGTTTGTCGACGATCGAGCAATGCAATCAAAATCGAATTCTACATCGTCTGTTGCTTTCTATTCGAGTTTTCCAATCAAATTTCTATTTCAAGCTCATCTTTTTCAACGTAACGTACTTTTTTCGACCGATCACTCATAGAGTCAAGCTTTTTTTTTTGTTCTTGCGACGAATAGTCATATTTAAAGTTAACTTTGGATTAACTCCATAACCCTCCGTTTTCTACTCCTTCGTGACTTTTTCCAGAGCTAAAATATATTCGCGACAGACGTATACGTTTACAAAGTTCCAGAAGTAGATGGACCGAGATCCCTCTGACGTTTAGACAGCTTTCAAGGAAAGGAATAAAAATATGCAAAGTTGTCGCTTCTTTGGAAAAGTATCGATGCGGTGAGTTCGATTAACACTGAAAAAGATCGCCGATAGAATCATTCCAATGCATCTCGAAACTTTTAGTTGAGTGACTAACGTGCACTTCTGTACGCGATCCGATAAATTCCATAGAAAAACAGATGAATACGCGAGTTAACTAACGAACAAGCTATGTCATCAACGAGCTATTAATAGTGCGAAAAACGATTAATAATTTATTCATAGTCATTTCATAGCTGGAGAGAACGCAGCGCTCGTCGCACATGTAATTCAAATGAGCAGAGAATAGCGTATCTTCGGATAACAGTGATATTTTGGTTGTGCAGACGGAGCTTTTAGTGGAAAAAGCAACGTCGAGAAGACTAAGCAAGACACGAGAAGAAGATAGGGGATTCGAGAAAAAAAGCAGATGCTGAGAGTGACGAGTGAGCTTTTTTTATCCTCTCGTATAATGCAGCCATAGTGGTAAAGAGGTCACGGGCAAGAAAACACACAGTGAGTGAAGAAACGATTTGTCACTGGAGGAGGGTGGAATGCTAGACGTTCTGATTTGACGGCTCGAGTCCATTAATCAGTCGACAAAAAGTCCAACTTTCTGCTACGGTTAATGATCCGAGAGAATTGCCTGGGTGGCATAAATGTTTGTCAATCTTGAGGAAAAATAGTTCAGATAGAAGGTGTCGATTGTTGACGGTCATTTATAATTAATAGGAGAGGAGTAGGCGCCCGCCTAACTTTGTTCTTTTTCCCCTTGGAGATTATATTGAACGTGAGGTTTAACGAAGAACGAATAAAACCAATTCATCGATATCTCTGAGGGGATGACGAAGCAAACGAGAATAGAGATTGATAATATTTGCGATTGATACGTCTGCTTTTTTTTGGAATCGTAAGCATTTTTGTCTGTGTATGGGGGGAGGGGCGGGGGCAAATACAACGTGGAATAACTTTTCGGAATCGCAAATATCGATTAATCTAATTTGGTAATATCGAATTAAATGTTGAAAAGTTCGCTATTTTCTTCGGTGCTATCGAGATGACGATTCAAACAATTTCGCAAAAAACAACGGGAACAAATTAAAAACTAATAAAAAATTTCTCAATCGTGGACAAAAGGGAAGGTCAAACAAATAGCGAGGGCCGACAAAATAGCTCTAACGACCATCTCAATGTCAGTGTGTTGGTTCACACAAAGCATTTCGACGAACAAAGAGCCAGGGCTAATTTTTAATTAGTCGCACATACGCTTTTGCAGAGGAGTTGGTATCTTTCCTACAACGGCTGAGAATAATTAACTCATCTAGCGAGCTTCTCGTCGTAAAACCCAGACAAAAGGTTTTTTGGCTTACCTTTGCCGAAGGGTGCAAGTAGCAAGTAATTCACTAGAGCAGCGCCCGTGTCGTGTCCTACGATGGTCACGCGTGTTGGATCGCCTCCAAAGGCGCCAATATTTTCTCGTAACCAACGCAAACCCATTGCTATGTCGTGCAGTGCCCAATTGCCACTCGATACAGAGTCTGGATGCTCCGTTATTGGTTTTGTCCTTAGAAAACCTGTGCCACGTTCAATTAATTTTCCTTTACTATTGTTTAACGTTACTCACCGTGTTTCACAAATTACACGGGGATTTTTTTATTTTGGGAGATTTATTAATTTGTAATAAGTCGATTGAATTCAAAAGAACCGACTGCAACTTTAATTATTCTGTTATTACATTTGGTAGGCTCATTCGATAAATACAATTAACTTTCAACATTAAACGTGATTTTTATTTAAATATATCATTTTTGTACGGGTACTTTGAAATTATTTCGAATATCAATTCACGAGACGTAACATTTTCAACGCTTCGAGCATTATTGAATATAACGTTTCGCAAATTTCCACAGAGTATAATAAAGTTCTCTTGCATCGGCGAAACAAAAGGAAGAAAAAATTGAAAGCGTACTAGACGGAAACTCGTGGAAAATGATCAAAGTGCTCGAACGGAACATTTAAAACACGCATTAAAAAACTGGCCACCCCCTCCTACCGTCGATCAGCTTGAAACTATAGTTGGCGCAGTCGGAACATAAAAACTTGAAACTGTAGAACTGAGCTGAGATGAGCCGAGCTTGCCGAGATGAACGCTTGCAAAGAAGTGCAAAGAAAGAGGAAAAGTTGAGCATCGTTCTCCCGGTGGAGATAGTTTTTTTTGTTTTCTTTTTTATTTTAAATTCACGCCTCAAAGTTGTTTTTTCGCGCATGTGCGTAATTAGAAGATCGTAAAGTGTAATCCCTTCGCTTATCCTCGTTGTAGAGTTATTTATACTATAGAATAATGCATATATCCGTACCGAGAATCCCAAGACGATAGTTGAGTGTAGCGACGATCACGTGTCCAGCGCTAGCAAGTACAGAGCCATCGTAAACGGCACCACTGCCCCACTCGAAGCTCTCACCGTGTATATAGACGATCACGGCATAGGGTGCCTCCAGTCCTCGTGCACCTGTAACCAACAAACGCACTCGCGTACAGACTCATGCTCCACCCAACAACTTTGTCCGCACTCTGTCTATACACGTTCCTTCGGGAAATCGCGCGCTTAATATTCTTAGCCAGCGTGGCGTTGCTGCTGCTACTGCTGCATGCAAGCTTAATATGCATGCGAGAGGCCGAAACTTCGAAAAAGCTCGCGGCCACACAGCTCGTTAGTTATGTGTGGCTAGTCCCCTTTTCTCCCTATCTCTCTCTCTCTCTCTCTCTACCAAAATTAAACCAACCTTCTCGTCCTCCTCCTCCTATGCTTGCATCCCTTAGCTTATTCCACTTGGCAAAAAACCACTTTGCATTTGCAACGCAAGCTAGAATTTTAAGTGGCTGATTGGCTCACATACGTACAACACTATCCGAGGTTCCTCTACGTATAATAGTTGCCGATGGAAAATTGTTGTTTGCCAGAGCCACGCTTGCAAGTATGCACGTGAACGGGATGAGATGCAATTAGGAGATTTAGGAGTAATTAACGATCGTTACGTAATGTTGCAAGTTGACTGTGAGTAGTACTTTCCATTATGTTATTGCGAGATCGAGTTGAGCATCTACGTGTGTTTCCGTTCGTCAACTTATTACGGATGTACCTTTGCAATTTGAAACGGGCGAAATTTCCACAGAGCTATATTTGCAATTTTCATTTCTATTTGCGCTATTATTGCGAGTTTTTCTAGTCATTTTTGTCATTTTTTGAGAACAAGGACTATTGGCGTGTAATGAAATCGCATTAAGCTTCTTAAAACTACTTGAAAAGTTGAGAAAGCAATTGAGGCTTTTGCTTTAAGCAAAAGTTTCCAATTCAATGGCAACTCGAACTGGTCTGTTTTCAAACTCTAAGATTTCTTTTAGATAATAAAATAATTGAATGATAAAACAGACGTTATTTCGAGCGTGAAAACGATCGAATAGAAACGTTATAGCGTTAATGATATTCTTATTTTTACTAATGAGTTTTGATTGACTAGGGATATAACAAATCCATTGGAAAGCCGTAAAACGTCGTTTGATAAACCTTTCTTGAACGCAAGCTATTAACCGAATTATTAAAAAACATTCAAACAGACGATGGTCGATCCTTAGCGAACGTAAAAAAACAAAGAAAAAGGAAAAGGAAAAAGAAATCTGAACGATAGCAATTAGGGATAATTGCAGGAAAGCCGCAAGTACGCCGAAAAGTTTCAATCGCAGGGGTCATTAAATCGGCGTTACAGCGCTCGGCCCTACTGAGAGAAAGAGAGTATTATTTCCAGCAAGAAACCAGGGAAAAGTCCTTAAGCAGCTGAAGAAAAGAATGAAAAGGGGACCTGTTACTTTGACTCTCTCTTTCTCTCTCTCTCTCTCTCTCTCTCTCTCTGTCTCTTTCTTTCTGTCCGAATGCTTTCTTAATTACTACTTCATAAGCGATATCCCTCAAAAGTTTTGACCTCCAATTAAAAATATCCTCTGTTTCAGTCAGATTGTTGATTTAATTAGCCCGCGAGGCTCGTTTCGTAATCGCACGCTCTTTACTTTTGTAAAACGAAAATCCATTAAGGCGATAAATTTACACGCGTGGTGAGAAAAGAGCTTAAGCGACTTTCTCGTTATGTTCTCGCGATTACTTGAAATTTCGAGAGCGAAAAGAGAAATGGATAGGGCAAAAAATGTACGCGCCCTACTAGATTACCGCGCGCTAAATCGAACACGAGAGACTCTTACGGGATATTCAGAGTTTTGTCCGTTTTGCAGTAAATAGCGCGTACTTTTTTTACATTTTGCAAATGCACGAGAAAACGTTGGTGCTTAGCTTCAGATTTTAGTTTTTACCTGGGCATTTGTTATGTTTCGAGCAAAACTTTTAGGAGTTGATGCCTATTTTTTGCCGGATTCTGCTTTTCCGTATCTTTTTCAAGATCGTTATAACTATCGTAAGCGCATTTACTATTATATTGTTTCAAAGCGTTTGTTTTCATGGAACGTGAATACCTGCATGTTTTTTTTTAACAGGAGGCTAACGAAGCATCACTTTGATTGCGTTTGTCTTTACTTGACAGCAATAACGAGCAGATACCGATTCACTAAAATAAGAATCAACAATTAAATATTCACTTAATTTTAAAAATCCCATGAGCGAATTTGGCGTTCAATTTAACGGACACTAGTGCGCAACGTTAACATGAATTGTAGGATGAAAGGCTTTCAAGTAATTTATGGATCTAATACTTTGTCCGTCTACTGTCTAGCCAAATAAATTGGATACTCGTTCTACTCTGTTTCTCGTTAACAGTGAAAAAAAGGGGGTACTCTGCACGCAATTTTGGCAAATGTTACGCGGACTTTTATTGAAAAGCCGTCATTACTAATGGACGCAGATCACAAAGGCGCCACAGAGGCAGGTCAGTGTGACGAATAAAATAAATGAACAAAAAAGTGAGGGAGAGAGAGAGAGAGAGAGAGAGAGATCGAGGGAGGGAAATTCTTGCTGCGGCAAAAACGAAATTCACAAAGCTCGTAATTGACATTTTAAACTGTCGCTAGCTGACAAATGCAATTAACTTTGATGGTTCGTTGCGTCAAATATTCATTGACTTGATTGATCCAATTTCGCTCTGTTGAAAAATACCAGCCAATCATGTTTCTGAATTAGGAATATTTTGTCACTAATTTTCTCGTTCACGTAATTTTTTGTCTATTTCCGTGTTGTCCACGATTGATAAATATTTTGAAAAAAGAGTCGAGAATTTAGTACGCGAACTAAAATGCAAGTTTTAACAATTTGACTACAATGAATAATCTCTCGAAAATCCCCTTGCGACGATAACGAATTTCCAGAAACTATGCAGCAATGTATTTTGTCTCACCACAAATATTCAATTACCGATGAAAATGAAAGTTACGGGTAAAAGTCAAATTTGCTCCTTTTAATAGAAAATTTCACGACAATTTTAGGAAATAAAAAAAAACTCGGTTGAATTTTCGAGTGCAACGCAAAAACGTATAGCGAATCACGCAATAACTTGGCGTTACTACACGCACAAACGCTTTAAGCTTTTTCGAAGAGGAAACCATTAGCGCCGCGTAGCCAGAGAGGGGTTTTATTGGTCGTGAGTGAAAATTCAATTCCTCTCCATGTGTATATCGCGCTATACCTAGCCATTCCTCAATTTCGTTACTTTTCCAAGGCAAGTTTGAAACATTGTGGTTATTGATAATGTGCGGTTGAGCTGATCGAGACAACATAACAATTCGAATATTCCAACATTCGTTACGTCATCATTGTATTTAAATACCAGAATGATTTTTAATTTAATAACGGCATGACGTAATGGGAATAATGACGCTTTTACATATTCAACTTTTGTTTAGTGTATAATTGAATTGCTGTCCTACAAATGAGTCATGTTGAAAGCGAACTGTGTATACTCATAAAGTACGCGAATTAATTTAGTATAAAGAATTATACAAACCCAATCAAATCTTAATCAAAATATAATTATAAATGTTTGATTTTGAATAGCACGTTCCATAGTTAATTTACTCGGCAGATTTTAATTAAAATTCCATTAAATTTTAATCGAGTAGAATTTTGTTGTACTCGAGATTGCTTAATTTTAACATTCATGAGCATGAACGTTCGAGATCTATATATTGTTTGAAAAATCCAACGAAAAACAAGTACTCATTTTTTTATTCCGCGATCGCTCCATTATTCTAATAAACTGTCCATCCGTTTGATACAGAGACGCGCTGTGCAAAAAGCATCAAAGAGAATTGTCAACGGGGCAAAAAAATCAGCGCAGTTTTGCGGATCGATGCGCAAGCAAGCACTTTGCATTAATCACTCTTTCTCTTTCTCTCTCTTTCTCGCATGCCATCTCTTGGATCTCAAAAAAGCCTCAAATTACACGAGACAAGAACGTCGGAATATGAAAAAAAATCTCGGTCGATCGTGTAATTAAACAGCTTTCCCTCTAATATTTCGCGTGACAAAATAGCTGTTATTAATTCAACGTTGGCGCTCATCGGTCTTATTTATTGTAAAATACAGTTTGCCGTGTCCGCTCATTTAATAAACGTCGGAGCAGAGCTTTTTCGCCGTCGCGAGCACGCAATTTCATATAATAAGGCCACACGTGTATGCGAGATATGCGTTTGCGTGAGCTTGCAGACAGTTTGGCGGGAGATTGATTTTTTTTCCGATATTACTTTCGAAATAGCAGCATTGACTTTTTTTGTCAAACAAGTGCAAGCTCTCGTCAAACCAATATATAGTTAATTTGAAGCGCTAGGATGTAGTTGTTATAGAAACTCGTTAAAATGAAAGTTATTTGAGCGTTTACGGCATGTAATTTTTAATTTTATGAAGTTTGATGTCGTCGTGCGTCTGCCCCCCCCCCTTCCCCCCGTCCAGATTTGTACGTGCGTCTGGGTAAATATCACCTTTAACACGGGAGTGCATACACGTCCCGCGTGATTTAGCACAAAGTGAAAAAGAATTCGCTTACGGAACACGGCCTTTTTTTAATTATACACGAATAAGACGTTTTGAATAGGGATTCTTTGAGACGCAATAAACTGTACTGCATATTAAGCTCGCACACGGAATATAACACAGAGTTGCAGCGAATTGCAACGGACCGGCAATGTTAAATATTTCAAATGTAAGTTCGTGATATAGAAGGTAGAATTGACGAGGTGTAGAATACGGTATATTCGGAAAAGTTTGGAAAATCGAAGACGTCGCGAGGAATTTGCATGGTAGGACAGAGGAAGCGCAAAGAAATAAAAAAAAATAAAAAAAGGGAAGAGAAAAGAAAAGTAGCTCGTCGGCTACAAAAGCTAGGCTGCAGCGCAAATAAAAACGATTCAAAGCTAGGAATATTCGGTGCACGTACATAACTGAGCCGCTCGGTCGGCTGATGGCGTTGAGGAGGTATAGGATCGAATTGGAGTTTGAAGTAGAGCTTGGGAAACATACCGCTGCCTGGAATGTAGAGGTTGAGATAGAGGCAGTCCTCGCTTTGATTGCCAAGGAACTTGAAGAGCTTGCTGAGCTGGTTGTAACGTCCGAGTGGCATGTCCTGCAGAGCTGCGCTTTGGTTGCGTATATCCGGTAGTTTTTGAGGACACACTGGGCCAAAGGTGTCGGCTCGTTTCACTCCTTTCCACTCGACGGGTGCTTGCGCTGGCCGGAAACGTAAATCGCTTATTGGCGCGGCAGCGTATGGGATTCCACGAAATACTTCCACCGGATCTAACGGCTGCTGGCTGTTCACATCCTGCAACTCGCATTTTATCGTTTGTCGTTAGACAGCCTCGCGTTATATTTTTTACTCGTTTCTCGTAATCGTTTGCTTTTTGCAAATGATCTTTTATTTTATTTTTACTGCCGTCGTGCGACAAAAAATTCGCCCTCTTTCAACGTCACGTTTTACAGATATTCCAAAAAGAGACCTTCTCGCCAAAACGTTAGAACGTTAGACATTTTTCGCGCAATGTCAATATTCAATTCGTGGCGACAATGCTAGATTCACGTATAAGTTGAAAGTTGACAAAAAATCATTCTATCGATTAGGTTAAAGTTTGCACGCTATTCGAGGGAATACCATTCGATCTGTAAAGGGCCATCGCTTATCGAGCGAGCATTTTTAAAACCTTCATAGTTACGTTGAATGCAACTTTGGCAAAAATAAGAGGAACGAGAAAAAAAAGTATTTTAGCACGATATTAAATAATACAATTTAACGGCAAACTCGACAAATAAAAAAATCCTTGTGGCGCACGGTGCGTCCGTTATGAAAAGACCAACGGAAAATGCTCTCGTACATTTAATGCATATTTTTATACTCACGGAATGGAGCGAGAGAAAGAGGGAGATGGGCAAAAGCCGAAATATTGAGTTGCCAATGGAGTGGGTGGAAAGAGGAGGGGATTGTCCGACCGCACGCGAACCCGGAATCTACCTCGCTCTCTCTTTCTCTCTCTCGCTCTCTGGATGTAAAAATAACTTGGCCTGTAAAATTTATACATAATATAGAGCAGAGAAAGAGAGAGAGAGAGAGAGAGAGGGAGAGAGAGCGAGAGAGAAAACGGCGCGCATTCATGAAAAAAGGATCTCGAAAAAACAAGCTTTTACGTAGATATGAGAACATTTAAAAGTATATAACTTGGTGAAAAGCGGTCTCTTCGTTCGTTTGCACAATGTCAGTTAATATGATTAATGTACAAGTGCGAGAGTTGAAGGCTGACGAAATTGGTGAAATAACGAAAATATGCGAGTAAACGAACGCGATAATATTTTTGTCAAATTAAATCCTCCGGTACGCACAACGAACTTACCTTGGACAAACTTTATTCAACTTACAAACTAACTATCTCACGGTTTTTCACGGATAAAAATGCAAGCTCGCGTCTGTAACGCGCACCACAAACACTTTGAACGTCAAACTTGAGAAATCAAGTTTGGACCGACAAAAATTCTCCAACTCCATTAAATTCCTGCGCCATCATTTTCAGACGCGCGAGCGTACCGTGGAGAGGGAGGGAGGGAGAGAGAGAGAGAGAGAGAGAGAAGAAAAGACGCTCATCACCATAAAACGCAGTGCTGCGTGGAATAAATATGGGCAAAAAACCGAAGAGGCAGATTCTGAAATAAAATAATATCGCGCTTAAACGTGCTGAGCATGCGCAACAAAGAGACGTGGATGAAAAGCACGGAGGAGAGGGAGTTATTATAATTTTCCTTTCTCTCTCTCTCTCTCTCTCTCTCTCTCTCTCTCTCTGTGGTACGTCGTCTCTTTATGCGCCGACGATTTCATTCGGGAATCAATCGAAAGCCCCTACGTGACTATAATCCCTTATCGCGTGCAACCCTTAGCTATATATTCGCCTCTAGCTGTCGAACTGCGCCAATGACAATCGTTAAATTTCGAGAGGGCTTCAATAAATACCAGTTTGTGATTACGTATTAAAATGGCCGTGGTCGTATAATAATATACATTTGGAATATCGATGAAAATTATTCGAAGCTCATATTAGCCATTGATCGGAAAAACTTTTTACGGACGAAAAAAAGATCCCGCGCGAGGAAGAACAATGAGATTAGGAAATCCATAAACGGAAAAGCGAATTCTCACGAACGGACGGGCAAATGGATGCCCGTTGCGGTTCTGTAAGCCCCTAATCAAAGTACGCGTTCGCTGCTGCGGATAATGGAACATAATTAAGGGTATTACCGCGCAACGGCGTAGTGGGCAAACGTCAAAGACTATACGCTTGTTATATATAGCTACACCGAATGGGCCTGAAGAGACGAGTCTAATGAAATACCAGGATACGAGCCGCTAACCAAATCAATTTAGCCCGATTACCTTTTCTATCCTTACTGTCGCGCGTACGCCTTTTCAATTTGCTTTCGTTTATCATTTGTATTTTCCCTTGATTCGTTAGACTAACCATCCCCTTTGCATCATCACTAGCTCATTCAAACTGTTTTTACGGCAGAGTGCGTATTTCTGCTAACTGCGAAATTTCGCGATGGATATATGCCTGCAAAGCGAGCGAATTTAAAAATAAACGGATAATTGACGGTAAATCTGTTTTAGTTGTTTCCTCACTTAATCAGCAGTCGGCTCGGGCGGCGAGTTATACATACATAGGGCATATATAAATTAAACGCGAGCTTGCGAGGGCGTGGGTGGGCGAACGCGCGCGCGTTAGGGTGAGAAAGTTGGACATTGTTTGGCTAAAAGTTTGCCGGAGGGACTAGTGTCCCGTTGGCCGCTTTTATTCAGTTTGGAACTTGGTGCTGCGTGACAAACGTTTATTCGGGCGAAACAGTTTGACCAAAGCGAACGGACGTCATTGCCAAACATTCAATTTCGCACGGTGGCTAGTTGCAGAGCAACGCGAGGTGAACACCTTGCGTTACGCTCTATATTATCCGCGACGTTCACAGATTATACATCCTTCTCTGTACACGCGTACGTGCGCGCTTTTTACACGGGATTTGCGTGGGATTTCATTTGTCGACGTTTAAGAGATGAATTGTGCCGAGTGTGACACGCTGCTGCTTCTGCTTGCTGCAGATTTAAGGATAATTTTATGCATGTACTTATAGCAAGGCTTAGTTATTTTCACGCTGGCAATTCGGTGCGTCGCTTGTGTTTTGGATAAAAGTCTTTTCGATAAAAATACAGAGATGTTGCGCGAAATTGTTAACGATATTTACTTTATTTTTTCCCTCCTAATAAAGTGCATTTTTTTCTCGTTATTCGTTTCCTTGGCAAAGTTAAAGCTTTGCTGTCTTCAAAGACTTTTCCAAAATAACGTCGTATCTTGAAGGAAACTTCACGAAACGTAACGCTACTACCTTGTCTCGAAAATGACTTTAAATTTTACATGAACGCTCTTTCGAACTTCAACACATCTAAAATTCAATCGGATGAGAGTTTTACCTTTTTTTTGCAAAGCGTATATACTTAAACTTTTTGGAGTAATACATTTTTATCATTTCTTTCATAGAGTCTAAAATAAAGATTCTAAATTTTCATTTTAAAAAGTCGCTTCCTTTCACTTTGAGTTTAAAAGGAATTCGCGGTATAAGCAAGAGTTTATACCCCAATGGCTTAAAAATTGGAAATTTATATTCTAGTTTCACTTATCGTATACTTACATATTTAAACAAATTTAATAACGAATGGATGTTGAAAAAAGAGAGCTTTCAACTCGGGGCAACTTTTACCAAGTTAGACACGTTGGTAGACACAAGCGAGTACGTGGTTTCTTTTTATTCCTTTTTTTAAAGCGAATAAAGCTCGCTGCATATAGTAACTGCGGTGTGCGGAGCCGAATGTAAGCCAATAAAAATCTCAATATCGGGTTAGCCATAAATGTGTCGCGATGCACGCGCTACAAAAAAAACACCCTTGAAAATAATACGTGGAATATTTAGCAGCCGACGAGGTAACCGTGTGGTATGGTGATCAGGCATGTGATACGCGTGCACCGGCACATCACTTGGCATGAAATCAGAGTGAGCGAGCGAGAGAGAGAGAGAGAGAGAGAGAGAGGGAGAGAGATGAGTACGGAAACCATGCGGTGGTGGACGAGTGACGGCGGACGAATACGAGTTATATAGCTGATGCGCATAGCTGAAACGTCAATGGGGTCCTCTTGCCACTGCCTATATGCCACTACCACTAACGCGTGTACAGGCTCTGCGTTCGACTACTCGCGATCTGAATATCAATTAGATGTAATTGATGTCCGGCGTGCTGGATGAGCGCCACCCCGCATACCCGACGATTGATCGTCTCTGCCTACTCTCCTTCCTTTTAATATGCCTAGCGCGCGATAAAAAAATTTTAAAAAAGAATTACGCAGGCGCCGCGGGTTAATCATCGCTGGCTAACTGCCAAGATTAGCCGATATTCTTTTTTACCATTAATTCAATCCTTTTCTTTATCAGCTATTTATTCGCTACATTAGAGTGTTACTGCTCGTAGTGAGGCTTGCTTTTTTGTAAATAAACGTATATTGTGCGCCCTTATTCCGGCTTTACCGTTTCAGATGCCCATTGTGCGGGTATACATTTTCATGCTTACGCGAGACTGCAATTATTGGCTGTAGCGTATTGTTAGCCGTCACCTTATCATTAAACGTGATTTGACTTGAACTCGGCTTTTGAAGGAAAACTTTGGACAGTGGCAATAAATCGATTTTCAATAGTTTTACAAACTACGGCTTCGTAAACCAATAAATAAATATAACAACAATTGATATTCAATATTAAAACGAATCGACTATAAACGCGGAATAAATTTGTAGAAGCAGGAGCAGCAGCAGTTGAATTCGCGCCTAATGCAGATAGGCAACGATGATGATTGATCGCCGCGTCGTGAATCATTGGTGTTGAATTGTCGCCGCGAGGAATGCTATTTATATCCACAACGCGCGAATCCATCTTTGGTAATTAACGTGGCTATACTGAGAGGAGTGCTATAATTTCATTCGAAAAAGAGTCAGTTTAATCGGAACGATAAAATACATACTCACGTACTTATATACATGTGTATCATAGTCTATATACGTACATGGATGGATTGCTAGCGTATTTAGGTGCATTAATCAACATTGCGAATCGTTTCTTTTTTCAGCACTTGGAATTTTGAACAATTATTGTAAAATACGAGCTGGCTTTTCATTGATATTGATTGCGATACGTTCGATATGACGTTGGTGATGTGATTCAAGCGCGGGAAACTATTCCGACGAACGAAATTGTCGAGTCGCATTGTAGAGGAATATTCTCGCTGTTATTTTGTATGCAAATCATACTAAACAAGCTATCGCTTCGATAATTTTAAGCATGTCAATTCACACTGAAATGGATATTTGGTTATTTGGATAATGTATCATCAACAGTTGTCGATATTTTTTATTCGGGAATTAATTAATCTTGAAACGTACAAATGTAAACCCTACTACCGTTTGATAATCGAGAAAATATCGTAACGTTGATGTTAACGAGTATTATATATATTGTCAATCTTATTCATCTACAAGTGATAGTGTACATTACGTACGAGCGGTATTGATTCGCCTCTAGAGAGGCGTAATATGGTATCCTTTGCGTGGATACACAGCTATAGATCTATTGATTAGAACGCGAAAAAGTGATCGATACGCGGCAATAAACCTCGAAAAAACGATGAAAAGTTCGAGCGATCAATTGATGATATTGCAATATTCTGAACAATTACTCGAATGAGATAGTAGTTGGCCATAGCGAGCGAATGCCGTTGCAGTGGCGACGGTGGCTAACAACTACTCTGGTCGAACGACCACATGCATTGCTCGACGGACTACTCCAATAAAGTCATAATGGAAAGCTCAAACGCGAGCGCGCAGAACTTGCTGCTGCAGGACAAACACGCGCGTTCAGAAATATCAATCTATTTTACAATTGATCAGCGTTTGTGGGATTCTAGCTAGCCTCCTCCCACGCAAACACGCACATTCGTTGCAAACATTGCTCGCTTGTCCCGTGCTCTCTCGCGAATCCTTTTGTAAATACTTGCGCGCACGCGCTCCTCTCTCTCTCTCTCTCTGCATACCCCGTAAATATTTATGTCTGCATCCTACTGCAATTGACGTACCGATCAATTCTTCCGTCGCTCGCTTTACTTGCTTGCACGCCTGCTTGCTTGCTTGCTGCTCGGCTCTGGATTTACCAGCTACGCTAGCAATCGTATGATTTTCATTTTCAGTTCGTTTGACACGTGCCCGATGCGCAAAATGAAGTATGATTGGCAATGGCTCTTTCGATACTTTATATACGTCTATGTAGAACGTAGTTTGATTTCGTGGATGCCGTTGGGAATTGCAATAACAGAAGCCTTTCCTATCCACGCCAACTTTAAAGTCTATATTTTTAATATCCTTAAAAGCGTACTTGCGCTTTGCTTTGGTATCCGCGAAATATCTATCTGAAATCCCTGTTTGGCATGACTGAGCACTATAACCATTTTATGATTGCCATACGCAAAATACCCTCGTGATTCATCTGGGATTAGAAATTTAAGTGCTAATTATATGCCGCGCACGAGACGATTAAAAGAGGCGGAAAAATTATAATCAGCGGATCGTATTATAAATCCTCGTAAAAAACAGTCGCTTAACATTATTACCAGGAATAAGAAACGAGCGATTACAGCCCATAAATATCGAATAAATATACCGATAAAAGATGATAAACCCCACGATAATGGTTCGAGTAAATAGTTACCTGTAGAATCCCACGAATCTGTCCTTGTTTGGTCTCGACGATCCTGGAGGCGTATCGCGTAGCCGGTTGTTGTGGCGCTGAAGGTGGGGCTTGTGCGGGTGAAGCTGGCTGAGCGGCTTCTACGACGACAAACGAGAGGTGAGCAAGATGTAGGAAGAGTTGCGCCCAAGGCAGAGGCCGGCGGCATCGCAAGGGCATCACAGCGACAACAGCAACAGTAACAGCAGCATCCGTCGGCCAGCGACAACACCATATCGATCCACCCCACGGCTTTCACCTCTTTCGCTGCATCTCTCTCTCTCTCTCTCTCTCTCTCTTTCTTTCTCTCTTCTTTTCACTCGATCATTGATCTTCCTACTGCTCGCGTTTTCTTTTTTTGTTTTCTTTCGTTGTTTCACTTGGCTGTGCAATGTCAAGCGTTGATTGCTGTTGCTCGCTTCACGGGCTTTTAATATCCGCGATGACGGTTATCCAGTGATGACGACACTGCAGGCCTGTAACGGATAGACAGAGAGAAAGCTAACGTTATGGCTTTGTTCTGGAAAAAGCACACTTGCTGATGGACATTGCATTCCTTTGATATTTTACGAGATATTGTAAGCAAACGAGATTTTTTGTTTTTTATTTTCGAGATTTTCGCACAACTTAGAGCATGCCCAATTGATAAAACGAGAAGGTAGCGCGTCGAGGGTTATGTATCTCGACCGATTTTAAAAATTCCCAACAGAGATCCTTATGTCCATCAGTTTGCTAGGACATACATCTTCGTCAATTGATTAAACTGAAAACGTTTAGATAATTAACTCATCAGAATAATGGTACTAGTAAAGCCTCCAGTTGATCAAAGCAAACGACTCTAAATACTCGATTAAAATGTAACATTAAATCAAATCGCTTAAAAATGATTGGACGTCTGTGGAAAAAAGACAACTACATTGGTTCAATCATAATCTACTGCAGCGAACGCAGTTAATCAAGGTTTTTTCTTATTGCAAATCGTATACAAGAGCATTGGTCATCAATTATACGAAATATAACAATCGTATACAGTGTAGCAGGACTCTTGAATAAGCGAAAAGTGAATAAATCAACGCGAATGAAGGGATTCCATTATGAAAGTGAGTTCGGGAGCATATATAATAACAATAACGCGTTGGATGAAAAGGGAAACAAGAGAGCCTATAATCACTTGGAGAGGTAATTTAGGTAGCGTGAGCTAGAATATAACCCAAAAGTTCGGAGCTAATAAATTCAGCTCCGCTCTTTGGATAGTTTAATTCAACGTTGAAAAAGAGCTTTCGCAAGATTAAGTCATTCGAGGCTGCCGTTGCTCTTCTTTTTTTTTTTTTTTCTGTTGAAAAGGACTGCCGGCTGCTGCTTTTCTCGCGAGTAGGTATAAAAGTTTGGCGTGGCAAAGGAGAAAGTTCTCCGTCGTCCCGTATAATCATAGAGGAGCCGCGAGCTCGCAAGAAAGTGGCAACAGTCATTCTCACTCGATGCAAATCGAGAAAAACAGGAGTTTCTTCGCCTTTAGTACCACTCTCTTCTACCCTTCCTCTTCCTCTCTCTCTCTCCCTCTCTCTCTCTCACTGCTGCTGCTGCTACTGCCTTCTATAACTGTTCTTTTTGTCACTCTACCTTGCTACTTCTTCTCTTTCCATTACTTCTAAAAGTACCCAGTGTTTCTTTCTTGATTCTTTACTTGTTTTTCCCCAGACTTTTCTCGGACGACGAATTTGCAATATTGAGCTGATGATGCTCTTGGAACGGTATTTTCTACGGCCTAGACAACCACGACCAACTATTTGAACGACAGTTTGACGCGTTTAAACCAACATTTCTTTTTCAGTTCTCTAAGACTTCAAATGACACTGCTTGTTTCTCTTTTCGAGAAACGCCTTGAACGAATATTGTACGGAATATTACAGTGGAACCTGATTGAAAACGAAGAATATTATTCAGTGCTTACGTGTCTTTTGCGTCATCTTAATCCATTGAGTTTCGGACCAAAACTTCCCTTAGACTTAGTTCTGATCGTTTGGAAAGAGAAGCTACGACGCCGACAACTAGTGGATAGCAGCAGCCACCGGGTAACTTGGCAAAAGTGAGTTGAACTGTCGCGGCTGCTCGCAGTTGCATAGACTTGCCTCTTTATCTCGTTCTTGTTGTAATTCGTTTGGCTGACTAACTTATGATAGTATCTAGCCACTCAGGCACATCGAGTAATTATAACAAAATCCCACAACTCTAGAGTAAAAAAATGTCGTTCGAGTAAAGAAAAAGAAAAACGCACGGTGCGAGCGAATTTAGCACGTACAATTTCGCTCGAGATCGTTGTTCAAGTAGACTCGAGCAATATCGAAAGCGATCGTTGTGCAGAGGGTGTATAATGTCAGCCACACGAATGAGATATATATATATACATATATATATATATATATATATATACTAGTAGAGCAAGATGTCGATGATGACGCTGATAGAGAGAACTCTGATAATAGTTTGAAATGAATATGTGCAGCATGGGTTATCGAGGGTAATCCGTACATGTTCGATGCGTTTCATGCGTCGGTACGGGCAGGGGGAGTCTTTTTCCTCTTTTTCCTCCGTAAAGTAGTATTACAGTTTGACTGTGGTTTCTGATAATTACGTGTGCTCTCGTGGGGATTATGCTCATTTTCTACCCTCGCTGATCATTAAACGTACTGATGGATGCGATACAATGTGTATAATCGCGACGGCAATTTTTATTTGCTCGCTTACCGAAGGTTATATTGTTTGTATTATCTATATGTTTATTTGTTTAATCGTGTATTATTTGCGATTTCATACGTGCTACACATATTATTTACGTTTTATCGACAAATAATGTAGTCATCCACAACGTTATTTGTCAAACGTAAAAAATAAGAATTTATCAAAAGTTCTATGGGATTAACGTAGCAGTAGTGATTTTCTGCAGTGATAATCTATTTCTTCGTCAAGCAAACTCTTGAATTTTCCGAGAAGGGCAACCATGTCAAAATAATTTTTCCTTTTTTCGAATGAAACTCTACGAAATTATCTCGGCGAATAATTTACGTTTCGTCGAGTAGAAGCATTTGCAATATTTTACGACAAAAAAAAAACACAAAAATAAAAAGGAATTGCACTTGTCTTGCAGTGTCATAATGGAACGATGTTTACACTTCTGTAGCGACGAAGCAAACAGCCTCGTCTAGTAATTATGACTAAAAGCTGTCGACTAATGCGCAAGAAAAACAGAAGTAGCGATCTTTCATAGCCAAGTTAATTAGTGGCCTGTCGGTAAATAAATTTGTTTGCGCGACACTTTCACAAATTGCCAAAACTTCGAGACATCGGTTGCCGATAATTGGAACTGCAAATTAAATTCTCTCTTCCCCCATCTCTAAGTTGTAAAGTTTACAAGAGAGCAAATGAAAGGTAAAGAAAACCCGTTTCTTTTGATGTTCACGAGCCAACGAATGGATGCGGAAAATTTAATACTTACCGGCTCGTAGAACTTGCAAGCTCGCGTAACTTTCTTCGAGGTGCTTGCTGTATACTTTTTCGCACCCGCCTTCGCAAAGTAGTTACCTTTTTTTGGCGAGTGTTGCGTTCCGCGACATTAAACCGAATGACATGGAATGACAATTTTTCTTTTAGCGATCGATAAAATAACATAAATAACTGATAAAATAAAGCGCAAAATTAGCGCGTTGTTTTTTCTCATTCTATTATTGTGCTCATTGAATAATAATGTGGTTTTACTTGTATTTTTGAAAACAAAAAAGTACTCAACGTTTAAAAATCAAAATCAACTGCGTACTAAATTGTCGTTTGTTCGACAGGACAAATAATAATTCGTATGCAGTTTACCTTTTAAGTTTTTTTTTCGACGTTCGACCAAAAAACAATCGAATCAAATTCAAAACGTTATCCAATTACGATAGTATGTGGAAGCGTTAGACAATATTCTTTGTTTGTTTTTGTAATAAAACTGTTCGCGTGAATGCAATTTCATGATGACGGAAGAAACATCATGTTACGCTGAATGTGCAATGGTAAAAAATGTATTTTATACTTTCCCTTGAATAAAAGTTTACATTCGTTCGGAAAAAGCTGAAGCTTTGACATATTTTTTTTGAGATACATGTAACTTTAAAAAAAAACAACCGACCAGATTGGTTTTCATTTAAAATATTGTGAATTTTCCGATGGTACAAATCTGAAGAAAAAAAAAGGAGTATTATTTGTTTAAATATCCAATAGAATATTAATAACGTTAACAGCGTGAAGTACAAACTGACCATAATTTAATTTTTGTAAAGATAAAGTAACAATTTAGCTATGTCGTATAATTTAACCATTTCCAATAACCACTTCTTACAAATGTCCGTGCGATTCATAAATCGAGTAAAACAAAGTGAAGCATTGTTGTAGACTTTGGGACGTGTCGGGTTTTCCTCAAGTAACACGGTAAAAATCCAATTAAAGTTGAAGAAGTTTGCTTAATAATGTCAACTAAAGTGAGCTTAACGAAATATGTCGGAAGGTAAGCCAAGCTCCGGTCAGCCGGCAGCAGCAGACAGAGCAAAACAACCACCTAAAGTACCGTGTACTCGCCCATGAGTGTAGTGCAATATGCACACATGCATACGTCTAAGCAAAGTCCTCGTCCCTACCTCTGAAATACAATTTTAAAGTCGCGCCCTTGCGGTCGATATTCTCGAGTCGAGTTGGGAACGCGCATGCGCTGTGCTCGGCGAACACCAAGCACCCACATCTCGCGTATCACTTCAGACCGTCGAGGCGGTCGCTGCTGTGTGGAGGTGGGATTGCTGACTGCTGCTGTTGCTGCGGCTGCTGCTGCTGCTGCTGCTGCTGCTGTGGCAATCTACTGCTTGGGAAATCTTTCATTCGGATGGCTTTGTCGACTATCACTTTTCGTACTTGATTGAGCTGCTTTTGTCCGATAAAAAGGTATTATTTTCGTCCTATTAGGTGTGGCAGATGTGAGAGTGTGTAATGTGTGACGTAGGCTGGCGTAGGTTTTTGACAGGTTTCACCCTTTTTTTATCGCGACAGTGCTTTACTGTTTAATGCTATTAGAAGTCTAATGTGTGCTCTACTGATACCTACCGTACCGGACAAGCTCGTCTGTGAATAAATAATAAATGTTTAACAATCGACATAACCTATGATATGTATGGCTTATGTGTATTGCACTTTGCGTGTTACAGGTGATAAGCCCCAGCAAATATGTCGACTTCAGCGATATTTATTTTGGACGTAAAGGGCAAAGTGCTGATCTCCAGGAACTACCGTGGAGATATAGAGGCTGGAGTTATAGAAAAGTTCATGCCACTTGTAATGGAGAGGGAAGAGGAGGGCAATCTAACTCCCATTATTCAAACTTCAGAATGTACTTACTCTTACATTAAATATAATAATTTATATCTAGTATCTACCACCAAGAAGAATGCAAATATATCCCTGGTGTTTGTGTTTCTTCACAAAGTGGTTCATGTCATGCAAGAATACTTTAAGGAACTGGAGGAAGAAAGTATTAGAGACAATTTTGTTGTGATTTATGAGTTGCTCGATGAATTACTTGATTTTGGATATCCCCAAACAACTGATAGCAAGATATTGCAAGAGTATATAACTCAAGAAGGGCATAAGTTAGAAATTCAACCTAGGATTCCAATGGCAGTGACCAATGCTGTGTCATGGAGGTCGGAAGGGATAAAGTACAGAAAGAATGAAGTGTTCCTGGATGTTATAGAGTCTGTTAACTTATTGGCAAATGCAAATGGTAATGTGCTAAGCTCTGAAATTGTAGGGGCCATCAAGATGAGAGTTTACCTATCTGGGATGCCAGAACTTCGTTTGGGATTGAACGATAAGGTTCTTTTTGAATCAACAGGTCGTGGAAAGTCAAAGTCTGTTGAATTAGAAGATGTTAAATTCCACCAGTGCGTCAGACTTTCTAGGTTTGAGAACGATAGAACTATTTCATTCATTCCACCAGATGGAGAATTTGAGTTAATGTCATATCGACTAAATACTCACGTCAAACCTCTTATTTGGATTGAGTCAGTAATCGAGAGACATGCCCACAGTAGAGTCGAATACATGGTTAAAGCAAGGTCTCAATTCAAGAGAAGATCAACAGCTAACAATGTGGAAATTGTTATCCCAGTGCCAAATGATGCTGATTCTCCAAAATTCAAAACCACCATTGGTAGTGTCAAATACTCTCCTGAACAAAGTGCAATCACATGGTCTATCAAATCTTTTCCCGGTGGCAAAGAATATCTAATGAGAGCACACTTTGGATTACCATCTGTTGTTGGTGAAGACATCGAAGGCAAACCACCTATTCAAGTGAAATTTGAAATTCCTTATTTTACTACATCGGGTATTCAAGTGAGGTATCTCAAGATTATAGAGAAGAGTGGATATCAAGCTTTGCCATGGGTTAGATACATTACGCAGAATGGTGACTATCAGTTGAGAACAAATTGAAGAAGAATCACGCGAAAATATAATTTTCGAAAAATTTTTTCTTTTAATGTATAAATATTTTGTCCGAGCCTTTTATTAAATTTACATTTTAAACAGTAGCATCAAGCACTGAGCCGACACGCAAGTGATAAGATTTTAATTTTCAAAGAGTATTGTACGATTGATTGTTTCGCGCCTATTATGTTTATCGGTATTATTTAGATCGTCAATTAATTATCTGTACAGATTTTCTTTTTTTTTTTTATGATAAAAGGCTGTTAAATATTATTGTTGTTATTGAGTAAAATTGCAAAAAAAAAACACGAAAAAACATGGCATTAGGTTGGCGTGACTGACGGACCAATCGACTGACACAATTTCACATCTTGTAAATAAGAAAAAAAATTAAGGATTGCATTCCATGCAACAAGGCGATATCGAGCTTTCACTGTAAGTCATGCTCGCTACGTAGTATTATTGCCAACAGGCCAAGTGACTATTGTGCCGAGCGATGTATTGTTATAACTGATGCGAATAGCGTTGAAATCTGTATATGTATCACAAAAGATAATAAATTTCCAATAAAAAAAATCTGCATCTCTTCTCTTAGCTCTTATTAAAAAAAAAAAATTTAATTTATCGATCGTCATTATTCTCAGATGAGTTAAACCGTCTTATAGATTTCCCTCATTTCATCTCTTTTTTCTTTACATCTTTGCAGATAAATCACGAGCGTGCATTCTCCTCAAAGAGAGAGAGAAGAGAGAGAGAGAAAGTAGAGAAAGGGACCAAGTAATTCACGGAGATTTATCCGGGCCAACTAATAGAAAAAGCAAATTTGCCAGCAAGCTTCGGCCACTCGATTGCGGAGCCGAGTAATGGGATGCATCCGTTGAGGGAAAAGAGAAAGGAGAGAGAAAGAGGGAGAAAGAATTTGGAAGCACTTTTTCTACCATCTTTTTATTCTCTCGTTTCATCCATCTCTATTTATCTAAGCTCCCTTTTCACCTAGAAAACTCGACGAAAAGAGAGTTTAGCTCTTGTGTTCGATCGAGCCAATGCTGCCTGTCTGGCTGGCGTATTCGCACGACCGAAGAGGTGGAAGGATTAAGCCTCTCTTTCTCTCTTTCTCTGCTCGGGTTCACTCTTTTTCTCGTTGTTCGCCAATTATCGGCCACGATTCAATTTTCAACGCCGACGTTTTTCGATATTGCCATTTTAATGGATTTAACTCGCTTTCAATTACCTCCTGAGTGCCTTTGCGTTAGCCTCTGCTTGCAGCACAAACGGGAGCGTCGTTGACGTGGAAGTGTTGGCTTTTGTCATTTCGCTGCGCAGCGTATTTCCGTTTGTTTTATTTTTGTTTTTTTAACCTCGTGGTATATAGGTACATCGAGGCTTTTGCCCACGGCAACCACTTTTAATTTGCTTGAAAATCATTAACAAAACGATCGCGTAATGTATATTCGTGGCCCATAAAATTTGTAAAAGCTACATATATAATTATTTCATTTCGGTTATGTCGGCATTCCTCGAAATTTGTTATTCATTCAATTTCCATTCGCAATTAATCATGGGAATGTATATCATGCAAATAATTTACGAACATTATCGAATAACAAACCTATACGATATTAATTCGAATTTATCCGAGAACGGAATTTCTCCGAAATTATCGATTGAAAAGAAAAGAATAAAGAAGTTTTATGAAAAAGAATTTAACTATTCTTCAAAGAGTTCAGGATGACGTCTCTTTTGTACCTGCCTGTTTCGCATAGCAAAAAAAAGAAAAAAGAAAAATAGTCATAGCTCATAGCTAGTTGCTACAGTTGAACAATATCATAGAGGATTATTTGTCGGGTTTACGAAGAAAAAAAGCCATGTGCATTTCCTCTTTATGTACGCGTGTCCGTCTATCTATGTATCTATGCGAAACAGCGAGAGCGAACGCTTTGAGCCGGGGTACCGTCGTATAAATCAAAGGAAATAATGCCGGCGGTTCGATCGATACATCCGTCGCTTTGACAAACGAGCCTCTCTCTCTCACTCTTCAGGAGAGGCGCGAAAACATTTTAATGGGGCACATCTTCCGACTGACCTATTATATGCTGGGAGCGCTAAAGCTTTATGCTTGGTTTATTTATTTATCGTGTACGTCAACTGGAATTATTCATAAACTGAAGACGAGAGACAAGTGAATGTACAACGTCTACCACAAGATTTAATTGAGTCGTGGTTTCGGTTGAATTGAAACAAAAATTTTATTTACGATTACTACCGCATAAAAACATTCGATAAATCCAATAGATGCTTATCGTTGAGAAAAAAAACAAACTTGAATAACTTAAAAGTTTTCAAATTTAACTTTTGCGTTGCGAAAAAAATGAAAACGGTACTTTGGAAATCGATCCAGCTTGATAATTGATGAAATCTTAATTAAAACTTGGAAATTATCCTGAGCAAAAAAAGTGTTTAATTAGAGCTTGCGAATGAGAGTCTGAGATTCCTCTCTACGCAGTATAGTCCCAGAGATAAAGAAGAAAGTCGAGTTTGAGGGAGGATGGTCGTCTTTTACGTTTTTTTTATACCGCGGAAAGAGAGAGAGAGAGAGAGAGAGAGAGAGAGAGAGAGAGAGAAAAAGAGGTCTTTGAAATTGCATAATTCCGAACGGTCTTTTTATGTCGCGCGATCAATCACGGACACTTGCACCGACGCGAGTTTGATGGTCGTAAACGCGAGTTGAAATTTGCAAAAATAAAATATTGAACGTGTAAGATATTTTTCAACGTTATTGGATTATTGATACGCGTATTCAAACGAGAGTAAACGAACATTACAAGTTAATGCAATCTTTAGATCGAAACTCACTTCCAAATGCGTATGAACTTTCTATCTTTTTACTTAAAACTTAATTAAAGTACGAACGAGAAAACGTGCGTGATAATTCGATTCGAAAATAATTCGCGAGCTATTCACTTTGCAGTGGAGTCGAGCTATGATTGTATCGGACTCTATTTATTCTGGTTTGTTACTTTTGTTCTTTTGCTCCCTTCCAAAGAACCAGGCGACTCTTTTCATTTTCTCCTTTCTACCGTCTTCGCGTGATTAAAACGCCAAACAAAACAATATCAACGCTACAGCGCTTATCGTCATCGTGTTTTATTTTCGCGAGACTGTGAAATTTAGTTGTCGAGCTTTCTTTTTTACGGAAAGTCAGGGATTGGAAAAATAGATGACTTTTATTAATTGAGCGTTGATTATGAAACGATACAAATCAATTCACCAATTAACCAAGCGAGTGTTAATTTGTATTTCATACGTGAATGCGCCGCAGGCGACGGTTAATCAATGGCGCTCTTAAATTCCGCGTATCAACGGAGAAATTCATTGTTCAAAGGACATTCATAGATAAAGTAATTTAGTGTTGTGAACGCGTAACGACAACGTTTGTAAGGCTCTTTTGTAAGGATTCACGTATAATAGTTTTAAAAGACAAAGAAAAGACAAATATTACGCGTATTCGCTAATAATGAAGTTCAGCTGGCGTGCAGTCACAACTGCGTTTATTTTGCAAAACTGATATCCCATTAGAAAATCAGTTTGAATAGGCATGGATATTTCAAAAAGGATACAATATAGCCAATCTCGTCGTAATGAATAATCCTCGTTACATAAATCAGAGATCGTTATACGCGGCGACGAATTGACTGAATTGAAACTGTAATACTCGCGCGAAGTAATGAGCTGCGGTTTGGAATAAAATTAATTATTAGCCTCGCACAGTTGTGAATTAATCATTTATGAGAAACTACGCGATTGCATTAACCATTATAATTTTGCGTATTTTTTTGCTTGTTAAAGTGGCTTTTAAGGGAAATTGAGAAAAATAGTCGTATAGCACTTAACACTATTGTCGCACGATGCGTATTACCGAAAGTAATCAACGTAAAGAAAAGTTGGACCGACGACGTGCGTTTCGTAATAAAAAGGTTGTGGCGCTATATAACGCTATGCGCGCGCGGCAGATGGCCGCGTTTTCTCCTGGCAGCCGTTCTGAGTCTGTCGCGCACTTTGCCAATATTGGTCTGCAAGCGCGTACTCCAAGTCATAACTTCTTTGCCTATATGTGTGGCTGTGCGTGAGCGCGCGTGTGTGACGTGTGCGTGTCTGTGTGGGTACGCGTGAGAGTTCTCTCGTCACTTTTTCGCCGCTTTCATTATTTCTGCATTTTCAATTCGCCTGTCTGTCTACCCTTCTCTGCCTGCCATGCCGGCCCATATAACCTTTTCGATTCCGTTTCAATCATCGGTTCGCTCGACGCTACTACGCTCAAACTTTGTCGCGAAAGCTGACTTTGCCAGTGTCGCTGTAATGCGTCTCTACTTTTTTTCTCTCCTCGTTTCATTTACGCGCCGTAGTTCTAGAGAGGGCTGGAGCGAGCATTAGCAAATAGATCGTTCAATTGGCATAACTGAGAGATTTACATTGGCGCTTCGCGTACTACTTTTTAAAATTGATATAAGAGTCACGGCAACAGTTGTAATTTTTGATTTCGCATTAATCTATATTCCGTGTAATTAAACGCCAATCGTTGCAATTACTATTCGAACGTAGGCAAATAAACAAAGCAAGCTATTTCTAAAGTGATACATATTTAAATGTCGTAATTACACATTCGCCATTGAATACTCGATGTATTGCTGATAAGTAATTCATTAACGTTATCGGATTCGAAAATGCAATGGTTTTATTGCAAGTGTCGAGCGTTTAAAGCAACATTCATAATTGACGTAAAGCTCGCTGTAATAGGACCTCGCTTTGGTGAAATGATAAAAGTCGAAAAGCCTTTGTTAAATATTTCACGAGGCAAAATCAGCGTCACTTAAAAGGGATCGAGCTCATCTGTTTTAATCGCGTAAATATATCGCGCGTAATACACTTATTTTTCTCTTGACGCGTGTAGCTGGGTTGAAGTACGAAAAGTTCCATGCGAAAGAAATATCGACGCTCTCCTTTTTGAACTCGAACGAGAATCTTTGTTGTCTCAACAATTGTTGAATTGCGCCGATAAATGAAGGCGTCTAGGGTGCTGTCGAAGACAAAGCAGCAAAAAGAGCGCAGGGAATAAAGCACGAGATACGGTGCAGGCATACGTGTGTGCGATAAAAACGATCGAAGAGAAAGCTTCTCTGGGATGCGAATAATTCAATTGACCCTTTGCGTAACACACGCGCGCAAATTCTCTTTCTCCCTCTCTCAAGGCTTGCACACATAGACGCGACGTTAAAATTTGATCTTCTTTGATTATGTTACCGACGACAAGCGCATCGTCGTGCGAATCTGTGCCTTTGAAAGTGCTACTGTCTAGTAAACTTTGCCGTCCAGTAAAGCAGCACGGATATTTGTCATCAATCTCTTATCGCTTGACTTTCTTCGGTGTACCTAGCTCGTTGGTCAATTTTCATTCGAGGATTTAATTATTTTTTGTGCTTTCTTCGATGAATGCAGTGCGAGAGAAAAGTCAAACATCGATCCACCCCGTTACGAGATTGCATATTAAAAGCACGGACGACTGAGGGCTGGTCATTAAAAGCTCGCGCTATTCAACATGCCATCCGACTGAGATTAAATGTCTAAGAGAGATTAAATTCCTTTGGTGGTCTCAGATTCTGCATGGAGACGAATTAAAAGGACGATCTCGAGTCTTCGGATTCTACGAAATAACTGCAGCATTGCAACATTGTTCGTTTATATTTCCAAATAGAATATTATCATTATATAGTTTCCGCTATTGAATTTCCCTTTTCCTTTACCAAACACCTTTTCCAAACGAACGCAATTTCCAACCACGGACTCAATCTGCTCAGTGAGTTTGCGTTACACGTTTCAATTCAAAAGTTTTACTAGTCTTTCCGAATATCTATAAATCCATCTGCAAAAAGTACATATTATTTTCGTTTCAATAAACTCTTGCTAATTACTACAGTTTGAACAAATGCAAACTAGAGAAATAGAAGGCGTAGCACTGTATACGAATTAATTTCATTAGCTTCTCGACGTTAGCGTCTCGAAGCAGCAACAATACGCATTAACGAGAGTCTGTATATTGTCCGATAACGTAGATAGAAGGGGGAGGGGGAGGAGGAGAGAAAGAGAACTTGGAACAAGCTTCGCTCGCCTTAAACTTTCTCGATCTCGGTGAGTTGAAAGTTCAAAGCCTCTATAACTGATAGCCAAATCGCATTTGTTAATTATCCACCAAATGAGATTGCACAGGCTTATACGTTTGTAACATACATTGAGCACTATTACACTAGATTTACGGGATATTGAATGGAATGCACTTTGCATGTATCTCTCATTGTTTACCATGAGAAAAAGAGAGAGAGAGAGAGAGAGAGAGAGAGAGCGAGAGAGAATACGAAGGTGTTATCAAAATACGAAACTCAAGTGCGTCGAGTAATTTGCGTAGCAGCGGGGCGTTACCTAGAAATTGCTTTGAATATGGTAATTCATTAATTGAGCTTTGCGTGCAGTAGCAGAGGCTACCTAATACTGGCGTACCGCTGAAAACGTCGATGTCGTTGCACGGCATTGATTGCGCAAATTACAGCCGAGCTCGCGGGGGTTTATCATCGTTCGGTTCGCGCGTGAGATAATTTATCTAACGTGTATCGATACCTCTATACTGCACTAAACCAGCAACTCATGCGTAATTCCCCTTCCTCGCCCTCATCCAAGATTCTACGCGCTATATCGATCTTACGATTTTCATATTTCCACTTTGGTTTTATTTGACGTAACTTTTATTTGTGAGATTTTTCAGTGAATTTATAACTTTATTCAATACATCTATGTATATATATATATTTATTCTAACGGTATAAATTTTCATCACTAGCAATACGAAATTATTCGGTATTTCTTCAACGGAAGTTAAAATAAATCTGTATTTTTCAATTTTTATCACAGGGTGTTTCATCTACTAACGATAATCCGTACAAAGGATTAACATACGGTAAAAAAAATAAGTTTCGATTTCAATTTATACTCTACTTCCAGGTTGGTGGGTGTGTGATTTGGTTGACAGTAAATAAACAGAAGCAAAGTGATCAGAACTTACTTTTACTCAATAATAGGCTTTACAAACAAATAGTACACACTTATGAATAGTTTGTATAGCTTATATATTCGACGCTCGAATACTCGAGTTTTTTTCTAAGAAAGTAGTTGCGCAATCTAGATGGCCATCTCGAGAGTTGTGACCGATTATCGAGTCAAAACGCTGCTGGAGAATATAGCAAAAAGGAAGGTGTCTTCGGTCAATAAGGTAGCGTTGCAGTCCCAATGTCATGGGGACGGGACAGCCGTTACCACGTCGCTTCCTGGCGAACGATGTGCCGAATTGCCGCGTGGTTGAGCAAACCTCTGAGGAAGAGGCCCTTCCTCGACTAAGGCCACAGGTTACGCGGTTCTTAGTCTTTAGTCAGCTTGACTGGTCTAGCACAATCGCAACTCGTTGTCCCGGATAATCCGCGGACGCAAACACAAATGGATGTTGAAACACAAATATGAACTAATACATAAATCTAAGTCTACAGGCAACCTTAACTAATACATAAAACTAAAAATTCGTGCCGGTGGACATTGGAAATAGCTGGAGCGCATATGCCGCGAACACAGGGTTGGTAAAATTTTTCTTTAATTTCCTGGTAATAATCCTTTGTCCAAATCCAAAAGAAAAACTAATCTCGTGTTTCAATTACTTTGGGATTAAAGAAAAAATTAAAAGAGAGCTGGTTGATATTGCCAAAGCTATATGGCGTCAGAGTTCCTTTGACTGACGTCAAACCCTAGTAAGCTTCAAAGGCTGCTGTAACTACAACGTCACATCAAAGTGATTTTGACATACTATATCTAGCCTGATCCTGAAGGTATTTTACAGAATCGCTACTTCACAAGCAATATGTTCAACTAAAAATACGACAAAAGCAAACAAAAATACAACAGTCCACGAAGGAATAAAAAGAAAAAAAAGAACAATGGCCTTGTTTCTTACAAACCTTTCATAGTACGTACACCAAAAAATAACGATAAATCTCTCTCGCTTTATCGCCAAAACTAACAGCGCAGCGGCCGATCATTTTCGTGTTTATCCAAGCGAAGTGCTTGGCTAACACACGATAAAAAACAAAAAAGATTGCCACATCCACGATATCAAAAGCTTTGTACATAAATTCGAGCTTTTCGATTTTCCACGGATACGATCCACTAATCCGACTGCGTAATTTCCTATGTCCTATGCGATCGACAAAAAGAGAAACAACCTGATCTCGAACGGCATTCGCATATGTTCAATCAATCATATCTGACGCAAAAAATTATAATAAATAACGAAAATGATGGAAAAACACGAAAAAGACGGATGCTCTTATGAATTGATGGCGCGTGGAAGATGTTAGTTCAGCGCGAGAGAGAAAGGAGAGTTACGATAGCCGAAAGCCGATATTCGCCGTTTGCCCAATAATTCACGAGTCATTCTTTATTCAAACTCAGGCGCGTGCAAAAAATTCCGAGGATTACGAATGTCCTTAAGCGCTTGGATGAAATATTTAAATAAGGAGACCTACGCTTCTCGACACTTTTCGCTCCTTCTCTCCTCTTCACTTGCAAGCTTTGGATTATTCGCCGGCAAAGCGAGGGCTTCAATCATTAAACCTCTCGTGGTTCTTTATCTTTTTTCATTTTACACCTACGAGAACCTCTTCTCTCTTGCGATTTTTTTACTAACTAAGATGATGGTGACAAATTATACTAACTTTTTATACATTTTAGAAGTAAGAAGTGACGTTCGTTGTCTTGCGGAAAGAAATAAGATGAGATCGTTGAGTGGTGGTATTGTTACTCCAACAAAATAGCAACGCGTGTGCTGTGCCATGGAATTACCCAGTTATTCGCATCCCCATTTTTTGTTATTTCACACACGAATATAACCGGGCGTTATACTTGTTCCTATTAGCAGCGAATCATTTCTATTCAACGTGGATAATCGGATGTGGAATTACATTTGTTCGCATTGTTCTCTTTCTTCGGTTACATATTTGTTCGCTGAACGTTCACGAGCGAGGAAAAAAAATTATTTCTCGACTTCAATTTAAATTAGATGTATGCTTCTACATACGTATGGAACGGAATTAGTATCGTTAATAATTTTTCAAGATCTTTTCTTCTCGTAAAAAATAGCGCGTCTCGAAAATGCGCATATGTATACATGTAAAAATGCGAAAACTGTCGTTCGAAAGAGCAGTGCTTTATTTCAGAAATGTTTGCGTATATTAAAATAAACGATAAACTATTTAATTCACGAATATACATTTACGCGAAAAAGATTAATTAACAACATAGGTCGCTTGTACGTTATAAGATAAGAATTGAATAGATGCAGTATATCAAGATTCCATTAGCAGTTGGGGGGGGGGGGTGTATCCTTAACAGATGCCATGTAATTCACTGAGTTGGGGAGAGAGAGAGAGAGAGGGAGGGAGACGGAGATGAAGAGAGGAGTGAATTAATACACGTGTGTTTCAATACAGGCATCAAATAACTGAACTAATTAATTAGTTTTACGAGGTTAACTCAGTGTGGCACGTGGTTTGTCGTGCTCACAACTAACGCGTTACGCCATAGCTTGCGATAACTCGTTGATATACTCTGCATAAGCAAACGTATTCTCAATGCGCGCGCTCTAGCTCTCTCTCTCTCTCTCTCTCTCTCTCTCTCTAGCTCTGTCTTTTCTGCGATAGTGTGCATTAAATAATTACCTTGGAACGTTGTATCGCGAATAAGAGTTTACAAAATAAATGAGGAAACTAACCGATGTGAACATTATTCGAAAGTTTATACACATATAGGGCTGGTTTAGTTGTAAAAACAGTTGTCCTGTCAATAACCGTATAGTTAGTTATTTGACGTCACAGAATATATATATATTATATATATCATGAAGACGAATTATAGCCACGGACGGTAAAACGTAAAGGAAATACCAGTTAGATTATTATTGGATATTACATACATAGATGTGATACTCGCTAGGTTCAGCATTGTCTATATGTAGTCTGTAAAAGCTAGTCTAACTGAGCGAGCGTAACTTGGCAATAATCATCGTAACATTAATGTTATATTGCTCGGTGAACGACGTTATGCGTTTATGGAGTCAATTTATCAAATGAATTGATGTACATCCACAAAGCAACGAGACAAACGCGCGTTCGTACAGATTGTCTTCTTCTATTGTATATGTTCAAATTCCCCTCCCCATGCATCCATGCATGCATGCGATTGCCTATGCATATGTGTATAAGCGAAATTTCGTGGCTTGACTTGGAATCACTATAAATACAACTGCTTTGCTACTCCGAATAATGCTCTTTACCTATAACTCAATATAGCTCCATACGTGGGGCGCGTAAAGGATAATTATACCAGTAAGAACTTGAACTATTGAAGTAAATATACGTGTATATTAGACGATCGAAGTGAAGAGGAAATGGTATCGATTTAAAAAGATATTTGAAATAGCTCATAAATGATAGAGTCTGAAGAGCACGCGATGCAACAAAGCTATAATACGGCATCGTATTAAGCTTTATATACATATATAAGAGAGTACATGTAGTGTAATATCAACTCCCGGGTTAGGGAGAATGAAAGCTGGGTATCGATGTCTCATCGTATCCTCATTACAAGTAGCAACAGCAGTAACATCAACCACCAAGTCCATCTATGTGTGCGTTAACAAGATATGTAATATCGAGCTTGTAGCAAGCGAGGTATCGATATTCGTCGTTAGAACTTCACCAACCTCAACGTGCATTTCAAATTAAAAATCAAATATAAAACGAAAACGTACACAGATCGTAGAGAATAGTAAAGAGAAAGAGAGAGAGAGAGAGAGAGAGAGGGAGAGAAATTAACGCAGCCGCTCGAGCATAATAGCTCCTTGTCCGTGCTAATTGGTTACAAGAGAGAGAGAGAGGGATAGAGATCTCTGCTCTCGATGGTCAGAATACCGCGTTAGCCTTTGTGTTACCGTCGCGCGGTTGAGTACGAATATATGTATACGTTGAGTGTTGAGTACGAGTAAATACATGTACATGTACTCATATGTGTATATATGTTCTTGGTCCGTGGCATGTTGTTGTTACAGTTGGAATTGTGTTGCTAACGGCTCTTTGAGATGCACCTACACCTGGGGTAATATGCCAGAGTCATCGACAAATAGAATTCAAATCTGCAATTGTGTTACCGCAAAACCTACTCTACTTTGTTGCATGATACAGTTTTTAAAACGAAAAGCTTTCCGAGAAAGTCTATATCAATGTTTCACTAGTGATACGATACGGTTAGAACGATAAAGAGCGACGGGGATTCTTGTATCTTTATGTGTAGGGTGATGAAACACTTCTCTTCTCCATTATCCAAACAATCAAAGTGTGGTCCTGAATTAGTTGCTTGTAAGCTCGCGAGACTGTTCCTATTCAATTACCATCACTTGATACTAAGCGCCATTGTGAAACTGCTTGGATTTCATGAATACAAAACTCAGTGTCAAGAGTAAAGTTCGAATGCAGTACCAACTCTACATGTATATATGCGATATCAAGTCAAACAAGCTGCTGTTTCAGTTGACCTGCAAAAACAACAACTACGATACCTCAGCTGAACTTTAATTTCTGGAAAAATGTTGAAATATTCGTGGATAAAGTTGGCGGCCTAGCGTAGTAACGTTTCGCGCGCTGCCACCACATCACATCCAAAAACTCACCGAACAAACAATCCGACGAAATTACAGTTGCACGCTAAGCCTTGCATATACGCGCAGACTTGCAGCTTGATTCTACTACTACTGCCACGTGGCAAAACATCATATTAAGTCTTTTGCTGGAAGCGACCGAAGTATCCATAATTAAACATTTGAGTCAACGCGCACAAATAAATATGTTATTACGCGAGTTCGTACGTATATAGCTTTTAAAAGTAAATCAAATTTAGCTTGAAGCATCGCGTACAAGCAGAGAATTAGCCTTTTTCACGAGGTGAGATAAAAGCCGCCTCGAGATACACGTACACGCAGACATATACGGAAAGCACATGATACATATTCGCCTCGTTGTTGCCGTCGCTGCCACCGGCAAGGAATATCGATCTATCTTCCAAAGTACGTACCGGTAAAGTCTCGCGAGGCCGACGATGCGTGACACTTCTTTTTTCTTTTTATTCTGCAGAGTTGAATCTGCTGTTGCGCACCGTCAAAGCTGAGATTTTGTTTGTTACACGTGAACTGAGATTTCATCGCACTATAAATATGTTAGCCAATTTTCCGTGGCTTATTTTAATTAAACTAAGAGAGAGAGAGAGAGAGAGAGAGAGAGAGAGGTTTATGCTAGGGCGGCGGAATTAATTAGCGCATATATATATACACATACGCACATATGTATATGGATATTACACGAGTAAGAGCAGAGGCTCGAGTGTTACCACTTCACCAAGTATACGGCTGACACGCTGAGATTTCTACTTGGACTGGCGATCTTTACGTCCTCTCGTAAAATCAATGTCACGTGTAACTTCGTCCTTCAATGGATGGCAGCTCTTTTTTTATTTCATACGTTGTAGTACGTATCGCTTGCTTTTCGATATAACGTTTTAGAGTTAATGGTCAAGCGACAAATTTCGCTAAAAGTAATATAGCTTGTACTTTCCGATAATAGATGAATTATTTTCACGCGATCTAGAAAAAATGGTGACTTTGTAAATCAACCATAATGAACGCGAGTTTGATTTTGAAGAATTCAACAACAGAGTAAACTAATAAACCAATAATCTCTCTGTGTCTCTTTCGTCATCCTCTCCCTTCTTCCCCCTCCTCTTTATGTATAGGGTTGTGCTAATTCCGAGCCACGCTATACCTTGTAATATGCGTGCACGCATAGCTGGGATGTACCGACAAGCCAGCGTTATTAAAATTTCAAATAAGACCCCTACTGCAAAGGAAATCCGGTTGAAGCTGAAACTAAATTAGAGAAAATACTTGCAGCAGACATACGCACACTATATGCCTGTATACTTTTGTGCTGACTCGGATGAAAGGCTGTTCAAGAAGAATGCCGTAATTGAAGGAAGCTTGAGATGATCGATAATGATTTTGACGGTGTTCTGTCTGATGCTAAGGCTTTTTTATCAATATTAATCGTTTGTTCGTAGTTTTAATTGATAGAGGGATTTGACATTTTTCACGAACATTTGTTGTAGTAGTTATTTCGTTTTTGACCAAAAGTATGTACAGCGAAACGTTTATGTGAAAGATAATGTACTTTTATTATACGATACTAAAAATCCCTTTGATTGTCTGTAAACATATACTCGTATTTGTAAAGTATACAACGCATATTGTTTTATAACCAAACAATTCATCAGTACGTCCATTTTACAACACGTTCTTTATATAAAAATACAAGTAAAAATCAATATCTAGCAAAATGTGCATTCTCAGAAGAAAGAAAAAAGAAAAACAAGGGAAGAGAAAAAAACGAAAATCACGCGAAAAGGCAACATTGGATCCCTTTTATATTTACAACAGAGAACAAAGCAGCGAAAGAAAGAGGATAAAAAAGGAAGAAATTAAGGGAGAAAAGCAAAGAAGACGTGCCTTTTCCCTCTTGTTATCTCTGCTCGTCCGCAGGGAGCGAGCGAGCGAGAGCGCGCGCGCATTTATCGAAAAAGGCCGATTCGTTATCGGTTATTGGATTCTTGTCTGACAGAAAGAAAGTGGGTCGCGCGCCGAGTCAACGCACTCTCTCTCTCTCTCTCTCTCTCTCTCTCTCTCTTTGGCTCTCGCAGTGTAACTGAAAGAAAGTGTATCACTCGGACGCCAACGTCGCTTCCTCTGTAAATTAAATTTGGAGCTGACTTGAAATAAAATTCCAACGCTGCTACCCTATGGCTTCTGTACTTCATTTGCTATTATGAGCTTGTTACATTTGAGACACAGCTGTCTTTCGTTAGCAAGGCTATTCATGATCTCTTGGTTTATTTTTAACGAAATCATACACCATCATCCTGTCTTCTGACGCTCATTATTTTATACTGTACACTGTGTCTACCACAGCATTACGATTTTGTACATTTTTTCCTTTGTAAATTCGAACTCTGTGTTCATAGAGATATGTTGACTTTAAAATTCGTTATGTTTACTTGGGAAAGCTATTTTATTCGCTACTATTGTGGCCCTTCACTCAAGTTCAATGGGTAGTTGAAACTTTTAATTACTTGCAAAGTACATTATTTTCCCGTTCTAGTAATATTTTAAAACTAATTAAGATATTCGGTATTTTTTTCTTGCCTAATTAACGAAAAAAATCAGTAAATACACACGGTATGAAAAACATGTTTTACTATCTAAAATTGAAAATCCAAAAATGTATACGTTGACTTATGGGTTTTTCGATAGGGCAAGTTGACTTTATGACTTACTGCAAAAACTATTTTTTGAAAATGTGCCGCGCCAAGAGACTATAACTCCTCATGTGGCATTTTCACGAGAGGAGATGATTTTCTACAAAAACTTTGCGTCGATATAAATTGGAAAAAAATTGAATAAAGTTTGTAAGTCGATACATGCACAGTCTATGACTTGAACTCGACATTTTCGACAAATTTGTAAATGCTGGCATGAGATTTGATAGATAGATACGAATAGAGAGCTAGTGAGCAACGAAGAAGGAAAGAAGACAAAAAGCTATTGGCCATAGAAAGTAAATATATAAGCAAATATACAAGTCAGGTTGAATCTGTAAATCTAGAAACCGAAACAGATTTGGCTTCAGGTCCGCCATGGCAGATTGAATATAAGCTTTGTCGCGAGAGATTGTCGAGAAAGGCCGTAGCAAACGTGGCACAGGGTGCGTGTATAAGTTTGTCGAAGACAAGACGGTGCACACATATGCACACTCAAAAGTATAAGCCAGACAGAGACAGATCGATATGAAAAGTCAGCAATTCGTCTAGAAGTGACAAAAGGGATAAGCCTCAAGGTCTCTCGCGTGCATGCCACTACCACTTACTATCGCATTCGCTTTGATTTACGGCTATTTGCAAAAGTTCCAGTCAAAGTATACGAGAGATCGAGATTTATTCAAGAGCAAACATCCGCGATGAAATCCCATGTTGTCGAAGTCATACGTAGATACGTATGTGACCAGCAGTCGGAGCTTTTGCGCGTATAACAAATCCTTCGGGGGAAGGGGTCTCATCGACGGCACAACACGGCCAAGGATATTTTACCTAAGTGAACGCGCACAGCGCAAAATCTTTGAGGTGGTTACTTCTCGCTAAGGGGCTTTATGCCCAACTCTCGCTCTCTCTCTCGCTCTCTGCCTTGCTCAGAGAAAAGCTTGACTTTTAACTTTAGCTGCTTTTCAGCGTGCAACCATGTACTATCGAGATGTATTTGCAATCACGCGATAGACGTACGTATATTTGATGGATATACCTATACGATGTGCAAACCTTTTCATCGAGTAACAGTCATTCACAGTACATAGCAGAGACATCGAGAAAGAAAGAAAGAGCAGTTGCGATCGGCATTTTCGTATGTTCCAATAAGAAAAGACTCGAACTTGTACACAATGGGCAAATTGAATTTTCCAATTGATATAACACGACACGCAGTTGGTTGCAAAGAATTTTAAAATTGAACATTAGTTGAATTCCAGTTGCCGACAAAGCGAGGCTATAGGTCGTAGCTAGAAAAGAGCGTTAGACGCTATATAACTTGGTCCAAAATTTATTAAGTCGCAGCTCTAGTAGCAGCAGCAGTAGTAGCAGCAGTTCGTCGACATGATCTCCTCTGTAGGTGCACGTTACACAAAAGACGTCCTCACGTTGGTAGCTCTATTCAGAGTCTGGTTAGAGCAAGCTATGACCACTCGACGCGCGCGCGTATACACGTGCACGTATGCTATTGTGTGTTAACTTGCTACAAGCGCTACACGCTCTCAAGGAACAGATAAGACGACCGACCGACCGACACACGCACACATACATGCACGTACAATGCTAGCGTACGCGCACGCAATCGCTTGGCTTTGTGCATAGTAACAACGTTTATTTGCTCGAGACGATTTGTAAGTTGCTTTGAGAAATCGAGCTCTCCAGGTGTGATGCATTCCTCATCGCTAGAGACTCTCCATTATGCACAACAGCCATTTCTTTACCAGAGGGACACGATTTTTTATAGATTAGTTCTTTTAGACGCGTCTGACTGGCTTCTTTCTCACTGTCTCTTTGACGAATCATTGTATTTTCTCTCCCCCCTCTCTCCCTCTCTTTTCTTTCTTTGTTGAGCGTTCTGTAACAACTGAAACTTTAGCGACCAATGGGATGCGCTGCCAATGGACGTCTGTATTTACAATCGGTTTTTATTCGTTATAGTGTTTACTCGTTCTTTTTTTTTTTGCAATTTAGTATGACAACATCCAGTGTTTAGTTAAATTTCAAGCAGTTTTCTAAGTCCAGAGCAACTCGTTTAATTTCTGCTTAGAATTTCATCGGCCTTCTAATACCAACGAATATGTAAGTAGTTACATTCAAGTCGTAGCTCAAACTGTATTTTAATGGCACGTTGAATTTTGATGTAGTCGCAACTCTTAACTGGCAAAAGGCAAATTTCACTGACAACGCGCACACTGATAGAACTATATAGTTGAGCATATATGGCAATCAACTCACACGGTACTGCAACGCAATCAATATCAAGTTGGTTTGGCAAAACATCTCGAACAATTCCACTCAACTGAGCTCTCTCGCTCTCTCGACAACGAACTGGAAACTACTCTAAGGGAAGGTTGAAGAAAATAAAAAAAAACAGATAGCGTATAGTATTGGCACTACACAACTGCGAGAACAAGTAGTCGAGACCATCGACTGGTCGTACAACCGCAATTGGGCCTCGGGCGAAGTCTTGGTCGGGCATTATTTGGCCGCTGTGGATCCTATTTGCCAGACAATCGGCTCTTCTCCACCAAGCTACAAGCGAATTCCCTGTCTCTCTCTCTCTCTCTCTTTCTCCTTCCCCTAATCTACACAGACACACGTGCACTATCATATATCTGCGCATTACCGTAATTCCAGTCAACTTGTCGTGTCTTAATTGCTTTAAAATTAAATTTAACGAATAAAAACGGCTACTTGTTTGATTCAATGCAGAGGAGGGCAAGTGTGGTTTGCATGCGTAACCGTCGCCGCAAGTAGCGAGTAAATGTAATTTTCATGGTGCAAGCGCTACGAGTGTATATTCGATTCTCTCGGCTGCTTCTATTATTTTTTTTTACGTGGATTTATCGCAACGCCGCCTCGCGTTTTTTCCTGCTCTAATCCACGCGAAGGCGAGTATTTATCGACTACTGCCTCGTATAGAGCTTTAATGGTCGAGTGCGTTTGTTGCTATGATTTAAGAAATCTGCGAATTGCTGCACTTTTGTTTGGTTAACGGGTGGAGGCAAGCTAACACCGTGAAAGTTTGCACTGGTAATTGCATAGTTTTCGTAATTTGGATAAATTGAAGCTACTATAGATTGCAAGTAACGTTATTCGAAGATGTTTTCAATAGACTTTGCAGGAAGAAAAGACTGGGTGCTCGGTCAAGTTTTCGAGCGTATTTACAGTCTGCGGTTACCTCTTCTCAACTGCTGCTCCCTTCCCTTTCCGAAGGTTACTCCCCATCCTGCCCGAAGGAGTATTTTGTTCGGCCTCGTTGCCCAGGTGAGTCGAGTAAAATAAAGCACACGCTCTTGCCAGCTAAAGTAAGGGTTAGAGGCTTTAATTAATGGCCGAGCAGCCGAGTGCGTCGCTCCTGCAGTCCGGATTTTTCCGTTGTGGTTGTGGCTTTCCTTGGGAGATTTATTTTTTTTCCAAGCTGCTCTACACTGCGACAACCTTGATGCTAGATTAATAGTTACTGCTCTATTTTTCTTTTTATACCCGGATAATTATACCTATTATATTTTAATTTTCCGGACAAAATCTCGCTTCCAACGAACTTTTATTTGCGCTCGTTAAAAAAATCAATTCCAAATAATCTAATAAAAATTGAAGAAATATTGTTTAGCTAAGTATTTTAAGAATGCCCCCTTTGTGGAGGAAACTATTCTTACGGATATAAATAAATCCGTGGCAAATGTCGTTATGCAATCAAAAGTCTGTTGTCTACTATTTCTTGATAATCTATTGTTCAGTGATAATGTGAGACCGTTTCCAGTTTAATATTTTTAAAATTTGTTTAAATATTTTTTTTCAACAAAAACAAATTACTATGGAAGAATGTTGAAATTCTTTATAAAAGGAATAATTTAAAAATGCACTCAAAGTAAGAGTGCGCCAAAAAAATTCAACTCTAGGATGTTTGAATAAGTTTAATTAAAACCAAAAAAGGAAACGAGAAAGTTTTTTAACCGAGTCTTAGAAATGAGATAAACAATTAACACATTTTACTTGGCACAACGTTGTCACTTATTTTTCACGTACTGATATAATACGAGGAAAAAGTTGAATCATTGATACCTGTAATTAAAGATTTTTTCCGAGGAACAGCCATATCGCGAAAAGTATCGTGACACTTGAGAAAACGAGTATCGCGTTTTCATACGGGAAACATCTTCATAAGGCCATTGACATCGCACCATTGAAGAAAAAAAGAATTCTTTTATATGGTAGCATTAACGTCTAGCGAGTAATGGCGAGCAATGCAATTTTAGAATGCGCCGCTGCCCATTAAATACGCCCTCCTCGTCTTCCTTCTCAATAAAATATATCGATCCCCTCATTAAAAGCGAAACAGTTCACGGGAATGACACTTGAGAACTCGTCAAATCCATTCATTACATTACATCATGCGCATCAAGCGTAAGTAAACGCTCTCAACGTTGTTAAATGAATTAGTCTTTGAAAGCGCAACTTAAGTAAAAAACAGAGACACTAGTATCTTTGCTGGCTATTGTTTTCCTTGTATCCGAGTGGTACAATGCCAAACGAGAGAATAGAACGATTTCTTTTGTTTTTCTTGTTGACTCGGCAACAATAGACAACACATATGCATACGTATAGACACACGTTCTCGGTTGAAGGAAAGTTTTGGCGATGGGATGTGCACGCGATCTAATTTGTATTTAACGACGTCTCCGGTGATTAAAGCTGCACGCGAGGAAGCGCCGCGGTTAACGGCCCCTTCCGCCCACGCGCCGTATGTAGTCAACCCATCTGCAATATGTACGCGTCCATTCGCTGCCCTGAATTTTAATAATCCAACAGAGGCGGTAACGCCAGTACCAGTGCATAGCCCAGCTCGTTTGGCTAATTCATTATTGCCAGTCGACAGAGTGAGAGAGCGAGAGAGAGAGAGAGTGAGAGACGGGGGGACAGGTAGTCAGAGCCGAAATCTAGCTAGGATCTTTAATGCTGTTTCCTATTGTTTTAGAATGACCCGAAAGCTCGTTAATTTACAACAGGTTTTAGTCTCAGAGCTCTGCCCGGATGCCGCATGAAAACTATCGTTAACCCAACCTCTAAACTCTATTTTATGACCGCTTTTTTATTTATTTTTTTTTATATTTTAAGAGGATAACTATTTTATAGGTTTATTCGGTATCCGAGTAAGATTTATTCATTGGAAAAATAACATTTCCTTTTAAAATACGATTCGTCACACACACACGAAACAAAAGAAAAACAAAAAAATACAACAAAAAAACTTTTGTAGTAACGTCATACGCGTTTAGCGAAAGTATAGTGTAGGAAAAATGCTTTACGACACGACGCACCTGCCAGTGTACATAAAACTATAATTTTCAGAACAAAGACTATAAAAAGTAATCCTCGTCGTTCAATATCTTTGCAAACGCACGTATAATAAAGCTATTTGCAAATTCAATTGCAACGGCTACCAAAATGTATACTTTCGAGTACAAAAAGCTTTTTTTTCATTTCTTTGTTTTCGAAGCAAACAAGCAAGCAACATCTCTCGGAAAAAGACTAAGGTAGAGGACATTTGTCGTGAAAGGTGGCACTGTACAGCAAAAGCATTGTATAAATCTTATCCAACGAGAGAGAGAGAGAGAGAGAGAGAGAAACGCGTGCCACTCTCTCGACGGTAATCCGGACACTACTTCGCGAACGGAAGAAGGACGCAGAGTTCTAGAAGAAAACGCGCGATGGAAGAGGTCCAGCAAATAGGGCAATGTTTTAAAAGCCGCTCATCTCTTATCCTGTAAGTCTTATCGTATAAAAAGTCCACAAATCTGCAGTTCAGTCTCATGAAAAATACAAGCAGTGACAATTACTCGTGGATGCCTCACACCGCCAATATAGAAACTCTCCAAACCGTCTCGAGTGTAACGTCTCGTACAGAGGGAGCGAAGGTCGGTCGGGCGTAGGCGCGCAAGCACGCGGTCAATAAATCGCCGCCCTCGCGAAATGGCCGCAACCCTCTCTCTCTCTCTCTATCTCTCTCTTATTTCAGCATCGAGATTAAGATTATCTTATGCACTTTTGATACTTGAACGTTGTCCGTGTAGTAATGCATCAATTGCATTTTCAACGACCGAGTGTTTCTGCCGCGTCTCTGCGGTCGTCTCGAGAGACACGCCGAGTGTAATTGATTTGGAACTCACGCTCTCCTCGCCGACGAGTTGATCATGCGGGGGTGTCGGCTGAATTTCACTTGAATACTGTAGGGACCAGTGTCCTACTAAATTGAGCTTGTACTACTTTAACTACCGTTTTGTATCAACTTTCTTTCGAGTACTTACGAGAGTTAAGACTCGGCACAGAGATTAAAAGTAGTCAAAGCTAAAAAAGTTAAGGATGGCAACAAAGAATTTCATGCAATCTATAAAATCTCGCTAAGTAGCAAAGTATCTTAATTGTAAGTTTCATTAAATGAAAGAAATTCGCAAGTCTGACCAAACTGAAAGTATACTACTTAAAGGTATTTTACACTTTACTCAACGATCCCCACTGTGCATTAAACTTTTGTGTTTTTCTTCGTCCTTTTCTTTCTTTCTTTTTTTTTTTATCAAGTTTCGCAAAAATTTACGAGAGTGAAGCAAAAGGTGCGCGTACTAATAAATTATTCTTAAAGGCTGTTACTCGTTTTGTGCATGTATAGTCAGTCCGATGGCAGACAGGTGTGTAGCTTGGTAATATCTTGCCAAGGCGCAAGATAAGAAGGTTGCTCTAGCAGTCTAAAGTCCAAGAGGAGAGATAAACAGGTCCAGATAAATCAGTGTATTATGCGAGAGAGAAAGAGTGAGAGAACGAGGGAAGCTATCAAGTAGGAACAATTAAGAAAGTTATTTGCGAGATACTTAAGAAGTTATGGAGTAATTCATAAAGTCTGGGTAAGCTTGACGTAAGCGCACGCTAGCGAGAGATACGAGCAGCGAAAAGGAGACTTTAATTATGTCGTAAAGTCGCCGCTCACTCTCTCAAACTCGGCGCGAGTATCGTCCGCGACAGAGAGCCAAATTCGTTAAATCACCTTATTCTTTTCTGTGAATTTCGAACGAATGAGAGAGAGAGAGAGAGAGAGAGAGAGAGAGAGGCCGAGCCGGAGAGAGGCACGCTGATGTATATTATTAGGCTCCTTTGTGCAAACTTTATAATCAACGACGTTTTGCAGACGAGTGAGTAGCTTCGAGCTCGTTTAAAATTCGCGGGACGAGCTCCGCCAGAGTACTCCTGGCTAGTTAGGCAAACTCCTTGCGCCCGCAGCAAAGAGAGCTTTTATTTTAAAGCCCGCGCTAGAACGATAGGAGAGAAAGATAGCGAGATCTTTAATCATCAGGAGGAAGCTTAGCTTTCATCAGCGGATATTGTTCTTGAGTATTTTTTATGAATTTTATTGACATCTCCATGGATATTGTGCTGAAACGACATTTCTCGACATTTCGTGGAAACGAAATCGATTTTCTCTGCTCTCTGTTGTTGGGAACTTCGTTAAAAGTTCGCATATTCGGTGCATCAATCGAGCAATAATGGATTCCGTCGGGATAAGAGCATTAACGAGTCCTATGAAAAAAGCGCGAAACGCGCTAAACTCGCTATTTCTATAATCTGATTCGATATATATAATTGATCCGATATGTCGAGGCACATTTGTACCTATATATATTGGCTCTTTGGCTAAGCTGATCGTCTAGTTAAATTTACCGGATTACGATGGAACCGTATAAGTGGTTAGCGTTGACAGCTTTCCAAGCGTAATGCAACAAAAGGCTATTGATTCCATTATGTCGGATATACTTACTTATACAGCACGTCAGCATCGAATAATACCAACGTTCAGAACGTATCTGAAACAGAAACAGTAAATACACAGATAAAGCGAGCATAAAGTCCTCTGTGTTTAATTGATGTGATTCCGGATGAAGTGCAAAAATTAATCTCTCAAGCTTTCTGGAACTGAAAGCTCGGTGGAAGCGCCATAAGCTCGGGGATCTGAATAGGATCGGCTTGCAAATGACATAGAATTATAACATCCCTTCAGTCCCTTGTCATCTCGTTTCTTTCCTTTCTCCCTCTCTCTCTCTCTCTCTCTCATACTCTTTTTGTTTTCAACGTTCGACAAAACCCACACACGCTTGATTTCCCAACGGCTCGAAGCTAATCATAAATGCACAACTCGATTTTTCATCTCAGCCTAAATAAAATGAAAGCGTAGCTCTTCGCCCACGTGTGCAAAACAAGATCAGCGTCCTTTTATCCTAGTCTCATTTTTCAAGCGTCCGAAAATCCCTTTGTCGTACAACGCTTGCGATTATCTCGATCTCATTAGTCGAGAGAGCTAGAGGAAGAGAGAGAGAGAGAGAGAGAGAAAAAGTAGGCAGCGCTCCGGCCATTTCGTCGGTAAGACGGCTTACGCGTGCGCTTCAATTTCCACTCGAAAAGAGCTGCGCGGATATTGCTGAAAGCTGCATTAGCTGACTGGAAAATTCATGTATTCTCCTCGCGCGTTCTTTTTTCTCTCAGCATTGCTCCTAGCTTTTATCCGGATGTTTTGCTTTGTATTTTTCTATTTTTCTATCTTTTATTAAAGATATTTGCATTATATTCTCCGCTAAATCCTGAGTGGTTTAAACGGATTGCGATTTTCAATTCATCGAAAAAAAGAATGAATTCGTTCATATTCTCGTTCAATTAGTCGACGGCGACGCAAAGAGAGCTGAACGAATCCATTCTCTTCCCATCAGATGTAATCGCGCGAGGGAATTTCCAATTGTCCGCCAGGCGTGTAATTACGGACTCTCTCTCTCTCTCTCTCTCTCTCTCTCTCTCTCCCTCGATCTTCACTAAGAGTGCAAAAGAGAGCGTGTAATTCTCGGAAATCATGCGAAAATTTATGAGACTATTTTAGTCGCTTGCGCTAGAACGAATACTATTTTCCCCTGATTAATCAACTAATTGTTTTGAATGAAAGAAATTGTACTTAAGGAATTAAATCTATAGAGAGATACCGAAAGAGAAACTTTTTTTTCAAATTTGTTCTCTAGTATTGTATATTATAAAATTGTAAAAGAATCTAGAAAGTAAATCAAAGCATGCATGAAAAATATTGTCCCGAGTTAGAGAAACGGAGAGAGAGAGAAATTCGGAAGCTTTTACAGCTCCATTTCGGACCTCAGCTTGTTTCTCTCTCTCTCGCTCTCTGGGAACGTCAGCGAATTCCCAGATCTCTTTCTCCCCCAGAGCTCCCTCTGTAATTTACGCGAGAGTAGCGCGAGCGCGCGTGCACGAAGCCAGAGAAAATCGCCGAGGAGGCGGATGCGAGATTTCGAGAATTTCAACGTGTCTTGCAAGAAACGGGAACGAACTGAGCTAGCACACGGATTTAATTAACCGCGATCAGTCCTGGAATTTTCGTATTTGTCTTGAAATTTGGAATTAGATTCTTCCGTCACGTCAAGCGTCGTCAAGATACGTTATCGGCTATATTGTATTAATTTATTATTTTCCTTTGTATTTTGAACGTTCGACAATATACGATGAGAATATCGAACTTTCAAAACATCCAAGTTTGATTGGCAATGATTTAGCTTTCCACCTTGTGTCAAAGAAAACAAAAAGCGAATAGTGAGAAGGAGATATTGGATGACAAGCGACAGTCGCGTCTTTCGCTCGGAAGTTTTCGCTGCGTTGTTTGTAACGTAAACTGCTGCATCGGTTTTCAAAGAAAACTTTTTGGTACCGCCCAACTATCGTACTTGTCTTGCTTGTTTTTTTTTGTTTGATTCGAGCCAGAAGAACGATTTGGTTTTTCCGCATGGAATGAAATAAAAAGCATCGATAGATGTTCTACGTACGTGCATTCAATGGTGACGTAAACGTTCGACTAAGAAACAAATACCAATCGCTATAGTGATGCAATTAGCTAGATTATCTACAGAACAACAACGTGATTCTACTTATTGAAAGCTCGTTATATCGTAATAACGCTGCCATTACGTATGTTTACAACAACAGTCGTGAACGCGACACTACGGCACGTCAACCTATTCCGGCATTAATTTGTAAGAATAAATTTAGCAAAGATGCCTAACTACTCCTAGAGAACCGTAAGCTTGGTCGCGTGCTCGAGCAAAGACGATTTGGCATTATAGTGCTGGCTATAAGCGACAGCAGAGCGTGAGAATATAACAGTAGCGTGATAAGAGAAGAGAAGAGACGGGAGAGAGGACACGTAGGGCCCGAGTAGAGGGTGCTATTCGATCGCGCGAGCGCGAGCGTGTTTACGCATAAATTGCGAGAGGACCAACGTCGTTGTCCCTTGGGGGAGCTTCCTGCAAACTCCAACACATATGTATAACACGATCCTCGCTTTACATTATAACCTAGTTAATTTTCAAGTTGCTCTAACTGATGTATGTTACATCGACTAGTATCTTGGGACTTTATAATAGCGGCTAGTTTTTTCAAATATGTCTCGCGAGAATTTCACGCTATCGCTTAAAAATGTCAAGTTATCGAAGAAATAATCACGCTAATTTATCTCGTATTAGGTTCATTTGAAAGGTAAATTTACTATAAGATTAGCCAGCAGCAGTCGCTTCGGTCTTTTGGCCCCTTGAGGCTGCCCCAGGTGTACCGGATTAAACTGCCTCCTGCGTGATACCAAAGTTTTTCACGCCAGATTTTCTTTGTTCTTCTTCTCCGTATTTTTTTTCGTAAAGTTTAACGTGTTCTTTAAGGCACAGAGTCAATGTTTGCCAACGATGCTGCAGACTTGCGAGAAATTTGATCAAGGGGATTGATAAAGATGTTGATGTATGTTGATTGTCACGTTGTACAATAGTGTCGTTTTTTATTTGAAATTGACTTTGGGACGATATTTCATAGATTAAAATAACTTTATTGAGAAATGATCCGATCGAGTATTTAAGTGAAAATAGGATATTGCGAGAGAGAAACTTCAAAAGCGGATTGGATCCAATAATACAATTTCTCGTATAATTTGTATGAATAACTTGCATTCAAAATATTCACATTCATTCCTGTATTCCGATTCGAATTTCGCGATATCATTGATCAATTTGACAACAAAAAGGTCGAAAAAGCGAGGTCGCATACGGTTTATGGATCGTGTAACTCGGCTCAATTTTCCAACCCTCGACATAGCAGCGGAAAATTGAAAAGTACCACATGCCGCATGGATAATTGATTGCAAATGAGATGGATTGAAGCGCGTATAATAATTCTTTTCATCGTGAGCGGATAAACGTAGTATATACAAAATAGAATAATATAAAATTAAATAGACTCGCACGATGAGCGCTGTACAAAATTAAGCGAGAAGGGGGGGGGGTACGAGGTAAAGCTTGAATAGCGTAGTTATCGAGGTTGACGATAATAAATAAAGTATAGTAGCTGAGTGTTAAGCCGATTCAATTTGTGGCCCAGTGCCATCATCGATTAAAAGATCGTTAATTAATAGTAAACATCGGCAGTAGGCGTATGATGGAAGTGGCGCTTCACCACTGGCCATATATATGCGGATGAAGCTGTGGTATTAGGCCGACGAGCGTGTAACCGCAATGCACGCCGCCAACCAAGCCTCCTCCTCCTCCTCCTCTTCCTCCACCTTCTCTTCCATCTATTCTCCCCTCTCTCTCTCCCTGTCTCTCATCTAGTCCTGCCTGCAAACCTACCTAACCGGAATTTCGCGACGCGTTTTATGGACACGCGCAGGCGTGCGTAAATGTTGGCAGATGTCACCCAACCAACCTGCTAAAGCGTGGATTAGGCGGCCTTTTTCTTTTTTTCCCCACTCTTACAAGTTATGAGAACTCGTAAAAGGGATAGAGTGACATGCCTGCTCGAATGTGGGCTTCTCTATCTCGAGGACAATGGTTTTTGTTTCAAACGAGCCTGTCACCTCTCTCTCTCTCTCTCGCTCTTTGCCAGTGAGGTGCTTTGTAAATTTATAAGAGGATTTGTATTAACTGAATGTTTGATTTATACATCCTAGTCAGATTGCTGCAAAGAAACCTTTTGTTTGTAATTATTGTAGCGCGTTTGTAAATCTCTCTTGTTAGAATAATATTTGGTGGTGTTTGATTTGTAATGTAAAATTACGTTGAAAGAAATACGAAGCACACACGAATGAATAAATGTTGATTTTTTCGTGAATTCGTGGAAAATTCGAAAAAATAACGTGAAACGGGATGATAATATTCTATGATCCAGAAGGGTTCGTGCACTTTGATGTTATTATTGAGCACAGAATAATAACGCAGAGAGTGTTCACTACTGTTAGACGTACGAGAGCTTTTTGATTATTTTTGCTTTGCAGTATCAAAATCTGACGTGTCTATAACGGTAAAATAAATTATATATAAAAGAGCCAAAATAACTATTGCGAACGTCATATTTGCTGACAAACAATGAAATATCTTTGAATCCTGCCGAGTTATTTTTAACAGTACCCGCATGAGTAATGTGTTCTAATATCCGAAGTGGAGTGCAATATTACAGCTGTGCCAATAAAACTTATTAAATGCATAATATTCCAAGTAAACGAGTTTCTTTATGTTTTCGCCAAGGTGGAAATGTGATTGCTGGCATCGAAAGCTCACAAAGTGAAAAATATGTCGGAAAATGGAGCGCACGAGGTCGTACAGCGTATAGCGAGACTCAAGATTTCCTAAGCATTTCGATTTGACAATCGTGTTCAGCGAAAAGTCTCGTTGCAAGGCGCTTAATTTTACTTCTTCCCCGGTGGCGCGGTTGAACCCTAGGCTAAAAGTCTGTTGAAAAAGTTCGCAGTGAAAAGGCAAGCAAGCAAGCAAGCATGCATACAGGCAGGTAGGTGCTGCGCGTGACCCGGAAGCCACGAGTAAGAGCGAGAGAGGGAATGAGAACTCGTATACGCGAAAAGTACCGCCAGCACTACTGCCAAGTTTTTCCTTTCGCGCCTCGCTACCCACACGAGTGTTAGTGTGTATACGCGCCGTTTTCCGAAGGATTTATCGCGGTTAACGTTACTCTACGACGTTATATCGTAGGTGTGTGTGTGTGTATGTGCGTGCACACGTGACTGACGATCGATCGAAAAAGCTTTTTAGAGTGACCGGTAGCTATTAAAGCTGAGCTCGCACGCCCGTTTTTGAAGCCGCGCGGGATTTCAAGTTGAGCTTCGATAAAAAAAAAACAAAACATTGCGTTTCTCGCTAGTGCTTGCCTTTGCTACATTACTTTGTTTCTTGCAGAAATATAACGAGCGCTTCCGTGATACTATTCTCGAGTAGCGCTGCTTCAACAAACTTCGTGTTCGCTTCATTTTTCATTTCTTCCGAGTACTTTTACGTTTTTAACGATCCTTTCGTCTTTGTTCCGCTATAATTTTTGTAAGAACTATGCGTCAATATAAGCATTACATTTCCATGAATATTTATGCATGTTTTAGCTAATTTGTCATTTTAATCGACTTTATCCACGATAAAGAGATTATGGGAAATCGATTGTCGATTAATGATGCATTAATCGAATACAACATTTTCGGGGCTCTTCATGTATACCGAGCATAAGAACCAAAGATACAGTCTGGCATTTCGTCAGAATTTTAACGCGGTCAATACATGGAGAATTTGTATAAACCTCATTTGTGGTGGGATATCTCGCGTGCAAGCGGGAGAGATCAAAGTATAGGTGAGGCCGTAAAGCCGACTTACCAGAGCAAGCTATACGTCTAACCGTATTTTTTGTTGTTGAGGCCGATAATAGCGCGAAAGGCCGAACGCTTGGAAGCTGCGAGAATGCAATCAAGATTAGCTGGCGGCTTATCGAGAATTAAGAGGATTACACGGGGCCTTGTTACGCGCCTACGCGACACTTGGCAACTGCATAAACGCAAGCTTCGATTTACCGACCTGTGCGCCAACTACATCTATACGATTATTCTTTTGATGCTATTCGAAAGCTTTTCCTTTTCTCTTTACGAGAGAAATTAATTTTTCAACTGAATCATTCAATCGTGCGTTGTAATAAACATTTACTTAAATATTCATATAGAGAAAAATGTACATACCGTAGATAACACTGCAAATTATAACGCATATTTCCCTATGAAAAATAAATAAAATGAAGTACTGCGGTGCGCTTGCACGAGAGGTAAAAAGAAAAAAAACGAATTTAACGCGTTAGCGCGAGATAAATTCGCCACGGTGAGCGTGGGCAAATAAAATTAATTTTTTCACGCTCGTATAAATTTTCATTACACTCTTTGCGCGACACCACGGAGTTTAGTAATTTATAGGACTATCTCGGGCGTAAAATCGACGGCTGAATGATTAACATCGCCCCTGAAAATGCATTTTATCTTCTTTTTCATTAAAGCGATCATCGCCGTTAATTCCTGTCGCTCGATAGATTGACGTAAATATCGAGGGTACATTCATTGTTCGCTGTTGTTTCGTCTTTTTTCTCTTTTTTTTAAATTTCCCATATTTTTGCAAAACTCAATTATTATACGTTTAATTTAGTCCGTCGTTCATTACTAATAAGCGCTATGTCGTGCAGTTCTGTGTTTCGTGCTGAAATTCCCCTAATTTGACTGGAGTTTGCAGGATCAAAAGTAAACGGTTGCAGCACGCTAATTACACATGTTCAACTCTCAATCTATTATACACGGGATAGACGAGGAATTATCAAAGTTGATAATATCTCTCGGCAAATACGTGAAAATATCAGTCCGCGAGCTTAATTGTAACGTGCGCGTTCATAATTGGTTGCAACGTCAAAACTATGGTCAAGGAGAGTAAAAATAAGCGAAAGAAAGGGAGCGCGCAACAGGACTTGACAAATACTTGCCATCAAGTACGTATATTCGTTACTTTTATTTTCTCCTCGTAACCTCGCGAGACTAAGCAAGCTAAGTGCTCAAAGTCGAGACTTTCATTCTCGTCGATTTATCAGATGCACGCGGATCTAAAGCTTGTAAAAGAGTGCTCTATATGCAAGAGACTTAATAAATCGTCGACAAGTTCGAGCTTCAATGCCCTTGGTCGATAAGCTTTTAGAAAGAGAAAAAAGAGCGACAGAGCTGGAGGTTCTCTAAGTAGATCGTCGCTACTATCTGCAAACGGGTCACGTGCCGATGGGTTTTGCATGCTTGACCCCCTGGGAGCTTGCGGTACTCTATGTGTGCATGTGTGTGTGTGTGCGCGCGCGCGTGTGCCTGCCTTCGCTTTGAAAAATCCATACGTCAGGGGACATGTACCGACTTCGTTACCTGCGTTGAATGAGATTTTTTTTATTGTCGCGATCAAACTGTTTAGTTTTCGTTGTTGTCAGTGGCCAGTGTTGGTACAAAGCAAATGGAGTTGTCAATGATTTAACAATACTTTTCGTTTTTCAGCCTGACCCTTGGAAAAATGCTATTTGATTTCTCAACGGAAAGTTATAAAAACGCGTTATTCCATGAAAATTAACGTTGGTTTTCTAGAATAAAGCTGAATTATTCCTAATTTACACGAATTAAGGTACATTCGATTAGATTATCATGGATGCCTCATATAACAAATCAACTTAAGCAGCCTATAATTTCCAAATATCATCCCTTCCCGCAAAGTCAACATTATCAATTTCACGCTCAGTATAATCGGAGTGTGCGTGCGTGTATGCGTGAGAGAGAGAGAGAGAGAGAGAGAGAGCAATCAGTCTTGATGAGTACTTATCGATATCAAACTACATGCCTGTGGTTAATATAATAGTCGCATCATAGAGATCACTTGACAAATGATTCGAAGCACTGTGGATTATCAAAGACCACGGGCTGGCAATTAAGTGTTGGCGTAATTGGCTAACTCTCTCCCTCTCTCTTCCCCCTCAAAGATATGCTAATGCCAGTGAACAACTGCTCAAACGTAACTCGTCGATACTGATTATATTGCAGGAAAGCATTGGTTAACCGAACTGCTGTTTGTTCGTTACCGCACGCACTCTTTTGGATTCGAATACGTCTAGAAACCGGTATTTTGTTCACTTCGATTCAACGACAGTTAATTAAGCTACTCGCCGAGATTATTACGTGATAAACGTTTACGAGCGGGTTGCCTATGCAGCTTGTATAAAAGAAAAGATACAGCTATCGGGAATTGACTCGGTTCAAGTGGCGCTCGAGCTGTAGATTCATGTGAATATCGATTTAATTTATTATTCAACATGCAAAACATGTAGCGTTACACATTTTTCAATCAACGTTCAAACTGCTTCCAGGTTATTTTCTGTTTTTTTTTATAACTTTATTCGTTTATTGATCGCAGATTACGACAACTGCTATTAATTATTTTGTAATGATTTTAACCATTTAAATTATCTTACCAGAGTTAAGCGGGATTGTTCAGAGCTTTAAGACATTCATAATTTTTAAGTAAAGTTAACAAACTTTATCGATGAATATTTACGCCAAAGACTTACTGTCAAAACGTACTTTGTTTCTTCAATCATAGCTAAGATTATTATCGGTTAGATATTGATGAATATAGGAGCTTTCGTTCTTAATATGACTTGATAATCAAGGTACTTAAACTTACACGAGTTTCAACGAGAAGAAAAATCAGCACGTAGGTGCTTGGATAACGTATGCACGTGTAAAACGAAGTGGAGTAGCGAATAGGGAATTGGCTTTCAAGCCCGAGCATAAAGTACGCTCGTAAATTCTCATCTGGGCAGATAAATCACGATTGATGACTGACTGGCAGCAGCGCGCGCGCGCGCGCGAGAGAGAGAGAGAGAGAGAGAGAGTGAGAGCTCGTCACTTGATTTATAATAGTCCGTCGACTAACTCTCTCCGACTGTCTGACTGTTCGACTGGAAAGTGACTACGAGAAGTACGTTAATGTATTCCCAACGGCGACATTCTACAGGCAGCCTACACGTGTATAATCCTTAAACGTTGTTGTAAAATCCATCTTGTAATTCCATAAAGATAACGAGATAATATCGAGATGTTTCAAATAGCGTAATATGCCATGAAAAATATCAATGAACATTATAGTCAAATCTCTTGCGTTGGAATGTCAATGAAAACTTTTGTGGAGCTCGCGTTCGCTGCAAAAAACTTGGTATCTTTTAACCAAATATTGTTCCGCATTCCCGTACTATGAAACTCGCTACAAACTTCCTACCGTAGTTGCATTAGAATTAGCAGCTTTCGATCATGCCGATCACATAGCAGCTTCGTAGCGAAACTTTTCTTGGCCCTAGTGGGATTACACTTTTCCGCGATAAGGAGATTGCTCATTTCTTTTGCTTAAACTATTCGTGCGATATATGGCTTTTGCAGTTTACTCGAGTCCGCAGAGTTATATGTCCTAGTTTACGAAAAAAAAGAAAAATAGAAAAATGAACTTTCATGATATTTTTCTTGATTTTATTCTCTGTAAATGTTGCAATAAGCAAAAAAAGCTGTCGACCATGCGTCGAGCCGAGGAAGAAAAGCTCAATCGTTCATCGGTAACACAACAAACTGAACAAGTAATTGACCACTTTGCTCAGCTGTGGGGTATGAAGATAAAAAAAAAGCCCGTGCCAATAAAAACGAGCTGAGCGTGATCCCCCCCACCCATCCCCCACCCCATCCCAATGGTCTCTAGCTTTTTTTTACAATCGCGCTCGCGCCGCACGCTTCCATCGAATCATAAAAATACAAATCCTCGAGCCTAGCTATGTTGCCTCGTAAAGTTTTCTAGCGTAAAAGCCCGCGTCTGCATGTACTTTACGAGTGACCCTACACCACCGCCTTTACAGTTGCAAGACACGTGCCAGCTTTTAATTCCACTCGATTGTTTTCTATACCCGTTCACGACTTTATTTCTTAGCTCAAGATAACTCTTCGGCATTCAAGTAGGCAGATACCTCGTGTTCAATTGCGGTTTCTTTTTTTCTTTATTTCTTCCCGCTTTTTTCTTTTCGGTGAAGGATGGATTTTTCGTGACGCGAGCACGTAGTACCGTGATGTTTTGTTGCGAAGCCAAATGAGATTTGACTGGCGACGTGCTTCGTTTTTTTCAGCTACTGCAATACGTGGCGAAAGTTTGTTCATCGGGGAGGATGAAAGAAGTTTGTGTATTGGTGGACCGGGAATTTTACTAAGTAGAGACACGCAACTTGAGGTGCGATCGAATTCTTTTTATTCGTTTTGCTCGATCAGACTTTGCGCTGGCATGTACATGCTGTAAAAAGTCCCTACCATACTAGTAAGCTCCGGACTAGTCAAAATTGTAGCGTTTGTTCATCGTAAAAACTAATTCCAATGTGCATACGGTGAAACTTTAGTTTAAGCTTTACACTGCGCGTTAACAAAATTTTGCTTTGATCTCGTAAAAGAAAAAACACAACAATTTGTTTGAAACGTAAATAGCAATCAAATATTTCAAAGCTAACGTGCAAGCGTTTTACGCACGAATAGTTTCAAAAATTTCGATTTCGAAGCTATTGACAAAAGTGCGACTTACGTACGAAAAGAAGAAAAACTATCTGAAAAATGCTCCCTCCGTAAAAATCAATTTACATTTTTAACTAAAAGTCAAGTCGTGGGTCAACATGCTTCGACATTCCCAGCTCTAAAATGTCATTCGTTAAATTCTATTAAGTAGTCAAAACAAATGTGTAAATACATTTAACGAAATACAGAGTGGTGACATTAGCTTAATGAGAAAAACAACTCTTTGACCCTCGTCAAACAGAAATCCACGGTGCTGGCTTTATGTAATACAATTCTCTCTCTCGCTCTCTCGCACGCACGCGCACGATGCTAATCTATTTTTATCCGTAATTTTGGAGAACTGTGACTCGTTAAATCGGACATCTCTTAGCATCGAATAAGCTCGTTTACGAGTTATACTTAACCCAGGTAATTGGATATCGTGTACCGTGGACTTGGAAATTTACGAAATGAACGACAATGGAAACTAAATTTAGCTTCATCACGAGTTCTGTATTACTATCCCAAATGACGCATTATACTCGATTCAATTACGATAAGCTCGGTGTGCTCTAATTGCTACGATACGCCCTCTTGCGTCACACTCTGACTTTCGGAGGGCCTCTTTTCATTCGGTGGTTTGTTATTATACTCCCAAGTGATCTTCCCATGCGCTCGCACACGCACACACACATACACATTCCGGGCTACATTGTTATTATCGAGTTTCAAAGGTGGTTACTCGTGTTTACAGTACTTCTCATTTACCCAAAGTTTCTGGTTTTATTAGCTAAGTTTATCGATGAAATTCGCGGAAAGTTCTCGTTTTCCGAGATCCTTTCCACCGAGAAAAGAACGTTGTTGGAGAAAATATTTAACTGCTATTATCCAGTCTTTGCGTTGATAAGAAAGCCATTATGTGTCTACTTAGTCTGGTATATCGCTGGCTTCTACGCTTAGTAATTACTTTTACGTTGTAATTCGAGGGATAATTGATCTATTGACTTGAAAGCACATCGACTTCTCGTGCGAATCGTATTAACTTATACCTCAGCATGTTAAATAATGCAAGTATACTTGAATGAAAATTCGCTACCGTGCTGAAGCTATATACATTACATGTACGACAAGAGTGCATATGAACAACCGAAGTTTTCTTGAGAATAAGCTTCTCGATAAGATTTAAACGTTAAAATCTTACAGAACGTCCTGTTTCAAACGACATTTATCGTTTAGCAAGATCATTTTAAAAGATGTCCAACTACTCATTGGCATTTCTACTGAAATCCCATTAACGTGCATGACTACTCGACGATCTTTGTCGCGAGCTTTCACCGCATTGGCGTTCACGAATGCATGACCACACATTTGAAAACGGCAACAGTCCAACAGCTGCAAACTTAGCGAAATTACGGAGAGTAAAGGAAAAAAAACGATAAAAGGAATAATCAAATAGGCGAGTGACTTTCTAGGCGACTTGGTAAAGTTTTCTAATTCAATCCCAACTGCCAGCGCGTGTACTAATCTTGCGTGTGTATGTATGTCGTATATGGGAATCGATCGATTTTCACGCTTGGTTGAGCAGTCCTTTATCGATCGTTCTCTGCATCTTGTCACGCTTCGCTGATTCTCCTTTTGCTTTGCCACGTACAAGTCTCTTGGGCTATGTGTGTACGTGTGTTATTTTCCATTGCTTCGTCGTGATTCGTTCCCTTTTTCCTAACGAAATCCAATTGACGCAAGCTCGCTATTGTTTCTTCAACGCTGGGGACGCAGGTTAATTCGCCTTATTATCCTGAGCTTTTTACCAAAACTCTTGTGCTTTGGGACACGTTTACGTACTCGTGAACGTGAAAAAAAGGAAGCCGAAAGAGAAAGAGCATTTTATTCGAAACACAAAGAGGAGAAAAAAGAACGTTTGACGAACAAAGGACTTGTGAGTATACGCACGAGTTTTACCTACCGAACGAAATCTCAGAGGCTCTAAAATAATATCACTTTATTTCCATAGAATTGGATTTCTTTATTCAGCTCTAGCGGATCTCAGAGAAATTTATAGTTTTGCACTGCGTCGGCTCATTTGTGAATATGCGCCATTGTGTGTGTGCCAATTTTAATTAGTCGCGAAGGGAACGTAAAGTAAAAGAGGAAAAATCGAATGAAATAATAGAATTGAAACGAACTAACTCGAAGGACGCGAATTCAATTTGCGATACAAAGTTCGCTCGACCAACGTGTTCACTTTTTTTTGCTCTCTCACTCTCTCTCTCTCTCTTTCTTTTCCGTCGAAGGGGGTATTCCAAGTTTCACAATCGGATTTTCACGGCAAAAGTTTTCGGGCAGATCGAAGGGAAAGAGAGTTTAGCGCTCCGCAAACAAAGTCATTTATTCGCCGCGCCAAGTAATGAACGAACGACAGTTGTGCATATAAAAAGTTACCATAGATAACTATAGTAGAAAAAAAAAGTTAAAGAATAGGTTTTAATTGCACTTTGAAAATGTATTCGTCTATAGCTTGAAGATCGATCCTAGAGTAGCGATAAATCGTGCCACTCTGTAACTTTTTAAATTTCGCGCAAGACGCCGTCAAGAGATAGGAGAGACGACGACTATGACTACGACGACGACGACGAAGACGATAGAGAGTATCCCCGAGGAGAAATTAGGCTGGGAAAATTGCGAGGCATAACCGTAACCGGTTGTAATATCCAGATTTCGCCTAGGGACGCTTAATGCAAGGAGACGCGCGCGCAAACTGTAAGCGTGACTTGTCACACATACACACTCTATCTACGTATATATACTCTACTAAGTTAGACTCAGATTTTGTTTTTCTATTAAACGAGTACCCTGCACTTTTCGTGGTGTCAACTGTGACACTCGGCTATTTAGTTTCTTCGTTATTTCGGAATCTGTAATTATTTGTTACTAGTTAATTGTTTCTTAATGTAATACGATCAATTTTATGAATACCTACCAAACAATAATTTGCTTAAAATACACAAAGAGCCATCGTCATTGTTAAGAGCAAACGTTGTCCTATTATAACATGCAATTGCAAATTTCAGCGATTGTTACATAAAATTAAGTTTGTCGAAAAAATGATTACGAACAAAATGGTTGGTCAATTGTAGTCAAAATATTTACTCAACTTATTGCAGTAAATTACAAGTTTTCATATTTGAATAAAGCCTTTGAAATCTGGATTCGATATGTCCGAGATTCAATGATAATGAATAACTTGAAAGCATTACGAAGCAAAGCTCAAACGAAAAATTAGCCATTTCAATTATTATTATGAATTACAAATACTGTTGCAGATGAATTTGTTGACTTTAATAAAACAAACTCGTAATACTGGCTGGTAACAGCCAGTAATGACATTTCAAAAGCTGATTACAATAGCTGGACAGACTAAATTATCTCTCTGAAGAGGAGAAAAAAAGGAAAAGCCATATGTTAATTACAAATTGAATTTGCTACAACAATTAATTCAGAAATCATATCAATTACGCTCATCGGCGCAACAAATTCCGTGCTAATAAGGGGTACGATTTCGACATCAGTCTATCGGACGTATGGAATTATGATATTATGTGGGCTTGTCGAGTCTCAGCGAGCATAAGAAATATTTATTCGTTGCATTGGATATTGTTTAACGATATTTGAACCTTTTGACGGGTGATGTGTTATCGATATAAACGCACCTATCGATTAGGCTTCAATAATAAAGATGTATTTGTACATCAATGAGAGCTACAAGCTTATCGAATAAAAAACTTGTCGAATGATCAAATCCCTTCCATCGACCCCCTTCGAACTCAACGTCAGACCGATCGCAAAAGACTAGCCTCGAGCAATTATTCTCGAAAGTTTAAGCAGTTCTTATGATAACTATGCAGTATAATTGAACGCATAGAAGAGTTTGGTAGGAGGCTGGGTGAGAGTGTTGAGACTAATGGATTTCCGAAAGCGGCACGACGTCGATTAAGAAAGTTCTCATAGGCCGTTCCGAGATTTCAAGCATTCTCAGCGTGCAATTGGCATTCCAGCGGTTACGTTCCTACATTTTAGTTACCTATAGTAACTTGCATGTGCTATATGCATATGTGCCATATAAGAGAGAGAGAGAGAGAGAGAGAGTTAGAGTTGGAGGCTCTCTTGCGAGGGATTGCTATTCTCCCTCTCGACCGCTCGGGCGCACGTCGCGCTTTGATTGCATATTCTGCTAGGTTGCACGCACAGCTTTTGTTACCCTCTTATATCGAATACTGCGCACTTTGCAAGATAATAAACAGTTAGGTAAACTTCGCATCGTCCTATAAAACGACCAGATATATTTCACGAGAATTTTCGATAAGACCGTCCAATACTTTTCCACTAAGCCATATCCGATGATCATTTCTTTTATAGGCTATCTCGTTTGACCCTTCCGATACAATTTTCAGAGTTCGAAATACGAAAATTGGGAAATACTTGGAAATAGTTGCTCACTCAAGTATCAAATATAAACCCCACATCACCGGTTAATAATAAGATCATACACGAAACGACCGCAATATTGCCGATGGGTAGAATAGTAGCGGATATAGTTATGGGAATAATCAATTTAAAGCTCAGTCAAAGTTATGTTTTGGATATAAAAGCATCATTTGTTTAAAAAAAACGTACAACGTATCTCAATAGCAACATTATCAAAACCTGATTAACGTCTTATTCGAATGTCCGATGAAACTATTGATTGCCATTACAATAGTATAATAATTAAAGTTCACGTTTGGAATCGTTCAACAAGCGCACTGATCCGAGACGCGGAAAAAGTTTTCGAGTAAAATTTTAGTCTACTGAACAAGGCTTAAAAAAATAAACGAAGGTATATAGTCCAACGAATTTTTCGTTTAACATCTCAACACGAGCTGTGTGCGCAATTAAAGCATATTTTTGTGCAAAGAGCCCTTGGGGCAAAACGAAAAAATTTTTCGACAGCAAAGTCACTTAGCCTTTGCTGCCAACACGCCGTCAGGTAAAAGAAAGCCAGAGCGGTGAAGAGGGGGAAAGAAAAAAAGGAGCGACGAGGGTATAGCAGAGGCCTGTGCATATTTAAAGTCTCACCGAAGGAATAATGCATGCGTAATGTGCTGCGCGAAATTCTTCATTTTCATAATTCCATTCGGAAACGCGCCACGATACAGTTCGTTAAAATACACGCTCAATATTGAATGCTTTTTCCACGTGGCGCGTAATCGTGAGGTAAATTTTTTACGAGCTCACGTTTCTCTCTCGCTCTCTCTTCCTCGCATACCTCTCGTCGCGACCTATGGCTTCCAAATTGATACTGCAATATTTAAAAGACTCTTTACGATTTGGAAGATGTACATTCGTGTATGTTTATCAAGTGTAAAAGCAGGAAAACGAAAGCGTTTCGCGAAACTAATTGAAAAGACAAGACAAAAGAACGAATCGCGCGTGCGAGGATTTGATTCTATTTATCCTAGGTTGTTTTTGTTTTATTCTTCTTTTCATTCGCTGCTCAGTCGGGCGTTATATGCCTGATTGCGATTTTTGTTTTGGAGCTAGAGAACGTATCTATATCTGGATGAATGAGTTTTTAATTAAACGTCCGAGACAGCGAAGAGACTAGGACGTGCTTTGATGAATGAAAACGAGTTATGATGAATGGTCAAGCTTACGCTTAATTGATTTTCGTTTTTAATGATACAAATATACCACCTTCTGCGTTAAAGTTTCAACGAGTTTTATCCTAGAGTTCAAACGATATAACGATCATTAGTGTCGGCTTACAAAACTACATCCAATCACTTTGGTGTGCAATTCAACGGAAATGGAAATGGACGGAAATGGACGCGTTGAAATCAACACTAAGAAGTGATTTTCGCATACTTCATTCAATGTCCAGGTAGCCAATTATTTTGATCGAAAAAGAAATGTAGAATCGTGGTATTCTTAAAATTGCAATTGAAGCCATGTATTAACGTGAAAAATCGCGAAGGATGATCTAAAAATATAACGACGAACAAAAAAAATCAAGTCATAAATCAGGAGAATGACGAGATATTTCCGACATTAGCCAAGAGCTCAATGCTGGAAATATCGAAGTTCAAATCTTGGTATCGCGGGGGTGACGTTCGCTTAGCGATGTGATTCAATTGAATAGCTATGATCGAAAAAAGAGTAGGTTGACGTAGACATAAGAATAAGAGGGAATGACGTAGGGCTGATTACGCGTCTGAAAAACAGTACTCGGTAATTTGTCAATGTCGTCGACGCGTTGGGCATCCAAAAAATATTCGAAACGGAATCGAGGGACATATCATATAAGAAGAAAAGCCAAGCAAGAGTGGCGGTTAGATTAGTAACTGTCGCCTGTGGCTATACGTTCGCTTGGATTGATGATATATCCAAGGGAGAAATTGAACCAAGGATCGATATACACCTGTAGAATTGAACACTCGCTTTTTCTTTAGCGCGAACTTTAAGTAAGAGAGAAGATTTATTTCCTAACGTTAGGATCTCTCTTTCGCCTTAGACGTACATGTGTGTAAGTGTATGTGTGCTAACGCGTACGCTGGTGACTTAGGCAAACGAATGACGTGTGACAGTTGGACGTGCTTGCGCGCTCCTGAGCAATCGATTTACAGAAATACCACTGATTGGAAAGCTTCGGAGAACTCTTGACGAGGGTGCAGCTTCGTCCTTCTTCACCTTTCTATGGAAAAATTAACCGCCAACGATCCGCTATAATTTCGCAACGCGCAAAGTTTTACGGCTACAAGGTATATCATTTTCCTGACAAGACTAAAGATGATAGCTTAATCAGCGGGAGGTATATTCCACGAGAGTTATAATTACCAACTTTCATCATTTTCTTACGCGATTTTTTCACGCTCGAGTATCGTTCCGGCTAACTAGTCCTTACTTCTCTCTTTTTCTCCCTCTCTCTCTCCCTCTCTCTCTCTCTCTCTTTCTTGTTTTTTAACACCAACTGTTTTTATTGAGTCTGCTGAAACGCGTAGAATAACAGATCGGTTTGGAAAACATAATAACTACCGAGGTTCAATCTCGTAATAGAGAAAAAGGCAGAGTGGAAACGAAGCAGCAACACAGTGGTGCGTACAGTACCGTAAAAAGCGATAAAACGAGAAGGCCAAAAATTAAAACCGATAAAGCTCACGTGTGCGTGGGATGAGCACACAGGGGAGGGGGAGAGGGCAAAATATCGACAGCCGCATAATCTACGACATAGCGAATAAATCAGCAAGCCGCGATTTGAATTCACGCATCAGAGCTGTACCAACTATACCACACTATAGTTAGAAAGGAATTATACACGAGAGTGTGAGTTGCTCCGCAAGCGCGACCAAGCGCTAAGCTCCAAGTGCAAAAGCTTTTGACGAGTGAGAGGCGAGAAACGCGTAATTTGAAAAAAAACATACACACGCATACATTCGAAAATGAAAAAGTTCGATATATGTACGTGCCCCCATTTATCGAAAGCTTTTTATCGACGAAGGGAGATTGGCCGTCCGATTTTTTTCGCTGATGAAAAAAAAACGTCGATGCGTATTGTTGCACTTCCTATATTTTTTTTTTTATTAAAGCAAGATCGGCTTACATGATACGGGTGCCTATTCGTGTCAATGTGAACAAGCTATACGAAACAATTTTTTTTCGTCATACGAGAAAATAAACTAGTGATTCTGTATTTATTTGATAATAAAACATGTTATTGAACACGAGTATATTTTTTTGACAAATTATTGCAATTTCATTTAATTATCGTTAAAAAAATATACGTATTGCGCGTTCCAAAAAATTGTTGTCCAACCAAACGTTTGCGTACAAAGGTGAGAAAGACAGCTCGCAAAGAGACCGTGACGGATTAACAGCGTATGCGAGCCACATTAATCTTAACACCATCAAGTGTCAAAATGAAAAATGTTAGTTTTCTCGTTTTCTTTCGAGGACAGTGGACCTGAGAGAAGGTTATTTATTTTTTCTTTTTCGTGGGTGCACAATTTAATCGGTGGTGGTAACGGTAACGATAACTGTAAAGATAACGCGTTGAACAGCGACGGCGGCTGCGCGATGATGACGATCAGTTGCCGTACTACGCGTTTGTGCAGCGTATATATACCCTTAGTCAGGCTTCCCTCGTAAAATAACACTGAATTTTACGTACTAACAGCCGGCCTTGGGCTTTCTCGTGGTTTTCTCGTTATGGCGGATTATTAAATTCACCGGTTACGACGTCGACGCTCAAACCCATGCGAATGCCTTCTGGAAACATTTTTCATTTCACTTTTCTCATCTTTTTCTTTTTTTTCACAAGGGTAATTGCATTTTTATTACGCGTAATTTTACTTGGCAATGTGAAAAGCCTTCATATTTCAATATTGATCGGGTCTTTGGAACTTCTTGAAACGATGTCAGGGATGATGAAACACTATTATTCCATCTTTTCTTGAATAATATCTCGAATGCGAAAGTTTTGAAAAAGTCTGTCGTAAAAACCAAAAAGTTGTCGAAAATGATCGTTCACTTTTTTACGACACTGTTATACAAGCACTGCATAAATTGTACAATACTATACGCTGAACTTTATAAGCCTTGTGCGAATAACTTTGTTCCTGGCTATATACGCTCGCGAGCGGAATACGCATGATGTAAACGTGGTTTCCAACGCGTACGTATCGAAACGGCAAATGAAAAATGTCTGAAAGAGCGTCCTTAAAAACGGACGTATCATTTATTAGATATTTTCAATACATGGCAAAAAGGTACACTGCGTGTTTATCGTTCAGCTTTGAGCGGTATCCATCAATAAAGCCCATCCAATTATGTCTCAGACCATTTTTGCGCTGGAACGAGAAATTACAACGAAGGCCGAGGGACGATAGGAAATCACGTGGTAATTGAAAGCCTACGCCGAAGGAGAGTAGTGGCAGAGCAGTTTTCGTCGCCCGGAAATTCCCAACGTTAATTCGAGATTGAAACGTTTTCTCCCCGTGTGCGCACGGTATATATTTCGACTCTACGACAAAACGAGACATTAGTTTAATCGAGTAGAAAGTTTGACGAGTTTCTATTCGATCAACGAATCAACGCTATCGAAGCACGACTAAATCAACGCGCGAATTAATCCACCAATATGACCGCGCGACTGTTTTCTTCATCTTCTCCTTTTACTTATTCTTCATTTTTTGAATTTGTGTGCACAAGCACTCGAGGGAAAAGGAAAGTTGATGTCACCTGCTGGCGCGATTAAAATGCAAACAATATTTTCGAGGCGGTACCGCGAGTAATCGAGTTGCCGTGGTGTCACTCTGCATTTTCTTTTTTACTAAGTTGATCGCTTACGACGTGCTGCCGTCTATCCATCGTTCAATGCAAATTTACGTCACTTGTCCCAATATTACCTTTCGAATTACAAATTTGTGATGCGTTTGCACCTTTGATTATTTACGATGAGAAAAATATTTATGAATCAGTCGTGCTATCCGATTCATCATTTTCATTCAGATGTACACTGCAAAGTAACAATTATTATAATGGAAACTCATTCACAGAACTATAATGGACAAGTTTGTTTAGAAAAGAATTTTGTAATGAAAAGCATTCTAATAGACATTCTTAAAAGTTAATTAATCCTTCCACTCACGCATCCTTCATACTCAGAGTAATTTTGCATTTTTCCATTTATAAAATCTCGTTTTTCTCACTATTAAAAAAAAACAAGAAAAAGTGGGTTAACAAACTTTGTGCTACGTTTTACATGCCGACAAACTTGAATTGCTCCGCGAGAACAGAAAAATTCGTCAAGGAACGTTGTCGCCGCGCAAACTGAATTTGAATGTCACTGTGCTATTCAACAGCGTCAACCTCTCGAGTAACAACGGCCGTTAAAAAAAAAAAAAAAAGAAAGAAATGGCAGCACCTCGCTCGCGCGCTTGTCCTTTGAAAATCGTTGTAGCGTGCGAGGTTAAAAAAAGGAGGAGAAAAAACAAGGTCAAGCCAATGCAGTAGCTTTTCTGCAGCTTTCTGCGAAGGCTTTAATTCATTATGCTAATTATTCGCGAGTTTTCCACGTCAAAAATCACTAGAAAACGCAGTGGTAGCAGTAGAAGCACAACCACCAGTACTGCCGGAGGCTATAAATCCTCCGAAGGGAGAGTTTCGTTTGCCGACAAAAGAAGCTACAGCTGTTCGTACAAGATTGCAATATGTATAAAGTATGAGAGACAGATCGATATCTGTTTTTTGTAGTCGGTTGAAAAATAGCGTACCGTAAATAAGAAAGAAAGTCATTACGTTTAGTATACACGCGCGAGAAAAGCTTGTAATTACGTGGTGTAAGCGTTGCTCGTGGACAGTCGATATGATAGAGGTAAAAAGTAGGGACAGGAGTTATATACGATGAACAATTGATGGTTATTGGCGTAGAGAGAACGAGTAACAGAGAGAAAGAACGATAATGTAACGATGGCCGTTTGCTATATAGCTCTGGCAGTGGTACACGGTGCTCTGGAACATGGGTTTGCGCGCCATGTGCGCAACCTATTGTTGCGGTCAGCCTCACTACAAGCTTGCACCTCTATCTCTCTCCCTTGGATATATTCTAGTTGCTAGTCCAAACGAGAGAGAGAGAGAGAGAGAGAGAGAGAGAGAGAGAGAGAAAGCAAGCGATTGTCATGCCATAATCGTGATTTGACATCCAATTTATTTGCACAATACGCATTCGCCTGTTTGACGCTGCTAAGCCTAAGCGGCGCGCATCGCGTTTCCATCCTACATACATATGTCGCGCTAGCAAAGAGAAATAATTTGCACTGTAAAATACATTTGTTACAATTAACGCGACAATCCATTGACTTGTCATTTATTTATTGAGTAGCACTGCGAACTCTGTGAAATTTTCTTTTTACCAACGCTGCTTAATTAATAATGTCGAAGTAAAGTCAACGGCCATTTTTTCACTACTTGATAATTATTCAAATACTCGAATAAATACACCTGCAGAAATAGAATCCAATAATAGCGCGCCGAATTTTCGTTCAACTCAACGATATTTGAGAGTGATATCTACAACGTTCACCGGATACAACATTAATGCACGAAGATGTAATTATGCTAGAATATGAAATTTGATAGCGGATAAAATAAAGTCGTTACCCTTATGATAGTATATCTCTTGAAATTTCGATAAGCCTCGTCGACGAGCATAGAAACAAGCCGCTATTCAGACTTCATACCGAATCGATATCGAAGCTTAGCTTAATAAAAAAAAAACTAGCTAGAGTATATAGGGAACGAAGAAAAAAAACAAACACCGAGAGCCAGCAAACGAAAAAGGAAAAGAAAGATAAATAAAGAGAGGGAGCAACAGCCTCGCGGTCATTCCTACAATAGTTCATTCACGTACGGTGGCATTCTCATTTGGAGGGTAAAAGTTTCGTATCGACAGGTGAGATTTAGCGAAGAACATTTGCAGACGAGAATAGCGAATAGATCTTATTTAATTTTTGCACTAAATTTAGCTAAGAAAACTTTTATCACCATCGATCTTTTCAAAAAGTTTTTTTAATCTGTACCCGTCTTGCTTCTCCCTCTTTCACTCTCTGTTTTTTCGCGTTACGGGAGAACAGGCAGCACGCTTGATATACGTGATGTCGAGGATAGGTTTCTTGTCGAGCATACATTCGACTGCAAGTTTTTGTCTACGCAAAAAAGCCGGATGCGTTGGAATCCACGGAATTCACGTTAGCTACATGCTTGGCAATTCAGAGGGCCAACCGCTATGCACGCTAGCTCGTACGAAATTAACCTTAAGTATTTACCTTGCGAAATTACCGTTTTGATGTACGTTTCATTATGACGATGCCATTCCTTAAATTAACGTACACGTTGACTCTCCGTTACAGACGATAGTTAAGTCGAGTCTAGAAAAAAAATACCGGTCATTTTCAAAGAGCTCCGGGATCACGGGATTCTGCGTAATTTAACGCGAAGGTTTTCAAATGATTGTATTTACAAATATTCATTTATACATAATAAAAATTGTATTTAATTACAACTGCATCCGCCCTGTTCATCGTTATAAATCAAGTGTCTCGTTTCGTTACACAACACACGGTGCTCCGCTAATTCATCGCGTTAAATAAAAACAGCCTCCTCGACTCACGTGCACTGAATGTATATCATCGCATCAACAAGTACCTACTGTGTGGTACAACAAGGCTGGCGTGCCTCATTGGAAGAGGCACGAAAGCGAGAGTTCAAGTATTTGCCACCAAGGCAAAAGACAATGGAGGAGGGTGACTCGAGTACCGAGAAAGAAAGACAAAACAAAAAGACGAGCGCAAAGATAAGCCGTGGCATTATGTGAATTCACACGAATGTGTAATTTTTAATCCTTTTGTCACGAGGCCAAGTGTGTCTCTCTCTCTCCCTCCCTCTCTTGTCGAAACAAAGCTTTGACAATGCAAAACAATAGAGAAATCGGAGAAAATGCGTACAGCAATTTCGACAGCTTTTTTTTATTAAGGCGCCTTTCTCTTGTTCGCTCTAGGTATGATGAAAGAACCTCTCTGGAGAGTATGCCTAAATACTTACAGAGTGGATAGTGTCGATGTGTACATGTGTGCACACTGAATTACAATGTTTGCCAAGTACGAGTTTCTTCGTTCTTTCTGCAATTGATTTGGGATACTATTAAATTATCTTGGAGAATGCGGATTGATTGTTCCGAGGGAAAAAGATGTTTAATCAGCCGAGTTATTGGAAATATAATGGTTCGCTTTTACAATACTACATTGCCAGCGAATAAAAAAAAACGTTTTGTAGCCGAGATAGCGAGGATACTTTTCCAGCCGATTTTTCACTTTCAACCGTCTCAACCGTGAGTTTACAAACTTGCTTGTCTCGCACATTCGTCATGCATGCACAGTGGTACGAAACGTTTTTGGTTAGTCTTGCGATGCGGGGTGGTAGTGGATGCTTTGAAGCTCGTACGTTTATGCAGAAACGCGGACTCTCGTCTTTTTGCCAACTCGAGTGAGCCTTTTTGTTAGCCTTTGTATGAGCCCAGCAGTGCAATAGATGGCAATAAGGTAGTATACGTGTTTGCAGCAACAGCTCTCTCTCTCTTTTTTTCTTTTTCTCCCATTCTCGGTGTGGCACTCTCTCCCTCTCTTGCTCGCTGTACTACGGAGATACTTTTTGTTGATTTTTTTGCGGTATGCTCCACTGGTATTGTCCGTTAGATGAGTTTGAACGTGTCCTTCTTTTTATTTTTCGCCGAGAGTTGCAGATGCTACTTTCGTAGAATTGTTAGTGTCGGTGTTCAAACTCAATTGCCAATCTGATGTCGTGCATTCTCTTACGTGTTATTTCTAGTAAAAAGGGAAATATCAAAAGAAAAAACAAACGAATACAACGACACGTAAAATGATCGAATCTTGAAATCGAGAAGCTCGCATGCGTGTTTAGAATTACAATTGAGTCATGGTCGATTTAAAAGTGCAATAATCCTTCTTAGTTTCGAAGTGAATAGGATAGTAAAACTCGTGCGTCATTCTCGGGTTAAAATAAACCATCCTCTCGGAAAAAAAAAACAAAATATAAATTAGCATATATCTTAGGGTAGCTTAATGAATAACAAAATCTCCAGCAGAAATGTAAATCTGGTGGGTGCGGGAAAACAGCCGGTGCCGCTTTCGCCCGTTTTTCTCTTGGAGATTAAAACTCGCGAGCTAGAGTGTACAGCTTTATAACTGGTGCGCTCTTCTCCGTGTTGTGTTGTGTATATATAAGTTATAGTCTACGAGAGCAAGAGAGAGAAAGTCTCTATCGGGAAAGTTTTGCCGACTTAATTAGTCTAGCCTTCTCCTCTCCCTCTGAACTCTAGTTTAGCCAGTTATCGCTCCCCTTTTCTTGTTTCCTTCAAACATTATTACTTTCTTTTCATCGCACGTACCTTTGATCTCCAACGGCTATACTCTCGGAAGAAGAGAGGTAAGAAAATACGATTGTAGTATATATCACACACACTGGTGTTAAACACAGAGGCACGTGACAACACAGAGATGGCACGAATAGCGTGACGTATGGTTGATATACAGGAGCGCGCGGTAGAGTTAATAAGTGTTACGCGAGCGAGAGCGCCGGCACAACTGGCACGACGTAGCAGCAGCAGCAGTAGTAGCAGTAACAGCAGCGGCAGTAGAGCGTCGACGAGGCAGCGGCGCAGCCTCCCGAACGAAACTCAACTCTGCGAAAGCTAACTGGCATCGTGCTGCTGCTCTACCGTCGCGCCGCGCCGATCGCTCGGCTCGGAAGGCTCTCTACTCTGCGCCCGCGCGGATCGATCCACGACAGCGGAGCCGGCTCAGTCCTGCTGCTTGCTAGTGCTGTACTACTCGCTACTGCACCTTCAATGGGTGACTATTTATGCGATTCCTGACCCCCCTCCCCCCTCTCTTACTCTCTATGCTTAGCCTATGCTTGATGGGGCCGAGCTTTCATTTGTCGCTGTAGCGAAATCTCTCGACGATTCAGACGGTCGTGAATTCGAGTTCAACATCGCTCAATGACGGAGGACACTCAAGTCGTGTTTTCGTTTTCTTCGTAGGGATTACGCTATCATTGGTGACTTATGCATTGAAACGCTCCCAAAGAAACTTGATATGTTGAATCAACTGATTACGTGCATTACAATGTACATGTCTCTGTTTGAATTACAGGCATTTCGTTGGACAAACGAATACAAATTGAAATTTGACGATAGGCAAATTTCAATAACATTCAACATTAAATGGAAATGTACACGTTTTCATTCATTTGGAATCTCTTTGAAATATTTTATCCAAACAAATAGTAATATTTGGCGAGGTGACGGTAGGTTTTTATTCAAGCTTTGAAATTACTATCGAAATTCAGTTTATATTTGGCTTATCTTTATCAGCTGGATCTCTGCAACCAGGACGTATCAGTGTCAACGTATAAATAGTTGACACATCCAACGTGCTGTCTGTGTTGACGTTTGATATTATAGACTATGCTCGTTCCGAATAGAAAATGGAACGAGAGTATTTAGTTGATAACAATGTTAGAAAACTAGGAATTTCGAGATCCTCGTGAACGTAAGACTGAACACCAAAATCCATCAAAGGTTTTCTCCGAGAAGGGAAAGAGAAAAAAATCAAGAAAGAAAAAAGAGGTGAGGAAGCTCTTGACAAGTAGCTGGTTGCTCGTTTAATCATGAATTACTTACATCGACGGCAGGCAGATCCTTAGGTTGCGCCCGTCAAAGGCGGAAACGCGCGTGTAATTTCGCGGTGGCGTTAATTGCGAGATGTCCCTTTGAAAGGCACGACTGGCTGTACGAAACAAACGCAGCCGTCGTTGCAACCGCCACCACCCGCCGTGCTAGCATACTGCTCTTGCTCTCGCGCTGTAATTGAGATTAAGAACTTGGGCAATTCCAAGAGAACTGCAGTTAGGCGAGTTGGCGCGGGCTTGCGAACACGTGTACGTTCTGTCGTTTTTCGGCATAATAAACATTAATGCCAGTTGATAGATTGAGATTTAGTTTTGTTCGACTCATCAGCCTGAAAGCTTTCTCTTTAAGATTAACGAAGTTCCGCTTCATTAGAGGTCGTCCCCGCGCTCTTTCTCTTCTCTCCGCGTGCTTTCCTCTTAGACGAGAGGGAGAGAGAGAGAGCGCGCACTTTGCCGTTGCTGAATTACCTATTAATGGACTTCGATCTATCTCTCACCAGTGAATATCCTCATCGCATGTTTCATTCAAACTTTCTTGTCGACTATTGATCCGTTGAATACCATGTTCAATGTTTATCTCCCACGTGGCAAATAAAAAAATAGCCGAAAGGATTTTTAACGAGTCACCTCATCGCGAAGCTTGCTCTAGTTTAACTGATTAGATGGACAACCGGAGATTTGCCGCTGGGCGTACGATACTCGACTTTACGTAATTCATTAGAGCGTAAGATTCCTCGCCAGCGGGATTTGTCGACACGGATTATTTCTACTGCTTGATACTACTGGTACTACCGTGACGATGCTCTATCCTTTTTATCTTTCGACTATCGCGCATGAAATTCAACGATAGCGAATTTTGCCGCGTTGGCCGTGACTCGGGGAATTTGCACTGGCTATTACGTACGACGGCAAATCAACTAGGATCCATTCCTTTTTTCAAAAGGACAAATGTTTCTGCCAACTCGTTTTTTCATTTGCAAAAGTAAGCCAAGAGTGCTTTGACTTTGTTTGCTTTCAAAGGGCTTGTTCAAGTAAGCTCGAGTAAACGGAATATTAAATATTCTCGAGTAAGCTCTTGGAAATGTTACAAAAATATTTCGCTAACCGAGGGAACACATTTATACTGTTCTAGTAAAGTTTTTAATTATGTTTGTTTAGTGCCAAGTATCGTTTCATTATGAAGATAGTTCAGAAACTTACTGGTTATACGAAATAAACAAGTTTCCTCTTATTATTTTTTCTATTAAAAGCGATTTAGTTGTTTTTTTAACGATAGCTTTGCAAGTTAATACTCGATTGTATAAAAGCACGGAGAACACAAGCAATTTATGCGCGTCAATAATCTTGAATTGGCGATAACAGGCTTTTTTTCGTGAATGGTATAGAAAGATAAAATCCTAGATAACTCGCTCTATTGAACGCACGCGAAAAACAGAGCGAATCATCGAGCATCAATTTAAACAGCGAGTAAATATTCATACGCGCCAGTGAAGCATGCAGATAAGTTCCAAAATCAACATCGCAAGAGAAAGCGCGCACTGAAGGGAGAAAGATCGTTGGAGCAATTTCTCCCTCTCTCTCCATCTCTCACTCTGCCTTTCTCGCTCCACGCTTTAACGTCCCTGACAAATTTGTCTTTTGTAACTACATCGGCGCTGCCGGCGAGTCAAAGGTAAAATTACGATATTTGCAATTTCCTGGAAACGAAGTTGCAGAGCCCCATCGCCGCTGTAACCGCCAAGACGAACGAGCGACGAGTTACGATCGTTATCAAGTTTCACTACGTCGAGGCGTAAATTAAGAGATCGAACTTGTGTTGTTAAAAGCTGATGCTGCTTTGATCAGTGGACGAGTGTTTGCTGTCGTGATCTATTTGAAAATTACGACTAGTTGTAATCGATAGTTTTACTCTTCTTTACCGAAACAAGTTCTTTCATCTATCTGATTTCACTATTTTTTCTCTTTGTTTGTGCTCTCTTTAATGTTTGTCTTGTCAGTCTGATTTTGTCGAAATTGTCTCGTATTAAAGAGTTTTATCCATTGTCCATTCATACATAACTACCCAGTGTAGCATGTATTGTACGAACATTTTTTTATGAAAATTGGTTTTGAGAAGAAAAGATTTCTGATCGGCAAATTTTTGTACAACTATAGCGTAGGTTTGGCATTTGGTAGTATACAACGCCGAAAGAGGAATAGAGTTGAAGTGTGACTCGCTGAAAGTGTGCATCGGCGACAATTTCATCCTACCTTGCAAAACTTTATTCAGTCACAGCACTATCCCAATTTTCCTCTTCACCGTTATAGTCAAACGTTATCTAGTATCGAATACACAAAACGATATCATCCCATAGGTGGAGCACGTGTTCTCTTTTTTGCATTTCTCGATATAAGTCTCTTATTAGGCAAACGATACAAAAGCTCGTCCAATTTGCATTTCAATTTGCAGTTTGAAAATAAAAAAGTAGGCGAGATGTTAAGTGTCAGGCCAATTGTACGAGTGCGAGTTAACAACTAGCTGGGAGTTTTCCGAGATTGCAGCGAGTGTGTCCTCAAAGTTGGCGGAGCTGCTAATGAATGGAATTGAATTCGCTGGTAGTTCGCCGCCACACCGAGTGCGACAGATGGAGAGAGAGGGAGAGCGCCAGACAGAGAGCGAGAAAACAGATCCATCGATGTATCCCTGGGAAGATGGGGATCGACAACTGCTAACTGATGCCTTTCTCTGAAAGTTCTCATTGTTCGCTCCTGGGGCTTCTATTTGTTGCAATTATCGAAGCTTCATCATAATTGTGAGTTTATGACATGAATTGAGTTTCCGTTGAACTTTCGGCTGTTTGTTGGTTGCTGATTCTTGTATTGAATCTTGCAGGGAGAATGCAATATACCGCCCACAAGGTAACGATAAATCGTAGGTCAATAACGCGATCCCTATAGACTTTCGTTTATTTCGCCAAAGATATATAATACGGGCACAGTTCGATGAGAGAAACTATATACATTTTCGGTTAAAGGAATTCATGGCAAGTTCAACTTGCACCTCTTGGGATGGCATATAGAACTTGGCGTTCAATGCATATTTGCCTCGGGCAAACGCGATTGCGGCCGACGAGTTTCTCTTGCTTCTATCGCTCTTTGATCAGCTGTGCTCTCAAAAATTCTTGCTTACGTTCTCATGCCTACAACCTCACCTTGCTTCTAATGTGCAAAGTGTTCATTACCAAGCAGCGACTCAGCCAAAGCCTCTTTAACGCGAAACGTGTACAGCCAACCCTCGAGATATGATCCTGCTAATTACTTTCAAAACCCAATATTCCGTGTGTGTTTATGTAATTTTCGTGGAGGTTTTCCAAACTCCTGTCAAATGTTCCCTCAAATTCTTCTAGGGCCTTTTTTTCTTTTTTTAATTTTGCTCCCAGTTTCGGTCGTTGCGTACGATTATTTCAGAACCAAACTGCAATTCTACTTATGTCACATTTTAAATAATTCCCGTTACATTACCTCGAGAAAACTTTTTTTAATTAAAAATCGCGAATTTTATTCCAGTCGTTATTCAAAACAATAAGGAGTTTGCAGTCGAAAGCGTTTGTAAGAATCAACGTTACGAAAAACATCGAATAAAGGAGTAATAGGAAGTAGTAAGAGAGTAAGGATGGGGCGCATTGAAAAAACATCGATTTCCGAGGACTACGTGCTAAGCGCGTTGTCCGGTGGCAATCGTATTGTACTTCGTATATGGAACATAAGAAGTACGAGGTACAGAAGACACGCGCACTAGGAGAAAATGGAAGTAGAACTGGCACGATGTCCGTGTCCGTGCGCGTATGCGTCTGTGTGTGTATTTTTATATAAATCGATGCGAGTCAAGAAGACTGTCGCCCACTCACCTCGGCTACGAATCGATTTGCAACATCTTTCTTCTTTTTTCATTTGCAGCAGAAAAAATAAAAAAGAACAAGAGAAGAAAAAAGAAGAATGAACACAAAAAAATGAAAAAAAAACTTATACACCCCTTAGGGTAGCGCGCCTTTAGTTTGTCTGGCGTGCCATTTAAAAGTCAAATCGTATGCAGATGAGCCGTCGTCGTTGTACAACGTTCTATACTCTCACTCTTGGTGTATGCTTTGATAGGATGATGACGATGATGACGCTACACAGTTGCCGTAGATCTCGCATATACGCAAGCATCTATAGGAGGATACCACAGCAGCACGCGTACACGCCTGACTTTACGCATGGTTCTACTACTCGGAATCTTGATACAGTTGATTCGATCGTAACTTGCGCCTGATTAAAGCTGCGAGCTGTTTACTCTACTTCGACACAAAGTACAGAACAATATTTGCGTTTACAATGAGAGAAGACGATTCGCTTGCTTGACGAAATTGATTTTATGAGTGAGATTCCAGACGAAAACTTTGCGACTTTAGTCATTACAGAGAATATCCAAGCGTAGAATGGAGCATTACGCATTAATACATAAACCCTACGTTAAATATTGTATAGAAGCGAAGGCACGCAAAACTATATGTATATCTACTACTTGAAAATCGAATCAGAATTTGCACAATTGATGAGATGTATACATAGTATTGGACGTATTCGACCAATGAAAACGCGAAACCTAACGACGTACTGGAAATCGAAGCGTGAAAACAGTGCATTGGCGTGGAAACGATAGGTATTTGCATGTGGCGCACAAATTAGACGAAGCTGCTTGAGAGATAACGTTGGCATACAGTCCCGACGAAATAATATACGCGCCAGCGTTGCCAAGTACCAAGTTGTTGTGCAAACATAGCTCGCACCATTCAGTTGACTTGAAGAGGTCCATTGTCCTCGCTAGCGGACGCGACACCTTTGCTTGCTATATCGACGTCTATATCGTGGCAACGTGTAATTTTGCGAGACGTATTGTGGGCTACGTACACTGATATAGTTTCTCCCTCTCTTTCTCTCTGTTATACTCGTATCTCTCGCTAAATGAATTAAAGACGGATTTGGCTATGTTTGAGGGATTACGTTTTGCTTGCTAGGAGGCTTCAAGATTATGAGAAGCGCGCGCGCACTCGCCAATAGGAAAGCGCTCTGACTTGCAATTAGTTATAACGAGACCAAATCTCGCTGATATTGCTCTTTTGCTAAATTATAATTTTCGCTAGGAAATGAAAGCTTCGTTTTTACACATGTATATAAAAATATATACGTGTATACGTACGTGTACTGTATACATTTTTGCCATCCAGCTGAAATTGAATGAGCGGCTGACCAAGCATACTTTGTTTCACTCAAACCGAGTAGATTTCGCTTGAGATTGCTCGTGGGATTCAATACATTCTCTCGGTTACGTTCGCTTTATCGATATTGTTTGATAAAGATAAAAAACAAGGCAGAGCAAAACGAAAAAGAAAGTCGCGTAAATCGCCGAGTATATCAGAGTCCATCTACGTGCAAATGCAGCAGTAGCAACGCTAGCAGCTACGAGCATGGGAAATGACCGGAAAAATTTCCATAGCATAACGAAGTGTCACGCCAAAGTAAAGTCTTCGATTTGTTTTTTTTTCGCTATCGTTATCAAGATATTAAGACTTCGTTAGCTAGCGCTTTCGTGCTAATTGCGAGGCGACGAATCAAATTATGCGCTACGTGTTTTCTCGAGATTGAGGTGACAGCGCCCCTCCTCCCCCTCGCCTTCTCACTCATTCTCTTTCTCTTACTTGGCTTTTTGAAAATAAGAAGAGCTAGATTGCGTGTAGCTGGGATGAGATTTACGCTGAGCTCTGAGGTTGAATTAAAAATTATTTTCAGTCTTATCATTCGTTAAAGTTGAATTGCGAGGATTTTCAATTAAATTTATTACGGTGAGGTCTCGCATTTAGTCTTATTACGTTTAATCATCTTTTATTGTGTCTATGTTATTGGAGTTCAACTAGTTTCGTTCTAGTTGCATTCAAAAATGACACGTGATTTAACATTTACCCTTCTCCTGCAAAGAAATATCTCCACAGGAGGTAACTCTACGTTAATTATTCGTGCAAAATACGCAAGACGCAAAGACATCAAAGTGCTCGCGGTGTTGCGAATCAGCGCTTGTCTAGCATCTGCCCTTAAGTCAGCATCGCATGCGGCACTTTTCGTCAAGCTAATTATTCCGTGAATGTGCATTTGCATAATGGGCTTGAGCAGAAGTGCGAGCGCGACTTCGACAACAATGACATGCCTTTTTGAGAGTCGGAGTGCGTAAGTGCCTGGCGAATTAGTTTTCAGTAGTTATGCGTTCTTGAATATACGTGAATATTCATCCGTCTATCTTCGTACATAAGGGATGAGTTATGCCAGTAAAGTGCAAGATGCTGGAGAAGTCATGGGAAAAGCAAAAAAAAAATATCCAATATCTCCGTTGAGGCGCGAGAAAAAGAATTGGAGCAGAAAAATGGCCTCTCATTGTTCTCCGTTGTGTAGCTTGAGAAACTCGAGTCAAAAAGCGAGGTAACGCTTGTCGTGGCAGAGGAGAGAGTGAGAGTGAGAGCGAGAGAAAGAGAGAGAGAGAAAGAGAGAGCGAGGAAAAAAAGGTATTCGACGAAAGGCAGTTGCGTTCGCTCAATAGTTTTCGAGTGCAAAATTAGGTCCGTTACTCTTGAAAACAGAGCGGCTGTCGCGCACGTGCGACGCGAATATTGCTCGCGAGCCTTTTGACCGTTGGCCTCTGTCGCCCTCGTGCCTTCTTGTAAAAAATCCCAAGATTTAGTGAAACGTATCGTCGTCCATGCCGATGGAAAAATCATCAATTGCATCCTTGTTACATATACCTTGAGTCAAATGTATACAGTCGAGTTGAGTTTCTGCCTCATAAAGTTCTCTTTCCAAGAAAGCAGGAATTAACAAGAAACGAGGTTGGCCTTATCAATAGCTAACGTGAAGATAGTATAGTTCAAGGAGGGGAGGGGAAGGGGGTGGAGGTTAGCTGAAGCAATAAAATCTTCGCTCGCGCGAACGGACGAACGAGAGATAAGACTTTAAGCACTGGCATTAACGGTCGCGTCGTACGTCACACTTGGTTAAAGTCGCATAAACTAAGCGGGTATACTCTGCGTGCGCTTCTTTCGCCCAAGCGATTTATGTGTATCAGTGTGTTTGAAGCGCGATTTACCGCCGTCACTGAAAAACTCAAGGCTCTAATGGCATGCGACATTTTTTTCTACGATCTCGACTTATACGACCTTCAATGAACCGTTATATTTCAACGTTGGGCTTATAAACGGGTTACGGTAAATTGTCCTTATTCGACGACTGTTGCTATTAACAAATTTCGTATATATTTCAACGTGGCTCTTTATTTATTCGTTCGAATCGATTTCTAGTAGCGATTGTTCATTCCCAGCGTGCAGTAATCGTATCCGTAGCCTTCAATATCCATCTGTTACTCTTATTAGCTCTCTAGAGTTTACTTGTTGGTCTCTTAAGACCTCCTCGCTCACATGGCTCGTGATTTCAGCGACCATCAAGCTAACGCGTATCGTTATTTGGCATTGCTAGCTCGCTTGTACGTAGACGCAATTTATCAACAGTTTTTCTTGTAAATAATAGCAATCGAACTATTCGCGAATGACTGAATAAAGCATCTTTCTCGGCACCATGCGAAGGTAAACCCTAAGAATTCGTGCATTCAAGGAAAAGCACGCGTGAAATAAAAGCACTCATATTTAGAAGTGGCGAAGATAATAATAATACCTGTAAACAATTTATAAGAGTGGACGTCAAGTTGAAGTCCGGTTTTAAGCGACCTAGTCTAGCAATTCCCAGGTGATATATACTCACACACATACAAACATACACATACATAGCAACGAATGCAAGTTTAAACAGCCGAGAGAGAGAGAAAGGGAGAGAGGGCGATAAGAAATCGCGTCATTTTTAGTCTCGCTCCCATTCCTCTTCTTCTTTCTAAAAACAGCACGCTCGCGTTTTTTCTAGCTCGTCGCCTAGTAGCAGCTCGTCTTCTCACTCTCTTTTCCTTACTCTCTTCTTCCTCCATCTTCTATTTTCACTATCTGGCCAAGATATCCCACCGAGCTCGGGCGCGCAAATAGCCTCAGGCGGATAAGGAAAAAAAAATTTGTTTGTCTCGTGTCCCCGTTGCCTTTTAGGCCAGCTGCTTTGTCATTAAGTGCACCTCTTATTCCCTGCAGCTAAAATATTTATATACGAATAATACTAAGAAATAGTTAATATTCATCTTATATTTATTACACGTGCGATTTTCTCTTGAAAATCTCTGGCTGTTTGGTCGTGAAAAATAAATCTGTAAAGAATAGAATGTATGCGCGAGATAGAGGCAGGTGCAACTAAGTAAAACCTCCACGTTTCCACGAGCGCCCGAATAAATGAGATTTCATTCTCATTTTTACAGAGGCTCTCTCGCCTGCGCGCTTGCGCTTCCGGACATTTTCTTCCTCCCTCTCTATCCCCCGAGCCTTTCTCGTTGATGATATCTTGAGCTAAAAATTCGCGGTCAGCTAGCCAACCAGCTTTTCTTGCTGGCTTTTCTGCTTCTGCAATTGACTTGACTTGCTGGGATAGCCGCAATTTTCGAGCTGCTGCTGCTGCTGCCGCTGCCACTGCGGGCATGGAAATGTTACATAATTGATCCGAGGCTTTTTCTTCAAAGGAGCCATTACAAATATGCTTTATGTTTTGTTTCTACCGGCATTTTTGCACGTAAACCAGCCATTTGCGATTGTACTTTTGATAAGAAAAAATATTATACTTTTCACTGTCTCGCTGAAAATTCCATTTCAAAAGTTTTGCCTCCTACAATACAAATTTAAAATACAATACGAAAAATAAATAGGAATTTATTTTCCGTGACTATATCAATTTATACTTTGCTACCTGCTATTTTATTTCAGGCGAAAAAGTTTTTGCATCGCGTTACTTTGGCATTTTTTAGTTGACCATGATCGGCCAAATTTGATTATATACCTCGCTACATAGTTGATAAATTCAGTAGAGATATTTCAATTGTTTTTTTTTCACTTTTTGGCGATTTTAATATTGGAATTGATTGCATGTAATCAGATTATATAGGACAATCGACTAAAAATAACATTTCCCGTTGTAATGTTACATTGCGATAACAAATTCTGTAAAATGTTGAACAATTTGGAAAACTGAGAGACCCGATTCGGCAAAACTGCGGAGTACAATCCACCATTTCCGAAGCCCTCGTTCTCTTTTTCTTGTCTTGGAAAATAAAGCAAAAAGTTAGACACAAGAGGAAGAGGCTTCGCAAAAATAACGAGAGAGAGAGAGAGAGAGAGAGAGAGAGAGAGAGAGAGAAAGATATAGAAAGGAATGCCTAGAGTTTTTTTCCCTCACTTTCTCGCTGCGAGTGATATTTCTCTTGGGCTCTCGCATTTCTCTCATTTGGAAGAAAGCGCGCCTAGTTTGTCAGTCTACGTAGAGAGAGAGAGAGAGAGAGAGAGAGAGTGTGTGTGAGGGGGAATGTGCATACGCGTCTCGCGCGCGACACGTCGTCTCGTCGTTTTTCTCACTTGCTCGCGCTTCTAATCAGGTTTTTTTTCAGAGTCGAAAGATGGCCGTCTCTGATAAATTGGCTGTGGGCCTGAAATGAATTACGCAATATAAGTTCAACAGCAGAGACAGATGCGCGTAAACGTCTCTTCACGAGGGAAGGATAAGGAAAAGTTTTGCTACATTGTTGTTTGTCACCTTCGTCGTCTACCTTCGTTCCCTTTAGCTACGTGTATGTTTGCCAAGCTGATACGGTAATTGAACGCTGATACTACACGACCTAAGTTTTCTCCCTTGCCTCGCGCGTTTGTGCAATCAACCCTGACGAGGGATTTATCATTGCTCGAGGCTTTTGCTCAACGTCTTATTCCCTTTATACCAATACACGATGAAAATAATAATGGAATAACGGACAGATATATAAGTGCTCGTGAAATCTCGAAACGTGATAACGGACGAGTTAAAAAAGAGAAGAGAAGGGTGAAAATAAAAGTCAACGAGTATATTGAATATGAAGCGTAAGCAACTCGAAGCAGTAACAGTCAATTATTCGTTGGATTAACGTCGCGTTGATTTGACAGCAAAAAGCCAGCTGACAAGTAGAAACTGTCGTCGGTTTTTCCCGTGACGCGCGAGCGCGCGCGTAAGCGACAAGCAGATTACAGCTAATGAAGTGTCGGCGTTGCGCGTATTACTGCAGATATTCCGCACGAGGAGGAAGGGGTTTCGTACCGTTTGCTGCCGAAACACGTGTAGCTAGGTGTACAAACTCCCGAGCATTAAGCAACAACAACGCCAAGTTATACTTGCGTGCCTAGGCTTTTCTAACTGTTATAGCACGGTTAATCTCTAGCGAGCCAGATCTCTGTGGTCAGCGAAGCTGCGAGCGAAATATTTTCTTATCGATAATAGTCGACATGAGCTGCGATATGAGAGCACGTACACCTTATTGAGCCGATAAATTTCGTTTAATTTGATCATCTTGCTTATGCGCTGAGATTTATCCGCTATTCGTGAGCTTCATATCTGGTTTTATTACTCAATTCGTTGCAAAAATGCAATTGGTCGTGTAAAATGTTGTTAATCTGTAGTTGTTTGATGCTTAGCGAGAGCTTAGAAATTTCATCGTTAAACAATGCTGGTACGCGTAAAAGTCCAGTGAGCGTCGAGGAGGGATATAATTTCCGTGAAAATCGCGGCTCTAGTGCGTCGAAAAAGCACGCTATCGAGTCGAGTGACTCTCGTAAGCTTCGCTCGCTCGCTCGCTCGCTCTCTCTCCACGATTCGAGAGGGTCGCTCCATCAAAATTCATACGCCGCGCTACTGGCTTCTCTAATGACTCGACGTTTTTTTCCACCCTCTTTCACTTGCTCGCGCACGATGTTCTTAGTACGAGCAGTAGGAACGGTAACCACAACTATAGAGGCAGAAGCGACTTAATAAAATGCGAAGACCGGCTAATTACGGCTTTTATAACGTGCTGCCGCTGCTGCTACCGTTGCTAATTCCCTCGAGGCGCACCAGCATCCACGTTGTCCGTTGCTCGAATGCGAGCCTGTATATGTCTTGCGACGATTTTTCCTTCTCTCTTTTTCTCGCTTAATCTTTTCCTGCATATCGCTTTACCTCGTATTGTGTTGCGAATACAAGAGGAATCAGAATGGCGCTTGAATGTCTTCTTATTTTCTTTCCTTCGGTTTATTTGAAAGATTAATACGACTACACTTTATCAAACCGTATGATTTTCAATTTTTCGAGAATGCTTTGAATTCCGAGGTTTTGTATGGTTTTATTTGAAATCCTTTCTTTGGGACTTTCTACAAGATTTTGTATTACAGATGGCGGAATTGATTTCTTTTTCATTCTTATCTATCAATAAAACTGACGTTTATTTGACAGTCGGGTCTGAATATAGTTTGTAAAAAATATTGGAAGCTATACGTGAGCATAAATGCACACAAACTTGCGAATGTAACTACAGCTTTTGGTTATGTATAAGTGACTCATGCAAACTCGACCACCAAATCAAATATTGATATTTATCGTGCGTTTGCCTTAATAATCAATCAAACACAATTTCGTACATGTCATGGACTACATCGGTCGTATAATTCGAAAGGTATAATATATACGTAAGGAAAACCTAAAATGTTGACAAAATTGACAACTGTCCTTTCACCTGTATTTGACGAGATAATCTGCGGAAAAAAAACTTAAAAAGGATTTGAAACGAGAAAAATTCAAGTTTGAAAACTGCTTTTGACTTTTTACTTAAGATTCTCGGCACGACAAGAGTTCTATATAAGCCAGCTGCTATGGCGTCTATTCGAAACAGTCGAACTTTATCTCATCTCATTTGCAATAATACAAAGAAACGGAAAGCTTGCCAGGTCGGAAACTCGCAGCTTAACCAATACCTCTTTCTCTCTCTCCATTTCAACGAAACTCACCTGCACATTGAATTGAATAACTTGATTTTCTGTCTTGAGTATTCCATATCTATATCTTCCATTCGTAATACCGAATAAACAATAAATCGGCATGTACGAAGGTTCGAAGTTGTTCAGAGTATAAATGAAAAGAAAGAAAAAGCTAACAAAGCGAGAATGAGAAAGGTCAATGCGAGAGAGAGAGAGAGAAAGAGGAAGAGAGGGAAGTGTCGCTCGCATACATATCCTAAATTTGGCGGCGCGCGCGTCGACGTCGGCTGCTGCAATTTGTTCGGAGGTGGGCGTGTAGCCGCGCGTGACATCGTCGCCGCCGCTCGTATAAATTTCTCTCCTGCGAAATACTGTGCTGACGCGAACTTTTGCCCCGTAGCCGTACACCACCAAAAGCTCGCCGAGCGTTAATTAAACGCCAAGTACTAAGCTATTGAGGCAAGTGAGAGAGAAAGAGGGAGAGAGCGATCTTCGGCTAATTGATTGCGTAATTTGATAAACAAGTAACGGCACTGCGCGAAGAGGCGCTTACTAAGAGAGCTGATGCAGAGGACGCTACATTGCAGTGATGACGTTTCGGGTTTCGCTAAGGTACAGTGTTTATTTACCAACGATACTTCAAAAGCTCTATAATTTTCCAAGCGTTACGTTATGGATTTTTGTACACTTTCAACACCGAAATATACAACATTTGAACGAAATAAACGTTCTAAAACGAAAAATCGATTGAAAAATCAGCTCGCTAATTTGAAAGGCACACATTACATCGGACGATTCCAACATTTACATAGGCACATGAAATAGTTAGGTTCCTGAGATAACGCTACGTTATATACGTTACAGGATAGTTGATTCAACAGTTATATTCATTCACGAGCTGAATTCAAAGCTGAATATTTCACGATATCGATTCGCACGCGTAGAATAGCTGCAGCAACGCAGTAGGTTCGCAAGTGCAAAGTCGCGAGTTTGCGGAAAAGCAGAGAAGGAGCAACAATGATAATAATGGAAAGAGTAGGAAACAAAAAAATGAGCGTGAGCCAAGGTGGCGTATTTAATTATGAATATCGGCATCAAAGCGCCAATGGTAATGAGTGCGCAGCCTCAGGGGGATAAAAAGACTGAATATCTCGTTAGAAGGTCGAATGCCGATGAATTGCTTTAGTTTTATTTCTCGAAGCTATTGTTTTCTTGTTCGACTTTGAAAAGCTCTCAATGATCAACCTCGCCGCGACCTACTCTTGAAAATACTCGTAATAAAGCTGACTTTTCGTAAACACGCGCACTGACCGAACTTAATTCACAACCGTGAAAGCGTAGAGGCGAATATTGAGAGCTATACGCCCTTTGACACGGCTGCGAACAATCGGTTGCTGCACGGTTGGTGTTGGTACACTGCCACTCGTAACTCGCCTTTAATTACGAGCACTGCATGTACTTGTTGTTTGCGGTCGATGATAATTTTACCTTTTTCGCGAACGATCTCGTTCGACTCTACTCCTTTTCCAAAGTAATTATCGTTTATCGTCAATTTCTAGTATTCAATCGTAAGATATACATATATACGTAGGCCGAGCGAGAGCGGAAGGTAGAGCGACGAAGAGAAAGGACCAAGGCAAAAGTTTGTTGAGTGCAAACTACCTCGGGGAGGGTTAGTTTATGAACGGTTCGTCAACAATGTGAAATATCTTTCGCAACTGGTGCGGTCACGCCGAGCCAAAGAACCCCACGCGTTCTCTGCAACACCTCAAACACTGCCTACTAGTGTATATCTATATACGCACGTATCCTCGAGCGAATAAACGGGCACCCTCTACCGATGCTTTTATAATGGAGAGAGGAGTTGAAACTGCGCTGCGATGAATATTCATTGATTTTTTTCGGCGATTATTTCCGAGAATTGACAAAACAAAAAATATCCTTCTTTCTTTTCTTTGACTTTTTCTTTTTCTTTCTTTTCTTTCTGATTTCTCATCTGAAAAGTGATCGATTGTATTTGTCTTTTTCGAGTTAATAAAACACCGCTATCGACGTCGTTTAGCATCTCTTCGTTAATTTTACGCAACGAAAACGAGAGTACCTCAAATGGTTGAAGCCGTTACTAACCTTGTCAAACCGTGTATTTACTAGAGCGAACAAATATAAAGAGAGATATGGAATATATAAGTACTTCACTAAAGGGTGTACCCCGCATGGAGGAGAATTTTCCAAGTGAAATTTATTTCTCTGTATAATCGTTTGTATGCGATATTTGAAAAAACTGTTACAAGAATACCGTGATACAAATATCCCACGGTAAATTCGACAAATCAAAGAAAATAAAAACTTGTCATCGTCGGATTTATCGGAACATCGCATATTGTCGATGAAATTGCCAATGGCAAAGTGGAAGACAATCAAAACACGGCCAATTTGTACGAAAGTCAATAGTGGGTGGGTGTTTATTGTTGAACTTAGTGTTTGCTCTCACTTTCAGAAGCGTAACGTTCTAACTACATAGGAGAGCGACGTATTCCCAAGTGCTTTGGAAATTATCGGCCAAGGCAGCCAAGAGAACTAACGCGCGTATGCTCGGTCAGGCAATCATAATTATCTAACGCGTGGGTACGAGCACTCAATCGGCCAGTTTGATGGACTAGTCCTACGCGCCATCGATGCTGCTACTGCTGCTACCCTTAACTTTTGAACTCCACCAACTTCTATGCCGCTAAGCTTCTCCAAGTTAACGCTCTTGCCCGCGATATACTCATTATCGACTTGCTCCTTTAACTTTAACTTTCTCTCTCTCTCTCTCTCTCCAGTGTTTCCGCAAAAATTTTAATCGATTCAGCTCTTCGGCTATAATGAAAGAGGGATCATCGCAAGGTAAACATACGGCTAAAGCTGTATAAAATAACGGCTGCTGTAGCCATGCTAGGACCATAGCTAAACGTCCTGGATTATCAAGTTACTCTCACAAAGGGGATTAAGATAGCCCTCTGAAGCTAAAAGCTTCCGGATACGCTCTCAACTTTCGCTCCTCAACCTAACGTTTTATTAAATTTTCCAAAAGCACTTTCTTCCTTTCGACACTATGATCGAAAGCTCACAGCGTTCATCTCAACCGCTTCCGATTTATGATTTTTGATATATAATTCAAGTTGCTGGTGACTATTCAGAAGACTATTTTGCAATTTCTCTCTAGGCAAACAATTGTATCCACTTGAAAACCTCGACTCAACGTACCCAGACACTTTTGTGTAACAAATTAGCTGTATAACAGCAACATATCCGTGATTAAAATGTAATCCAAGCAAGTACAAGCATCAAGTCTATTATCCGCGATACAAACATCAAGAGTACAAATTCAGTCGTTCGAAGCATCTCGGATATTCGAGCATCACTCCCTACAGCTTGGGCACGCACGGTATAACGCGACAGCTAAGTGCGCAACCGAGAGCGATGCGTTGCCGTCGACAATTAGCATTATGTATTATTACGACGAGTGCGACGGACATTGATACATCGCCTTAGGGATTATTATCACACGCGTCCAATATCTACACTCGTTTCAAATGAACTTATTTACTAACACTACATTGAAACAAGTAAACGAAACAAAAGATAGACGAAACCATGAATAAATAAAAAAGCGTTAACGAGAGAAATTTTATATTCCGCAGAGAGAAAGAGAGATGAAAAGAGAGAGGGAGAGGCTAAGCAGCTTTCGTGGCGCCGTTGTCCGAGATTCAACGCTCGGACACGGGCAATCCATTATAGATGATGAATCTCGTGCGAACGAGTAATTTAACGCCTTGAACATTTGCATGATAAATCTGCGCGCGGTGCTCTCGCGATAAAACAGCTTTTAAAAATTGCTAATGAAAATTAATTTCCTGATGTGGTGTAATACGATTACGCTTTTAAAGCGTGCGCCGAATAGAATAGCTGATAAGTTTCCCATTGTTCGCAATAGAGAATACGCTCTCGATAATGCATTTATTCGTCTGCCTACATAGATAATGAAAACTAATTACATCGTTATTAAGTAACGGATTCGAATTGATTATTCGTTTATTTGTTTCACGCTGGTTCAAACAATCCACTATTCATTGAATTCCATCAACTGATCTCCTCGTTATATACCGATTGACTTTATATTTTTCTTTCGTGTTTACAGTTGTGTGTTAACAGATTGATATTTATATTTTTTTTTCAAACAACCCTTCGTAATTAAGATAGTATTATTTACTGCAAGAAACCGATCGTCGATGCTCAGCGAAAACTAAAAAATCAACGTTTGAATAGTAATTAATCGATCGAAGAGATGACATAATATATAGCGTTGTCCAAAAGTCAGGACAATAACGATAATCCCAACACAACGATAACTCAGAGAGATGCAATAACGTGAGCATCCCTACACGGAGGAGTGCAGTTGGCTGTCGTTGGTTTCGCCGATAATTACGATCGAGATTACAAGGCCACTTGCGTCCGTATAAAAGCGCACGGTATATGACAAGATCTCTCATGTACGTGCGCGAGCGTGTGTGTATTTGTATGGGTTGTCTGGTCTGTTGCTGTCCCAACAAGTCCTTCAGCCGCAACGATCGCGTTAATCTGTCGCAGGACACGCGTGTGTTGCAGCCAACGCGCGTCCAAGCTGGACAAACATTATCTCGACGCCAACGCTCGATTATCTCTCCACTGCCCTTGACTGTCTATCGCAATAGACTTTCTCTCTCTCTCTCTCTCTCTGTTTCTCTCTCTTTCTCTCTATCTCTGTCGAAACACGCATTCTCTTTTTTTTCCAACTACCGAGCACTCTTCATCTCTTGTTTTTCAGTCCAATTTATTCGTTTCAATATCGTTGTATAACAAAACAAAGCCACAGAAAATTAATGGAGCAAATGATGGAACACTGGTTCATCGCACGAGGTGAGGCTTAGCGTTAGGATGGCTACGAGTGACAAACGAGAATCGGAAGTATCATGGCACGAGTACACACGATTTCTCTATCTCCCTCTCTACCTCTCTACGTGCGAGCAAACATAACACACGCACCGATTGTTAACACGAGGCATAGTGGCTTATCGGGCTGTCAGTCCAAGCGTAAGGATGAGACAATTCGTCGGCGTTTCCTACCTATACACCATACAAATCTTTCTTTCTCTCTCTCTCTCTCTCTCTCTCTCTCTCTCTCTCTCTCTCTCTCTCTATACATATATATATATATGTATATATATATACTTAGCCTCGTTATTCATCGACGAACAAAGCATTTATCGCTACCCTCCGCTACAACGCCTTTTCACTCCGACCGAAAAAAAGACAAGAAAAAAAAACAATAGTGGTAGATATTCTGCCTGAATTTTCTCGCATTTACCACTCTTTAAGAACTTGCGAATCGCAAAGGAATTATTTATTTATGACTTTTATATGGAATATACTTACTACAACATGTCAATTTCCATATATGATAATATTTCAGCTACTATAATAGAGGTACGACAAAGAAATGCAACATTCGTACATACTTCGAAGAATACTTTATTCGAGCGTACTATTCTTATCTTCAATAACGAAAGAAACAAAGGCATGGAATTACTTTTTTTTTAAGCAGACAGCTTTCTGAAACAAGACTTTCTAAGAAAACAATTTCTTTACGACAACGCCTTTAGGAGATAATACCTATACATTCTATGATAAAATGCCTTTGTGCGTATAGATAGAACAAAGAACGGAAATTTTACGAGTACATGTTTTCCAGACGTCACATTAATTCAATTAAAAATGTCTAATAATATTTTTAAGAAAGCTCTAGATTGTTCATTTTGAAAAATATTTGACAATTTGATCGTTCCAATGTGCAAGCTCGGAATGATTTAGCGTCCAAACAAACAACAAATAATTGCGTTTTTGACACATGAGTCGTGGGATGAGACTCGTGCGCTATTCACCTAACTCGAAATGTCGATTTTCCTTAAGCTTTCGAGAGCAGAGGCTCGATAAATCGCAGCATTATTGCAGCGATTCGGTCGGTCTTTCAACGGCAGGAGCCATTGTGTCATAAAACTGGCATCAAATATTTTTTCGACATTGGCCATCCTCTTTTTCCTACCTAGGGGAAGAATTGAATCGTGCACGTGCTACAATAAAAATCGTAAATTCAACTCGCTTGGTAACTGTCACAGTCACGAATGAGAGAGAGAGAGAGAGAGAGAGAGAGAGAGAGAGTCGATAAGACACGAAATCTGTTGGAGCGCAACCGTAACGAGCAGCTCAAAGTTTGATCTCTCGTAACAACGATGTTTGCCCGAGTACACAAGTAAAGCTTCTTTGGAGGGTGAAGTGCACTTGCCAATGTTTCGAAGAAATGGCGAACATTATGAGTGGCTGTTGCTCTGCGTTGCTACTGCAGCTCACAGCTAAGAGCGAGAGCTTTCTCTCTCTCTCTCTCTCTCTCTCAGGATGGGATTAAATGGAAAGGGATTATTAAGTCTTGCTCCAAGAAAAACGCCGTGTGCTTTAATGCGTTCAGCGGGTGAATTTGTACTCGGCCAACACCATTTTCTCCGCTATTTAATTACTTCAGCTCTTTAAAGCCATTATTTTTTGTATACACGCACGTTTGCATGCATGCCCCGATATATATCGCTTGTATTCTTTTGTTTTACCACCCGATGCTCACGTATACGCTATTTTTACACGAATCATATGCGTATTTAAGCACGCATATTTCATTGATATGAATAGGTCCTCGCTTTTTTTATTTACCTTACGACGTAACAACCACATTTTTTAATTTATTTTTCAATGATTCTTCGTTGTACTTCTTAATTGATCAACGCTAATGAAGAAGATTACTTAAACGTATCCAATGTAAGTCAGAATGTACGAATTGTATGGATTGACAAAAGCGAATTTTGAAATCCCCATGAAAGGAATAGACATCGAAGAACATGAGAATAAACGGCATCATATCAATGATTGATCGAGTTTTGCATTTTGAAAGAAGTTACACACGCATCCACTTGATATGCAAGACTCACAGAATTCGTAACTCGCGCGTGTAAGAAGAGTAAGCTAAAGTAAAAGCTTCGTCTCGGAAGAAAAGCCAACAATGTTATACGCGCGGGTTTGTGCAATAACGTCAACTCGGTTAACCGTCACGCACGCAGGCAGCAAGCAAGTAGACAAGTAAGCAAGCGTATATACGAGTGTACGGTATATATATACGCGTTCTCCAGTAGAGATGAAAAACGAAGGCAAAACAGATACGCGCGTACGATGCAGTGTGCCCGACAGCAGTTAGATATATTCTACTCGAACGGAATTCTCAATATATGTATATGTACACGTAAGCCCTTCGATGCAGCCACTCTTTCTCTCTCTCACCCTCTACTTATCGCACTGTAGAGTATCGGAGGGACAAAAATATCACACGTATACACTACGAGCCTTGTCTCCCATTAAACTCGTCTGAATTGTTCAACACTTGGTAAACAGTCACTTTAAAAGGATTGGAAACTTGCGACTCTTCGTCGACTCCGCATTAACGTCCAAAGGCGTAATTGGCTAATCTCGAGTTACGAGACACAAAGGCTTTCTTTCTTTCTCCCTCTCTTTTCCTTTTTATTTTTTTGCGCTTCTCGAAAGCCTGCGTTATTACCCGCTTAATCTTTTAAGGCTTAAATTAGCACGTTACAAGAGCAAGTCAATGTTAAAGGCGTTACTACGCTTGGACCTAATTAGCGGAAGTGAGTTGAATTATTTACAGAATAATGATTCATTCGTTGAATACTCAATATTTGTTTAAAAATTTACGAAAACTTGGAGTCGAAATAAACGACGTAATATTATCATCGGTAAGCTTGGTGTAATGTCCCGGTAAACAGATGCATCGGCGCGTAACCGAGGGAAATTTCAATCTGTAAAATTAAGCGTGTAACGCCCAGGCGGTAAGGCCATTCTTTTTCAGAGTAGAGACAATTTGCCGGAACGATCGTTGAGTTATGCTCGCATTATTCAAAAGAGCGCCTTAGTTTTATTTCGGACTAGAGAAACGCTGGTCAATAGCAAATGTTAGCGTTCGGATAATCCATCTCTGAGGTGGCGTTTGCTTAATATCAAAGAACCGATATTTTCAATGATACGCGTAACTATATTGACTGAGTATAACTATGCAATAAATTGCTGGTTAACGATGCTTGTTAAGCGTACACAGTACAGTCGCTATAGAGCGCCTTGGAAGGAAACGAGTAGCTTGGCTTTGACGCCGTGCTCCCGGTAATTGGATAACCGAGTGTATGCAAGATTCGCAAATCCTTTAAACCTAATCTTCGAGTTGTGCGCCGAGCAAAGCTTTGCCCTTCTCCTCTCAAAGCCGGTCAATATCCCCTTTGTCGTTAGCTCTCTCTCTCTCTCTCTCTCTCTCTCTCGCTCTCGCACTCTGTCTACCTGCCTCCTCTTCTACTGCAGCTTCTTCTTTGTCGCGCAAGCACTGTCTCTAATGCAGTTTCGCACAGATTCGCACTTACTTTCATTTCATTTGTTCTCAAGAACTTTCAGTCTTCAATCGAGTTTGCGCTACTTGTTGGACTTACTGTTTCGGAACTTGCAAGATTCTCGAGTTTTTTCCCTTCTTTCTTGCGCGATTCATTGCTAAGCATTAGACTTGCACGAGAGATTTACTTGCTTCCAAGCTATGAGCCCTCTATCTTTATCGTGACAAGTTCATCAAACGTTCGATTTGTTGATTTTTAATTGACTTTGTATATACTTAATAATCTGTATTAATCGAGGCAGTATTTGAATTCGAATCACATAATTATCAATTTTCTTATCAATTTTCAATTACAAATTTACTGTCGATCGATCAAACAATGACTAAAATCGTTCTCTGATATTCATGATGCCGAACGTAATATCAAGAACTGGAATCGAATAAAAATACTAACCCCTCTGAATATTGAAATACCGAAAAGTCAAAGTGAACATAGTTACAGAGAAAAAAAATATAAAAAGCTTTCAACTACCCTGCGGAGATTCACGAAAAAGAATATGTGAACATTTCTAGAAATCGACCCTCCGAAAGAAAAAAATCAACTCACCTCACTTGGTCTACGCGTCCATTTTTTGCCCGGGATTTTTTTTCTCCAGTGCTTAACTTTCACGTCACGTAGCTCGCGTGTGTACGCGTCATCGATAGCCGCTCTCTACACACACGCACGTACAATACATGTATACACAAAACGTGTTTTATTATAAAAGAATGTTGGTGCCAGTGAAATATAGCTGGTGTACACGTGAAATATTTGAGAAAAGTTTGCATGAATTATTCGACTCATATACGCCGACGATATAGCTAGAAATGAAGCGCGTCAAGCCAAAGTAACCAAACAATGTTCAGTGTGAAGCTTGTAGAACGAGATGATCGTAAAAATGAATGACTATTTGTAAAGGGTATCCAAACAATATATATATATATATATATATATATTATTTTTTTATTTTTTAATACAAAGATCAAGAAACGAAGCCAGCTTCCGATTGTTTCGAGGGTCGAGAGAACATCAAGCTAACTCTCCCAAAGGAATTCATTGGCTTGCTTGCTTACAGAGATATTGATGTCCTATCGCTTGGATGAACGAATTCGATGATAATGCGAATTTACCGGGCACACTGTTTTCGCTGCCTGGCGATCGACCCAACTGATTGGGGCGCTTTGTATGCTAATGTAAAGCAAGCGAGCGTAAACGCGCTCAGTCTCTTCTCTCTCTCTCTCTTTCTGTTACAATATTATACGGTCAAAGGGGATGAATTATTTATTTATCCCAGTTTACGTAAAGCTGTGATAGTTAGAAGTTCCTTTAAATGAATGTCTGTTGAGCTTTTCTTGGACGGACAAAGTTGACAAATTCGTAGGTTGTTCAAATTTTGTAAATGAATACATGGAACACGATGAAAGATGATAATAAATAGATCGATTTATCAATTTTGACGTGTTCGACACACGTAAATTAGGTATTATAAACAGTTTTTCCATATTAACTTCAAAATTTATTTGAAAAGGACTTTTCAGACTCAACAACTACTCAAAACAGCTTGAATCAATTTTCGAAAACTCGCTCAAAACTTTCAAATGCCTCAGTGTACATTTTTGTAGATAACTTGACGAACATTATTCTGTACTTTTGAATTGATTAAGAAATGTATATGTATTTGTAAATATTTGAGATATATTAGCAAGGGCACGTACAAGTTGAAACGATTATTAGATAAATTCGAGGAGAGTTAAGAATAACCCTGTAATTTATGTTATTGTCAATGACAATGTAGTTAAAAAATGAAGGAACATGTATAATTATTACGAATAAGTACAAAGTTAGCGTTAATTATTTCTACTAAAATAAAAATGAGCGCAATGTTGTTGGCTTCAATCAAAAGAACAATTAGTTACCCACAACTATCAAAAAATCTCGTAGAATGCCACGTGAAGGTTCGCTTGAATCAGAAGATTGAACAACAAAAATACATGCAATGTCGATAACCTAATTGACCTGTTACCAACCTCTAAACACGCAATAACCCAATCAACTAATTATTCAAATATTTATTTCAAAATGATATATATATACGTATTACGATATCGCTTATTCATACATATCATCAGCAAGTCGGAGTATCGTCAAACTAACAAATTGATCTACGTTAAAAGTCGCAGATGCCAATTACTACCCCGAGTAACTACAATAGCAAGAGTTGGTAAAGTTTTAACAAATACAACGAGCGTTAACTCGATTTGTATGTGGAACGCACGAGAGTATCGATGAAAACTGGTAATTAAGAGAAATAGGCCATACGAATGACTGGCAGTAAGGAATATTGATTGCATTACATTCTGACTGTTATATTTTTTTTGATTGGTGTTTAAATTACACGAGTCTGCTACTAAATCTATTATTTATTTGTTCAGTCTCTACGTATATAGCTAATAAGCGGCTTGCGACCGAGTGACATATTTACAGCATATACCATAAGGAACAAGGGTGTAAAAAGTAGGCCTCTCTAGATAAATCTGATGGAAAAGCAAGATCATCGGACGATACACGTAAACTCGATTTTCCGTTTCACGCGATAATCTCGACCAGTACATCGTCTCTCTCACCCTTCTCTCTCTCTCCCTCTCTCTCTTTCTCTTCAGGACGGGTCTTGGCTGGTTGCCCGGATTTTTTCTCTTTCGTTTCTTTTTTTTTACGACGGAGCTTGCGATTAAACTGCAGCATCCGCCGCGAGAAGTTAATTCGAGGAGTCGGACTGTTGCTGTCCGTTGTAGTCTTGAGAGCAGTAGCAAGCTCGCCGAACCCCGATTTAAGGCTAGACTGCCACGAAGAGTGAGTGAGAGAGGAGCGGGAGAGGGAGAGAAGAGGCGAAAGTCGTTAAAAAAGTATTTTTCTTGATTTGAAAGCGCGCCGAGCTCTGTTATTATGACAGCTTCTTCAATTTTCGTTGTAGTTTTTTTCCGTTTCTGGTATAGTTGGAGTAATCAAATGTACTTTGGAATAGCGAGAAACTCCGACGTTTGTGTTGTCTTTTAATTTTTTTTCTGCGAAGCTTTCACGAATTTTTTCGTCCCTTAGCGTTGTATCATGTTTTTCATTTAGCTGTGCTCCAATTAGCGCAATAACAAGATTTTTAGTAGCAATTCAATAAAAGCGACTATTTAGTAAAAATTATATTATTACTATTATTTAAATAACAAAAAAAAATTGCATTTACAAACATATGAAAGATATTACAATGCATACCAGTCATCGATATAAAACACAACCGATAAAACCTATAGATAATCAGTTTCGTATAAAAATTGTACGAGTCATAAATAAATAATTCCATCGTACATTAACGAAAAAAATGGTTATCGATAAAAAAAAAGAAGAAATATCTCAAGCATGCAGTTACCATTTTACTAAATTTCGTATAAAATAGCTCGAAATTGCCCAATATCAAGACCCTCCCAAACCGATAAAACCTAAACTCGCATCCCAACAGCCATCAAGCTCCTTGAGCTTATAACAATCGCCGCAACATCAAATTACACGGGCGATCTACACAGTAGCTAAACTCAAAGCCGCGGTTTTGATCCGCGTAAAATCCGCCTCCACACAACTTTCAGTCTATACTTACATGTAGGAGAAATCGCACACACACGTATATGTATAAATGTCTTTAGAGGAATTTTATCGTGGGAAGAAAGATAAAGAAGGTAGCAAAAAAAGAAGCGACTAATCACAGAACATGAATTTGGCAGCAAGCGGAAATCGAGCGTGACCATCCGCAAAATACACGCTACGTGAGAGTCATTTCGTCGCTTCGCGATTAATACAGGCGTGACGATCTCGCTGGTGGCTAGGGCCTGTAATTAATCATTGTCGAGCGCTATTCGTTTCCTGTCTCCAAAGCATCCAAAGCACTAAATTTCGAGCAGCTAGCTAGAGAGACCTTTCAACGCTCTATCCTCTCTCTACCTCTCTACCTCTCTTCTCTACTCACAACTCGTAATGTCTAGTTTCTAGTGCTGCGCGTGCACGAGTGGACACCACACGTCTACCGGTAAGTGGAGCCGTTTGCATCGCTGTTTTTTAATGGATATGTCCTATACATCTCTACTGTAAGCTTACACGAGACTTGCACTATTTCACCAATTTCGAGATACCTTGCGTGATGCTGTCACTTTTACCTCTTGACTTTTTTGTTTCATATCCTACTGAGATTTTTCCTTTATTTAACGGTCGTAGCGAATCGAAAACAAACGTGGCTAGGACAACTCGGTCGCGTCGACTAAGTCGCGGCTTCCAGAGTACGATAATATAACGGCGATATTAAAAAACACATTCGCAAAGATTCTTGTCCTCGAGTTTTTCGATTGTAAAACTTTTGATGTCAGAGGTCGTTCGAAAGGATTGGTTATGGACGAATCTCATCAAAAAGATAACAGTTGGAGATAAAAATACGATAGTTTGCACGTACGTGCAGCGTGAGTGTGCGCGCGCCTGCGTGTAAACTGAAAAACCCATCGATAATCCATATATGTAGAGCAATTATTGCAAGATGAAACACTTGATGCTTTGATTTGAATCGGATGGAATCTTTCTGTCTTTTACTTTCGATCGTGCACCGATGCAGGTATACGAGAAACGAGATATCGTAAATAAATTTGGCCAAGTAAACAGCCAATAAATCTAGCACGACTTTTTATTTGGCCTAGTTTACTCTGAGCTAGCAAATATCGAATAACTGTAAAAACTTCTGCACGTTTTTATGTTTACTCGGTTGCGTGAAAAGTTTCAATTTCTTCAAAAGCCAATAAAATAAATCAGGGACGAAAAATGATGCTACGATAAGTTTGTTGGATGGCCTTGTGTCTCATCGGTAAACATTATCAGCCGCGCAACTATTGTATAAAACCATATACTAAATGGTTTTCCATTTTCATTGTACGCACCGAGTGAGATAACAATTTGCCTGTGAGAATAATAAATTCAGAGAGAGAGAGAGCGAGAGTTAGCACTTGCGTCCGAGAGGCAAAGTTAACGTCAGCCGAAAATTTCTAGGTAAAACGCGCGCATTAGTCACAGCCTGCGGGTCTACATTCTCCTCGTCCTCCCCTCTGCCACCGTTTTTGCAAGCTCGTTACGGCAACTTTCCGCCTTATCGGTTCTGCCGTTATGCGGCGACGGCGACGTACGCGCGCCACTACTATTTGTCACTGGGAAAAGCTTCGACCTGATAAATTCGCCCATAACGAGATTCACCGAAGCTTTCAGAGTTTCGATATAAAATTAAAAGCTTTATTTATCTTACGCATATCCATCATTTTTGCCCTCGTATGGTAATGTCCGAGAGCTTTTTAAATGAAACGCTATGTCGTCTCGAAACTCTGTCTACCAGTATCCCTTAAGTACACATTCCTAAGCTAAGACAAGCACACGTTCAACACACACACGTACGTGTACATGCCGTGGATACATATTGCTCTCTAGTAAATTTTACGACGCTATAGCGACATACATATGCAGGTTCCCCCGCTACTGCCGCTATTGCTACTACTGCTGCTGCTCCTGCTAACCCAATTATCTACTCGACTCGAGAGAGATCAAAGCTCGGACAATCCTCGTGCGCCACTCGGTTCACTTTGTCTCGCTAGCTCTCTTGGGCTCGCGCGGGTTACCCTTCTTCGTCTTTGCGCGGCTCTTTTATTTCCTTCCAAGCTCGTTCGACCCCGTGCATATAATATTTATCGATCGACCAACACGCAACTTTCTTTTCGATCGACTCTTACTATCTTTTATTTATATACACTTGCACGAATCAAGAGACGCAGTTGCGTGGAATACGTAATTTCATCGTTACTCGTTTGCCATTATTTTTAGTTTTTTGTTTGTTGTTCCGTTTTTTTCTGGCAGCTTATTAGTATCGTTAATTAAATTACGATGCAAATGTCGAATACAATAATGATATTGCAAAAGTCATATTATGCATCGATAATTCGTTCGGTGCACAATGAAAATCGACGTATATTCAGCAATATTTGTTTTTTTGAACGATATAGTACACCTTTGCAAGGTATAATAATTTTCCAAAGTATCATTTTTGTATTCATTTATCGATATCTGGTTTCGGGAAACATGCGCGAAAACCTATAGTCACAATAGCAATGGATGATTTCGATGATGAGGCTGATTGTATACGCAAATAGAAATTCATTTTTGCATATACATGTGAAAAGCGTCAAACAGTGATGTCGTATAAAGGTATATAGACTCTGACGCGTACGCATAACGCAAAAAACTCGATATAGAACGTGCCCGCAGAGTCAGAGACGTGGAATCAAATTTATCCTTAGATATATATAGTTATGTGTGTATGTACGTGTGTACGTACGTACGTACGTACGTATGTATGTATGTATGTATGTATGTATGTATGTATGTATGGATATGTATCGTCCGAGTTGAAATTTCTCTATACGCTACGCCAAAAATACCTGAAGCGTGCAGAAGCTACTGCATTATGGCGCTAGGGCGGCTGGAAAAAGAATGTTACGTCACGGAACTTGCGGAACGTGAGCCAATAATTTTAAAATGTCGTTGGTTTGGATTTACATTTCCTATCGAGCTTGTCCGACTTGAGAGAAATGTTTGATGAAAATGTCGGTATATTTGTCGAACTATCGGTATTTTTTTCAAGATTACACATCGTTTCGTTCGAGCGAAGTAAATGTTGGTCTTTGATATGGATGATCCAAGCACAAAACAAATAGTAATGCATACACGTGTATAAAGTAATGAATTTTATCAACTTTTACCACTTCTCATTAACATGAAAATCGTGTTCTCTTGCTGCTCGTACTTTCGATTTCGCGATAGCACGATGAGTTGTGTGCTCACTCTTTTACCAACCTTAATAGAGTTTGAAATCATTCACATTAAATGTCTGCTGCACATTCAATTATAAATTTAATTTTGACATGTCATGGAGAATGCGCACGCGCGTGCGAGTACTAGTACTGCCGTGAAAATGTAGATTAAACCATTTCGCGCAACAATGCACCTTCATTTACTGAAAGAGCTGCGGAAAACGAACCATCGCACACGCGACGTGTTTTCTTTGACATTTTACTTACGAGAGAATTTTCTCGCTAGTACGAAATGATGAAAATAAAAGAAGCGTACACAGCCGAACGCGCTTTAAATGAACATTACCAAGGCGTATAATCAAGGCTCAAAGAGCAAGAGCGTCCCTGCTCTCCCTCTCTCTCTCGCTCTCTCTTTCGCGCGCGCAGGCATGGCAAAAAGATAGAGACGTTCTCGTGCTGGAAAAATAAGAAAATTGAAAGCCAACTCGCGTCAAGAGGTGAAAGCGTCTCTCTAGTCAAGCTGGAAGAGAAATATCAGAGATGAGCAGAGATGAGGCTAGTTACTTAACGGTAACGGCGATGCGAGAAAAAGTCGATCGCAGACTTAGACACTACGCTTCGATAACGTCGACGAAGCTATTAATTAAAGCAGAACTGATTAACATTTGCTCAACAAGCGCCGAAGACATCGAATCTTACGTCTTCTTCTTTCGATCATTTACGATCGAGCACATAAATGACTCCTTTCTTTTTTAATTTTTTTCTCCACTGTCACCTTCTCTCCCTTCTCTCCTCTCTCAAGCTAAGTGACTTATGTTAATTACTTGCAGGCCAAGTTTACTCGAAATTTCGATTTGCAATTTAAACTTGACGGATAAAGTAATTGAAAGTACGCGCTTGGAGTGGCAAAGTCTGCCAATCAATCGATATACTCCACTTTTAATTACCAAACCAAACTATGCATGAGTAAATGCGAGCGCGTGTGCTAACAGACTTACCATCGATTTCTTGCTGGAGACTATCCTGGGATTAATAAGTCATCGGGACTTGAGAACGTCGTGGCGAAAATAAAGAAGAGAGAGAGAGAGATAGGGAAAGAGAGAAAAAAAGAAAAGCTGCCTCCGCGTAACTCCATTTCCGATTGTCGAGCGTTATTTCCACGAGAAATAACCGTACGACGTCGATATCGCCACAAAGCTAAGAGCGAAGCATTATAAAGAGGAATTAAGCTGAATAGAGAAATCCCATTCGCCTCTGCGCTGTTTTCTTTGAAAATACATTTCTCTACCAGTGCACAGACCAGGTATCATTATTAAGACAATTTTTCTTTTATATCCTTTTACTTTTTCATTTTTCTTTTCTTCTTTTGTCTTTTTTTTTTTTTTTTTTTTTTTTAGAGAATGCCTGCTCGAGGAAAAATCGCGTTGGGCGAAATGAACTTTACGCTTATTGATGTGTTCTACTCGGGCTCGTGGATATAAATTGTTGCTCCTAATGAAATTCAAGCCAAGGCACGAAAGAAATAAAATCGAACGTGTACGAATGGTCACGTACGCGTGAGGGAGGAGCGATTGAAAAATAACACGCGAACGCGTTGCACTCGCACTCAACACTGTGAAAATTGAAGTAAGTGAGTCTTCTTGGTCGGCGTGTTTACTTTAATGGCTATTCACTTACTCGTCATTTGTTTATTTCTCGTTTTCTTTTTCATGTTGGTATAGGCATTATTATGTGTTAGAAATCGTTTGATTTTTCTTTCGCAAAGGCGATACGCTGTTATTTTCATGGAATACTATATCGCGTGGTGTGATAAATCTGCTTTCACAAAAGTTATGAATGATGCTCGAGCTTGGAAATGTAATTTCATAGCGTCACATGATAAAATTGCAGTATGGCAACATTAAACACCATAGGGATTTCGAGAAATTGCAAATTGTACGAAATAACGAAAAGCAAGAAATGGCCTCTGGAGTTAAAATTGAAAACTGGCGTGCGAAATTAGATACTTTTTTATTTTCTATTCGAGTAACTTGATTCTCTATACTTACTATCGTAGTCGTGAAAAAAAAAATCATGTAGATTATTTGTTCTGCACTCTCCGAGAACGAGAATCCAAGTAAGCCGAGCTTCTTCAATATGCGCGTGCGACCAAAGAATAAACCCTTCTAAAGCCTTAAGTTTACTTGAAAAAGGCAGAGTGTTTGTTCTTTTGAAAATTTGATCCATAGCCTCGTGAAAAATACAAAAGGATAGGAGAGGGAAAAAGAAGCTCTCATCGCCCGAGAGACGCGAGCAATCTGTATAAGTATATAGATAAAACATTCGAGTGTGAAAGAGAGAGGGAGAGAGAGAGAGAGAGAGAGAGAGAGAGAGACACACACACACACAAGTTTACTCTGGGTTCGGCTACAATTCAAATGTCAAGTGCACATGCAGACGCGAGTAAGGCGAGAAGCCAGAAGGAGAGAGCGTGCCAAGAAAATAGGCCGCATCTCAACGTCAAGAAACAAACATAATAAGATCCGTGGAGGAGTACGTCGTCGTCAGCTGTAGTATTATACATATATTTGTATAGAACTAGTGCCGTGCTCATTAATCGGCCACGGCTTCTCTTTGCACGAATGCATATTCATTGATAAAAAGGAAGCCAAACGAACGAATACACATATAGATATAGGTCGGCAATCGCGACTAACCTCGATGGAGGCAAAAAGCAATCCGAACGGATGAGGCGTCGTCGTAAGAAATTGATCCTACGAGTTTTCATCTGGCACTATACTCGAGGAGAGGTTAATCGTCTCCGGTTCCTCTCTCTCTCTCTCTCTCTTTATATATATATATATATATATATATATATCTTTTCGTCAAAGCTACTTTTCAATACCTCGTATACTCTGCACAGCCAACGCCACAGATCAAGTCTACATCTGTCTCGTTGTGTTGAGCAGAGTCAATATCTTCGCAGGCTCCATAGATTGGATATCTCATTCCACATGGATTTATGATCATTTGTACGCCGAGCAGTGGTAGCAGCTAGCGAAATCTAGCGACGAAAGCGACACGAGCTCCGAAAACAGGGCCCTCGTTGTCATCCCAAGTACGTTTTCATCTCTCGCCTCGACGAATTGTGAATTCAACGGAACGGACGAACGTTCGATCCATCGACAAGCTCCAACGCAAGCCGAAACAAGTAGTGAAGTAAGCGTACGACGAGACCCATGTTATAGAGTGGATGACCTATTGTCTATAAAGTTTCGTGCATTGTTCGTATATTTCTATATTACAAACAATGTTTAATTACGCACAGTGGAATAATTTATGCTTCACGTAAGAATTGAAAAAAAACAAAACAACCTATTAGATATTTATGTTTTGTACGTCAAACGGAAGATAATTATTTGGTTTTGTTTTTTTACACCGTTGAATGGAAATTGGATGGGACTACTTTTGTTTTCGATGAACAATGAAAATGACAATGAAAGGTTGACAAACAAAATGCGCAATGGTTCTCAGATAAGTAAACTGTGGTACAGAGGCATGCAAATATTCAAAAGCATAAATTTTCACAGTAATTTCCGAGGCGGTGGACGATATTCTCGAAAGCAAACAAGCGCCTCAGTTTACCGACTAAAAACGCCAGAATAACGCAAACATCCGAAATTAATTATTCATCCGCGAATAAAAATCATCTCAAAAACTGCATCTCATGCTCCCTCGTTGCGCCAACGCATAAAGTAATAACTTCGCAGCCATTAACATATTCATGAGGAACCATCGTAAATAATTTGCAAAAACAACTAGCATACCCAATCGCGTTTCTATCTCTGCGCGTTTACTTTCGAGAGATACACGGGAGAAACGCGCTACAGAAACAAAAATACAAAAGGAGGAGGACGCTTGGAGTTAATGCGTATCGATATTTCATATATGTACAGTAGTAGCTCGAGTAATTCGCTTGTAAGAAACGTCAAATGGGTGGTCTAGGAAATTTAGGCGTTGCGAGTAGAAATGGACTGATATACATGGAGAGCGCGAGTATAAACTGGAATATACGAGTCGCTCGGTGAAAATCCACCGCGGAAATCTGCTCGAATGCCGTCATAAATCCTGTGCTCGATATAAAGTATGTATCGAGCTACGCGCGAAAGCTCGCGCGTACGCGAACGCGAGTACGAGAGAAAGAGAAAAAGAGAGAGCGAGAGAGATTCGTCTGCTGTACTACATATTTATGTTTGGCAAAAGTATTTCGCATCAAATCTATAAGCGATTTTTTTCCTAACCAATTTTATTTTCAGTTTGCCACGCGCACCTCAACCTATATCAATTGCGCCTGACGTACTCGAGGCGGACTAGTTGTGCCACACATATATATTATATATACGACGCGTGACTCTTTCACATCCAAACTTCTCGACGTTTTTGCGACTATTCAACTCTATCTTGTACTTATTCCGCATCTCTACTTTAACTATTGTTCAAAACTAAATCTATCAAGAGATATATTTCTTTGTTGCTTATGCAATATTCATACCCTTGAGTGCATCATTGGAAAAGTCTTCTTTTCGATTACACGGAAATCCTCCTCAAGAATCATGCAATTTTAACATTACAATTCATAACTTATACTCTAATTTCTCATGTAAACGTGTACAGAATTGGACTGAATCTTAAACTATTAAGTTTTTGTTTAATTTTGAATAACTGACTATAAAAAAAAAAAAAAAAAACTGCATACATCTAATTTTTGTTAAATATTTCAAAACATCGTTCTACCACCGCTAAAACGTATTTCATAAAATATTTCGTGCATGCAGATACGACACAAAAAAAGTCGCAAAAAGAATCTTTCTTTTTCGGAAAGCCCAGAAGTCTCGTAAAACCTCAAGTAGCGCCGAAAAAATAAAAGAACAAAGAAAGAAAGAAGAAGAGAAAGAAAAGACAGCGAGGGTTACATAGGGCTGGTTAGCCGAGAAAAATTAAGCGAATTTGTCCTCGCTGTAGAATCGTTGCCAACGACGGGCGAATGTTTTAATTTTTGCGATCTTTTATTTCTGTCGTAACGTGATGTCGGAAAGGGCAACGTCCGTACGTCGACGCGCTCGAAGACTCGTGCGAAATTTCTTTGCGCGAAAAGATAAAATTCGATCGAACGTTTTGAGAAGTAACCACCCTTTTCCGGATGATTTTAAACCTCGTAGTGCAATTTTTTTCAAATCTACAGCGTCCTTCGCAAAATTCTCGCCCAGTTGCTCTCTTAATCTTCTTAATCGAGTGCATGATATTTCGAAGGCGTTTGCATTACTGACTCAATTCCCCTATCAAACTCGGTATAATGACCGGTACTTTTAATACGTATTTGTGCTGTCAAAGAGTGATAGTACAACGCGGAAGCAGTATAATAAAATCCTTATTGATTTGAGATTAAATTGCAGCGTTTCTACAAGCGTACAATGTACGTGGATCGGTATGCTCGTTAGTTTAAAGCAAACAAGTAAAATATAAATAATCCAGGGTAAATTAATAAAGCTTAAGCAAATATAAAAATCAAATTACACGTTAATTGTATGCGGCTAATTATTAGAGAAAATCAGAGAAAGCTTTGGCTAGTGGTGTATAGCTGATTGTAGCAAATATTGACACTTGTGCAAGCGTTAACAGAGAATGCTACTCAATATTGACAACAGCTGTTTCGTGCGCGGCTAATAATCCGCACGACTAGCTTGAATTTCAACGTCGATGTTGTCTCGCGACTAAGAGCTCAGCTGGCCAAGTTAAATTCTCGCTATACTTTGTTACTTTTTTTTCGATTGCTCGCAATCTCTCTCTCTCTCTCTCTCTCTCTCTTTCTTTCTCGGTGCGGTGCAAGAAAGTCTGAATAATTCAAGCTGCAGCAAGGCGCCTTGGCATTCCTACGCGCAACGGAAGTTTCGAGTAGAAAATGAATTTCCTCGCGCGCTCGCAGATTAATGAAAAAAAGACGAAAGAAGAAAATAAAAGAAAGATTCGCTTTTATTAAATCAATGCAACAATTCTATTGTTAGGTCTGTAATAATGCATCTCTGTTATCAAGTCGTATGCAGAAGAACTATATATATATATAGAGAGAGAGAGAGTTTACGTTTTCAGTGAATATGCTCCGCGTGCGATATTAATACAATACGTGCGGGATTTCCTTGCTGCTGCTGCTGCTGCTGCTGCTTCTGCTGTTGTCGCTGTTGGTTGGCATTTAAAACATCGCAGCATCTTTAAGCTACTTGGTTATGTTGTGCACATAATGCAGACTCATGAGAAGCCTAGATATACCTACCGCAATTGCAGCTGTAGTCTTAGAGTACTCGAGAGAGAAAGAGAGAGACTAGCTGTCGCAAGGATATGACTTTGCATTGAATAAAATTACCGTAGAACGACCAACATTCCCATGAGATTTATTTCGAAATGGAGCTTTTTCTTGGTCTTTTTCTTTCTCAAAAACCTTCAAAACACTTTCATCTTTATCCAGATGATGGTTTACATTCTAAATGTTTATTTGCGACTTTAGAGTACTAAATGTGAAAATTCAACGCAGGCACAATTGAATTTTCCAAGAGGGCTTTTGAGAAATTCAATTTCAACGAAGCTCACTAGATATTGTAGTTCTGCAGAGTTAGATGTCACGATAAGCACGATCTCTGTTACGAAGTAAAACTCGCTTGCTTCCGTGCAATTTTTGAAAATTTTTATGCATTAGTACGAGAAAAAGAAGTTTGGGAAAAATAATCGATGTAAGAGCACGATGCAGCCGTTATTCAAATCGATGGTTACATCTAAAAAGAAAAAGACTTTATGAAATATAGAGTGGAGAGCAGGTGACCAAACTCGAGGGTTCAAATCATAACTTAATCGAATCTCAATATTTCATAAATACAGTAAACTCGGTCTTTCTCTCTCCGGAGAATACATGGGAAGGCATCAAAATCAAATTTTCAATATTGCCTGGGTGTCGCGAGGGCGGCGCTGATTCGTCGTCTACATCACGTAGCAGTATTATATATATCTATACGTACATACATACGTACACACACACACGTGTGTAAGCCAAGCATTCCGTCAGGGAGAGAGAAACATAACACGACGACCACGACGACGACGACGACGACGACGACAACGACGCTTGTAACGTCGTCGCCGGTTATAGACGGCGTGGATATCGTTCGCTTGCTTCGCGGAAGATGGATGAGGCCGTTATACGCCGACGACGGCTGCTTCGACGTGCGCCAATTAGCCTCCACTGCAACACAGATGCTGTGTTGTATTGCATACTGCGTTGTTACTACTACGCTATACTTGCATGTGACTTTCCTCAATTTCAAAAGCTAGACCGTTCGGATCTCAAAGTTGTATATTTCTCATTTGTAACGTACACACACACACACACACACCTGTATACATTATTATAATAATGGAAATAAAGACCGATAGACCTAGAGATCAGCAAATGTCCAATTAACTTTGATGTATATAATTTCGTGCAATATGAATGATCGTATTTACTTTGAATAAATCGGCGTACCGGCTCGGATTATGCTGTAATGAATATTGATAGGTTGTCACAGTTGCCACATCAATCGGCATTAGTCAAATTCAATTACTCGCGGCTTTATCTCGCGAATATGTATATATATGTAGCTATGGATATGTCGTTTTTTTAGCAAATTACGAAGCATAACAAACGCTGTGGCAAGCGACGAGTATAAACGTCTCGAGGGGAAAACAATCAATTTATCGCGGAAAAAATAATGATCGACTGTAACATTTAATTAACAACAATGGTCGAGTGATAAAAAAAACCGCACATACACATACACATGTTCGAGCGAGCTTTTACAATGTCTTCATCATAGGTAGAATATCGAGACGGTAACGAGGTGGAGAACCAACGGCAAATTCCCAGAAGAGTAACGAGAGTTGACGTGCGCGCGCGCGAGCGCACGAAACGATTTTTTGGGGCGGCAGTAACGAAACGTCGTTAGTACGGACGACGCCACCGGAAAATCTGGCGCTCTAACGACGCGACGCCCCAGCACTCGAATAAAAATTCATACCCGTGCGCTTTTGTTCTATCTCAACACACACGCACACACACACACCCTTTCTCTCTCTCTCTCTCTCTCTCTCTCTCTATGTATATATGCATATATATTTTTATGACACACGTCAATTGTGCGAGAATTTCGTTTGCTATTTGATTGACGTCTCACCCAGCGCGACGTTTTGTTTCGATTTGACCGCTAGCGGTAGATGAACAATTTTTTACACGACATGCCCAGAGGTGAGCTTTTCTCTTTTTTTTATTTTTTTTTTATTTTGTTCGGTTCTGGACGAGAATATTTATGTAACCCCCATATTTGTCTTTTTCTTTCGTAATCAAGCTTTCGAGCAAAATGATTTCATTGACGAGTTGAAAATGTTCAAACGTAAGGACGAATACCGAAAGAAGTTGAACGAGTAACAGCCATTCGCACGTCATCTTTGAGACATAAATCGTTTACTGATTATTTAACATCGATAATTTACCAGTAAATCAAGTCAATACACGTGCAACGTTTTATTATAAGTTGATAACGCGCGCGTGCTTTCGTATCGATGTTAACTTGCGCGCTAAGAGCAGCTTATAGTACGAAAGCCAAGCACTAGAGGGACATACTGTTTCCTGGTTCTTTTCATCCGCGGTAGACGTAAGGTACGTTTGGCGGATCGGGTAACCTAATAATTTTTAATAAAAATTTGTGTATATATGTGAAAAAATTAATAAATATAGTGTTAAATCGCAAAAGTGAGACTTTTTGCACTATTCTTTCAAGTTTTGATTGGACAAATTTTTCATGTACACTGTGATTATTATGGATTGCAAGACCTGTGTTTCATGTGTGACTCCGATAATTGATAACAAAATCGAAACGAAAGATTTAACGAATAAATGCATTAGTTTGATACTTATTGTTAAAGCTAATTTTGACATGTGCAAGCTCGTTGTTGTTGAGCTTTTAACACTAATTATTTTTTCACATATATATACACACCGCTGTGTTGGCCCTAACCTGTTTACATACGCACATAACCTTTGACTGATAAAAATTGCAAAAGAAATTTATTAACTGTAAAAAGAAAGCTTGAACAATAAGTAGACAATTTTATTTAATTGTACTATTATTTTTGTAGAAACCGAAATGGCGGACAAAGGTGAAGTCAAAAAAGAGAAGCCTAAGGCTCTTAAGGAGAAGAAGACTACTGAGAAGCCAACCGAAGCTGCTCCCTTGAAGAGGAGGCCCTTCAAGAGGCACGGACGGCTCTACGCCAAAGCTATCTTCACTGGTTACAAGAGAGGTCTGCGCAACCAGCACGAACACACAGCCCTTCTCAAAGTTGAAGGAGCTAGGACAAAGAATGACTCAGACTTCTACATTGGCAAGCGATGCGTGTATGTGTACAAGGTATGTAAAAAGATCTTATGAATCAGTAACTATGATTACGGATGTTTTGGAAATTTATTTGATATTAGTTTTAAAAGTCACAATCAACCAGACTAAATTGACAGAGAGCTTTTTTTGTTTGTCCAAATACTAATTGCTTCAGAAAATTCATTTCAAACACACGTGTTAGTCTGAGATTTGTTTTAAATATATTGTTTTATTTTCAGGCTAAGAACAAGACTCCAGTTCCCGGCAATACTACAAAGAAAACTAAGGTCAGGGCTATCTGGGGTAAAGTAACTCGTCCCCATGGTACCAGTGGATCAGTGCGTGCTAAGTTCAAGAGGAATTTACCAGCTAAGGCTATGGGTCACCGTATCAGGATTGTAAGTTTCAATATATATTTGAAACACAGTTAAATTAGTTTAAGTAGAGACCAATGTTGGATATTTTTTCAAACTGAATCTCTTTCTATTAATTTTCTTACCAGAAATTTTAATCATTCAAATTCAAATAAATTAAATAAACAATGATCTCAAATAAAAATAAGATTAAAAATATTTACAAATTGCTTCTAAAATTATAATTTTTAATAGTTGACCATTACATATTTTAAAAAAATGTTGTTTTGTTACAGATGCTGTACCCAAGCAGAGTCTAACTTTTTACTATAAAATATTATTATTAATAAAAAAAGTCACCATTCACTAAATGTGTTGTCATTGTATGCCCTCCCAAAATTAATTGCAAGTATTTGTAATTTTATCATTATTACGAATGCATAATTATTTTTGTTTAAAATGACTTGCAAAAATATTGAAAATATGTGAAGAAAAGAAAAGAAAAACGTTATTTCAGCTCAATATTGTTGAAATTAATTTATCAGTAACAGATAAGATTCCGGCTACAGTGATTGTATAAATTATCGATTGCTAACAATGGTGAGTATGTGAGGAAGCCATTTTCCTACATCCCACCATTCCTACCGGGCACACCTATACACACTTGATACACACGCTTATATTGGTAATCTAACCGCGTCGATAGCTCTTCTGTCATCTACTTATCTTTCGTTTTAGTTGTACTGTGAATTTTATTCTATTACCTACTAAGTTTTGCTGATAAATATTCTAACTTTAAAAATGTTTGAAATTACTTATTACTTTTAATAACGTATGCAGTGAGCTCAATAAAGAGCATGATTTTGAGGAAAAAATTCGGCAGTGCCAAAGCGTGATTGACAAGATGTTTGCTTGTTTCCGAAATTGTTTTGAAAATTTCACTCTTGCCGCAGTTCGTAATGAACCAAAAAAGGAAGAAAATGTTATTGCCCTGGACCCAAATCATATGGGTAACAACAAACAAAAATATTCAACATAAACAAACGATAAATTAAATACAGTTGATCTTTTATAATATCATTCTTCCTTACTTCTAAGATAATTTAACATTTGCAAACAGCAGACAATGATTTATTATTGATTATTTATCATTTTTAGGACAAAATGTTGTTGTTGTTAAAAATTGCAGTAGAGTTTGTGGCAAAGGTGGAGTGCTGGGTAATGCACCTTTAGTACAAAGTAAAAGTTATTTTGAAGTAAAAGTACAACAAGAAGGCATATGGGGTGTCGGTATTGCTACAAGATCTACCAATCTTGATGGATCCATAGGTGGAATGGATATTGAAAGCTGGGCTTTCAATTCTGATGGAACAATTAGACATGATAAACACGAATTACATAAAATTGAAAATCCAGCTCAAGAAGGAGATATTATAGTACGGCATATTTGAGCAATAGTCATATTTCTATGTTTTTGAAAACAAAATGCTTTAACTTGTTATATTTTAAATTACAGGGTATATCTTATGACCACGTAGAACTGAATTTTTATTTAAATGGAAAATCATTAGAAGTCCCAGTTATGGGAGTAAAGGGAACAACTTATCCTATACTTTATGGTAAGATACATGAGACAATCAAAATATGAATCAAATTATAAAATGTTAATGGTCTTTTTTTTTTAGTTGACGATGGAGCTATACTAGATTTTATTTTAGAAAATTTTGCACACACTCCACCTATGGGTTTTGAAAAAATAATGTTGGAACAGTCTCTACTTTAGTGTATATTATCTAAGTACATTTTAAAAAAATGTTTTTTCAGTTAATCATCTGTGTATATTCACCAAAATTTGATTAATATATTCATCAGTTTAGAGTGAAATCATAATCAATATTTAAGGACTGAACTTATTCATGAGGTGCATTAAAGCTGTACCACGACTTTTTCAAGTTACAAACTTTCTAGAGTTCCTTTGCTTTTGGTATTGCATAGTGCTGGTATTTTATGGCAATGAACAAATTTAAATGAATTATATGAACTAATAAGAGTATGTGTATGATAGTTTGAATTTACAAATATGTATATTGTATTGTAATATATGTAAAATCAGTGTCGATACAAAATATTTATGTATATGTCTCGAATATGTAAGGCAAAAGTATATTTTTGCTAGAGTAAAGGTTGAAAATACATTGAAAACACTGGGTGTTAAATCAAATTACTTGAGGATTCTCAAGATTTATTAAAAGGTTTACATAATTAATTGAGTCAGCTCTTTGTCAAGCTGCAATGTATTACAATTACGATATATTTTTAATAATAGTAATATACCGAAATCTTAAATATACTTGTGTGTATACAATTCATATATGAACTTTTTTTATATCTGATAATTCAGCAATACTTAAATCTACTCGTTACATTATTTACAATTAAACTATATATAAAAGGATTAGACCTTTTGTTTGCTTCATTAGGCATATGTCATGGGTTCTTTGAAAATGTATTTTATATTTTGACTTTCTTACATTATACATTCCCTAACGGACAGACATTTAATCTAAAGTGCAACATCCTGTTGAAAAAAGAATTCTGTCGTGTATAATATCAATAAATTTTACCATCATAACAAATTACAGTAACAAATACAAACTTTTTATATTAAAAACCAACAAGGATACTTTTGTTTGGCCATTTTTTTCTTCAACTACTCTTAGGTAGACTTTATAAAATTTTAGATGCTGTAGTTAAGTTTTTGTAATTTTTCAATGAACATTCAATGTTCTTATGGCACTATAACAATGTCTTAATGTTGCTCAAATTATTTTACTTGTGTAATGTTGTCGTTTGGCTCTCATTGATTCCAATTTCTTTAGAATGTTGCATGATTTTGAAATGTAACTTAAAAATTAATAACTTTATAGAAAAGCATTGCAGTCATAATTATATGATACATAAACATTCATAAAGCTTATATCAATGTGAGAAATCTTTGGTCCTTATGATAATAAATACCTTTAAAATAGGATAAAATTATTGACCAGTGAGTAATTTACAAAACCTTCAGTTTATATAATGCATGATCAATCCTTTAAAAGTACGTTATTTATTTTGCAAACGTTTTTAATTATTTATGGCAAGCAAAATTCAATAACGTGAGAGTTAATAAATTAATGGCGCTATTTTTCACACGAAACGTTCAGTTACACTTTTTACTTGAGAAATTAAAATGCACATAGAGTCATGATTAAAAATTTGATTATTCCGTTTTGACGTGATCATCTATAAATGATGATGTATATAACTGCATATAACATACCCAAAGTATGAAATAACTATTGTGGTAACCTATAGTGCTCGCACGTACCAACGTTTATTGCTGAGAGTTAACTATTTTTTTCTACACTGAATACAGCTTGAACCTTATTTGATCTTTGAGGCTAATTTGACAATATTTCTCTGTTCTTACCAACTTTTTCATTGTTTAAAATCAATTTCTTTCTCGAATTCTCACATAAACATATCATAAGATACAATTCCTTCAAATATATATATTTTTAAAAATCAGTAAAAATTCTCAATACAAAATCTCAAATTCAGATTATCATAAAAAGATTATCAATACTTGTATTTGATCTTATGTAGATACGTAGATACAATAAGAATTAAGTAAAAATCCTACTCCAACGTATAATTTCAAACTGTTCTTTTGAAAGTCGCATTTTTAAACAATAAAAATACAGTCTCTTTGAAATTTGTGAAATAAACGTAAGCTGTATAATGACTCTAGGAAAAAAAGTTGAATTATTACATCTACCATTAAACGTTAATGTGCACAATAATGTTTACAGTTGTGAGATCCTTGTTTGCCCTATTATTAATACACGTAATAAAATCGAGTGCGTCTATGATCCTCAACGGATTTTAACGTACACACTCAGAATATCAAAATTTGTTTGATATAAAAAGATATATGTACTTTCGAGATGAACTGTTAATATGAATTATAAACTTGACGGTAAAATTTTATTTTGGAAGAGCAGAATTATTAAAAAGTCGTCCATCAAGACATGTTTATGTACATTAATATTGAGTTACATTACTTAATTTGCCTCTTAATTTACTGCTTTTTTGATTAGCAGTTAGACCTTTGGAAATAAAGTACTTTAAAGTAGTTTTTATATATCACAATTTTTCCACTTTTCTAGCTTTCGTTTGCACTATCACACATATTACAATGTGAGTAAACATGAAAGTTTCATCTTAATTTCTAATTTATAAAGTAAAACATTTTATTACTAATCGTCTTCGACGAAAACATAGGGAAGTAAAGAATGGCACTGCTAGATGCTAAAATATAACGGCAGTCGTTTTTATCAATTAAAGAAATAGCTAATATAAAATTTCTTTAGACAATAAGGTTCTCATTAGAATAGTATACATAAATATTTACGAAACATTCGAAAAGGTATTAAAAGATTTGGAAACTCATAAAAATACTCATCTAAAACGAAATATGTGTGCGCTTAAGTGGAAGAACTTTGATGAAAATATTGCAAGTAATAAACTTATAAAACTTGCCGCTTTATCAACGTTGCCTACATAACAGTCATAGTATAAGTATTGAAGATTAAGCCTGTTTCTTATGATGAATTTTCTTTGGTTTTATCCAAACAAAGAACTTTTGACGTATTTTGCTAAACACTTTACACCAATGAACGTATACTTTTGTTAAAGAAATATCCGACGATTAAACATTAAAAACAAAACACTCCCTTTGTTAAAAGCTATCACACAAGCGAAAACAAGCTGTACAGCACTAAATTATGCAAACGAAAAAGGTAAAACCGGATTGTAAAGCATAGTTAAAACGTCAACACTTTACACGGGTAATACCTTAATTGCAATTGTTTACGTTCGCCCGCGAGCAATCGTTTCTTTCGTGCTTAGCTTGCCGAATATTATGTAGAAAGCTAATCAATGTCCGTTGTATCCTCTATCACTGAATCCCAATTGAATTCAGTCACACTTTGTCTTGATGGTAACTCACCAAGATGTTGAAAACGCTGAACGAAATAGGGATCGCGATCTCTCAGACGACGAAACCTTTGAAACGCAAGTTTCGTTGCGTATTCGTACAGCTCAATATCCAGCTTATTAAGCCTACGAACAGCATCTAATTGTTCGACGGTCAAAGTTGCCATCGTCGCAGCGCTTAACGTTGCGTTATGCTGTTCAAACGGAACGGCGAATCTCATTCCGAAGGTTTCTTCAAAAGAGTATTGCCCGACCTGATAACAGAATTCCATTGTCAAATTGATATGGATTAATTAATCACAGTTGCACACCAATAAACATTCACTCTTTCTCCAAGATATCAATAAAAACAAATCAAATTCCATTTCATTCTTGATTTACGCTCTTTCTCTCTTGGTATTTTAGTCAACAGTATTGAAAATAACGTTAAATACTATATCGTAAAGTAACAGACATTGAGACTAGCTTTTTTCATATGCGTCGAGATATCACACGTGAACTAGCCGCGGTGTATTGAACTCTAATAAGATAAATATACAAAGAAGGGGAGAAAGCAAATGTAGAGAAAATAAAATCATAGTGTGCGCGTGGCGTCGCTGGTTTGTGTAAACGTTTATATGAAGAAGCTTATTTGACGAACAGGGCTTACAAAGACTAAAATTCTCTTGAAACCAAATAATTATTCCTCGATAAAATAAACGTGTGCGCTTAACGAGTTTGGGAACACAAATTTACGAGTTGAATTTACGCATAAATTGAAATAGCACGTAATTGAAAAACGGAAAAAAGCAGTAAATCTTACCTTTTGATATTCGGTGAGCATAAAAAATGGCATATACTTGAGATTACGTTTTGCACTAGCTAACATTATTCGATCGTAATCTATACTATTAAGCGATGAGTTGTAACAACCAACAAGAGATAGGTCAGCTAACATTCTAGTTTGTCGATTACTTGCCAAATTGTGAGTACAAGCCATAAACTAAAAGAGTTAATAATTGTTTAATGAATAAGGCTCGTAGACAAATATACCCTGCGATTAAGTAAAATTGTTTACCTCCTCTAGAGTCACTCCTTTCCAATTAGGGCCAAAGTAACATTGCGGTATGTTCGCCTGTACACCTCCGCACCAGTGCCGAGCTCCTTTCCATGTAGCTCCTCTTTGCACGTGTTTAAATTCAGATAGATATCTTGCTACGGGATTTCGAATAATTGTTACGTAAAAATATCTGCGTTTAACGTTATCTCCCTCAATTTTGTTTAGTTCAGAATCGACACAACTTGTCAATTCTGTCCAATCGGCGTGCAATCCACATTTCCATCCAGTAGAGTACCTCGAGAATAACCAATTTTCGTTTCGATTTGGACGGAAACAAAAGCAACGCTTTCGTCGCCTCTGACATGAACACGGCCTTTGAAGATCAAGATCACGAACTAAATGTTTGCCAAACAAAGTACCTCCTGCAATTAATGGAAGCATTGATTCGATATAGTTATTTAGGAATTTTTGTTAAAAACAAATAAAACATTCAGCGTGTCGAAACATTCAAATGTTTTATCTATAATATCCACTAGTCGCCGTATCACATTTTACTAAATGAATATGCAATGGAAATTGTTTCTCTTGTAAATAAAGATTATAAACTGTTTAATTTGAAATTCTCAACACGGATAGATTCCAGTAATGAGTCCATTGCTAAAATTAATATTGATATGCCCCCAATCAATTTATCAAGATTGAAAAGAGTTAGACTTACCAGTCTTTTGGATATGCAAAAAAACCATGACATCATTGGCATTGATATCAAATTGAAAGGAGTCATTTAGAAAGACATCGTCATAGCCAAGGCTTCCTTGAACACTCTGTAGTTTAAAAGCGGGATGTACAGGCAGAAAATTCTTCTTCTCTAATTCAAGTGAATTAGAAGCTAGGCCAAGTGAGTTACCTAAGAATCAATAAGAGTAAACTTGATTACTTCGTAGCTTTGAAAAACATAGCTTTAAATCTTTAGAATTTAATTAATACGAGAGTGCATCTTTTGAACTGTACAATCTTGTAACAACTGCATGTAACATTTATGTGTTTACAATGAAACAAGAGATAACAAAAGTGTAAAAAAAACCAGAAAGAAAAATTGGTACAGTCGTTGAAAAATTAGCGTGTATCTGTTTACAGCCGACAAGACATTGTCGTGTAACCAAACTACAGTTGTGCTGATGATGTATCATATTCGTTGAAAAAACACTCACCCGACAGTAGAGGTTCAGCAAGTCTAGCCGTTTCCTTAGGACCACTAAGAGCACACACATGATCCGGACAAAAGTATCCAAGGTAGAACATGCCGGCAAGGGCGAGCAATAGGCAAATGCCAACAATCGCCTTTAGCCTGCTCGTCCGCGAGTCCGTCATCGCGTGCAGCTCACTCTTGTCCTGCATCCTCCATCATCCTCAGCCGCTACCTCCTCGACGATCTTTTAATACAGCCGAATCTACTTCCGTGACATCGGCCATGATACTGTTGCTACTACTGATGCACTGAGAGTTAAATCTGTTACTGCGACTGCTGCTGCTGTTACAAAAGAGAGAATAAAGAAAAAGATACCGATAAAGAGACTCGAGTGCGCCCTGTTTTTACTGGCAGCAGTCGCCAGACTGACGGTAGTACGCACTTGAGAGAGCCAAGCGCAATAGGGAGCCGACGACGAGAGAGAGAGAGAGAGAGAGAGAGAGAGAGAAAATGAGAGACGGTCTAAGAGGAGTGAGAGGAGAGAAAGAACAGTGCGCGCCGTGGCCCCTTGTACGCTTGAATTCTGCATGCTCTATTGCTCTCGCACCCCCCGTCGACGCCTGAGCTTTGATGTTTTTGATGGCTCTTTCACATTCATTTCCACCCGAAGCTCAAAGAAACGCTTGTGAACTTAAATTAGGTATATCACGATGGTACTCCTCAAACATATATTTCATTTCTCTTTCGTACCTGCAATTGCAATTAATTGCGAACATTAGTCATACATATATACTTTTAAATCCGCATTTAATGAGAATCTCCGGTCTCGTCATTCGAAATGATTTCGCGTTTGTATTATGTAAAATATTAACATCGAATATTGACGATTTCATTATTTTTCAGCAAAATTTAAGATTTTAAGATGCGGCACATAGTGTAAAAGGACGTCCCGAAAGAGAGTGCAAACGGTCGTATCTATACAGTTTGTGCTCCCCTCCCGCTCATGGCACGTACACTCTGCTTATTGAGTACACTGTCTGCTACTGTTGTATTTTGAGTGTGTGTACATTCTCTCCCCTTCGTTCGCTTTCTCTCTTCCTCTTATCCAAGATGCTCTTACAAACACACACGCGCACACACACCTATTATATATACCATACAGACAATGGGCTTATTTTAGCTCACCAACTCCTACAAAATCGCGCAGGAAAGAATACGAGATGTAAGCAAAAATATGCAAGATTTGCAGGAAGGTCGTTTTACGGTGTAGTCAACACATATTGCCACAAGATGTTTAGGGTGGAGTCGTGGAAATCTGGAAACCAGGCGTTGCACAGTTGCATACCACGGATGTTTATGGTTTTATGGATGAGATTTCTCAGTGCTTTTTCTTATGGCTCTCTCGACTATTGTTCAAAATGAACTCTCAAATTCTTGCTCCAAAATCAATTTCCAATATAGTATTTTATGTTTTGGTCTTTTATATTAATCAATTTCAACATTTTATGTGAAACATACATTTATTGCTTAATCGTTGCTAAAGTAATATCCGATACATTATTATTAATTGACAAATTATTTATACATATTAAACTGTATTAACGACCATATTATCGATGTATTACGTACTCAAACCTAAAAAACAGTATCGCTATTTAATATTTTGACATTATTTTTCGTAAGAACTTCAAAATAATTTTAAATCCCCTTGTAAAGTGGATTTGAAGCAGCAATTTTAAATTTACCGCTCCACGCCATGATGGATTTTTTCGATTCCACAAAACTTTCTACAACGCACTTCACTTTTAATAGTAAATCAGCTGTCAAAACTAACCGTACTTAGTTTGCAAATTGTTATTGCAGAATTTTTTGAAAATTCAATTGTATTCAAGCTGCAAAATACTTTCTACTGTATTCACAGTAGGGCAAATTCTTATAATATTTCTATACACTTATTGCTACATAGAGCTTACAAGTATTCAATATTTACATGCAAACGATCGTTGCAAAGTTGTTTTATTATATTCGTTGAATTAAAGCAATAAAAAATTTACAAATATGAGGTAAGTCTGGAACACATTATAAATTGTTCTATTAAAGCTAAAAATACGATGTATTTTTATTTGTTTTGCAGTGAAAATGTAGAAGAAGTATTAGAACATCGAATTGCCGAATTGGAAAAAAAACTTTTTGGTTTGGAAGGAAAGCCTACTTCTGACTCTGTTCCGGAAAATAGTATTGTAGATAGTGTTTCTCATGCTAATACACTAATATCATCTGCTCTTTCTGGCCGTGACAAGATTAATATTTTAATAGAAAGGTTACCTGAAATAGAGAGTTACACAGATTCAGATTTCGAACCCCAAGAGTTACAAACTGATATGCAATTGGAATATATTTTAGCAATGGAATCTGAAATAAGGGAGAATCTTCAAAATACTAATAAGTTAAAAGAGCTTTTGCCTGTTTTAGATAATGACAGATTTAAGAATCTACCAGATCTTTCTGAAAGACTAGCGAGTATGTCATTGAATTATATTGATTTAGGTGAAAAGGCCAAAAGTATGAATAGTGAAACCCGTAAGATGATTTCTAGGTATAACGATATCATTAACATTATTTCTAAAACATTGATTGATTTAGATGCACAAGTAACTGCTTTAGAAAAGGCTGCTGAACCACAAAAAGTGCTAGATTGAATAACTCATTGTGATACATAAGAATAATAGTTTATTATAACAATATTTTTTAATTAAATGCAATTAACTTAAAATAACTATCTTTTTATTTATCTTGCGATATGTAATAGAATACTATGCATTCATAATAATGACTATACATGTACATTAGGATTTATTTTACATAACTTTTGCATAACAATTTATATTTATTTTATAGTGATACTAAAATTATTATTTACATGTATTATATCAATACTTTATTATTAAAAACTGTTTAATTAAAACATTACTCCTTGTATAATTTGTATTTTCTTATTTTTTCTGCTATAAAATTAAGTATGATTTGAAAGTCAATATAAAATATATTCTCTTGAATCTTAGGGCTAGTTATTATAATTCTATACATTATTTACAAGCTTTTGCTGAAGCATACTTTGTTGCGTTTTTAATTTCTATGTCATTTATATATCCTTAGAAATGTTTTTATGATTTTTCAAGTATCAACAATAACAATAAAAATTTTGGCACTTGAGAATTGAAAATGTTTGCATTATACAGACGTATAAGAAGCCGAAATTATCTCGTTACTCTCACTGTAAATGTGAACAAATAATTTGCATTTTCAAGTTTATAACTTTTTACAAAATAAAATAATATTCTCCTGAGTTCCGATTTCAAGAATGTGCCTGTAAAGCTGGTACGGAATTCCTTAACCAGGAAAGGGCTGGTGCTAAGCTTGAATATATTGCAGGATGTCCTCTTGAGCATCTACTGTGATGGCTGAGTAAACCTTGAATTTCCCATCTACCAGTTTCACTAACGCACATTAACGGTGCTCCTTCGTCGTTCTAAACAAAAATAAAAGAATATAATCATCAATGCCTTTGCTGTTTTCGGCACTTCAATCATCATATATTCACGAAAAATAATAATTACATAGCAAGGTCCCTTGTCTGTATCGGTAAAACCTGCACAAATGTTGTTTTTAGTAATAAAACCAGCGTAATGACTCGTTGCATTGCATTCCTCTGAATTGTACGTTGGTACCGGCAAAAATTTCAAATATTGCTGTAAATCTATTTCTCCGTTGACAGGGAATCCCCATCCAACTGTCACGCACAATTGTGGAGGCTGGAGAAAAATGTATTATCGTTATATATTTTTCTTTAGATTTTAAATCTAACAATTGGCGGATTATTTAACAACCTGGAATGATTGATTAGGCAAACAAGCAGCACTGATATTCCTTGAAAATACCAATGGTTCAGCCAATTCCACAAGCGCAATGTCATTGTTGTACAAAAATTGATTATATTTGACTTGCGGATAAGGCACAATATTTTTGACTTTATTAGGCTTCAATAGATTTCCACCAACAAACAGCTGCCATCCACCGCTTTGTCTATTGCTGTAACAACAATTATTAATTCACTTTTGTACACGGAAACACTGTACGTTTTTGAAGAGGCATTCGCAGTTACCTATATATGCACGAGTAGCTTGCCAAAGCATGCATCGGACTGATGATACTAGCAGTGCACGACGTCCCGTATTCTGGTTCTTTCAACAACGCTACACTGGACCATTGCCCCTCGGTAGCTGGAGTTCCTCCGACTAATCTGGCTGTGGGACCAACACTCTCGTGGGACCCACATGAAAATTCTTGACACGATACTTCCACTATTTTCTTCGAATCGCAAGAATCCATTTTTTTCAAGTTGAGTACGATCGATGACTTAGGATTTGCATTTGCTGCTAACTGAAGTAATTTTTTATCCGTTCCAGTTTCCGTGAATTGTGTTGATTCCGAGGCGGCAAATCCTAAACTTCTACAGTATTGATCGCTAAATGCGTCCGTCCATCCATCCGAGCAAATGTAGCTCTGCTCTCCGTTTGATTGCCTAAAGTTGATTTCATGAACATTGAATGCACGTGTTTCTTTGTATAGATTTTACATGATTTTTATAAAAGGCGAGAGGCTTTGTACCTTATTTTTATAGGACTACTCTTGGTCGAGAATTCATTCTCTTTGTTTTCTTTATCAACTTCAGTAGCGATAGATGAATTTTTGCTGAACCCACTGAGACAGTTCCACTCATCCGATCGATCAGGACAATTTTCAACTCCATCGCATAATTGCTCGGCGGAAACACATCCTCCAGTCTCGCATTTGAATTGGTCCACGGCACACTCGCACAATTTTTCATCTTCCCCATTCACGCATTCAGGTACACCATTGCAACGCCAAGTTTGAGGTATGCACCATTTTTCGGTAGGACAAAGGTACTCGTCGTTGCCACAACTTTCTGAGCACGAGTACTCATCGACGTGATTTTCGCAATCGGGTCGGCCATCGCATTGCCATAGAACGGGAATACACCTACCTATAAAGTAAAATTCATCAAATCATATCGCTATGTCAATTTGATATTTCAAATAGAATTTGATAGTTGATGAAAAGGTAATGCAATGCGTACCATTGGGACACTGAAATTCATCAAAATGACACTTCCAATTTGAACAGTCTTTTTCGTCACTGCCATCATCGCAATCGGCAATTCCATTGCAAACGAGATGACGTTTCAGACATTGACCACTCGCGCATTGGAAGTTTCCTGGACAACCTTCTTTTTCACAATCGAATTCATCCGATCCATCCGAGCAATCGTTTTCTGAGTCGCACGTTGAGGAAAGGTCAACGCAATAAGAACCGTCTCTTGAGGTTCCGTTGACACATTGAAATTGTCCGCTTTTACATTTCGAGAAAAATATTTGTTGAGATGCGTCTTGTTCCGTTGTTACGATTGCTACAGGAATTCCTGTAAACTGTGGTGAAGTGGATTCACTTGTGGAGGTTACAATTATTTTATTTTTCTCCGTAGCCGTTTGTTCCACATTTTTATCACTGATATCAGAATCATTTTTCGTCGGCAAGTTTTCTACTAATAGAGTTTTATTAGTGCTACTTTCGACAGCTTGAAGTAATTCAGTTGCAGTCTCATTCACATGATGTTCTACGCTTTTATTACGTATTACTTCTCCCGAATGGAGTTCTGGCAAATTAGTAACGCTGTCACGACGATTATTAAATGATGAATAAGGCGATTCTGTGAAACGATAATCATTTTCATCAGTTTCCTCTGAAACTGGAATAAAGTTTGGATATTTAGCGGCATCAGTATAATTAATTGGTATTCCACCTAATGGTATGACAGGTTTCGGTTCCATGCTATTGAAGTCAGGCGAAAAGTAAATAGTCTTCAATCCTTCATCTGGATCGACATTTGATGAACTTCCAGATATAAGTTTGGGAATGTTATCATCATCTACTGTTCTACTACTCTTCCTATCTGCATTGTCAGGACCATCTGGTGTATCGAAACTCAGTTCTTTTTCTTTTTTCACGTTTGTCGGCTCATCTGGTTTTTGTAACGACCTGTACGTACCACCCAAAGGAATAACGCGTAATGGTTCTTCTGTATTATCTTCAAAATCATTGGGTAATTCTGTCTTCTCCGTAGTAGTGGTGAGAAGATATTTGAACTCAAAAGTCTGCGGTGTAGTATCATCTGAAATTGATTCAAAAACTGGTTTTATGACGTCTTTAACAGGAGATTCACTTTTTTCACTGGACGTATTATAAACAGTGGTTTTTTCAATTGAATCTTCGTCTACAGATTCTTTTAAGCTTGTCGATTCTACGCTAGAATTATTTTCATTCGATTTTAAGCTTTTCTCTTCTTTAACTTCTTCTTTTTTATGATTCTCAACCACTAATCTATCTGGTTTTTTATCCATTTCAATAGATATTGGAGGTTCTGTATGATGTTCTTGCTTATTCATCATAGTTGTTTGTAATTCTTCTGGCAGGATTGGAATTTGTTCAGTTGTTTTTCCTTCCGTATTGGCAGTTTTTGGTAATATTGTCGTTGAAGTTGTTTCTTTTTCTACTTCTAGAGATATTGTCTGAGGATCAGCTTTTTCAGCATTTTCTGTTGTCAACATTTCTAACTGAATTTCTATGGGCAAAATTGGAACTTGAGAGGTCATGGTTGAATCTTCAAGACGTTTCTCAGTAGCTTCTACAATCGACGGTGTTGTCGTTTTGGAAGCTAGTTTGGTTGCTAAATCAGAATCACTTTTTGATTTTGTGTAATTAATATTTTTATTTTCTTTATAAATCTTTTGAATTTTTCTCTCTTCACTAGATATTTCGATATCATTTTTTTCGAAACTCTTTGGAACTAAATTATCTCTAATATCATTATACTGTTCTTCAGGGCTCTCCTCATTTTTCTCACTCAGATCTTTTTCATGGGTTTCGGGATTTGTGACGTTGGAATTTGAATTGATATTGCGTGTAAAAGAATCATTATCTCTATTCGTATTATTTTTTTGTTCATTTTTATCACTAGCACTCACGACGCCTTCAATTTGGTCTGAAAAGTCTGGTTCATCTTTATCAAGATGAGGACCTTTCTTGATATTCAAAGATTCATTTGCATTTTCACGGTTCACTTGAGTAGTTACTTCGTTCAATCCAATTATGACAGCTGGTTCACTCGGAACTGTAGTAGTTTCTGAATCAAGGAAAAACGTCACTGCTGCACTATCAAAAGATTTATCATGCTTACTTGATAAATTATCAATCTTTTTTTCTAGATCTTCATTAATTTGTTTACTTCTTAAAGATGCATTGCTGGATTCTTTTTGTTTAATTACAGTTTTTGATTCATTTATATCTTCAAACGGCAATAAGGTAGAGTCAATAATTGTAGAAGGGGTACTACTCGTCATTATAGGCTTACCGTTCGATTCACCTTCAAGCTCATTTTTCAATTTTTCTAACGATTCGTCTTCTTTTTTAGGTTCACTTTGTACTATTTCAGGGTTTCGTTTCAACTCAGTAGTAAAACTCCATTCACTTTTGGGGTTAATCATTGTAGATGACTCTTCAGATGGTGTTACATCGCCATTTGATTCACCAATCGACTCTGACTCGGTCTTGGGATCAACTGAAGGTTCTGGTTCTACTTTAGGCTCATATGTTTCTTGTGATTCTATGGAAGATTGTGGTTCAGTTTTAGAATCTTGGATTGGTGCTGATTCTGCTATGGATTCGGTCCCCGATTGTGGTTCACTGGACGGTTCTGGTTCACTCTTAGGTTCAACAGTAACCTCAGGTTTGTGATTAAAATCAGACACCGGTTCCGGTTCACTACCTGGATTCAGTTCAGCTTTAGGCTCAGAAGCCGGTTGTGGTTCACTAGATGGTTCTGGCTCCACGACAGTCTCTGGTTCGGATTTAGGCTCCACAACCGGTTCTGAACTAAATTCTGTCTCGGCCGCAGGTTGCGGTTCACTGGATGGTTCTGGTTCACTGGATGGCTCTGGTTCACTCTTCGGTTCGCTAATTGGCTTCAATTCAGATTTAGGCTCGACGGTCGATTGCGGCTCGCTGGATGGTTCTGGTTCACTCTTCGGTTCACTATCTAGCTCCGGTACAGCATTAGGCTCAGCGACTGATTGTGGCTCGCTGGAGGGTTCTGATTCACTCTTCGGTTCACTATCTGGCTCTGGTTCAGCATTAGGCTCAGCAACTGGTTGCGACTCACTGGATGGTTCTGGTACGCTCTTCGCTTCATTATCTGGCTCCGGTTCAGCATTAGGCTCAGCGACTGGTTGTGGCTCGCTGGAGGGTTCTGACTCACTCTTCGGTTCACTATCTGGCTCCGGTTCAGCATTAGGCTCAGCAGCTGGTTGCGGCTCACTAGATGGTTCTGGCTCCACGATAGGTTCTGTTTCCAATTTAGGCTCGGCCACAGATTGCGGCTCACTAGATGGCTCTGATTTACTCTTCGGTTCACTTGTTGGCTCCGGTTCAGCTTTAGGCTCAGCTGAAGGTTGTGGTTCGCTCTTCGGTTCACTAGTTGGTTCTGATTCTACTTTAGACTCCGAGGCCGGTTCACTAGATGGCTCTGGTTCAGATTCAGGCTCGGCAACGGGCTCTCGTTCAGATTCTGACTCTGTGACAACATGTGGCTTGCTGAACAGCTCTACTGAATGCTCAGACTTACTTGTTGGTTCCGGTGATGTTTGTTCTTGACTATCACGATGATGATGATCATGTAAATCGTAACGTGAATCTTTCCAATCTTGAGATTCCGGATGATACATGTCATCGGGCATTCGACTCCTACCTCGAAATTCTTCAGATCCAGTTGCTCCAAAATGTGCACGAGTTAGTTCGGGATTGTCAACACATTTTTTACTGCCAGTATCAAACATTTTTCCAGTAGGACACATACATATAAAAATGGTTTCGAGGTAGTCATACACACAACTCTCACTGCACCCCATATCTCCCGAGTAGCAATGATTAACTAGTGAACTTATTTGGATCCGGTTCACGTGATATCTGCCTATGGCACTACCGTTTTGTCGGAATTGATTTTCCAAGTGATTTTGGTTGTCTTCTGGCTTTTCAAATACAGGTTGGCTAACTCTAAATTTGACTTCCCCATCTTTGGATATCGAGTGGACTTTAACTATAGGCATAACTTCATTCAAACTTAACATTGTAACTAAACTTTTTTCTAAATCATCAACAACCTCCCTGTATACTCTTGACTTAGAGTTATTCATGTCGTCGTTCCAGTCTAAATCATCTAACTTTATAACGCCGTCCAGTGCCTTAGGAACATGTCTATAAAGTGATTCATCCGTTGTCGGCCAAATTGGCGATGTTGACGTTGCAGGTGGTGGACTTGACGGAGGATTTTTTATATACTCTTGACTACCTGCAGGCTGTGCATCGTTGAATTGCCTGGAACTTATTTTGCCACTATTCGCTAATGATTGCGTATCTTCTTGTGTCAATATAACCCCGGCTATAATGAACAATATTATTAATGATGTTAATACCTTTCCATGAAAGCCATTCATATCACGAGTAAATACGTACTTCCAGCTAATATGGCGATAATAGCAATAACTGCTACAATAAGAAAACTGCAGGCCCAACAAACAATCTTCTTCCAGTACGACTTAGTAGACCTCTTATCCTTCGTAACGTATAGTTTTTCTCCTCTGAAAGTAAAAAAAAATCTGAAATTAGTGAAAGAGATACGATAATGAATAATGTTCTTTGTCATTCTAAAGCGATTTGTACAGCTGTGCAGTATCCCTAATGAGTCAGCCGCTAGATTGCATATTAAAAGCTCCCTCAATCTTGTTAGAACCGACTCAAACCTAATGAAAAACCAAGAGTGCTTTAGTATATATCCTATTGATGTGATGGTGTTAAAATTTTTTATCATGCCGTTCGCCTTGACAGCCTGCTCCATGAACACATTACTGGTGACTTGCTTTGTTTGTTTTGCGTGAATCTTACATCCTAATAAATTTCAATATCTAAGATAATCGCGTGCGTCTATTCTGCTTTCGATCAAAAAAACTAACAAGTCGGGTCGATCGCTCTGCAAATTTAAAAATGCGCCCCGTGAAGCGTATAATGAGTTAGTGTCAATTCCTAAATTACAACAATCTTCACGCTTCGGATATTGCTGTTGATTTAAATAATTGAAAGCGTCCCGCGGCCATTGGTAGTGTGTACCTGAGGGCTGTCAGCCAGTGGGAATAGTCGACCAGTCCGGCGGCTGGGTCTCTCAGGCTGAGTCCCTCACGGCCGACACCCGGACCCAAATCAAATCGGACTCCTGCTACGGTGGTTTCAACTTCTCTGACGGGGCTTCTGCTAATTTTGGGGGGGGCATAATAACCAATCAAAATACCTATGTAGGTGGCATTTCTTGTTGTGCTATTTTCCTTTTATCTTCTTTTATTTATTTTTTTTATTTTTTTTTATTTCTTTATTTTCTAAAAGAAATGGCAATTTGGGAACGCCAGTTGACGACAAATTTCAAGATTCGCATTACAGAACCAAGGAAGGAACATTTCTAAGTCTATGAAGTAGCGCGCCTACAACACTCACCAGTCTTTCTCTAAATATGATAAAGTGTAAAATAACATATTTACCTAATGAATTTCCTGTGTTCGTTGACTGGTACAAAGTATTCTTCGTAAGGATCAGCAGGCACTTCGCAAGCCTCCTGATTCTTAGCTTGATGATTGTTAGAGCCTGAGTATGGCTTCATCGACACCAGCTCAAGATTAACAGCTTCAATCTGTTCTTTCTTGTCGGTAACATCTGTAATCATCAATTCATTATCAGTTATGCACGAGAAAGCTGATCCTATATATCTCTCTCTTTTTCCGTCCCGTTGGTTGAATATTAAAGACAGCGAACCGATTAATTTCGATTCGTTCGTAGCTTTCCTCTTTGCGAGTTCACAACCTTGATCGAGTCGTGCTGTACGCGAGATATGGGATAGAAAACGATGACGATTAAGGTCGCCCGAGCAAGCGTGTCGCAACATACAAGCGCGCGGACAAGGTGAAAATGCACTTTTTCCGTGCCCATTAGGAAAGCGGTAGCGAATGTTTTTTTCTGTTTTTTGCATATGAAAAAATGCTTACCATTGTTCGATACGCTGGTTACCGTCGTATTGAGGAAACTGACATCGTTGTTATTGCCGTTGCCGTGATGTCCATTCTGCTTGGGCTTCTCCTGAGCTGTACTATCGTCGGGTACCTCGATCCTGGTCTCTGTTTTAAAATGTGGCTCCGGACTTTGACGTGGCTCGACGTAATGCTTCGATACGAACGAGTGATTGCCATGTCCATTGATGGTCTTTTCGTCTCCCGACGAATTGCAAGCAGCGCTCTCGGAATCACGACCAACGCTGGATGTATCCTCGTCGTGAATGAACGCCGGGTTATCGGTACCACCTTCGGTGCTCTCGTCCCGCATGATGTGCTGCTATCTACAACGAGAAAATTAAAAAACAATTATCTCGAGTCAGCCTAACGTGACGTTCGCAACTTCCTTCGCGACATATAGAACAATAATCGCGCCAACCGCAACAGAGCTAACCGCAATCTAAGTAAGGGCAATTTTCGCGCGTTCGTTGTTGCGTTGGTGCACACGAAAGAGAAACAGAAGTAGAAGAAGAAACACAACGCTCTAGAGTAAATTTGACGAAAGGGGGTCTTTCGCTATAGAGAAGAGCATGACGTCAGCGGCGAAGAAGTTCACCGGATCTAGCGTTCGTGTTCTCAGCACGCATGAGACATGGCGGCGGTAGTTTTTTGTTTTTTTTTGCTTTTTTTCGATCCCTTCTCTCGAATCCTCAGCGCGTTGTGCCTTTTCGTTTTGTCGAGTCGAGAATGTTTTTTTCTTTCCTCTCCTTTTTCCGTGCCGCGTTCCGCTCGCTCGCTCGCTCGCTAGCTCCCTCGCGAACCCCGGGGATCCTTACAGCCAAGAAAAACGAACAACGTGCGATGAGCTAAGCTTTTATAATACTCGTGTTGGTGTACCGACGCTGCTTCTGCATGACCCTTTCGCGTAAGCGTTGTGTTGGCGGTGGTCTGTCGATGCTTACTTCTGCGGAAAATCGCATGCAGTCGATCATTTAGCCGAAGCAAGAGAAGAAGAGAAAGAGAAGCCTCGTAAAAATTTGACGAGCGCTCAGGGGATCCAAAGCGAGCTACGCGGCCAGAGCGCGAAGCCGAGCAATATAAGTATGTTGGCGTGTAAGTAAACAGCGAAACCAAAAGTGGTTGACCCTGAGCGAGAACTCACCAGACCAGACTCTCTCTTTCTCTCTTTCTCTCTTTCTCTCTTTCTCTCTTGCAACTAAACGACTTGAGAGCTGATTCACCGCAGCGTCTGTGTGTTTGTGCGCGTGTGTATATATGCAGGGGGTTGGTGTTATTTTTCATTTCTGGTCCCGGGTAATTTTCTGATGGACGAAAGATATTTTCGGTATCCAACTACCAAACTGACGTAATTCTCAGAGAGACTTGTACTCTGCTCTTCCTTATTAGCTCGATGATTCAGTCGAGGGAGACTCGGGCGTTATTATCGTGCAGTGTTGCACAGAATTTGTGCACGAGGCGCGATGCTTGCAAGAGAGTAAGAGAGACGAGCTATTCCGTAAGCGGGCGTTTGCTCGAGTTGCGGATTCTTTCGTTAGACCCTCATTTCACGTTGTTTATGCAATTGGAATTCGTATTCGATCGGTTGCGTAACATCGAATATTCAACGCGCTCATGCCGGAACTCTCAAACGATATGAATTTTTCTTACAAATGACCGTTATTTCTCACAACATCCGACAAGTTATTCTGTTGTACAAAAACCAGCTTGGACCTCGATAAGACACATTTGAAGACTATTAAATATCACTTTGGCTTGCACTTTTCTTTTTATCGCTGATTATTCGACGTTCAACTTCGTAAATCGTTCGAAAATTATTCTTGCATCGACGATATTGGGTAACGACGTTGTTTTCCTCGGTAGCGCTCTTTTCTCCAATCGATTTGTAGCGACGACGATAAAAATCTAAATGTTCCACTAAAACTTTTTTGATTTGCTCTATCAAACCAGTTATTTAGCCGTCGATTATTCGATGCTGCTTTGAGCAAGCCATTTTGACGAGCGGTGACTGTTGATATATTGTTTCTTATCGTGACTTATTGCCTCTTTGAGATCGAAATAGCGTTGCATTTCTATCGATTGAATAATTGAAAGGATAGCGCACGAACATTCAAATAAAAAGCCCCGAAGAATCAAAACTGTAAAGTGCACAAAGTTGTTGCCGGGGCATCCTTCTCTCAAGGCGAGACACGATCACGCACTCGTAAAGTTTCGTTTCTGCTCTGGTTTGATTTGTTTGTTTCGTTCAAAGTATTCCCACGCATTGGAGTGCGCACGTGCGACAGATTCCTCGAGACTTTTATGAAATTGAGCGCGCTTCACTCTCAAGCATTGCAGTATCCGTCTAATGAGACGAAATCGTTCTCTCGTTCTCTCGTTCTCTCTTTCTCTCACCGTTTCTCGCTCTCTGCTCATCTCGTGATGCAATTAATTATCCTTGAGAAACTGCAACGACGACGCGCGTTTGTCAATCCCTCCAGATGAAATTTCGGGATATTGTGTCGATGCATGTCGCGGCAACGTCGACAGTGTAATTATACTTTCACGCTGGGCTACGTAGGAATTTAAGTTTTGATTTATGACTAGAGTCGTACGCCCGCGTAAGAAACGATTACATCTACAAACTTGGCTTTCACTCCAGGAACAGAAACAAAAGTACACGGGTGACAAATCGACCGCCTTTATTCGTACTTATCAGAAGCAAGGACTCTGGAAACGAGTGATGTTCGAACAATTCACGCGAAAGTTTTTTTTTTATTTCTAAATCGAATCTTTACGTAAGTGATTGCGTTGGCTAACAAAAGCGCAAGGATATTTTAGTGTCAAAGTCTATTTGATCTAACTGTATGGACGACGCGGGCGGCGGAAGTATCAAGGCTGGTTATTACAGCCTCGACAACGGCGCTATCAATTCTTCTCGATCGTGCGTGCGCCAAAGTGGCACAATGGATCGCGAGTGTACTATACACACTCGGCCGCGCGCGAAATTCACAAAAGGAGTCCTACTTCTATCGTCACGACATATCGAATCCAACAAGTTTTGCAAAGACAAGAATCGCATGCTGCTAACTGTGAGGCTTCGAAAGCAAGTATTGATTACGAAAAAAAAAGCAAAAGAATTAAAAGATAGCCACATTCAAAGCACAAAGAATCATGCAGATTCTATTGTATTTACAGTTTTAATCGCACGAGCTATAGATAATAATAATGCATCATATTTCACGAGAGAGCTTAATTTAATAACACGACTCGCAGCTATCTCGCGTATATGCAGAATAGAGGGACATTTAACACGCATGCAGGTGGCGATAAAATCGCTGAAATTCGCCGAAGTAAGATTAATTCTCGAACGGTTTTCTTTTTTTTCGAATCCAAAAAGACGTATTACCGTGCATACGCGTGGAGAAGGGAATGCGAGACTTTCTGTCATTTCGCCAGAGATCCGATTTCAATCCGGTCGAACCAGTTTCGGTAAAAGTGCAACGAAAGAAAGCTCTTCTCGTTCATTCTCATCCAGCCTTTCCGCGGAATTCCGGCAGCCGTTTTTTATCTCTTCCTTTTATGATCTATACGCTTATCAACTGGCTTCTTCGTTTATGGGCTTCTATTTATTTATCATTCGAGAAATTCGCTTCTTATCGTTAAACGATAAATATTGAATAGACTGGTGCATAAACTCGTTAAAGATTACTTTCTCGCGCGTGCGACACACACATTTCGATATTGTATAGTTAATTATTACATAAACGCAAGCGTTTATTTGTTATTTTAAGGTATTTTATACGCGCAACTACAACGACGTAGCACTTAAGGTCGATAAGATTGCTTACGGACGTTACAAATTAGGTTGCACGCAGATTTTTCGATGTTACAGTTATTACTTTAGCCGGATCTTTTCTCGCGAACGTGGCCTCATACGAAGGTCAATATCGAGAAACGAAATGATCGATCATAGTGAATATTGAATGATGTAATCAATACGTAATGGTTATTTAATATTTATTCTATCCACGCGTGAATTGATTTGTCTTTATTCTAGTAAAATAACAACGAGGCCAAGTAGAAGTAGTCGGATGTAGTCAGGCACTCATGGAAACTTGGGTAAATGCTAATTTGCAAGCCTGTTATATCAAATATACGCCCCCGTCCATTATCGAGAGCAAGTTGTAAAGAAATGTAAGAATCACGATGCTTGTGACGCAACACGTGCAAACATATATTTATGCAATGGGATTAACAAAAGAAAACCTACAAGAACAAAAAGCCACAACTCATCTCTCCCTCTCTCTCTCTCTCTCTCTCTCACTCGCCCAACAGCTGTTTAATAAATCTTAGTAGAGCTTTCCGCGCATGTGGATATCATACACGTGTACGACCTTTATGTGCACATCGTGGGCGATATTTATACTGCTGTTTGTTACCTAAGAACTTTAGACGCTTTACTTTCTACATTCCATGGCAACAATAATGTGCCAATCCGCACCCACGCGTACATTTTCGGCACGACTCAATGGACGACAAGTAGAGTGTTTTAAAAGTGTACATCTTTATCCGTGCATTGATCTGCGATTATCACGAAGGTTGTACTCGTGAGCTAGGCAAACAGATTACACCTCATCGTCATCTTTAACAGATAGAGAGTTGCCAAGACACGTGAAGTTTATAAAGTGAGAGGATCGAGGACGCGAAGAGGGCGCATATCACACGTTCTCCGCTCACCATTCAATTAGAAAGCTCGGTATATAGCCATCAGAGGGGACCGGTTGAAATTTTTCAATTGCAAACTTACCAAGCAGATAGAGTGCATTGGCATTTTCCAAGGAAAACATAAAAACATAGAAAGCATTCCGCGTGACAATTTTCGATGGCGTCTACAGTCATCTCTCGAGAATTCAAATAGTCGCGCAAGTATCCAACTATATTATCCGTTGCGTAGGCAATGCTTTTAGAACAAAAGCCTACACTGCATATAAAACACAGTCTCTCCTCTATATGGTTAAAAGAAAAAGAATTAACCAACAAAAGAGGCACACGTCCTTGCTCGGTGCTAATCACGAGAGGCGCAGATTGACGATTTCACTTGCGCGGTTCATTTCCCAACGTTTTACACTCGCTCGCGCGCACAGCGTACTTGTGTCTCTGTCAACCTGGTGAGAACGTCTTAACGAGGTTATTAATTAATGTCACGCGCATCTCTAATTGATCGAGTTATTTGCCAATGAAAATCCTGCCGCCAGTGGGACTTTATCAATCTCGACGAAACTACTTGGGTAATTAGATCGGTATATTTTGTTCGAGAAAAGTTGGAGTATCAACAAGTCAATTAGTCAAGCGTCTTCGGACAATGTTCAGAAATTAGCAATTTAAAAGAGCCAGCCAATTTTTCGTCTCCCCGCGTATACACGGATGAATTATTATTCCTGCTGGTTTAACCATCGCAAATTAATTAACCTCGGCTTTAGGTTTATCGGAGAGGCATCGCGCGTGGCCGAAGGGCTTTTTCACTCGCCTGTGCAAGCGTTGCAATTATCGTTTCTTTCCGTCTTTCTTTTTTCTTCTTTTTTTGCTGGCAACAATTATTAGAATGCAAATGTATGTGGACGGGGGCGTAAATAAATGGTGAAAAATAAGCTGTTTGAGGAGTGCGGTTAACTTTCTTATTTTGTTTAAACGAGTAAACATCTACTGCGTATTCCAGTACGCACTGTTCAATATTTCAAAGATTCTACGAGGTAAAGGTTTGTATTTATTTTACCTCGGAGCCAAATCGCTGCACGATGAAGTTTTTTATTATCAATAATAGTAAATGATTAAATTCAACGAAGAAATTCGAAGGCTATATTTCAAGAATAGTACGCGCGGCTCGAGACATTTATTTACCATCAATAAATCGCATTCCTTCAGTCAAATTATAAGAATGTAAAATTGAAAAGTATTCGATAATTTATGAACATGTTAGAACATGCTTTATACATCGCGTTGAACATAAATTAGATACTGAAAGTTGCACAAATAGATTACAAAGTTATTTTCATAGCTAATCAACGACATTTCCATGACTCGACTACAATTTCGAGATATTTTTATCTCGTTGCTTAGATAAATCGATAAATTCTAATCCGACACAGTTTTACGTTCTCCGGAATATCGTATCATTTTATTTGAACGTTGATTTGTTCTTTGCAAAACAATACAGAGCAGTACGTTGTTACAATGATCAACAAACAACAATTTTCAACTGTGAAAAATACATCGAGCTGGATATATTCTTCAAAGGTGTAACTTTGCTGGACAGTTCAATCATCGCTATTTTACCGTGAGCGACACCTTTCGGTTAAAATCTCGTCGTCCAGTCTTTTCAAAAAAAAACAAACAAACAAACAAACAAACGGTAGAAAAACTGATCTACGGTGAACGCGCTTCAGCTTTCGAAAAGCGACACCAGCGCGGGCGCATGGAAAAGCCAGCTAGTTTGACTAGAAAGTCACACACAGACACACACACACAGCGTGCCTCGCCTCCAGTCAACCGATCGTACGTACCTTACATAAGTATTGCGAACGATCGGTTTCCGCGTGTGTAGATGCGTTAAATTTGGTCAAATAGTCAATGCCATATGCTAATTCGCGTATAACTTTCACTTGAATCTTACAAAAAGTTCCTTAGCGGAAAAAAATCTTTTCATAATTATGCAAACACTAGTAGTAAACTGAAAAAAAAAACCATATAAATGACAAATAAAGTCATCGAAATTGTCGTGAATTTTGCAGTCGGTGAAACTTGACAGAGTCTCTGTTAGAAGAAGGGGAGCCTTTTCATATGGCTCGCGGGTAAGAAATCGCGTAGACACTTTTCTCCGGTTGATGGAAAAGGAAGCGGTCGGTCGCTACAACATTCCACCGGAACACTTTTCCTCTCCATCGCGTTTAAATCAGACGTGTCTCGTATATGCCGCATAAATTAACGCGCGCCCAAGCGATCGGTCCAATCAAGGTTTCGATTTCGAGGCTTTCGAAAAATCCCCGCGCATACGTTCGAGCGGCCTCTAATTAAAGGCTAACGAGCAATTCTCGTATACATTGCGATATAAGACGATCGCTCTCTGGAGCCGAGAGAAAAAAGGGAAGAAGAAAAAAATCAATTAACTCTCGATGAGTACAAGTTGTTGCCACGTAGTCAAAACCACCATAAACGGTGACCGCTGCCGAGTACTCTGTAGCTCGATCTTCCAACGGAGTAGTAGCTTCGCGTTCTCCGGGCTGCGAAAACAGTCGTTAGCTTACTGCAGTATCGTCAATCCTAAGGAGGAACTAAAATTAGCGATGTGTCCCGGCTGGCTAGTGCTTGGACATCGCAAACTCGTTCGAAAGATCGACTCAAAAAACCCGTTCTCCTTTGAATTTCGAAAACATCCTCCCGTGCTATTGCGTAACGCGATTCGAATTATTTAATAACCCGACGTAACCGACCACGCCAGCTATGTATTATCGGTTAATTCATATCTCAGATGCACCGTTTCTGATCGTTGCTTGCTATTTTACTTTTTTCCCGCGACCTTGTGCGTCAATGATTGTACAATCACGTGGTCTCTTTTTCTTTCGTCGATCAAATTGTCTTCTCGAGCGTTTCGACTCTTCTTCTTTTTCTTGTATTTCTTTTGCTACATCCTGTCAGGTGTCATAAACGAGGTACTTTTAACCAAATGAAAAGCATCGAGTTGATAATAATTCGAATGGCTAATAGCACGTAGTACCAGACACGTGCTGACTGTATGTTTATAGTATACAGGACAGGCGTCGAGCGAAAAATATGCGAGGCGTGGCTTTTACGGAATGTTGAATTGGCTATAGAAGGGGAATTATAAGCACCTCGACAAAAGCCCCCCACGTCCGGCACGTGACTTTGTGGCAGGAAGGTATTGCTTATTTGAGCTATATATCGATATATTCTATCGATAAGGGATATAAAGTTTGTGTAATTACGTAAAAACCTGGTCAAAGTAAACAGCGAAAAAAAACGGAACAAAGTCGGGCTTAGTTGCGCAACGCGCGTACACACACATAACGAATCGATCGCGATCGATCGAGGAAATAAAAAAAAAGTCCCCTTAACGAGCCTTTCGCCTTGCGTTTTTAACCGTATGATTTCGTTCCAGCTTGCGATCAACGAGTTGAGATGGAAGAGCAAACTTTCGGAATGCAACTGAGCAGGCGTCGCGCGATCGAGCTTAAAGAAAATGACAATGCGTGAGCACGACGGTGGTGGTTATAATGGAAATAGGCGCAGTAGCTCGAGCGTGTATATACGTGCGTTTGGCATGCAGTGAAAGTGTCGCTGCAACCAGATATCTATATATACATATATATATATGTATAGTATCTCGTGCTATACAACGAGAAATACAGCCTCTTTATAAGTACATTCCTAAGGCGTTAAATCGACACATCCGTAGATTTTGAATACAAACGAAACGAGCTAGTCTCTCTCTCTCTCTCTCTCGCGCACGCGCGCGTTCGGAAAGTGTAGGTGTATAGCAATTTTCTCGCATAACTCTTATAGCGTCGATGAAAAAAAGGCGCAAGCGTCGCATTTGCGCAACGACAACACCCGAGACCTGTAGCTTACGCGTAATGCAATATGTGCACCGGGGGTACGACCCACTTGTATGCATGCACGAACGGCCGATGATTTTTTTTTCAATCTCGGTGAAAGTACAATAAGTTTGCCAAAAAACGAGGATCGATTCCGTGACAGTGTTCATAGCACGATGTTCAAAGCTACCTTGTTATCCACTACTTTTTGTCTCCCTTGGACTCTTGCATTGCGAAAAAGAATAACACGATAACTATTGAAATGTTTATGGGGAATCGGGTTACGAAGTCCACTATGCTTTATGGTTTTATTTTCGTTGCTATCTTTTCTATAGAATCAAAAAGGGAATTCGTAAGATGTTGCACTTTTCTTTCTTCGTTATAATTTCTAACGACTAGATCGCCGTTACCACTCGAGCGTAACAAAGCTGTGCAACAAATCAATTGCTTTTTATTATAGCGTATTTTTCTTTTTTTTATTAATTAACTTCCTACGATGCGTGTATACAATGACCATCGCCATTTTCATTAATGTCTACTATAATTCAAATGAAAAAAATAAACCGATTCAAAAGTCATCTAAATATAAATCTAACAACCCACATGTTTCACTTTTAGATAGACTAGTGTCAAACACGCTAGGCGTAACGGAAAACAAAGTGCCTCAACGTCACTTACCACTAAGTGCACGAAAGTGTTAGTCACGTTGTTTATTTCACTAAAATTCATCGATATGAACGATCGGACCTTTTATCGATTGCCAAGTCAATTTGAAAATCAATAAATCAAAAAAGGGTTGAAGAAGAAGCAACAATCTCGATCGATACGTTGAAAGCTATTTAATCCGAAAATTCATCAGCCTCGAGAAAAAAAGAAAGGTAAAGGAGAAGAAAAAAATAATAAAACGTCAAGTACCAACCATAAACTTCTCGTATCCCAAGGATCTTCCCCAGCGATCCGAGAATCCCATTTTCAAGATAAATCCCGCAGCCCATCAGACTCCGACGTGGTCCCTTAAAACACACGTCATTTTTTTCCCTATCCTTCCCCGAAACCGCCCACGAGCAATACTAAAAAGAAAGAAACAAGGGAAGAGAAAAATAAAGAGGCAACAGAGAAACGACATTAGAACTGTCGCGTAAAAGGGCCGCGCTTCCGGCGCGATATCTCGGTTTGCGAGAGAGAGAGAGAGAGAGAGAGAGAGAGAGAGAGAGAGAGAGCGCGCGCACGTATGTGTAATAAAAGGCAGCGTATACATATATACTACTCTGCAGAGAGTGCAGGACTGAGGTACACGAACTCGTGGCCTCGAGTGTGCGCGAAGGTGTATGCCCTTGTAATTGCGCCTCGTAATATTAGCGTCTTGTCGTTACTATACCGCTTATACCGCCAATTTTTCTATAACTCTTTCGTTTTTATCTTTTCTCTCTGTGCAACAATTTTATCCAACTTTTTTTCGCAAAATGTTATTTTAATAAGAACGAATAAAATGGACAAGCCAATAACAACAACGACAACAGCGGATTCTGTACAATGCTGCTTGGAACAGAAAGAGATAAAACGTTCTGGTTCTATCTCGCCGTAAAAGTGCCTAGACGCAAGAGAGCAAACCGGCACATACGGGGGGTTATATAGGCGTTCGAGGACGTCGAATGCACGCATGTCTATTGTCTCTCTCTCTCTCTCTCTCTCTCTCTCTCTCTATCTCTCTACCTCTTTCTTCGTTTGTTATAATATACTGCTACTTATTTTCGATACTCGATCCGCAGAGCGGATTATTACGCAACGTGGTCGGCGCATTTTTTCTATATCTAATTAACAGAACGATGGGAAAGCTGTGATTGTTGATCCGCGTCGTCAGCGTAATTGCCAAGTACTGTATACATGTATCTACAGCTCTGATTGCAGACGAATCGTCTTATATTGAGTGACGACAGACCGAACGAGACTCGTCTTCATTGTTCCCAACAATTAAGCAGTCAGAGAGAGAGAGAGAGAGAGAGAGAGCTCTGCAATCTCGATCTTTACGCGCAACATTGTTATACCCTATATACAGAGACGCACGCACCAATTCTACACAGTAAACGCATACCTATAACTAACGTGGCTTGGCCTACTGCGTGCACCAAGTATTAACGAGTACCATATAGCTCTTAGCCAAGCATTCGAATGACTACGTGTATATATGAAAAGAAGGGCGACCATGCAGATGTGTCACCCGATCACTGTTGCAGCTCGGCTATAAGCAACTCGCACATCTCTATGTACGTATACCGTATCTGCATGCCGAGCGCAGGTGAAAGTTCGAATACAGAACGCGAGAGTGCACGATCGTTAGAGAAACCGTTGAGCGCATCTTTCGCGCTATTGGAATCGAGACTATGACCACTTTTTTCCATCGTTTCTCGTCAAATTATAACGATACGTTTTGAAGAGTGCAGATTGAGAATTACGCGTTGACGACGATCAACAATTAGCCCAATCGTTACAACGGACCATTCGTCTGTTTTCCCCGTATCGACAATTTGTAATCGTTACGCACAGAGATATTCATATGTATAATTAACGCGTACTTTCGGTACGGAGAATCGATTGCGCAACTAACAAACTACGCGACGTAGGTGGCCGAAAGAAAGTGCAGCTTATACATTTTTGGCCACGCACGCTCGAAATTGCTTGCGCGATTCGAGTCAATTGCAAATATTGTCGATATTGGCATTCTCAATTGCCGTGTACCCCTACCCCACTTCCTGCCACAACTCAAAACATCTACGCCATTTGTTGAATAAATATTTGACTCAAACTTATAGCCCATATCTACACCGATTATCACCTAACACGACAAACAGCACGTGAAGTTCGTTTGAGTCCAATTTTCATCTTCTCTCTTTACGCGAAAGAGACACACATGTAGCATATAAAGTGGAACAGGTAGATTTTTTTCTTTTCGAAAGCTGCAACACACGATTGACCCGCTTCGATGAAGGTTAAACGAGAGTCTCGTTATTTTTGGGTTCGAAAGTTGCGAAATGAAATTTTACCGTCACCACGTACAGCTGGCGAGAAAAATTCACGCGGGAAATTAAATTTAAGCAATCGACGCACTCAGTGCTATGGGAAGATTTACAAAGTGCATTGTATGCCAGTTGGATGCTACACATTTTAATCCACATTTTCTTCGACGGCAATATCGCCTTACTACTAAAGACTTTATGTAACGCGTGAGAACGAACAACACAGCACTTGCCAAATTGCGTACGTTCTCGACCAGTTAGTTATATATGGCATTCGAAAGTTGACTTTTGCAGCCTTCCTTGATTCCGATAAACACACCCACGAATTAAACAAACATAAATTACGGTAACAACAACAATAGCAACAACAACAAATTACGAAAAACCAATTTCTACATATGCATGTATCGGAGAGCTACACTCAATTACGCTGGGAGTTGACAAAGCGCCAGGCATTCAAGTCACCGATTGGTTAAGCGTTCCAAATCATTAATCCGTCAGCGAAATGCATAATTGCGGGGAGCATCGGTTTCCGCACATGCGAAAAAACCAACGAAAAACAAAAATACCATATGCTCTCGCTGTAATACATTAACGCAATAGGATGAGAGAGAGAGAGAGAGAGCTTTTAGAGGAAAAAATATACATGTATAAATCTTCTTCTGTAACGGAGTCGTAGAGTCCTTCACAAAGAGTTGAAGAGTGCCTTTTGTATAAAAAATGTGTATCAACAAATAAATAAATATACATCCAACCGGAATGTACGTAACATACACAAATTTGCATGACGTCTACTTACGTATCTAATGGATTAGCAAGAGATTTCCTAGCGCGGCTTGATTACGAATTTTTTCATGGATTTTTACCGGCGACAGATTGGTGTTGCAATCGAAGAAGCTTCGACGTATCGAGTGTTCGTTTATTGCCTATATAAGCAACGATGACGCAACTGTATGCATCCTAATCAAATAGAAAAGCTGTATAATTGCTGTGTTTTGCATCTTTGACAAAAAATAAAACAAATGTAGAAGATCACGCGTACCGGATGGTATTCCAAGCTCGGTAAAAGACATCATATTTAAAGGTAGCCCAACGATCAAGTTTCGCGACTCGTCGTCACCTACTTTCGGGAAGCGCAAAAAAGGGTCTGCGAGCGGAAACGACCGCTGCGACGGTTACTCCGAAATATTTGAAAGGCTCCCTCTCTCTCTCCCTCTTTCACACACGCATACACTCACCTTGAGACTGGTAAAAATTCACCGAGCGGCCATAATCGTCTCTTCGATACACAATAAAGTCACTCTTTGCAAAAATGATGCTCTTCGCACTATGTTTCTATAACGAAAAAAACTTGTCGCAAGCTCTCTTTTTTCGAGAATGTATGATAAAACAAGAAAGAAGTCGTGTACCACGCGAACGATAGTGTCCGTTGGTAAGCGCTCGCGGTGAACGAATGCGCGCCGGGAATGGGCCCTCGACTGCTGGGGCAGCTCTTTGGCTACCATGTCGCGCCTGCGCACTCTCCTTTGCTTGTTGGGGGAGGAGAGTGAGATAAAGAGAGAGAGAGAGAGAGAGAGAGCGCGCATTTTACCTGTTACCTCTCTCAAAACTCACCTGTTAACTTAGGTGGCAGCACGCTCAACTACCTGTTTCACAATGACCAACAGGGACACCTACGCTTACACCTGTGCTGAATACCGCAAGGAAGTCATATTTATGCACCCTATGCTCGAAATTTTTCTACGGATGCTATCTTTTTTTCAGGATTCGTTAAAGCGAACGGATTTTCAAGGGGAAACGCGCCTCGTTGAATGGGCTCTCGTGTTTATATAGGTGTAACTAAAAGTGATTAGCCCCAAAAGAAGGTTTCGGACGCGGCAAACAAACTTCTTTTAGATTTGTCCGCTGATTGATGAGATTCTCCAGGGGTATTCCATTTTTAACAGTTTGTTTTTTTCTACGGTACTGACGCGTTAATTTATTTGCTTATGAAATTGTTTTTTTTTCTGTTTTTTTTTCTTAGCATTTATTACAAAATTTTGTTTTATTACAGAAACGAAAAAAGATCGTTACTATAAAATAATATTTTTCTCTGAACGACCCAAAACTAAATTTTAGTACGTCACTTTGCCCAGAAATAGTCATCGAAAAATTACCCAGGTTGAAAAAAATCTCTATCGCATAATGTTGTTTACGCGTACGCCTCTTTATCGACAATTTTACACGTTCGACAAAACGTACCATAAAAGATAACGAACGTGAATGTGTATGACAAAGATAAATATCGACTGCATCTAATTCCAATGTCGTCGAAAATCTATATTCGTAACACCTGTGCAGCCTAACGCAGCATCAGCAGACAATTACATCTCTCTCGTCACATACCAGCTCGTCTGTGAAAAAAAAATACAACTCATGACTCACCTTTGGTCTCGCTGACTCATGCATTCTCCATTCACGCACTGGTCAACTAAACTAAAAAAAATCAAATCGAATCGTCATAGAAGAAATTCTCCGAAGGTAAGCTTCACTGCTATACACATAAAGCATTGTACGCTAATTGCACGGTTACGGAATTTTCGAAGCATCGGCTGAAGTCGATGCTGCTGCTGTGCCCATCGGAGCTCGTGGTTCTCTTTTACTTTTGTTTCCGCGCGTTCGTCCAGCTCGACCGAGTCCCTTTATCTCGCGTGAGAGTCTATATATATATACACCTACCTACCTGCGTACAATGCTCCAACGGAGAAATGTCCTCTCTGCCTGTTCCAATGCATGTGCGCGAGAACGCTTTCCAATGTACTTTTTATCGAAGCGAAGCATTCGATCCTTTGAAATATGGAATACAAGGAGAAAACAATTAATATAAGACGAACGCGAATGGATCACGGTTCTACTTTTCAATTTAACACTGGTTAATTTGAAGAAGAAGAGTCGAGAAAATCGATGTAGACTATCAGCTGTTAAAATAATATCCGATAAACGCGTATAAATCTCAAAGTCACGGCGTCGTTGAATCATTAAACGCGAGTTACAAACGTCAAATGGGTTTACGCGCGAAGACGGCCTGAGCTTCGGATGGTAGTATCATCCTCCGAGATAGCGACAAATAATAAACACGTAAAGTCAATGTGTCCGATCTTTTAAACGGCGCGATATTAAGTAGCTTACGATTCCGTGCCAAAGGAATATCGCACGCTAGGATAATTTTCTCCGCGAATCCAATACTCCTTGGTATATACCTGGCGTCCGCGAGCTGCCGCTCTGCAAACCAACCGTGTATGCAATTAAACGAAGAGTGCATCGCACGCACGATCTATATATACACACACATCGCGGGTCAATTGCCTCGCTTGCTTTATGATACCGTCGTTTGCGTAGTGGCGACAATGGCCTAATCGCGTAAAGCAGCAATTAAATAAAATGCGTGCATGCGCGTACTCGTGAAAAAATTCGTAACTTGATGCGCCTAATTAATAGCCCTCGATGCGTCAATGTTTGCTTAAAGTAGCAAAACTTTAGCGCTAGTTAACCACTCCTTTTCCGACAGGCTTAATTATGCAGGATTTGTGGGCTATTGTTGTTGCTTCTTGGGATTTACACTTTTTGTTTCAGTGCGTTAGTAACCACCATGGCCTTTCGCACTGTTGCACCGACCACTGCCTAGCTATGTACCTTATCCTCGTGCATGCAGTAATATCATTCGAAAATATATAATCTCAGATGGACCACGCAAAGCATCTTCGCTACTTAATTAACCAACTGAAATGGCACTATTATGTTGTCTTGACGGCAACTATTAATTTCAGTCGACTGAGTAGAAAACTATGTCATATCGTATGTTTATGGTTTTTTTCATCTCCATAATGACCAACTTTTTATAGTTTTACTTTTTATGATCGTGGATAACGCTCAAAATTAAAATACAAAAATATTCCTCTCACGTTATCGCCGTTATCAGTTCATTAAATAAACGTACATATGCGACTTCTTACGACGTGCAGTTTTTACTTTGTAAAGGTGTTTATGAAAAACAATGCGCATAATGGGTAGTTAGTTTAATTCCAACAAAAAAGCTGGCTGATAATTCGAGTTCAAATACCATGCAGAAATGACATTTCTTGAAAGTTTTTTACTCGAGCACACTTTTTGCACTCAATTTTTCATTATTTGAAGAACAGTAATAAAATAATTATCAGCTGAATAAATGATTTTATCGGAGCAAATAAAGTATCCGTATTTAAATTCCCATCGCTCGCACGTTCAACTTGGAGCACCATTCAGTTCATTTCACCAAACATAGACACGATGTAAGTTTTGAGTTACTATTTTACGTTTTACTTGTTCAAAAATCTCATAATATACGATCAGCACATTGATAATTCTAATGCTTTTAACGGAAACAGATCGAGAACAAACCGATTCCCAATTTTTGTGAAAACCATTTATATTCATTGAATTATTCGTAGGTGGAAGGTCCTATTAATATTTGCCTTATTCGTGTTTACCGTTCACTGTAAACCCCCAAAGAAACGCCGAGTTTGTGTAATTGGAGCTGGCCCTGGTGGACTCATATCAACGAAATATTTGTCCGCTCAGCCTGATCAATTTGAAACTGTGGTTTTCGAAAAGCAATCGGATGTAGGTGGTCAATGGAAGTACACGGACAGTACGACAGTTGACGAACACGGCCTTCCAGTTCACAGCAGTATCTACAAATACCTCAGGTATTTTCGTTCAAATTTTATAAAATTCTGTAATACGAGTAATGAACAATCTTTTTGCGCAATCGCAATAGGATGAACGGACCGAAAGAAATGTTTAGATACCCTGACTACCTAGAGATCAAAGGAGAAAACGTTAGTTACATAAAGCATCAAACTATGCTACAGTACTTAAGAAATTACACTGAACATTTCAATCTTCGACGATACATTCAGGTAGCTATCGATATTTTGTATCGAAACCCCCCAATCTTCCGACTGTAATTTATTTCTATACCTCACTACTATTTCTTAGTTCGACACAAATGTGGTAAACGTGAGACCCTTGCCGAGAACGAGATGGCTAGTTGAATCGGTAGATCTTAATACCTGTCGGAGAGACAACACAGTGTGCGATGCCATTCTCCTCGCGAATGGGTAGGTTGTATCGTTAAATTGTTCACTCTTGTGAAGGTAATTTAATGACGTATTCCCATGGGCAGGCATGACGTCAAGGGAAACATACCTAATATTACGGGAATCGAAAGTTTCACTGGCCAAGTTCTCCATAGCCATGTGTACAGACGACCTGAAGACTTTGCTGGGCAAACAGTGGTCATATTAGGAGCCAAATATTCGGGTTTGGACATTAGCATCGACATGAGTAGATATGCAAAAACAATTTATCTGAGTCACAGGCACGGAGAGTGAGTTACGTTTACGTTTATTAATATTGGCCAACGAGAAAATATGCAAAACACCCAGTAAATCTATAAATATCGAATAAATCCTATTAAATTTATTGCAGACTTCAAATTGAATTACCATCGAATGTCGTACAAAAAGCCGGTGTGGTGGCTGCTGACGGTGATCAGCTTATTTTGAGCGATGGGTCAAGGATTAAGGCGGATGCGCTGGTGTTCTGCACTGGTTACGTTTATGATTTTTCTTTCTTAGATGCCAGTAGTGGCATCGCCATTGAGGAAAATGGAAAATACATTCGTTCGGTTTACAAGTATCTTGTTAATATCGAACATCCGACTATGGCTATTTTGAACATCCCACGACACTCCATCAATGTCATACTGCCTCACGTTCAGGTAAAGTTTGTCAAAACTCCCAAGGCGTCTGCTAGCTAATTTCCACCTATACCCTAACAAATTAATTAACTGCTAATAATGTTTAAGAAAAAATTGTAAATAAGTATTTGTTTTGTAGGTGCCGTACTTCATTTCCGTACTCCTGGGTAAAGTAAAATTACCCAGTCGCAAGCAAATGCTCGAAAGCTTAAACGACCCAATTGGTGTTCCTAAGAATGAGGTGCAGAACTTGGGGCAAAAATCAATTCCCTATTACAACGAGCTTGCTATTGCTGGAGGCGGTGAGCCGTTACCAAATTGGTACGCAGCTGCTTTTTCCATAGTTTTTCCCGTGATAGACAAGGATCCTCTTCACTTTAGAGAAAAAAACTTGTACGTTTACGAAGACGGTTCTTTCGAGTATGCTTAAAGTGTTTTATTGTGAAAAATTAGGGATCGTAGTATGTGCTACAAGAAGAGGACTAAAAGTGTACGCTGTGAAAGTATAGCATGCAAAATAAAGGTTAAACTCTTATAAAAGTTAACGCGTTTTATTTGTATCTGTAAAAACACTTTGTATAAAAATAAACACTCGAGTATGAAGTCGATAGATCATAATTCCAATGATTTAATTTGATATTCAGACTTTTCTTATATCCGAGCATCTGCAAGCAACCTTGTATTCTTTAAATCAGTTGTTTGCCACCGATAGTACAACTCACTAAATGACGTAAACGTTCCACAAAAGAAACATCAAAAATGAGCAATGATGAATTATTTAGTATTTCTAAGACTGCTTTGTCCAACATTGGTTTACTTGAGTAATTTTTAAGCATCAACCATTAGATTACTTCGAAGACTAAATCGAGGATCTACTTGCGAATATTATTTAATTCGCGATGGTAAAAATATGCATAGGCAATATTTGTCGATTGATAAAATCTTTACAGATGTGCATTGTTAAAGAAAATATTTTAAAGTATTGTGTTTACTGTAATAACGGAAAAACGTGCTGTTATTTTGCGAGACAAAGTGAAAATAATTAAACTCACAGATTCATGCTAGTCATGACGAATCCGTACACGCAAGACTTATAAGATCCTTAACGAGCGTTCAAACGAAATAGTATCACTTAAGGTGCTTTATTGTAGACATTTGGAGTTTTAATGAGCGTGCACATTCAGAGGAGGTTGAACAAGTACTTTCAGATAGCTACTATAAGTCATTGACAAGGTGATTAGATCAGTACGTCTTGTGGAAGTATGAAATCAAGTATAAACATTGAAGCTACTGGAACTTGTTTTCTAGAGTTTGTACTTTGTCAACTTTTCTTTTGATTTTCTAATGTAACTCTAATTAAATATTATATTGATTAGTAACCCTTTGATTACTGCACCAAAAATTGTGCAAAATTAACATGTATATGCTTTGTTGCAATTCAAAAAAAAATATTTTTCCTTGTATTACCATTGTTTCCTTATCATTACGTTACCTTAACATACTTTATTTTTACTAGTGGCTATTTAAAACGAGACTTTTTCAAGTGATTATCAGTTAGTCAAACAGTACTACTTAAGCATAGGATATACTGAAATTTTAAACTTTCTAAAATTCATATCACGCGTAATTGTGACTGTTAGTTACGAAAGCACACGCTAAAAACTCGTTAAGTAACACTACAAAGGTTTGTTCAATTTTCGAATATTATTGTTAATTTAAAATCGAGAAAGTAACGCATGTATATATTTCACGCAATGAAATTCCAAAAGTATCGTTATTTTCAGAAAGTTCGTCATTGCTTATCTGCGGAATCAATATTAACGATCAATATGTGAGTATCAAGTGCGTTATATTGATTTTTAACAAGATTTTCGTTGGTACGTTTTATTTCGAGGAAAAATCATTTTGCTACTCTTAATAATACCGACTATTTCAAATGTAAGGAAGGTGCAACCCATAGCGTGCTTATTAATTGACTGGAAATGAATAATTGCAGGTGGGAAGTATCGCTTTTGTCCTTATTACTCATTGTTAATACTGGCGATGCAAGTGCGACGAAACAAAGAGTATGCATAATCGGTACAGGACCATCTGGATTAATTGCAACAAAATATATCGCTAATTATCCCGACGAATTTGAACCAATCACCTTTGAGAAGCAATCCGATGTAGGTGGAATGTGGATTTATACGGACAGTACAACCGTTGATAAGCATGGCCTTCCTGTACAAAGTAGCTTGTATAAATACCTTCGGTAATGTGGAGCTATTCAACGATCGAATTTTTCTTACAAGTAATGCTTCGACAACGTTTAAACGTTCGAAAACTCATAAACGTTATATTGCAGAATAAACGGGCCCAAAGAGTTCCTCAGTTATCCTGATTTCACGAATTTTACAGCAGGGAATGGCAGTTTTGTATCTCATACGATAGTTCTCCAATACCTCAGAAACTACACTGACTATTACAATCTTCGCAAGTATATTCAGGTATTTAAGCTTAATAATATTTATGCAGATAAGAACATGTTCACAAATGGCATAAATGTTTGTACAACAATTCTATTTCCAGTTCGACACCCACGTTGAAAAAGTCAGCTTGACGCACAATGATAAATGGCACGTACAGTTTAGACGTTTAAATACTAACGAAAAGGACGAAATTTACTGCGATATATTTATTAGTGGGAATGGGTAAGGCGACAATTCGAGATTCCGATTTACAGTCGTAAATCCATACTCAAATAATACGTATTTCTAGGCATCACGTCAAAGGAAACATACCCGAAATTCCAGGAATCGAGAGATTCCCTGGGCGCGTTTTACACAGTCACCTGTTTCGCAAGCCTGAAGAGTTTGCTGGACAGACGGTTGTGGTAATAGGTGCCAGCTTATCGGGCATTGATATTAGCATTCAAATCAGTTGGAATGCTTCGATGGTTTACCTTAGCAGTCGACACGACAAGTAAGTACGGTAGCTCATTGTATAATATCGCAGTTTAACGTTGATCAACTCGTTTCAACTGTTTGAACATCGATCAATAGACTTCCATCCGCATTGCCGAAAAACCTAGTGCAGGTAGCGAACGTCGTTGGATTTGACGGCAACGAATTCGTTTTCAACGACGGCTCGCGAAAGAAAGCCGATGCACTGGTCTTTTGCACTGGTTATTTGTACGATTTTCCTTTCCTTGACGAAAGCTCGGGTATCTTTGTCGAAGAGGGCAAATATGTTCGACTACTTCATAAACAGTTTCTCAACATCGAACATCCTACCATGGCTATTTTGAACATACCAACACCCAGTTACGGTTTTATAATGCCTCACGCCCAGGTATGATCGAGATCAAATGTTTCGTTTATGAAAATGACAACATTTCTCGGGCTTGTTAACGTTTCAGATGCAATACTTCCTCGCCGTAATACGTGGTAAGTTAACGCTACCAAGTCGCGAGAAAATGCTGAAAGACGAAGAACTTCCGCCAGGAAAACCCAAGAGTAAAGCTCATTACATGCTTGAAGAAATGTTTTCTTACTACGACGATCTCGAGTTAGCTGTTGGTGGTCATCCTTTGCCTCGTTTCTTTGAGCCTGGATTTTGGTTGTTTTACGATCAACTCATCAAGGATCCAGTACATTACAGGGAGAAAGATTTGTATATTTACGACGATGGCCGAGTCGAGTTCCATTAAAATATCTTACCTACTGTAATTTCAATGTATACACAAGTAATCCGATATCACTCCGTTTTTATCGACGTTTTTTAAATGTAGCAGCTACTCGTATTGTTGACAAAAAAACGATTATTGTCGATTTTGTGCCCGTTGCGAATGCTGGGGCGTTTCGTCGATCGTGCGTTTGCTTCCAGACGAATCGATGCACACGAGTGAGCGCGTACTTGTGCACACACGCATAAACGCGTTGTTGCATATCTTTCGACTCGACAATGTATAAAGGTAGCGATCGTCAAGTGGAAGGTGAGAGAGAGAGAGAGAGAGAGAGAGAGAGAGAGAGGAGAAGGAGGATGAGCGATGATGCCCCAAGCTGCGCCGCCTGCTTCGTAATTATACATTCTAAGAAAGGCTGAAAAATGGAAGTCCACGGCGTGCGGTGTTTCTTCGAAGCTGGTAGCCAATTTATTGGTTGAAAGCCTTTTTCATTGTACTATATCGCATACAACTTTTGCTGACGATCGATTCTTTTGAGTTTGTCGTTCATTTTTCAAACGGCGATAATTGTAACATTGACTTACATTGACGATAAGAGAAAAAAACGAGTCGACGGAAACACCAAGTCGGTTGCAACAGCCTCTCTCGCTATAAATAATCTCCGGCGTTAATACAAAAGGATGGCCCTCGACACAAAGCTTCCACTTCGTTTGTCATCTGCTACCTTTGATATAGGTGAGCAGATTTGCAAGGTTGTTTAGGAAACAAAGATACGACGTACATTATGTTTTCATGGAAATAGCATATATATTTTTCTACGTTTGCATAGAAAGAGTAATAAGACATGCAATAAATACACAAAGATTCACGAAAAAAACTGCACAAGTACATAATTATGATAATTCATTCACGCTAAAAAAGCTAAAAGGTCACTTCAACACTTTCACCAACGATAAGTATATTTACCACGCGACAACTTACCAAAAAAAAAGAAATCATAATAAAACGAACGAGAATAGAGAACGATATAAAACGACGAAAGGGAGAGATAAAGCGTGACACGCGATTGACATAAGGGCAATAGCTCGGGTTATTTACATTATTGAGTAAACGCATAAAAGTGTATACATCGATAAAATGTCTAAAATGATACGCTACAGGCGCAAAAATCGCATTAAAAAGAAAAAAAGCAAAATCGCGAACGCTCATCAAAAACTCTCGATGCTTATGCTCGGAAAATGACATAATGAATCAGTAGGAGATCGCGCGTGCGCGTACGCGACTTTCCCGAAAATTATAAAACTTTCGAGTAAAGTTGCATTTCACTCGATTACTCGCGTCGTCACACACGCGAAGGCTAATGCACCTAGTAAAATGCATTCGAAGCAGTCGAGCGAGCGATCGAGTAAACGGAAGAAAAAAACGTACTTAAAAATCTACATTGACATGTTTGAAATCTCACGTAGTACGCTCGAAATATCGTTTGTTATCGCAACTACCGTAGCTATTCATGTATCGTCCACTGTAAGATGCTCTTGACCAAGCACCAGCACGATTAGAGTAACTGTTGCAAGCAATTAGACTGTTCATACCACTTGGCCGATCGATTGGTACGCCGTTCGGTCCACCTTGAACTGCGTTTCGTGCGATCAAACTCGTGCTTTGAGAATGCGACAGACGACCGCTATCTGCTACAGATATTCGGAGATCGTCCGTAGGACCCAACTCGATGTACGGTTTTGGTACTTGTTCACAGCAACTCACGAACAAGAATGCGACTACACCCTACGGACAGAGAATCAAAGATCGATTGTTATTTACGATACGATAATTCCAATGCTGTGAAGCCTCTTACTCGGCAACTTTGCTCTACACGCGCTCACGTGTCATTTTTAACTTGAAATCTCTGGCAACGAGGATGTGGCTGTTCTCGTTATTATTAATTTTTTTACTATTTCAACGTTTGCTTCTGTGGAACAGTCGAGATATCACTTGTAAAATTCATCGAAAACCATCGCAATTGCTACCGACAACGTTTTACGATCGATTAAATTTTGATACGGATTTCACTTTTGCTGGATACAACTCGTAAACGCGAAAAACCATTGTGGTATTTGTCAATGGAGCGATCGATTGCAACGAACCATTGTGCACAATTATCAAAGCTCAAAAGGGAAAAAAATATATCGCGAAGCGACTTCGATCGTTAGCTTTATCCATTTTAGTTGTCGCTACGCAGATACTCCCCCTCCCGCCTCCTCTTTCTGTCGACATTTATCATCGGCTATTTCGCTTTGAATCATTTTTAACGCCATAAAAAAGGCTCTTATCGCGGAACCTCAGCTACTTTTAGATTTAAAAGCTCGATTCTATTGTTTGTCACTAGATTCTTTTCTCGCGATTCTTTTTTCGCCTCAAGATCCACAAATATCATTCCTATGCACGGGAGATAAACAAAAATTTGCATTATTCATGAATAGCGATCGTTTACTGAATTCGCATTTCGACTCTCATGCATTGTTAATCGCGGAAACGTGGAATAACCTATTTCAATTTTTTAATTTTTTAACATATACATCCATATCTTTTTTTTCGTTGAAAAAAACTGGAACGTCACAACAATTTCAAGCGTGACATCATTCGAGTTTCATCTTTTTAACCTTCGTCTTTTGGATAAAATGTAGTCGTTATCAACGTTATCTCCAAAAGACAACTGCTCGAATTGATTAAAAGTTACGTGCAAAAATGAAACAAACAATTTATTTCCGTCGATTGATTTCAACAGCAATTCAGCAAAGTATCGCACCAAGTCCAACCAGAACGAACCGAAAAAAAACCATGCACGTCCCTGTCGTCCATTGAAACTTACCACAATAAAGTGCAGCATAACGATAAACATTGAGGCTTGTCTAAAACCAATGCTATCGTATAAAATACCAGCAACACTCGGTCCGATAAAAGCACCAAGGGCAAAGGTACTCGTCCATAGTCCACTGATTAGTCCATACGTATCGAGATTATTTGGAAAGCCACTCGATCTGCAACGTCGATAAAACAGAGATTGAAACTCCTGTGGTACGATAACCCGATACACGCGCGAAAGACGCGAGCAGTATTAGTCAGGGGGCCGTTCAAGCAATAGTCATCGTCGAGATAAGAGATAAATGCTATTCTTCCATTTTTACGGAAATGCGATAAAATGGCCGTTTGAAAGGAGGTTTGTTTGTTGATAGTTTGCTAGCGCCATGAGTCAATCTTGTTTAGGAATTGCATCGCGATGTGTCAAATCTTGTAGATATAGCTTTAGCGTCGTTGATAAACAAATGACTTATCGTACGAACGCGCGTAACAAGATCGACCGAAATCCGTCGCGTTTTACGAACGAAACACTTACATGGCTATTCTAAGAGCATCGGTGAAACTTGCAACGAGCTGTGCCGCCATTCCCAGTCCATGAACGACGAGTCCACAGATTGTTACCCAAAGAATAGTGTCGTAGGGTATCAAAGGTGCAGGTCCAATCAAGCCGAATCCTACAACGACTAGCATGCAGCCAGCAACTGTCGCGTACTGTAGATAAAAAATATCCATCAAACTTACGACACGAGGCGTCGAATAACATTAATAATACACGATTGTCATTCTGTGCGGAGGAAAAACAAAAAGGACAATACGCACTTTGGGAGTAGCGTGCTTATCGCACAGCCAACCCCAAGCTGGAGCAGTAAGCGCGTAAGTGCCACCGTTGATGACAAACATAAGGCCCAAAACGACTGGGCTCAATTCGAATTTACGCAGATGAGGCTCCAAAGTAGCTTGGAGAAAACCGATACTCATACTCGTTACAATAATCGAAGCTGTGGCAACCATCACTCCGGGTATCTTCAGTACTTTCATGAATTTGCCTGCATAGATAAGTAGAAAGCGTTATCAAACGTGAGCTACGCAAGACACGCAAGAGCTTGATTCATACCTTCGGAGTTTTGACTTTCCACTTCGTTGTCGTGGTGGACGGGCAGTACGAATGCGGTCATTACCGCTGCGAGGAAGAGGGCGGACCCCAGTACTGCGAATGGCGTTGTGTAACCACCAATCTAACGAAATAATTCCAAAATAATCTCGTAAATACGCCACTGTCGTGTCGAACAAGACCGTGAAAAGTGCAAATTTACGAAAATAATTCACCTGGAAGAGAGCTCCTCCAACGGTGGGTCCGACGATAAGTCCAAGCCCGAAGAAAGTCTCAAGACTGGCGAACGTAGTAGCCACATTGTCAGGAAATTCCTTGGCGATAATTGCAAAACTGGCAGTGAGAAAGGCCGCGTTACCGAGGGCCTCAACTATACGAATGACGAACGAGAGCACGATAAAGGGGTAGTGACCTTCCACTTTGTCCAGTAGACCAAAGAAGATTGCGCACGTGCCCGTCGTTAAGATACCTCCGTTGAACAACAGTTTTGGGCCTATTCGATTGATCTGCAACGACAAACACAACGGTCTCGACTCGCTAATGCAACTCGTTCGAAAGATACGTCGTTAGCCAAAATGCTCGACGAACACGTAACATCTTGGAGTGTTCAAGCTGTGCTCATTCCATGCGTTGTTTGCTTATTCGCTCGATCGTTTGACGGAAGATGAAAAGGACAAAAGAAAACTTACGCGCTGCCCGTAGACCGGGCTGATGATGAAGACGACAAGCTCGAAGATGCCGAAAACAAGGCCGTACTCCGTGGCAGTTGCTCCTTTCTTCTCCGCCTGTATAACAAACAAAACGCTCAAACACGCGTTAGATCCTTTGTCTCGTGCGGTATGCAGAAAGTCATCGCGAATCGATAACGCGGACGAACGTATTCATCCGACATCCGCCAAAACTGCGATTCTTACTTTATCTTTCTAATAATCCAATCTTCGTGTACGTAAACAAACGATTCGATGCGACGTTCTCGGTGCGAGAGAGAACACGGAAAAAACATAATTAGCCGTTTGTTAACTTTTATTCGGTGTCTTCCTTTCGATCGTTGTTCGTCGACCTACGCGTGCAAGACTCGCGATAAAAGTTCGTCGCATTTAACTAGTTTTTAACGTCAATTAATAAAGTCAAGATTTCGACACTTTTAAGTTTCTTTTCGCTCGTATCTACGTTAAAATATAACAGCCGTAAGACAAGCAACATTTCGAACGTCATCTCGAAAATCTCGAGAATGTAAACAAAAATCATCGGGCACGCACTTTGAAATTGTGACGTTTCTGCAAGTTTCGCGCGTTCGTTTAATCCACTCGAAGGATAATTTGAGCACTTGACGTTTGAAAACACTCACCTCTTGTGGGTAAAAAGGTGCTTGAAGAGAAACGCAAACGGCATTAGCAAAATCGGCAATACTAATGACGATGAGAGTGAGCCATTGCCTCCTGGTAAATTGTCCCATTGTTAATTACTATTTGTTGTCTTGTTCTCTTTTTCTCACGCGCGCAACGGATACCAACAGCCAAATCGTTAAGAGATGGTTGAATGGTTATGCGCGGCGAACTACGAAGAGCGGCGTCACTTTCTGAGGGCTCGGAAACGACTCGACTGTCGAACGTCGATGGGCGACGACTGCGTGTCAGAGTTCACAGCTGATAGTCAGCGCCACGGTTCCGATTCATTATCTACGACTCGTCTCTCTCTCTCTCTCTCTCTTTCTCTCTCGACCTATTCAATCATCAACACGCGTACACAACTTTATTTGACGCTTCTAGATCTAACGTATACATACGCGCACTTGGCAATTACCGTGCGTTTGCAACGTCTAACTTGCGCGACATCAACGACATGTAAACACTCTAAGCTTGCCTTCGTTCATTCACGTATGCGGTTCGAGAGACTCGATCTGACATCTATAGCTACCCGATGCCCTTATTTCGACTTACACGCTCGTGTTCGCGCTGCGGCAGTTGCTTTTCAATCGTCAATTTTTCAATTAAATTTACGTACATTCTATACCGTTGCCGTAGCGCTATAACGATTCTATTATTATTAAACTCGTGCACGGATAATTATCCGTTTTCTAGGCTGAATAGATCGTTAAGAGGAGCCAAGTGTAAGCATCAGGCATAAATAATGAAAATTCGATGACGATATCACTAAATGGATTTTTCTTTATTTTCACAATCACTATATGTACAAGCCTCAATTGGTATACCGAGGATAGAGAATTACAGACTAAGGAGAGAGTTTGTTGATAGTTGATGCTGTAAGTCTACTTTGTTGATGCATTGCAAGTACAATAAAGATACGCCCATTCGAAAGAAATGAATAAAACGGATTATTAATAATAACTCTGATAAAAAAAACGACAATTATCAGTGAGTTTTTGTACAAAGAGAAGAAGTGTTTCTTTTTTCTTTTTTTCCAATACTGATAACCAACGCTACAATCACGTGTCGAGAAATTGACAATAATTACAGAGATATACGAGATTAATGAACGCGCAAATAATTTTCAAAAACGAAGAGAAAATAAAATATTGTACGGACACGAACGAACAATGGGTTAGATCGTTAAAAAAACGTAATCTTATTGGCGTGCGCTTACAAATGTTGAAAATAAAATAATAATCACTGATGAAACTCACTGGTTTTAACGTCCGGTGACATTGGAGAGCGTTACATCAGTCGCAAAAGGCAAAAAATTTTGGATAATTCTCTTGACGGATAGTTTTAAGAGATAACGGCAACTGCAATCTACTTGTTATACAAATCAAAATAAACACGAATATTGTAAGCTTGCGAAAGTCATAATCAAGTGGATCTCGCTCTAAAATTAGTTAAATACTTTTGTTTTAGCTAGATACTACAAACTAAGCGATTTTTACGATCAATATCGATACAAAATTTAACAAAAACACATAATTTTCGCAAAGCGACAATTTACACCAACAATGGTGAAAATTCGCTGTTTATCATTAATATACCAATGAGTTTCGACGAAAGATAGTTGACGAACGTCGACGAAAATGGAATTCTGTCGCATAGGATTAGTCGACGAAAGAGCAATGTAGACAAAACAAAAGGCATGACCCACTTAGCACACGAGATTATCAAATGAAAAAAAGTCACTACGAGTCTTTGAGCCAAACTTTCATGGGGACCTTGGTAAATGCTCCATTGAGGAAAGCCATGAAATGTTGTGCGATACTCTTGGATGCAGCAGGTCGCATCTCTTCGATAATCTCCTTAGCGTTTTGATTGAGAAATTGATTCATTGCTTGGCCGATCACGTTGTTGCCGTTTAATTGGTCCACAACACGGAAACGAGCTCTTCCTAAACTGAAATCTATCAAAAGCCGGGATATTTTCATGTACCGTATGCCGTTGTGCTTCTCCTCGACCCCTTGTACTCGTGCGATTGCCGAGACGTCGCCTGTGAAAAGGGTCGTAGAATTATTACGATGAACCAACGTACTTTGAGCGAAATCTACTCTTTGCTCTTTCTAAAATTTGCGCGTACAATTGTACCAACGATACTTGTCATCATTTGAGTCTTACGCCACGATTCGTTTTCAAATACGCATAAAAGTTATTTCAGCACTGCTACTGATTGTCGTAGTTTTTCTCGCGACTCGATAGCAACGTATAACGCGCTCGCGATTGCCAATATCATTCACAGTTGATAGCAAATAACTTTTTATTTGCTCAATTTCAAATTCAAACAACGACCGCGGACGGAAATGGTTGTACTATTTGTAAGTTAATGTAAAGCGTATAGAAACAAGTTCGACGAAACAATAGAATTATTATTCGTTATTCAGAACACGAAGTGTTGTAAACCATACCTTTCCAACGGACCGTCGATAAATATTTACAATTTTTATAGTCGAATTGAAATATTTCAAACGACGATGTTTATGAATTGAATAAATATATTACATTTGAGCATCAGAGACATTGACGATTGTATCGAAAGCGATAAAATATTTACCGAACAAAGCCCAGAAATCACCCTGACTTTGAATGGGGAAGAGCAGTACGTTCCCAACGACCTCGTAACGACCTTGAAGTTCAATTTTTGGTATCGACAGGTGTAGATCAAGCCGCAGATTTTTCAAATCCGTGCGCACTTTGTTGATGGAGTAATTACCCGGACCAAACGCAGTAATATTTGAGAATAGTGCACGAACTCTAACGGCACCTTGTCCATTTTCCATACCCAGTTCAGGAATCGTCAGTGGCTCGATTGGCGGTAAATCCAAGTCTTGTATTCCTACGGAAAGCAAGCATTTGTTTGTACAACCTATTGCAACATCATAGATTGCATTGCGAAAAACCATACAACGGAGATGTAAATCGCTACATCGGACAGACGTCAAACCAAATTACGAAACTTACGTAAAAACGAGAAGAGAGAAAATTAATCGAAGAATTACGTTTAACGGACAAGTTAGAATATAACTCACCTTTAACAAGGTACGGCCGCAGGTGGTTGAAAGCTTTTTGAATACAGGAGTCGATGGCTGGATCGGTTCGAGCACACGGTAGAATGTACTCCGCTGTAACACATGACGTTCCTTAAATTAAGCAGTACGAACCATCGAAAAAAAAAGAAATAAACAACGAAATTCGGAAGAGAAACGATATATCGAGTTTGTTGAGATTCCAACCCATGGACGTTCAAATACGTGACGTTGCTTCCGCACGACCCTTGTACGATGACTTGCGCAAAATAGCCAAGCCTTTCGCAAGGCCGATTTATGGGTACCGCCAAAGTGGACGCACACGCATATGGCCTATGGGTTGAGCTGATAGAAAGCACGGCTGGGAAAATACCTGGCTACGACCAGATCAAACGATTCGTCAGCCGCGATCTATTGATTCAGCGTTTCGCTTTTTTCGTTTCTTTTTTCGAATAATCGCTCGATTATGAAATATCACCTACTAGTGTTATGAATTCGAGCTTAACCAGTAACTTAATGATCGACTGACACACTTTGCAAAGAAAATTGTCTTCTTGACTCTGATATTAGCGAAGGAAGACGAAGGAACGATCATGTGCAAAAGTACGATGACACGACAGTTTTCCACGAAACGTCCGTTGACTAATTTTGTTATTGCGAGTATTCGCTTGCGTTTGCGTACGACTCGAAATATTGGCACGTTTTTCAATTCTTCTTTTTCACCGTTCGTACTTTCAATTATTTTCTCTCTAACCAATCTTCAAATGACAGAGCAATGCATTTCCTCAACCGACGATTTTGTTGTCACGTAATTGACGAACGGAAAATCTCAATATCAACGCGTAATATTTCAACATAGGTACCATCGTAAAAATATTACCGGTTTAACCAGTAATCATTGAACTGCAACTCGAAGAAAGGTCGTCATCGCAAAACAAGACCATAAGTTGTTTGTTTTTGTACCCAACAAAAAAAAAGCATATGACCTGGATGTACTTGACTGTCTCGACGATAATTCGAAGAGTGCAAGCAACCTTTGTTCGTCGTCCTTCAAGGACGTACCTACCTACAAGTGTGCAACAGAGATAAAAAACGGAAAGAAAAATACGCGTACAGCCGACCTTCTTTTGCAAGCTGCGCGCATTGTTTCACGCGTTTAAAGAAGAAGAAAAAAGAAGTTTTGCGATGACGTCTAACACTTTGAGACGAACGAAAGATATGATTTTAGTACGAGTTGTGTCGATAGCACACCAGATGGAAAAATACGCACACCCATATTTACGAAATAGTTTGCGCAATTTGCATCACCATTTTTTCTTATCGTTAAAATGGTGATGTGCTTTCATTGATGCTGTTACTTTTGCTGAATGCGCAGACAATCGTGCGCCCCGTCTGATAATGGTTTGGTTTTGTTTAATTTATCACAACTAATTTAGTTTGTAGTACTTTGTTTTATAAGATATTTATACGAGACCAACTTACAAGAACACTCGAAAGCGTTTATTTACTCGTCATTGTCAATTGTGGAGTACGCTTTCGTTCGTCGGACGTTTCTTTTTCTCAACGATCCTAAACAATCCTGCTTGTAGAAAGGGCCTTGAGTTCCATGCAATTGAGAAGCCAAATATTCTAGTCAAAGTAATATTTACTTTCTCGAATAAACAAAGTTTGTATTTACAATCAAGCGCATCAAGCACGAATCGTCTGTGACCGAAAAAAAATTCGAGAGTTTACGTATTATCGCTAACTGGGCTTGATAACTATAAGATCTGCGCGGAAAAAAAATTGGTAGAAATACGAGTCGATAAGTGTCTATTTATAGTTATAATTAATGAACTCGCGACAAACATAGCGTTTAATTATTTTCCCAACGATTAAGAGAAGAACAACGTATACGAGTAGTATCGACGTTTTAGAGGAACGCTCGCGTGTTTAATGATTGCGCGCGGTGAAAGGGTGCAGCACTGCGACATTTCGCAAGCCAAACTCTACGGGCTGCTGTCTTTTGGGTGTGCACAAACGAATCAGACAAGTCTCGGCATTTTCCATGCATTCTAACGAATCGTTTTCATCTGATCTTGTCGCGTCGCGACAATAAAATTGCTATAATACCGTAGCGTGAAATGACAATTTGCATAATTTTCATCGGCCATTACTCAATTAGTTATGTCAGAAAAGTACGCCTTTAACGCGAATTGTTGAGTGGCATTTCCTATACAATTTCAAGCGGAAAACCGTCGTAAAAAGCAAAAATCTCCGCCGCGGCTGAACAAAACTGATTGTGTTCTTTTTGTTTTCTTGACCCAGTTACACAGATTCGGATGTAGAGTGTAAAAGAATGTAATGGAAATGGCAAGGAATCCTTTAGCACGTTGATTTAGTTGTGAAACGTAAACACATTGATCTGTTGGTTGCGCGCGTACGGTGGGACGCTTTCACTGGCTCATCGTTCGTTCAAACTTTCTCCGTGCGTATGTGTACGCTATAGTGTAAGTTATGCAATCAACCGAATGATATAACCTTCGCCACGCCGGTTACGCCAACTCTTTCTCTCGTTTGTTCTTATCCTTGTCAAATGAGGTTTCCGATCCCACATAGGGAAGATTATCGTTCGCACCTGTTACAGGCTCGAGCATTTACATCACGAGGAACTTTTTTCCAAGTAGGTCAAATTTCGAGAGAGAAAGAGAGAGAGAGAGAGAGAGAGAGAGAGAGAGAGAGAGTTCAAGTGCAAGTATAAAAACTCCAAATTCTCCCGTAGGTGTTATCACTCGAGTGAGTTTACTACGCATCCATAGACGTCCTTGAGAACTAGAAAAAAAGAAAAAAGAAGAGAGAAAGTTGATGGCGTGCATCTAATTAGCTTCGTATTACAAAACGAGGCAACGGATTACGCGATATTCGTAGTCGGAGAGTCTCTCCCGTCAAATCGTCGCTTTCCGTTTCCGCAAGTGTACAACTATTTGCTTGCTCGCTTGCTCGCTTCGCTTGCTTACGAGGGAGTAGCGACACAGAGGCAAGCACGTATCGATGCTCTAATCTCAGATTCGGCGAAAAGTGCTCGGTAATTTAGTCTCTAGCTCGCTCGGCGCGGATGAGATCTTTCGCTACACACGGGTGTTTACCATTTCATAACTCGTCGGTCGGCATTGTATAATCCAACGCTTACAAAATTACACCTCTTTTTTTATTTATTTTTTTTATTTTTAGGAAACGTTTCTCTGTATTATACAGTTTTTGCGCTCGAACCAACGGAACAATCGCACGGATATTTCTTAATAATGGTAATTAATCTCGCGGCGGCATTGTCGAAGCGAGCGAGAGAGAAAAAAAAACAATACGACGAGAGCTCGATTAACGAACTGGGCGTCGTTGTAAAAGCAATGCTTAGTGAAACTTACGCGTGTCGAAGTCGGGTTCGTTGTCGCTGTTGGAGATGACCAGGTGCACGCTGCATACCATCAGCAATAAGCACTCTATTCTTGGCATCTTGATCGACGCTGTACGATAAGAGTCACGTCGATATCAAGGAGCAAGAGTATAATGACACTTGAGCGCGCTCTACGGCGATGACAAGCCGAATGTCTTGCTTCTTTGTCTGTACGTATACGTAGTGGGCGGGTGGGTACGCCGAGAGAGAGAGAGAGAGAGAGAGATGTGCGAGAAAGACTTGACTCGCTCTAAGTCTACAGCATATCGCGTGCTGTTGTATCACACTGCTGCTACTGCTGCTGCTGCTGTTACTGCTACTATACCGTAGAAGGGGAACCCGGCTCAACTCAACTTTACGTCGTTATATTACGAACGAGAGGGTAAACGAGCGAACGCTCGCCGCTGCCTCTGATCCAACTAAAGTCAGGCCCACATTGCTTGTCAGTCTTATAAACCAAACCGCTAAGGCCCCTTCTCCTTGGTTGATTCGCTCTAAGATTCCCAAACGACCAACTTACTATACAACAGCTTGTATTTCTTCTTTCTTTTATCAAAACTAATATTCGCGTCTATTCTCTTTGTCCATAGAGCAGGTGAGATAACATGATTTACGGATCGAGGAAGCGACTTTAAACGAGGCGAGACTTCGGAATCGGTTATACTACAACGCGCGCGCGCGCGATATTTTTGTTTCTTTTCCATTGACTTGCCCATGAATTCTTAACCAAGCATTGTCCCGAATTCGGCAATAGCCGTATGATCGTACAACGCACGCCAAAATACCAGTGCGACAACGTTTGCATTCTGATGGGCATAAATATATGTACATTATACGATGCAATAACGAAAGGGAGAGTTAGAAAATGGACGTGAAGGACGACGAGTGCGCAGGATAAGGAATACACCTATCTTGTCGAATGATACGTTTGGTGGATGACTCGATAAATGCAACTCATTCTTATGTTTCACGAATGCGCGTACGACATTGAAACGTTTCGGAGTTTTCGACTCGACGACTGATAGGATATCTAGTGGGCTACGCATATTTCCAATTGAAAAGCACGATTGATATACACAGTCTTATTTTTGATAAATAACGTAGTTTCGACAAATAATTAAAGCCAATTGCAGAATCATTACAGGAAAATACCTAGCCGTAGAGGACAAAAAAATCAATCGGTTTGCATTGAAAAATTAAGCTACAACGCTACTTCAGTACAGTGGTGTCATTACACTTGATTGGTCCGCAATTTTCTCAGAATTGAAGTTTCGTTGTACGAAAGAACGATGGGCCGATTAAAGCAATATTAACATTTGCGACTGAAATGTGCCAAAACAACGTTATATCGATTATCACGATAATACACGTTTCTTTCCTTGTAGCTTAATAGGTGATTCGACCTAAGAGACGGTTATCGAGAGTGGATGATCTAATAACCAATCTCTTCACGTTCGTTTATGCAAATAATACGCCTCGCCTATTTCAAGAAGAACTAACAGACAGAAAATGGTTGTTAGTTTTTTTTTCGTACAACACATCCAATAGAACACGACACGATTACGCTCAATGGGGCAACGGTAAACGTGCTTTTACTCCAAAAAATTACGAGAAATAGCTAGCGAATGATCCTTTTCTACCTCTTTTCAACATCTCGAGTTTATCGGTTAAACATTCGAATGATCATCAACGTCCATAATTCATAGCTCGCTTTGGCAGTGTTTTTGGAGGAATTTTATCAGCTACTTCCTCGTCGATTACTCAATACATGCAAATTTCGTTCGGTTTATCGAAGTTGAGTCGTTTTAAAATCGACGATGACATTCTACGAATAAAAATGCAGTTTTTTCACACGTATCTTGACTCGTATCTTGACGCGCAGAAAAATACAAACACAATGTCAACAAGCGGAAAAAAAACGCAAAACTGTATTTGTCGTTCCATCACGCAAGCTACTCATGGATTGTTTCGCGTCGAAAGAACCCATCTTCTAGAACTTTACCATGAAAGATGCAACCGGCGTTTAAAAAATGTAAAACGTACATCACGATAACTACCACTTGTCAATCGCGTAAGATGTGACTTTGTCCCTCGCAACACACCACGGACGTACGCGCACATGTACAACAACGCACGAGAGTTGCAGTGAAGGCTTGGAAAAACCATCGCTCCAGCGATATCTCGAATACCGATCGTGCGTACGTATATATAATTTGAACGGCCTTTAACGCGCATTGCACCTCGTTAAACACGTTACAACGATGCATCGCGCCAATTTACGTTTGGCGGTTCGTCTACAAAACCCGCAAAAACAGAGTCGGTGGCTAGGCTCGATGTAAACAACGACTTGTTTTTCTCTCTCTCTCTCTCTCTCTCTTTCTTGATCGGGCTATTCGCGATATACGCATCCTACTCGCGTGCTCACGCCTATACGTACGCGCATTGCGCCGTGAACTTTTAAGTAGCCGTACGCAAGTCGTGTCACGCGGTCGAACGTGTAGCGCAACAGCTTTTGCATATACGCGCGAAAGAGCAAGCGGCCGTCGTGCCAGAGGTAGTTCATTCAAAAAAGTCTTACTTACTTCATCGGAAAACGAGTCCCGCTGGCTTTTTATCGTCGTCGTGTTTACCACACTTGTGCGTGTGCACGCTCACACACCCACGCGCGTAAATTATCCGTTGGAAAGGAATTTCAGACGTCGAAAATAGAAATCTAGTTAAAGATAACAGTTCGAGGACTTTTAAGAACAAACGTTCGCGCAAATATGCACGAATAAAGACACACGAGGAATCTCTGTTGGGTCGCGTAACTCATTATTCAAGTTTCAAGTAAATTGCGTGGCTCCGCGTCTCGTTGTTATTCGACGAGTCCGCTGGTCGGCAACGACGACAAACATTGAAAGAAGAACAAAAGCGCACTTTACGCCGGTTTCCCCGATTATCTCCATTGATATATCGAAGTAAGCGCTTACTTCGTTCAAACGAAATTACTCGAGCACGTTTCATTTTTTCCGGCCATTGCGTATTATTAGATAATTCGGAATTTATAATCGAAAGTTCGTTCTACTTTTCACGCTGCGATGCACGCACCAGTTTTACAATTCCCCTTTTCATAAAGATCGACTAACCTAGCGTTGTTCATTGAGAAATATTAACCCGGCGGCAATCGATTAATCCCTCGGCATTGTTTTCGACGAAACTTACACGAACGATTTTGGCAAAAAATTCGATTGATTCGGAGAAAGAATAGGAACAAAAACATTTCTTACGAAACTTTTGAAATATCGCAATGAACTTTTGTTTCGGATAAGCGCACTTTTATAAGTGTACACGGTCGATTATGCGGTGTGGTATACAGAACAAGGACGTACCAATGAAAATGTAGCAATGGGTTGAGAGTGCGTAATTCGCGAATATCGACTATTCGATTCAGATGTGTACCTGCGCTCGCGCCTGCAGAGCCGATTACTAAATATACGTCGGTGTAAGAGTCAGTCGCACCTGTCGTACGATAAACGAACCGACGGATGAGTACGCGACTTTGAGGTTGCCAAGGGGATTTGGGATTTGGGTTATTAAAACACGTAACGGCAGCGCAAAGTCAACGTAACGCTTGGGCGTTGACTCGTGTAATTTGTATTGCTCACGTTGCTTTCTGCTAAATTACCTTTTATTAAGTATGATCATACACAAAATTCGCTTTTACAAATAAAAAATTCGAATATAAAAGTAGAAAATGCAATACAAGCTTCAAACGTACAATCAACGTGGCGAATGTACTTGTCGTTTTGTTGAATATTTACGGTGGCAGCAGAGTATCAAGAGGATACTTGGCATAAATTTTGTTGGAAAAATTCTTAAACAATCCGGAAACGGTATCTTCTAAGCCAGGTTTGATTTCAGCAGCGACAGTTTTCCAATTGTCGTTGAGGAACAAATTCATCGCGTCAGCGAGAGTTTCGTCGCCGTTGAACAGATTCTCGAGGTGAATGCTTGCGTGGCCAACGTCAAAATCGCAATAAAACTCGAGCACGCGAAAATGCGTTTTCCTCGTATTACGATCCTGATAGTGTTCACCCTGGATTGTCGTAATAACGTCTATATCAGTGTAGTTACCCAATGCACGCCCGTGACCCATAATCGGCAACATGAGAATTTTCCCCTCCATCGTGTAATCGGCTTGCATTTCCAAACGAGGGATGTAAAGCTTCAACCGGATACGTGATTTATCCAAGTCAAGCCTGTGCAAACAAAGAAAAGATAGTTTTCCGCCGATTTTCAACGATTTTCCCAAATAATTTTCAATAATTCAACGAACAATCCGACCGTCGTTTACGAGTAAATAACGACAACAGCAACAGGCTGACGGAGAAAAATGGCGAAGAAAGAAAATAGCTTACTTGACACTTTTGAGTATGAATTCGGTGCCACCCCATACTTTGATGTTGGAATAACTCGAGCTAACCGATACAGGTCCAGACGCTTGACTTAGCTCGATCTCTGGTACGTTTAACGGTTCGCACGGTGGAATATGCAATGCAGGAATTCCTGATTTCAAATACGGTCGAAGTGACTCGACACTGTGCTTCACGCATTCGTTCAAATGAGGATCGCTTCGACGACATATTCTCAAAAACGAAGCTGCCACCGAGAGAAATTAACAAATAAGTTATACTCGTCGATAATCATGTGTAAATATACTCACGTATGTCGGGTTGAGCAGCTTGAGTGCAAACATCGAAAATTGCAATAGCGAAAGCAACGTAAAACGCGATCGTCCGTGCGTTGAACATCGTGACGGCGAATAAACTAATACTCCTTTTGTCTCTCTCTCTCTCTCTCTCTCACGCACACACACACTCTCTCTCTCTCTCTCTGGTCGAAATTTCTCTTGGATGAAAGCAAACTGCAGCGTCAGCCGTCGCTGACGTTCGCATTTTTGATTTGTTGATTGTTGCAATTATTCAATAAATAAGCACGCACAGGTAACATATTGACACGACAGGCTGTTTGTCATTGGCTAAAAATTCGGGACAGAGCTTAATCATCGCTTTTTTATTTGTTCTTCTTCTGATGGCGCGAGAAAACAATTGCGTCAGATTACATCGTAAAACAGCGAAAAGGCACGGAATAATTAAGAACGTTTGGTGTACCTTGAAATTACGTTCTATTCTTATACTTTAGAGCTCCAGATCAGTTGACTGCTACCGACGGGGCTTCGGAAAAAAGAAAAAACGATTAAAACGGCGTCATCGATCGACCCACTTTGCACAATGCCTATTCGCAACGTACACAAACGTAATGATTGATTTAGCCACTTTGTTCGCTGAGTAAAAGAAATATTTAAAAATAAACAATGGAGAATACAGTGCAAAAGTAACAAGCGTAATCCACGAAAAAAGCTCGCTTACGTCAACGATGATGCACTCGCGTCTATCAATGTTCAAATGACAAATGATCGTGTCGATTCTATCGATAGTCCTGACGAAAAGCTTGCCATATTGTCACGACCATTGGCCATTGATTGCTTGTACACGGAAGTGACAACCGCGTGATAAGCATTCTGTAGGTGTCACCAAAAGAAAGTTGCAAAGGCATCAAATTGTGATGGATTAGAAAGGTCAATATGTAGCGCGTAACAACCTTGCCCCCCATTGTAGCTCGCTTAAGACAAACACACGACAACGTTAAGGAAATCGCCCGTAGAACACACACGGTCTGACTAATATAAGGCCTAGAGCTAACGCTCGCGGTACATGAACATTTGTCTAAGTGACGCCATGGCCCAGATCGCTATACGAACGCCCTTCCACGATTTACTATAAAAACTGCAGTGGGTCCATTTGATTTTTGCATTCGCGCGACTCTCCGTCCCGCGTGAACTCGACGATCAATTCTCTGTTTTTATTTTGTGTTTGTTTTCCATCGTAGTTTTTAGCAAACGTAAGTGTTTACCAAGTAACGTCGCGATTACGGCAGCATCCATTGATCTCGCAGGATTATACAATTGACTTTAATGTGCCTCGCGATCAGTTGTACCACACTACTCGTCCGTCTGATCGTCTACTTAAATTAATAAACTGATCTTCTATAAGCCCCTACTCTGCTAAGAAGTGAAGAGCGTCGAGTATCGATCAAATTCACTTAAAGACTGATTTTAAAAAATTCTTATTAAGATAACGTAACAGACGCTGTATTTTTTAAGAAAATGAAGTTAATAACGATAGTTTTGTGCATCGCGTTGGCAAATTACGCCAACTCGGGCCTTCTCGAGATGTCCCAAGAACTGTGGTCACGAGTACTCAACGGCGGCTTTCGTCGACTGGGTAAACTAGACCCTCTGCGCATACCTGTAATCAAAGTCGACCAGTCCGAGGGTGATACGAGTTATCGAGTGCTGTTGCGTAACCTCGAGGTTACTGGATTAAATAATTCAAAAATCGACAGTGTACATATCGCGCATGGAAAGCTGAATGCCAATCTCAGTGATAACGAAGCTGGTTACGTCAGTTATAACGAGGCAAGTGACATAGACTCGATCAGATACAGATTCCACACGTTGATCAAGGAACCAAAATCCAACAGCGAGGATAGAGATTTGAGCGACAACGAGCGATTTGACCAATTCATGTTGTACGATCCTGCCGAAGTTAAAGTTGCAAATGAAGATGATCCGGCGAAAGCTGGTACGCAGGATGAGCAGAGTCGAAGATACTATAATAATAATGGTCCGTCTTCCAACGTTAGAAGAGGATACTCTCAACAGCAAGGAGAAGACACAGTCTTTCAACTTTACCATCAACCCAATGATGGAAACATAAGAGTTATGATGAATGTTAGTATTGTACTGCCTTTAATAATCTCATTGAACATTCTCGTCACTGTCATCATCACTTAAACATTCCGAATCATAACGAGCTTTCTGTTTTCTCGTTGAATCAGCCAACATCGAAAACTCCGTCACAATTTCGTGTTGTCTACACTCACAATACTCAGGGTAACCTTCCCCGACCATGCATAGGCGCCTGCAAACCTAGTTACGCGTCTAACGTACGATCAGGAGTTAAAAATTACCCATCGCAACCTCAACAATATCCATACGGAGGTCAAACGAGATATCATCAAGGCCGAGTCGAGTATAACGAGCAAACCAGCACCCCTGCGTATGAAATTAACACTCAGTTTAGAACCGAACAACCTTACTTTGGAGTTAAAGGCGGCCAAAAAGGAGGAATACAGTACTCGGCTAATTTTGGTGGCAGCTCTCAATCGTCTGAGCAAAGACCGAATCAGTTTTCAATTAAAGGTGGCAACTCTGAATTGAGTTATAACGGCAACTACAAGACTGGACCATTTGCCGTTCATACTCAACGTGAACAGAATTACGAAACTACTGCACAACCTCAACCGCACAATCAATTCTCCGTTAAGGAAAGTTCTGGATCTGGACTGAGCTACTCTTTAGATTACAAGAAAGGTCCATTATCGATTCAAAGTCAAAGCGGTGAGGGATATGGAACTACCGGCTATCCGGAAAATCAATACTTTGGTTACTCCACGACCGGTTACACCAGAAATCACAACTTTGAAAGCAATGCTCCATCACCAAATCAATTTGAAGTCAACAAAGGCTCAGGAGCTGGAGTGAATTACGCGTTTGACTACGGGAAGGATTCAGTTGTCACTCCGAGTCATAGCGACGACGGTTACACTGCGACTAGACGACCAGAAGGTCAATACTACTCGAGCAAAGGTATCAGCACAACCAATCAACCCCAAAATCAATTTTCCATCAAAGGAGGCAGTTCTGGAATAGACTACTCTGGTCGCCACAAGGATGGACCATTGTCTATTCACGTCCAAAGTGGTAATGATTATGGTAGCACTGGACAACCGCAAGATCAGTATTCCGTGAAAGGTAACAATCAGGGTGTCAAATACGTTGGTCATTATCCGAGCAATAGTGGATCTGGACCTTATGGACAGCATCAAAATCCATTTTTCGTCAAGGATAAAAATCAGTACGGAATACAGAATGGAGCAAATTATAGGCCAGTATCGAGCAGCCATGATGTCAAAGCTCAACTAGGAGGGGCTAAACTTTCAACTGACTATTTCGCAGTTAATTATTCGGGTAATTCGGGTAATTACAATAATGGAGAGTTCTCGCTACAAAGTGGAAATCAAAGGTATAGATGAACATTAAAAATAACGTATTGGGAGATTGTTTAATACTTGAAAATTGTGTCGATTAGGGATCAAATGATAAACCGAGCGTACCAGACAACGAGGTACACCGAAGCGACAACGCCGCAATACTTTGAAGAGTTTGAACCGTACAAATCTCCTCTGATACGATTGGAAAAACAGCCCAGCTACGTTGACATTGTATACGCGTCTCCCGGAAAGCCAGAAACTCAACTACGATCTAGAAAATTACAAGTTGATTCCGAGAGCGATCCACGACGGGTTGTCTTTGAGGTACGAGTTGTAAATTGATTAAAAATAAATAGAAAAATACGAGATTTTTTTTCGTTTAGGAGTACAAATCGAGCGAAGGTTATGCAACCTACAATTACACGACAGGTAAGCCACTGAATTATGGTAACGACGCAACCCAATTTGCCACGGACACACATCGTATTAAAGATCTTCTGAGATACGCTAAGGCATATCAAGAAGAGCAAGGCTATTACGAGGAAGGCATGGAATTGGTCTATCATTTCGGTAACCTATCGAACGATAGCAAGATCAACGAGACTCTGAGCCGCACAAAGCGTCATCACAAAAACGACAACGGCGAGGTAATTCATCGGCTTGATATAATTATAGAAAGCGCGCTTGTTTTATCAAAACAAATCAACGCGAAGCGGCTGTTGATGAAGTGTGCAATAAAACGAAGGCGCGCTTACTCGCGCGTGGCACTCGCAACCTCCTTAATTATTGTTGTATTATTTCCTCACGCAAAATTGCAAAACTTTGATGCTTATTGTGTACGTTTTTTTGTGTTCTATCGATAGCAAGATGACCTGATGCACGTGGTGGTGAGGCTACGCATACCTCAGTTGGGTGTCAAGTCAAACTACGCGCTGATGGGTAAAGTCGGACGTAGACAACTGAGAGGTGGTGGTATTCTCAGTGGAAACTTCAGTGAGTAAAGCGATATCTACTCCACTTACGTAATTTTGCTCGCTTGTTAAACAAACAAGAAAACCTAACGCGCGTAACGTCTACCTGCGTTGCACAAACTTTCTTGTATTCGAATCGTTGTCGCGTCCGTGGCTTCGTTGTATTTATCTAGTTTGTTGCTTTTTCACCTATATTCTGAACTTTTCATCGTGCACGTAACGTGATTGATTAAAGCACCGCAGTATCGATTTAATTTGTCGTTTTATTTCGAAATTCACTACACAATACGTAATTAAGAACCACTTAAAGATTTTGTGCGATTCTTTTGCTTAGCCGATGTGACAGCTGACTTTAGCGTCGAGTTGAAGAGGATGGATAACAAGACGATCATCGTACGAGCTGCACGAGCCAAACTTGTATCGAAAGAGCGCAAATTACAATTACAAGACATGGATGAAAATGGACCAATTAGTAGTATACTATCTCACGGTAATCGCATGCACCGTTCAAGTAGACTAGTTAAAAGGAGCGAAGTACGTCATTTATTACGTGACATCATAAATCGAAGCGAATCTCGGCACTATAAGTAGCTCGTACGATAATGAGACGTACGTCCAATATTGAGTTTAACGTGGCGCAGTTATTACAGTAGCATAGCGCAATTATGTAAACGGAAAATACGTCGGTTACGCACTCATAATTCGCTCTTCTCGCGTAATACACATAAAAGTACACGCAAGTTTGTTGAAAGATTCGCTCGTTCCTTTACGAAAGTATACGGAATTTTTTTGTTGATTTCCGTGAGAACAAAAAGAAACAAACCACCTGTCGTAAGAAGGAAACTTCTTACTTGTTGCATTTGAAACAATTCCCTAGTAAACGGTTTGGTTTTTATTACTCTGCCGACGAAATTAATCAGCCGAATGGCCATGAATATCCCTAGAAATAATCAAATCGACGAGTCATTTTTCGCAACAGTCCATAAAATTGAGTTCGTGTAATTTTCCTTTCGCAGGTTTGATGGCCGCAGAAGCGGTTGCCGCGATGATCGCCGATGACTTGGCAACTAAAGCCCTCAACGAGGATAACAATGCCGAGACGATGATTTACAAAATGTATAAAAATCTGCCAGTACTCGAGAAGTCGTAACCAGTAACAATGCACGCTTGTCTTTCCTTGTAGTTCGAAAGGATGTATTACGATCTAAGAGATATCTGTAAGAATTCGTTTGTCGTGGATGTGTTCGTGTATTTATTTGCCATTTTCTTCATCGACCTTTCCAAGCGAGTATCGTAACTCAGCGCTATTGAACTCTATTCTTCGTATTTTTTCTCCCAAGCCAATTAATTGGATAATTAAACGAGATCGTTTTTTCTTTCGCTCGACACTCTATTTTTTATGGCAGCCATTACCCTACATTCCATTCCGATGTTCAGTGCTTTGCAAAGTAATTAAAAAGGGCACGTGAGATCATTGGGAAAAATGAATAATTCATCGCAAAACTCTGACTTACAAGTAAATTACGGAGATCATCGATCGACTAGCAATACACGCGTTGATTGAGCGTAGGTCGTTGCATAAAACGATTACATAAAAAATATCGATCTAGCTGTCCACAGAAACGCTCAACGAGGTGACATATTAAATGCTTAATCAGAGAGTAATACTCCGTACGAAAGTAGCTATTGAAAAAGAAAATAAAACTCATTTCGAAATGAAAAGTCATAATAAATCTCGACTCTTATTATGAAATAAAATATGTTAAAACCAACGCATTTTGCGCAACAAAGCTTTGCCAGTTGACGAAAAACCAGTTTTCTTCAATTTGAGCTTTCTAACATAAAAATAAATTTGCCATTATTTTTCCAAACGAACTGTCTAAGATTTCATTGAAAAACTTCGCGCAACAACCTCAAAATAGAATCGTACAAGATGTTATCACCGAGTAGCAGTACAATAAACTGAAACATCGTTAACACGGAGCGTTGGACAGATTCAATAAAACTTGCGTAAGAGAGGCGAAGAGCAGAGACGAAAGAAAAATGTCACGCGATGCTCAGCAATTAAACGCAATCAATTTTCACGCAAAGCCCTCTACGCATCCGGTGCACGAAGGTCGAGCGGAAGGATTTCCATAAACGAGGACGTCGCTGTATATCTTCGCCAGAGCACAGGCGTCACGTCCCTGACACGAGAATCAGTCTAGCGTGATAGGTGATCGAAGGGAGTACACGAGAGAGAGAGAGAGAGAGAGAGAGAGAGAGAGAAATAGTGGGGCTGGTCATGTCGCGTCGACGACTTGGTCGGAGAAAGTGCAGCTTTAGTTTATATATATACGCTGATGGCAGGACCATAGTGAGCATTTTCGCACTGAGTACGTACGCGAACAGTTCTTTGGTTGTTTGTCTATCATCATGATCGGCTATTACTCTTTGACAGTACTCTGTCTTGCGCAACTTTCTTTTGCCAAGCTACGTAAGTCTTTATCTCTTTATTTTGCTTTGATCGTGCCTGTATACGGATTACTTCATTTTCATACTTGTATACTTATGATTAACTTTTCATCTACAATTTTCATATACAATTATAGAAGTCAATTACAAATCGATAATTATATGCCGGGAATTGAGATTTTTATTGAATTTATTTTCACAGTAACCCCCTCGGTAGTAAAAGAACTCAATGGACTTCTATTTCTATTCTATGAAATATCTACGAGTACGTTATCAAAATAATATACGAATGTACATTTTGACAGACAAAAAAAATGTTAACAAAGCGCATAAATGATCCAGGTTGAAACTGATTGACATCCGATAAAATAAAAACTCGCAAATGTCCGTCGAAAGAAACGACATAATCGTTCAAAAGTGCCCGTAAAAAGGTAATAGGCTACGAGAAAAACTGAGCTATAAACAACCGTTTATTGTGCTTTGACTTTCTAAAGCGAACCGTTGAATGGCTCGCGTGTAAAGACATCTATAAACGAAGTGAATCGTAAAATTGTAATAATCAATGAACCGGCGCTTGGTATTTAAAAGGAAACGAGGAAAAAGTTCGGCTTACCTTCACTTTCTACGGGCGGTATACACGCGCACCACTTTCGATTTTCAATCGGGCGACGCTCCTTCTCGTGTATGTATACGTATCGTTACACCTTACCTGTCCCCCTCTCGGAGACACGCACGCGATCCACCTCCGATGATTCACTCGATGCTCACATGTCGTTGATTACCTCGATGTTCGATGCTCGAGAGCTATCGATACAGATGGATTTCTCTTAATTTTTTGTTTCTTCCCTATGATTCGTTATTTGAACGAAAGTGCCTTTTCGTTGTTTAAGTTTTTAACTGAAACGTTGTTTTTTTCGCACGACGAACAATAACTCGACCGTTTTGGGTACCCTCTTCAAAAAAATTGAAAAGGTTTTTTCATACGCGACGCGAATCGATACCTTGTACTTGTTCGTATCAAGGATATTGAGCCTTATTATAACCCAATGATATAACGTGCTGAATCTGCGTTATTAACTTATACGACAAAGAAGATATCGTTGTAATATTACTACGGATAAAGATAGCCACCTATAAATAAGAAAAAACACGCGAGAGACTATACAAATCACTCGACAATCGATTGTAATTAATTACCAGCACCTGGCGTATCAACATGTCCAAAGTCAGAGCCGAACGACTTCAACAAATGCGTACTCAAGCAACTGGAGAATCTCACGCCGTTCCTTGCCAAAGGTATACCAGCGATGAAGTTACCAGCCCTCGATCCTTTGTTTCTGCCGTCGTTGAGCATCGATCGTAATCTCGAAGCCCTCAAAATCAAAGCCAATATGAGTCAAATTCAAGTGTTTGGTGCGTCCAACTATCTCGTCGACGAAATCGATGCCAAACCTGAGCAATTGGGCGTCTACCTCAAGATTCATCTACCCGAGGTTCATGTCAAGGGTAACTACGATGTCCAGGGAAGATTGTTGCTTCTACCTCTCAGTGGAGCCGGCAGTTTTAAGGGCAACTTTAGTGAGTATCTACTCGTGAGTGTCCAAAACATCGATAGATCGATCTATCGGGCGTGTTGCGGAGAAAGCGGAGCTACCAGTCGAACCTCATTGAGTAACGTAGGAAGTCGACTTGTTCTGCTTAGAGGACAGCTTATTCTTTCGTTATCTAACCCACCTTACATTCTCGATATCTTGTGGTTTCTTCTTTTCAAGCTTTTTCGCGTCGGCTAATCGTTCATACGAACAGGCTCGAGTCATTAGCGAGAAAAAAACAGACGGTCTATCGATCGAGGCGAATCGATTGTTCGCAAATGGCATTACGCGATCTCGTGATATTGCAACGAATGTGAATTTGCTTATTTTGCTTTTCTTCGTAGCCAATACCGAAGTCCGGGTTAGCGCTCGTGCAAAGGCGGTGACTGACAAGAACGGCGTAAAACGCATTGAGCTCGACAAGCTCCAGACGAAAATTCGAGTTGGAGATGGCAACATCAGGCTCAAGGCACCACCTGCTCATACGCTTACGGGTAAGCAATGCCTTTTGATAAAAAAATACCTAAAAAACGATATTACAAAGAAAAGAAGGCGAACGTATCGTGTTTCATAAACATTTGCAAGCAATTCTTTATCGATAATTACTGTAATTTGAAAATCGATTGGAAAATTTTTAGAATTTAAGAACATTTAATGGCAGGTGTTTGAAAATGCAAACAAAGCAATTGCTACGTCCAAGAAATCTCGGAAAAAAATTATCTCTGAATCGCGTAATGTACAACAATTTTAATTCTCTTCTAAGTGTATAGTAATAGCAGCAACTTTATTGTCTCGTAAAACAGCACATCATCACTCATAATAACTACAAGTGCGTTGACAGTCTGAAAAATGAGAGAGTTGATTTTTCCTTATCAATTAGCGGAATGCACGTTGAAAAAATCGTAATGCCATCAATCCTGTCTTTTTATTGTTTTCTTTGAATTTCGTTTCAGCCGACGCAGCCGCGACGTTCTTCAACTCTAATCCCAGACTAGTCCTCGACATTGCCAGTCCTATAATCGAAGACACAGCTGCAACTGTCAGTAGAGCACTGGTTACAAGGGCACTGAGCGTTTTCTCCAAAGACGAATTAGTACCTTTCTAATTCACACTGTTACCTGCGTTTTGTTACGTTTACTCAATGTTAATCGTTAGTTTTCCTTTGTCGCGGTCATTTTTCATTCCATTTAATCAAGACAGTAGTACGATAGTCCGTAGCAAGACGGTACGTCTGGTCGTTCGAACGAGCATTTGCGTCGATATTAAATTATTAATTATTGCTTTCTACATCTTTTGTGCGTATGAATGGTAGACTAAAAATAACGTGGAGTCGTTTCTTTTGACGATTTGCTTTATTATCGAAATCATTCAAATTTTGTTACACAAATGTATAAATGTAATAAAAAAAGAGGGAGAGAGAAGGAAGGTCCCGCAACCGGTAAAAGAAACAGCTCCGGGTGGATTAGTGGGCGAAGAACGATTTTTCGTCACGTAACAACAGCCAAGTTTAACAAATGTCGACGAAAAACTGAATAAATGTGTTGTATTGTTACTGTCGATGCATACGACTTATTCATGATGTAACCGACCATCCCCAAACTTGTTACGCACGGTAACAAACAAAACAAAACGAAAAGTACACGGTCATGCGATACGTCGACGAGAGAACGACCACGCGAGTGCGAATTCGAAGATTTGCAATATTTCACTAATCTTTGGGAAACAACTCGTCGTACGTGAACGTTTCTGTGATTTTATTCGCTACATTTGTAAAGAGGTCTGACAATGACGACTCCAAAACTGGTCTAAGCTCGTCGAGAAATATAGCGCTGTTCGCGTTCAATATCTCATTACTGGCAGGTCCTGAAATTGAAAGTTAACGACGTTAGTCATCCAGTTGTTGATCGTGTCAATGTCAAACACGTGACAATAAACATACGTATGCCACTCAAATCAAATGTTTGACCAATTTTTTAATTATACATAGTAATCAGGCTTCCTGCCTACTATTCGACGATAATTAAAACATCGTTTGCGAACGACTGTTCGAGACAATCAGTCGCGAATTGAATAGATGTATTACGAAGAGATCGTTGACCGGACTACGGCCCAAACAACGATTCTCCCACTACGTCAATGAGTCAAAATTGAGAATTTGTTTTCATTACTTCGATAACAGTTCGGATGTCGATAAAATGTGAGAACACGTCACGAGTTTTTTTCGTTTTCAGATGTCGGTTCGTCGTGTTTTACCAAATCACAACGTGCTTGTCGTATAAACAATCAAGTATCAATGATTCACCTAGAATAGGATCTCCGCCAAAGAGATTGCTGAGATAGACTTTAGCGCTGCCAATGGTTATCGCCAATTTCATGGGTTCGAAATTAAGATAAACGTCGTTATTACGGAACACTTTGCGAGCACGTAGCACTACGTCCGACTCGTAGCCAGCTAAAAAACAATAAACGACCCGTTCATTTCCTTATGGTGGTTTCTTCAATTTTGTGTGTGCATTTGATTAACAAGTGTAGATTTACAAAGAACCTTGATCAAAAGTAACCCTGTGGCAAAAGTAAAAGTGACTTACTAAAGTTTCCGTTAAGATCTCCACTTCCTCGAAGCCTCAAAAGCAGCAACCTTGCGTCAATCGAGTATTTCCCCTTGAAGTGCAATTTGCCAAAACTGACGCGGAACGTGAACTTGACGTCGTCGACATCGGCCTTCAGATCCCGTACTTTAAACGACGACGGTCCAAATACCTGGACAAATTTGATTTATTAATTGACGAAACAACTTTGTCGATCTATCGTGCCCGACTCGCGCAACAGCGGTCAAGTACGTGGTTTTTTTTCTTCGGATCGACCTACGTAGAGCGTTCACGCTGAAATATCTTTGGATCGGTTGAAAATGCTCGACTCAGTTGTGACGCAGACCAGAATTTCTGCTAAACGCAAATCTTACAAGTTGGACAATCGACGCACGTACGCCGTTAAACGCTATTAAAGTAGGACTGTTATCGTCGTTGACCCATACTCGTGTGCGATTATTTGTTCGCGCTATCACCTTACGCGCGTAGGATTAATATTGACGAGTATTTAAATGTTGTTCAAACCCATTGCTGGAAATGACGTTTGTATCGTTATTTTCTTTTTCGTTATATGCAAATAAAATATCGAACGATATTTTTACACAAAAAGGCAGTACCTTATGTTTAAATGCAACTTGACGTCCTGTCATAAATTCTATGCAAATCAATGCAAACTAACCGGCTCGACAAACCAGCTCTTTTTCTGCCCAAGCAGTGTTACACACCGACGTTACATCTCGATAGATACGAGCATGAGATTCGAAAAAAGAGTAGCGTTGAAATTCATTTGCGAATTCGTTTGCTTTTCACGCTTGAATTGCACTATTCTGAGGGACGTTAGTTAATCTCTATGTCGTTCACGGAAGGAAAGCAACCAACTTGAGGAAATATCCGAAAAAAAAGTTGCAACCAGTCAAAACGATCGAAACGTCGCGTGAGAAATGTCATGTTGAACATGTTTGTAAGAGATCAAATAAACATTATTTGCAATGCTAATGTACGTAAATTAATCTTATCTTGTGTCGTGTTTCACACGTATTATATCATTTTTTTGTCTATTGAAAGAGCATTCTTGAGGGCGCTCAAAAAGATAATACGAATGTGCCTCGCGACGAAGAAAACAGAATAGAAATAGCAATAACAATCGAATACCTGAAGTCCAGTAACGTTAATGTCGAGACGCGCTCCAGTGGGACCACGCAACAGTCTTATCTGTTCCAAGTTGAGAGGCTCGATGGCAGGCGCATCCAGTTCGGGAATTCCTTCGGACAACTTTGGCCGTAGTAGCTCGATCGAATTCGCGATGCACGCGTTGATGTTGGGGTCGGTTCTTTTGCAGACTTTTATGTAGGGCGCTGTATCCAAAGCGCAATTTCTTCGTGTTATTTATTTCAGTTTACGTACTAGTTTATTATGCGTCTGAATTCGGAAGATCGAGCAAAGAAAGTATTGAAACCTGCCGATCGAAATTTGTGGACTACTTGTTTGGGGAATCGTTTAAAAAAAGTAATGCCAATTAAATAATATAAAAAAAACGTTTTTATTTTGTTTAAAAAAAAAGGAAGAAGAAGAAATATCTAGTTCAAGTCTTTCGAGTAGGGTAATCTCATGTTGCATACAAGCGATCTTCGTGAAAAATGTCGCAAGTGGAGTTTCATACAGTGAGCAATTGCCTCTGAACATTTAACCTAAGATTGTATAATAAATTTTGCGGTAAAAGTTGGCGCGCGTTTAGCAATAATGGCTTTGCTAACTTTTGCGCGTAACGTGTAATTCATAGAAGTAAAGCTGATAATTTCGACATGATTCTTGTTTTTTCTTTTTTTCTTCTTCTTTAACGAGAAACGATTGCACGGTACAAAAATTGCAAAAAAAATAAGTTCTACTTCTATCCTATTGAGTATTTACACGAATAATAAAACAAGTAATACACAGCGTCGTTACGACGCTCCACTCAATCGTCGCGAATACATTCGAGACGGAAAAAGCAACTTAAAACGAAACTTACACGAAGATTATGTACAAAAAAAATGTAAAAACCAAAAAAAACGAAGGTTGAATTGTCTTGGTAATCGGTTACTCGGTAAAGACATGAAGGAGAAAAGCGACAAGCAATAGCAGGAGCACGTGAAAGAAGAGCAGATAGAAGATGGCAGCGGTCTGTAGGGCGTAATCGATGAGCGGCGGCAGCAGACGAATAGTCAAAGGTAGTAGCTCGATATCGTCGAGATTATCGTAGAGCAGGTGAGCCGCCGCCCAGCCACCGCCACCACAGCCTTCCTCGCGGTACTCACGTATTGCCCCAAACGCCGATCCTACGATGAGCGTTGACGCCAAGCTAAAAGTATAAAATAACACTATAAACGTTGGTTCGTGTGACCTCAAACTGTTCACCGTACGCTCCGTCATTCACCTTTTTTATCGTGTACGCGTTCTTTCTCTCTCCCTCTTTCACTTAATAATTGAACCGGTTATACAGCTAACAAAAAAACGATTTGAATTTGAAACTTTTCCAAGAATCTACGAGTTTTTCTATTCCTTTTCTCGAATGCAATTCTTCATCGACCAACAACTGCGATGTAAACTCTCGTTTATCTAATTTACAATGAACCGTTTTCGTGGTATGTTTGCATTTTACCGGATGATCCTTGAGCTTGCACTTTCGAATTGGACGATCGGAAAACCAAGTGAGTATTTTGAACGTCGATCAATATCCAACAAATTCCGAAATTTAAACGTTGTATTTATACGATGACACGGTATTGCTTACGAGGTCGACTACTCTTATTATGTCACTATGCAAATATTGAGAATAAAAAATACGATCGCGTGGATGTTTTGTTACGTGCCACATTCTTTTAAAATGTGCGTACTATTTTTTAAAAGTCTACTCACCGGTCTCGTGTAATTTTGTGAGTTTACAACCAAAAGAAGTTTAATTGATTCTTAAAACCTTGCATAAGTGTCGGCGAATAAAGCGATCAAAAAAGAACACGATATCGATAAATTGCATAAGTTACGATTGTTTACACTGTATTCGTATTCCTGCGCATCGTATAATGGTATATATAAAGATCGAAGCTTTACAAGTACTGCATGGTATAGCTCTTCAAACGTCCATCTTGACGCGTATTAAAAAATGGTTTAAAGGTATCCAGCGGAAGTTTTGGCGGTAGCGTTTTATATTTTTAAATAAGAGTCTTTGGAAGCACGCAAAAAAAAGAAAAAAGAAAAAAGAAAAAAGAAAAAAGAGAATGGGTACACAGTGGAAAAATTACGGATCAAACGCGAATGAAGAAGAGGCGAAGAACTAATCTCGGTTTCTTTAGTTTATTTCCACAACGCTTGGACGCAAACATCACGTGCGCACACACAAACATTTTTTTCTTCTTGTCTCTCGATTCTCGAGGCATCAGAGAGCCGGCCCCAATAGTGGATGAAAACACAAACAAGTATAGCCGCTACAATTACGAGTATCAGCGACGGCGGTAGTATAATTTCGTAAAACCGCGGAATGCACTTTTCGTGACGCAATCGCCCTTTCGCGCGTTAGGAATCACATAGGAATCACAACTCGCGCACTCGTTGACACACGCGTACGCGCAAAAACTGAAGACAATAAAAACGAAGACAAAGTCAACGACGAACGTATCACAGCTGACTCTCATCGAATGTAAACAAAGGTGGTGGATCAGGTCGAGCGCTCACTTTCTCGACACGCGAAGCAAGCGAAAGCGAAAGGAGTGTATGTAATAAGCGATCGAACGTATGTATGCTTACCAGAGTCGAACGAGTAGAAGAAACATGACGAGGATACTTGGTTGGTACCAGCCGGTGTTCTGCGGGGCATTAGACTCGCAAGTTTTGCCCGCTGCTATAACAAGTACTCGCTACCTACAGTATGGGGAACAGCAACAGCAGCAGCAGCAGCAGCAGCAGCCGACAATTCCTTAGCACAGCTATTGCATTCGGCGGTGAGGTTGATTGCCTCGTGCCACTTGCCAGCCATTGGTCCAGCCCACCAAGCCAAGCTACTACAACCTACGTTGCAACATATCGCGCGCACACGCGATGGAAGCAACAGACTGTAAAAATTTGCGCTCGTACATACGCCAGGGTAGTTACGTAGATATACGTTCATCGTACATCATCATCGCTACATTTCATCACTGGACTCTAGGGTAGCCCGAGCTTTTCTCCCAACCCGAGTTCCATCGAATTGTTTTCTCTCCGAGAGTTGCGAAAATGCATTTGTTTTTGACGTAACTCGATGTTTTCCCCCTCTCTCCCTCTATACGTGTGTACATACACACACGTATAGTTGCAAGGAGGAATATGATTGGATCAAAGATATCGGCAATGGGGTTAGTCGGCGAAAGGTTTGCAAACGCTATTATATAACGGGACACGATTATGTCACCGATCATTTGAAATACGCGTGACCGAGGAATTAAAACGAACGTTTTTGCCATTGCGTGCGTTACTTTAGGCGTTAGATGCATATAATTGATAGCCTATTGATCGCGTAATAATAAAGTATCATCTAATTTGGCAACGCGTTCTCAATCTGCGTCGCAGTTTGTCAAAATTACACGATACCAATTCGAATTCATAGACAGAATGATTAATCAATATTTATGAGTACGTAAACAACGGGTCTGTTGTTCATTAGTTACGTCGTTAACTGCAGACGACCGCCTCTTTGTCGATAACTTGAACGTATTATCAAGGTGCTTGAATGTTGACCTTTCGCACAGCGTTAATCCTGCTCCAATTAAATGCGTTATGTTTCCGAATAATTTAGGTCAAGAAAGCCATAATCGTGGTCGTGTCCGTGAATTATCCAGACAACATCGTTATTATTTATATCGATTCAGGGCTGATTCGTTACTTTCTTTTTTTCTACCACAACTTTTCTCTCTCTCTCTCTATCCGTGTCCGAGTGCAGACTTTTTGTTTGCTACTTGGGGAATTCAACAATGAAATTGCGAGCCAAAAAAACATCAAGTCAATCAATATGCAAATATAACGATAGAACGTTTATTATGGGAACTAAAAAGTCACGCTATTAGGAAATACCAATGTTAGGATATCGATAAAATAAAAAGCTGGTTCTGACATCGCGTGTCGTTCGGGTAAAACCACAACTTACTACAAGTGTGGCCAATTGATAGATAGACCGGTCGTTGCTTAAATTCGAACGATTAATGCGTAGCGCTATTCCGGATTCCAAACGACAGTCAATTAACAATAATCTGCAAACGCGAACAATCTATCTACATCCACTATTCAAAGATGTCGTTCGAACGTTGAATATTGAAAAAAAGACAAGCAAACGTTACAAGAGATATTTAACAAGTTTGTAGGTAAGCTGCTAATTGTTCAAGTTCGACTCGCATAAAAAGTCGTTAATGAAAGGATGTCCTCAAGATCTTAATGACAATACGAAGATCGTTCTGGTCGTTGATGTTGTAAAACAAAAAACAAAGTATACTCGTATACATCAATCGAGTGTATAATCAGGTGCACGATAAAGTGTTTTTGCACGTTTCAGTCTGTCGCGAGAACGCAACGTGCAGTCGGTCTGAGCATTATCCTTTGGTAATTACATAATTACACCTGTTTTTCCAAGTGATTCATCGGTCAATCGTGAATTTGTTCTTCGTTCTGCAACGAATACGTTTCAAAGAACAACTCCGGCGCATGGGTTTTGATCGGTCACTCGGTAACAAACCGATCGTACGACAGCGTACGAAACGTATCGATAAGTCGCATGCTCTTGTTCCCGAGATCAATTACCATTGAGAGTCGTTTGTTCGGCAAGGAGCGTTCAGTGACTTTTGACGGTTCGTCATCCGAAGGCCGGCAACGAAGGCAAAACTCGCTGGTTACTCGCGTCGTCTACGCAGACACCAAGACAAACGTACGCGTGTGGGCGGGAGGTGAGACGGAGGCCGACACGCGAGACAGGTGATAACGTATAGGTGAATAATCGATCGAGCGAAGCCAATAGCTGGCAAGACGCGTAAACCACTATTTGGTGGTGGGGGTGGTTGGAGGGGAGAGGGGGTACAATGACCTTGAACTTAACGGAACAGGAACGATTCAAAAGCCATGGAATCGTCGTCAGCGGTCGAACGTATAAATATGGACTCTCCAACTCGTCACTTGGACAGTTGCGCTTAGATTGCATATCGTCACACTGCAAGCATGACTCGCGTTCAACTTTGCCTCTTTGCCCTTGCTGCGCTTTGCTGCACCCTCGCTCGTGCTACCGTTCGTAAGTATACGCATAACAACAACCAAAGTGTATCAAGATTTCGGTCCACGATTTCGTTGACGTGTGCGTCACGACCGTATTTCACCCGATTGTTACGCGTGCGATAATCGTCCTGAGCTTTTTCCACTTCTTCTTACGCATCCCCTTAAATCCATCGGTATTTTCGCTGTGATCTCACATCTCGGTTTGTTGCTCGATATTGTTTACGAGAAATATAACCAAGCAACCATTTTTTAGCGCAAAACGTCGATATCTCCTTATGCATTTACGCGTTTCAAGCGGAAACCAGAAACATTGTGGTTTGTTGCTATTCCCAATAACATCTTCGATCAAAACCACTTTTTATCGGATATCCAGCGACACCTGTAGCGTCGTACACTTTGTCGTTTGAAGTTTCACTAAGATTTTCTACCGCTGCGGTATTTTTCAAAAAACTAAAGCCACTTAATTAATGATCCACAGCGTCCTACCTCAAAGTATGCGGACGGCGAGATCCAAATCTAAGCGAATGCGTGAAACAAAGTGCTATAGGACTGCTACCGAAACTCAGCGTTGGCATCCCAGAACTAGATGTCCCATCGTTAGAACCTTTGACCGTCGATCGAATCCCTTTGGCCGAGTTACCTGACTTCAAAGCAGTTGCAACCAATGTGGAATTGAGGGGCTTGTCCAAATTTCAAATTAAATACCTGAAAGTCGACTTGGACAAGAACAGGATCGATCTCGAGATGATGATCCCAGAAGTGTTCATGAAATCGGATTACGATGTCAAGGCGAAGATTCTCGTGCCAATCAATGAGAAGGGGCCTATCGATATAAAAACAGGTACGTTGATCCAAAGTGATACCTTTCGAAAATATTCTCTGCAAAAAAACCACGCTGAGAGTGGATTTTGAGTTTTCGCTTTTGCGAATGAATTCGAATTTCGAACGAAATATATTTTAGCGTGTCAATGCTGATTGTTTTTGAGACTCGTAACAAAACAATTAAATATCTGATACAACGTCTCGTGAGTCACAATGTATACGTGTCAAAGTATTTGAATAAAAAAACTTGAAATCACGCGAATGAAAAAATTCATTTAAAATGTTGATACATTTTTATCAACGTGTATTATAAAAACGGAAACTAATTTAAAAACAGATGATTCACACCATTGCCGGTGATAGAGACGACCTGCTTGATTTAATTGTCTCAGGGTTATTGTATTGAATTTCCTCTTAGTTAGCTTTCAATTTTTTTTCTATACTCGTTTATTGCCAGTTTATTCGTTGTCCATGTGTGAAAAAGTATCTTGATTGATCGTTTTACATTTGTCATGTTCGTACGTCCCATCAAAGCATCGATCAACTATTGACGTGGTGTAGTGTACAAAGCAAACGTATCGGAAGCAAAAAACACTCAAAAACGTTGAAATTATTTGGACGCTGTCGCAACCGCTTATACTTGTCAACAACGATAGAACATAGCGTATGTTCCAAATACTACCAAATGTAGATACGTCAGAGTTCCCGAATGAAAAGCAAACCAAATGATAATCCACCTGCTTATATCTGTATATTTTCGTAAGCGTAAGTGTGTTTATTTTTTTTTCTCAGGGAAAATCGAAGCTAAAGCTATGATGAAATTCAAGCACGTGGAGCATCGCGGTCGCAAACTCATCTACTTCCCTACAATGACGTGCAAAATGTATCTAAACGAATACACGGCTACCTTCAGACCTGGTGCAAACGACAATCCAATAGCTCAAGCAATCAACGATATATTGGTATCGAGTCAAAAAGAGATAATCGAGAGTATGACACCAAATATCGAGAAAGCGATCTCGTCGAAAGTACTCGAGCTATCCAACCGAATCGTCAGACATTTCACTTATGACGAACTCTTCCCCGATCGAGTTTAAATTAATAATGGACAGATAATAGTACAAGCATACGAGCACGAACGACTTTTTATTAATATTGAAATAAATGTACGATTGGGCGATTGTGTGTCTGAAATATGTCGAGATTATATTATTGATTTTGTCGCGAATACCCCATATATTAGGTTGTTCAGGTCAACAAACCGTGTAACCTCCGCTGAAATCTATGTGAATGAAGAAAAGAGAAAGAGATCAATGTGAGATCGGTACACGCGCGTTGCCTTGACCTTCCCACTCGTATCTGTGAAATATATAGATGTACGCGTTTACGTTCGCGTGCCGTTGAGTCAGAACTTGTGCATGGACAACATCTTTCCCTCTCTCTCTCTCTCTACCTGTCTTTTACCTTTTGCTTTCCGGGTGTCCAGCTACGTGACGGCGCACTACCACGAGATTACGAACCTGTGAGCACTGTAGACAATTATTATGGTGTAATAATATTACGACGCAGCGACTTAGCAATATTTCTCATTAGTTTAGTCAAGAAGATACGTTTGTTTGTAATGATTTTTCTATTTGACTAGTTCGTAAACTCGTATAATACCTGTCAAAGAAATTAATATATAAATAATAAATTTATTTAGCAACTTTTAATAAATTATATTATAACGATGAATTATTCGAAAACTGAATCATTCGATTATAAGTACGCAAAAAAATAAGACGTTTACTTTATTAAAAAATTACGAACAAACATTGATTTCGTACAACGACATTAACACGTTTGCTTTGTTTACAGCCAAGAACGTTTATATTGTATTGTGCTATTTCGTTATTGTTATGTAAATTTCCGAGTTAACGCGTGAAAATTTTTTTAACGATTGTCAAATTATTGTCAGAAATTTCCATCTGTACTCGTTTAATTTCACGAATGATGTGAAATTATCAAATGGAAAATACATTTGTAATATTTCTTTCATTTTCTACAAAAATACGTTCTTCAAATTATGTGCACTAATGCTTTATCTACTAACGATAAAACAGTAGACTTACCGATACCTGACGAGATTACATTTGTACCCGTGCGACTCGATAATTAATACTTGTGCAAGAGAAAAACATGCGCATGTACATGTTGTTTTTTTTTGACGCTGTAAGAGATATATAGATACATATTTAAAAGGATCAACTCATTTGATAACATTACGATAGATTTTTTTAAGCATAGGTTTTGCACAAATGAAATCTAACCGATAATTTTGATAATATCAATAGGTTATTTGTTAAGATTCATCATTGATATGTAAATTATTATAAGCAGCGACCACCAAACAAAACAGTGTTGACGAACGTTTTAACAGGGCACGATCTCGCGGCGTCTTACGCGCACAGGATGAGTAAAACTGAACGGCAGAGTCGATATAATTAAGTAGACGACACTCGCGTAAAAAGGTGGGAAGCGTACTTGCTCTCTCTCTATCTCTCCTTCATTTGAGTACCAGTAAAGCAGTCGTACTGCTTCCGTTCTTTCACTTCATTCATCCCCACTTTCTTTTTAGTTCATTGTCGTTCTATTCTAAAGTAATCGGTATGTAATTGATTAGCTCGTACGAATATACTTTCAGAATATTAATCGAAAGATATCGATAATAGGATTATGCGAACAAACGCACTAAGAATAATTCAAAAATAATAAAGGACACTCGTGGGTAGCCGTTTGATATGTAAACATTTTCAAACGTTTCACCTACTAGCCAATGAAAAACAGAAATAACGTAATTGTAAATGTCGCAGCTTACTAGTTTATCTAAGGACTTTGGCAGCGCAACTAAATGTGACCCAAATTATGATGATACGTACTATTTCAAAGAGCCATTGTGCTCTTAATAACTAACGTGAAACGAAAGAAATAATGACGTTGGTTGTTTGCGAGAATAATCATCGCTTGGAAAAGCTGATACACATGGCTCGTAAATTTTGTATTTTTTTATAATTCACCGTGCGCAAACCACGGTGTAATGAACAAATCACATCTTGAAGGACAGGTCTCGTTTCCGAGGTGGGTGTCCGCATTACCGTTGACGATTATCCTCGGCAAGGTTGGGTCAAATCAGACTTTTCTTCAAATAAAACCGCAACGCTTTTATTGCTCGGTTCTTATTTCAAAACTTATCTTATTTCTAGACTCTGAAAAACCCTTTATCGAATCATTTGCTTGGACGACAAGTATTCGATACTGACAAAAGTAGCTTCGTACGTTTGTTTAATAAAAAAAAATTGGGAAACCAAGTATGTTTTGCAGTCATCGTTTGGCTGTATTTCTACGAGGAGAGCGGGAAATCGCGCGTGGCTTCTGTTCCGTTCTCTAATTTGTTCGTAGAGAGACGGCTACGCAGATTACTCCAATAACGATCAGGCGCTATCCAAGCGTAACAATCTATCGTTTTTCCCTGCAACTTGGATTTTCTCCGTGTACTAGAGGCGCTGTAACTTTGTGTACCGTGTATAGGAATAAAAGAATCGGAAGGCTATTTTGACTAAAATTGCTATCCGGCAACTTGAACATTACCGAAGAATCGTTTGAAACGCCCTCGCGCGCACGCTGTTTACATTGTTTCCAACTTCCGAGTGTTTTTTCCGGCGATCCATCAATAATTCACGCGTATTACATGCAAGTGCTGTTGAAGCAACGACTCGCAATTGACGTCACTACACATTAAGATGCATCCAACGAAGCGATCGACGGCTTTTGACTGCTTATCGGTCGAAGGACAATGGCGAGAAGCCGAGGTCTATCCTCTGTTGCTATACGAAGAGAAAGACAAATCGTTTTAGCGCAACAGCGAGGTGGGGCGGTTGCATAGGGTACAACGATATGCTCGGCCAATTGGACTTGAGCTGGCACGGTGGTCAAGCTGTACGCGTGCAATTATTACGGTGGGGGATCGACAACCTTGAACTTAACAGAATAGGAGTGATTCTAAGGCTATGTGGCTAAAGTATAAATATGTCCTCTCCGTCTCGTCACTACGACAGTTGCATTTTGGATTGCACATCGTCGCATTGCAATCATGACTCGAAACTATCTTTTCCTCTTGGCCCTTGCTGCGCTTTGCTGCACCCTCGTCGATGGCTCTATTCGTAAGTACACGTAGTGCCCGCGCCTAATCACCTACGCTTGGCTTCTCGCGCGCTTTACGATGATACTGTCCGTGTAACAACGACCGTGCGTGCGGTGGCTTTTACTCTTGTTTTTGGTTTTTAGCGTATTAATTTTGGAAATGCCGATTGCGTCTATCGCCCAGTTGTCTTATTTTGTAAAAGCTCGTGCGAGTTGCATTCGATCGTAGTTTTGCAACAATCTTCGTTGTACTGTAAAGTCGTACGTTTACCATTCACAGCGTCGTACATGAAGGTATGCGGCCGACGAAACCCAAATCTGAACGAGTGCGTAAAGGACAGCGTTCACCAGTTGAAGCCGAAACTCAAATCTGGTATTCCAGAACTCGACGTCCCATCTCTGGAACCATTGTATTTCGACGAAGTTGCTTTGGCGACTCTTGCCGACTTTGCAGCTGTAGCCAAAAATCTGACGTTAAGTGGTATATCCGACTTTCAGATTAGACACTTGAACATCGATTTGGAAAAAAATCGAATCGATCTCGAACTCGTCTTCGCAACGGTTCTCATGAAGTCCGACTACGACGTCAAAGCTAAGATCCTCGTGCCAATCAACGAAAAAGGACCCATCGACTTAATTTCAGGTATTCGTTGTAGCTCGTAATATCGCGATGACAAAGTCATCCTTTTTTTCTTAACGCGCACGACGAACGTTTTATTTTCTTCTGTTTCCGGCTCAGCAATTCTAATGGTTTTTTTAGTCGGATTCCGCATACGTTTAACGTGCTATTGTCTACTTGAAATTCTTAACGGTACACTTCTGACATTTTCATTATAACACGATTGTACGTTCGAAGGATTGACCCGACGATCTACCAATTATACCGATGAGGAAAAATTTTAAAGTCGAGTGGTTCGAACTGACATCTGAATTAGAAATTGAAATTTTAATACGAGAGTAGCATAAATTACGCGTGCTACGTTCAAATCAGCTAGATGCTCCATGCCAAATCGTGCGCGGAGTAAGGAAAACGTTTTCTATTTCTACGTAGAGCCGCTGGTTCGTTCCGTCGTTCCATAGGCTTCCAAAAGCTGCCGCGTTGGATAAGACTGCCAAACAAAACGACGACACGAGGCATTTCGGAGAGCTCAAATTTCTTTCGATTTATTCTCTAGACATTCGACAATCTACAACGACGAGCTTCGACAATGTACCTGAATCTTTATCGTAGACCTGTCGTCGCGTCAATCGTTCAAAGCTCAACGGATTTACACAAGTTCGTCAATAACGAGGAAGTAAATAAGCGAGTAGCGACAAATGTTTGTGTCCGAGCGTTTGCAAAAGGAAAATACGAAAGAAAAAAGCAGGTGACAAATGTCGCTACGCGAGAGCCACGAATGCAAAGTTGCTTAGGAATGAAAGAAAAAGCCGTGCATGATTATCGTTATTCAATGAACTTTTCCGTTGATACAAGTATGCAAATTGTGTATGTGCAGAAAACGTGGAAGCGAAGGTCGTGCTCAAGTTCAAGAAAGTGGATCGTCGCGGTCGTACTCTCATCTACTTCCCAACGATGACGTGCAAACTGTTGATCAAAGACTACACGGCAAACTTTAGACCCGACGCGAACGACAGTGCAATCAGCCAAGCGATCAACCAAATACTAATAACCAATCGCAAAGAGATCATCGAAAGCATGACACCGAATCTCGAGAAAGCTGTCTCCTCGAAGGTCCTCGACGTAGCCAATCGGGTCTGCAAACATTTCACCTTTGACGAACTTTTGCCCGACCGACTTTGATTTCACAGCTGCACTGTCAATGTCGATCGCGTACGTAGAATAAGGTGAACTCTATGCTTGCTAGTGCATCGTAAAACCTCGCCAAAAGTATTTTTCCGTTGTTGTGTTTTTTCTTCTTGGCAGACGAAAAGTAATAAAATCCCGATCTACATGTGACACCGTAACCTCCTGATTTTTTTCACGAAACTCGCTTGCGTGCATCTTTGCTCAATACGCGAACGACTGTCGAGTTCGTACATTTTCTCAACTGCGATACCCGTTAGTACACTCTATCGTGTTATATCGCATTAAATTACCAATAACTGCACCTGAATTATATTACTTACGTGCAAATTATTTTATATTTATGTATGAAATGTTTTTAATAAAATGGTTTTACGCTATCAATTACCTACGAGCAGTTACACTACAATCGAGTGTACCAAGCGGGTTAACGACGCAATTTACTTGATCAACTCGAGCGAACAGTTTCAAGTTGTTGAATAAGTTTAATGATAGTTTTGCCAGTCGTAAACGGTCGTTTTGCGGATGTCATGCCGGCATTGCTATGCTGGCAATTTGGAAAATATTCATTTTCATTTATACATACATGCGTATCTTATTCAATAGGCGTAAATACTTAAATAATAACATAGGTAAACGAGATCAATAACAGAAAGCAAAATTACGCGATATCATTTGAATAATAAGGTTTCGCGTAATCATAATTAACCACGGATTTTGTTGTCTTTGCTGTGCAAAATTTTAAAACGTTCTTCGCTGACAGCGAGAAAATTCGGTGCTGCACAAGAACGTTCTCAGCCTCTGTCAATACCGATCGAAGTCGCGAAGAAGCAGTCTCGATCTTTTTCCACGAACGCGTAGATGTGACGTTTTACCCGCCATTGATAAAGCAGTAGTTGTACCGATCGCGGACTTACATTCGCGTCCGTCTATACTCGGACGTATACTACTGCATTGACGTGCGCCAACAGATGAAGAACAAAACAGAAACGCATTTACACACGCGAATTGGCAGCTATGGTTGACAGCGATTTCGTTTATCGCTGCGTCGAGAGTTTCAGATTGTACGGCAATTTACGAATAAATGGCATTTTTACGAGTAACTTGAATTTTTCATTTATTATCTCATTATACACGTCGGCATGTGTCTGTCGTGATTCCCTCTGCGCAGCTATGCAATTTGCGTAATACGCTGACTGATAAGTTTCCGTATTGTTTCCATGTACAAATGCCAATTTTCTATCTTTTTTTTTCTTTCGCTTAATTGGCTGTTTCATAAGCGAACCCATGGTCGTCTTACCTTATCGATCGATCAATTAACTCAACTTGTACACTTGACTTCGGGTGAAAGAAAACAATCTTCGAGAATCAACATTTTTGATACCAATTTATTAAAAATCAATTAAACGCTAATAATTTACACGAAATGGCGATCGTATGGAAAAAAATGTTGGATTCAATGATAAACGCAAACAAAAAAACTGTCCATAGTGTGACTTGCGGATAGATCGTTGATAACGATTCGTCGCAACTTGGGAAGCATAGTAAATCACTCGTCCAATATTTTTTAAATAAAAAAAAAGAGAGAGAGAGAGAGAGAGACACACACACCATGTAACATAAATATATAGGCCCTGCAAGTAAACGCCTATATACCAAGCTCTCAATACTGTCATTTACCGTTGGTTGCGCGCTATAGCTGAGTATATTACACGTGATAAGCACACAACAACAAAAACGACGTCAACGTTTAGTTATATATCTAGGAAGCCCCTCCCACACGCGAGTTTACACCAAAATTATGAAGACGGAGAGGTAGCAAAGTGTATACGTGTATACGTGTGCGTGCGTGAAAGAGAGGGAGAGAGAGAGAGAGAGAGAGAGAGAGAGAGAGAGACAGAGAGAATGAGACAAAAATTGTCGTCATCGTTCGTTGTTCTTTTTTCTGTTGTTCTTCGTATACACGAGTACATAATACATCAACACGCGTACGAGGGAATTTTACGTTTCAGGAAAGAGCTGATCGTAGGTAAACGGACGAACTATGCTATTGCCAATATCCATAAATGCACTCGACAGTGCTTTTTCAATAAGCGGCTGAAGTTCCTTGATAAAAGCGTCAAAATTACTATTGATCGCGTTGTTGACTACGGTGCCGAGAGTTGGATCACCGCCGAATAAATTGTCTAATTTCAACGATCCTTTGCGAATACTGATACGCATACGGAACTCGCTAAGGCCCACGTGCTCTTCTCCCTTTGCGTCTTTGAACAAATGGGCTTGAATCTTGACCGAACCAGTAGCTTCGGTGAAGTTACCAGTCATTGGCCCATTACCGCGAATAGGTAAAAGAAGTACTCGACCGTCTATCTCGTAAAGACCTTCGATATAGAGATGTGGCAAAAGGATGTCCAAAGCGAAACGCAACGTGTTTAGGTCAATTCTGAAACAGTAAAACATACACCGCAACAATTTAAACAGCTGAGTCTATCGGTTCGCGACGATTGCGCCAAGTTTCTTAAATGCAATCCAACGATTAAATATTCATTAGATTCATCCTCGCTGGCTATTAACTCTTGTCGCGACATTAGAGTTATCGAACAGATTCATCAGTCATCGTTCAAATTTCTTGAATAAGAAAAGACGTTCAAAGGCTTTTCTTTTGGAATATTGATATTCTACTTAAATTCAACATCTTGCTAGCTCACATTTTTGCAAGCGCAATATTGCAATTAGCTCGTGCAACGCTCGTAAAATTTGCGGTCGAAAGCACATTACGCGAAAAAAGATGAAGATGAAGCCGTAAGTTCTGGAAGTTTCTCAAACGAGCTTTCGGTATAGAACGATGTGCGTACATACACGTCAAAGTCAAGTCGAAGAAAATCATCCAATACGCTTTCTAGCCACGCAAACAAATCAGTCAGTACACAGAATTATCGTCGCGTGTTCGATGCTTCATCTATAAACTAATTGTAACCGCAACATAAGAAAACAAGGTCAACAATGAGAATACCATTAGAAGATAGCTAATTTAGAAGAGAGCGAGAGAGAGAGACAAAGTGTAAAATCCCTGAAACGCAAGTTCGAATTTCATCGTCACAAGAACGAAACAACGACAATCGAGAGACACGCAGTTCATGTCACGGACACACTCACTTACAACGAATACAAACGTCGTCAACGTTTTACGAATCCAAAGCAGACTCGTTTCGAGAAAACGACGATATTTCTTCTTTTTCTTTTTTTCCGAGTTGAAGTAACAAAAGATTTGTAATTTTTTAAGTACTCGACGCTGTTAATTAACGATTGAAAATTCGTTGTACGTCCTCGTGCCTTTTATATACTATCCAGTCGTCCTTCGCAATTATTTAAAATTTTCGCGGTCGAAAGTTGATTAACATTCGTAAAAGCGCAAGATCGCCGAGATTTTACAGTGTATACGTTCTTTTTCCAATCGTAAGAAGCTACATTTGCTCGTATCATGGTCACGGTCACTGAGTTAAAGTCGTTTGTTTAATTTTTATCTCTCACGAACAATATAGCTTGTAGTGCTGGTCACTACCGCAAGGAATAATGAATGAACGCATAGTCGAGGTGAAAAAAAGGCAATTATATAATTTCCGATCCTGTTGTCTGTGTACTTTTGTTTTTTCAATGCTCACTGGCCAATTTCGAAATACTCGTCGGAGATTATTCAAATCTGAGATACCGGAAATCGTCAAATCTCGAGGACGAATCAAAGAAGAAGCGAAAGGAAAAAGGAAAAAAGACGTGCATTTCCGCAAGGATGAGTCTGTTTGTACGTCCGTTTCCTGGATCCGCGCGCTCCGTTTTCTTCTTTGGCGTTCAATTGCATAATACGTCACAAGTCTAGCACACGGCTAATAGGAAGCTAAGCCACCGTACGTAAGAGCTGATTTTTTAAGATTACCTCTAGATACATTTTCGTGTCATTTTTTTTCCTCGTTGTTTCGTTTTGAAATTGCATTGTTATTTATTATTTCTTTTTATTTTTGTCGTTCTGTTTGTTTGCAATACTCGCGAAATTAATACAGTGATTCATCTGAAAATCGTCGAGTAATGAGAAAGAAACGAACAAACACGAAAAAACTTACATAACTGCTAGTGTATTAATCGACACGTCGAGGTGATTATTTATTACATCGATGTACCTGAGCTTTTGGACGATAAAATTGCTGGCACCATAAGCACTGACGTCCCTTGCGGTAATCTTTAATCCACCAGTACCTTCAGCTGCAACCAATTCTTTCAGGAGCAACGGTTCCAACGAAGGGATATTATATTCCGGTACGCCAGTCATCAATTGTGGACGCAAGTGCTCCACGCTTTTTTTAACGCAACTTTCCATGTCTGGTTCGTTGCGCCTACAAACGTGGATAAAGTCGGCTGCAAGCAAATTAGACTTTATTATTAACGATTATTAACGAGCGTGGTGTCCCCTTCGTAATCGTGCTTCTCGTTGTTCGCCAAATTTCTCTTTGTTTCAAGAGCCAAAGTTTGTTTGCGATTTTGTAGCTCGGATAATCACTTGGTAAACGATACAAAAATGCACTTAGTTGATTGCGGTACTTACGGAGTTCGAGGGCGAAGGTACCAGCGACTGCCGCGCAAATCACGATCGCAAGGGTTGTTCCGCGTGACATTTTCAAGGGTTCTGCGTTAAAAAAAAATAAAAAAAAAATTGTAACACACGGTGAGCTATAAGCGCACTGACTCAACGTGAGAAAGAGATCACCGGTATCGTTGTCACAATTGTCGTTCTGCTCAAGTGTGGCTCTCGTTGCAAATGGTTAGAATGAAGCCAGTGTTGGAGGACCTTATAGGCTGCCCCCTCTCAACAACCGATTCATTCCTCACTCGCTCGCTCTCTTTCTTTTTCACGCGCTTATGCGCCCCCTCTTCCAATTTTTTTTTCTCACTCTCTCTCTCTCTCTTCGGTTGCCCATGTGCATACTACTTCTGAAGATTTATCTCGTCGCGTGACTTTTTTCCCATCTCTCCTTCTTCACTTGTTGTGATGGGCCACGCGTACATCACTTTACAAAGAACACCAATGTTTTTTCGAGCAAGTTTTCATGATTTTTCAAGTGGAGCACAATTGTCATTCGTCGAGTGTTTTGCGTTAGACTGGAGCTTTTTAGTCATTTTTTTATTCTCGATATTAGGCAAAAAAGATGCGGTTTCTTCGAGACGGTTGATTAATTGAAAATTAGTTTCCTCGACATTACGTGAGTTTTCGAGGATTCTGTCGATTTCACGGTTTGAATGTTATGAAACGGCTCCTTGATAATCTATTGATAGATCGTGCCGATTGTAAGACTATTGTAAAAATTAGGAAATTGAACGACGTTAGCCAAACACGCGAGACATCGCCTGGTCAACTGTTATTTGAGTAGTCAAACGACGAGATTAGTTTTGGCGAAAAAAAAGAGACGCGTAAACATTTTATTCAACGATAATAAAGATATCACAACATTGCATAAATTCACAGACGAGCGAGGAAAAAGCACGTGGTTTGCGTACAAAAATTTTAATGGAAATTCTTGAATTGTTACAGCTACACTTTAACAAGTTGACGATATTCGAACGCGTTTTTTTGTTTTACGTAAGAAAAAAAAGAAAAGAAAAGACAGGTACTCGAGATAACGATGTAAACATCGGATATTGTTTACGAAGAATATTTGCAAATAAACAAAGAAAGGGTGGAGGCGATAACTAAAATATTAGAAATCAGCAGACAAATTGGCGAGACAATTCAATACCAAATCGAGTGGCGTTAAACCGACGAGAAAAACGCGTGTTTTCAAGTATATTTCGACAATATCTCCCGACAACGAGTAGAAAAACAAACGTTTGTTACTTTGTTGTGCACTTAAAAACTGAACGCGCTAAATGAAAGCATCATTACCGCGTCGTTATAAATAACGTCCCACGCTCGCACATCCTTACGAATAATTTCGCTTTATTTTTCTCTTTTTCCATATGTTTCATCGTTCGAAAAATCTTCCATCCATGGCGGCAGCGACTCTCAAGGATCCGACGTGCTACGCGTTCCGGGCAAGCGCCTCGTTTGCACCGAGTAAAAATTGCTCATCCTCGCGCGAGGCCACGCGAAAAGAGGCCGCCAAGTTCGTGAGCGAAATATATATTCTAATACTTAATTGACGTACGTTCGATCGTTTCGTAGGAACCGCAACAACGACCAAAAATCTGTCGTCAAATAAGCAGCATTACTTGTATGGCATTAAGGTTTTGCGGGTTTTGTCGTCGCGATTGTCATTCTCTCAAAAAATAAGACTGCCCCTTCGCGAATCGCACGTTTATTTACGAACGCGGACAATTTCGAGAACGGTATCACGAATTTCACGTCCTTGAGTTTTTTGTTACACGACACAGTGGAAAAACGTGATGTACGCCGTCAAAGTCAAGGTGGAGCCATTGTACGTTTACGCATAATTATAGCTAAACACAAGCAGGGATCGTCGCGGCAAAGTAGCGGTCGAGCTAAAGGTTGTCGTTATTTTTTTCTGCATCGCGATCTTTGCATTATGAATCAAATGCATATTTTACTGCATAAGGATTATCCGTGCTTCGACCTGAGCTCAAAGGCAAAGATGAGTCGAAGGAAAAAAATGTGGTTTGGTGTACGTGAACTTTGTCACGTTCTCGCGATTTGCATAAGTTAGTGAATTTATCTGCATCGCGGAACCTCCTCAACATTTTTATAAGGGCCGTCGTTCCGAGAAAATGCACGTTATTTCGTATGCAACGTGCCACCTCAATCGTCGCATATTATTCATCGATGCGAATGACTTTTAACAGCTTAAACGATCGCTTATTTGACGTTTATTTGTTAATTTTTTTTCGTTTCCGAACGACGTCCGAAGAAAAGACGGCGACAACGACGAGAAAGTTATCGCTACTAAAGCAGAGGAGAAATAAGCGAAGCGTTTGACGAGCCGGCGTAAACATTGCAGAATAAACCTAAATGGAAATCTAGTGCCAATTCAAGATTTTTCCACGTACTCGGCATCGTTCCGCCTAGGCAATTTGCGCCAAATTAAACCTAGCAGATATAACGTAGCGAGGACTACGTAGATCTTCGATCTCTCGCTGTTAACCGATAACGCGTTTAGCGCAATTGTCGATAGAAACGCCGTAGCTCAGCTCGGAAGAAGACGAGGCTGGTAGTTGAATTGCGCGCTTCACGCGAGTTTCGAACGACGATATCGTTGAACACACGTTGAACTGTTATAACGCATGCACCGTAAGCGCATTACGACGATCGCTACTATCGAAGAGAGACGATTGATAAAAAATATTACGTTTGTTGTCTTGTCTTGTCAACTCTTGCGAATCGCGCATAATCGAGCACTCGTTAAATAATATCGCGTAACAATATGTTTAAAATTTCAGCACGAGTCTGCAGATTATACGCGTCAACTGCCATGTGTACGACCGATTTAATCAACGAAAATGTCTTCTTACGAAACGTTTGTTCAAAGATTCTTAAGGAATACTCAAGCAGCCACGATAACAGTGAATTGGCATTGCAAGACGTGTACAACGAGAAAAACGCAAAATTGTCAGTGGCCAGACAAGGGTCAAGCACAATGAAGCACTTCAAGACAATGCGTGACATAATAATTACGTAAGTATCGTCGTTGTCAAGTATAGGCTGATTACGTTGCGTGCATTACCGACATTCCGAGGGTGTATAATAAAGCCGCCCGCGATTAGCGACTACTCGTTTATTCAGCGCGCTTTTACAACGCTCTCAACACGCATAGGCTTACGTCGAGTTTTAGCAACGGCTGCAACCATTTAGTGAACAACGTCCGACGCATTTCGTTTTCAAACGATTAATCTCGAGTACGGCTTGACACTGGAAAATCCACGACGTACACTTCGCGTGTCATTAATCAAATTGCCCATTGTCTCCATCTCGACAACCGCAAATCATACGCGTCCGACGTTTTTCCAAATATTCTTTCCTCTGAGTTCACCGCTCGTGAATGTCGTTCTAACAAAAGGAAAAATAAACAAGCTTTCAATGTTTCCTACTCCTATACTTTGAACTCGTATTAACGTTGAAGTGATCGTCCGGATGCAGCTATAGCGTACGGCTGGTAAAATTCGAATCCGTAGAATTGAGATTTTTAGCGGCAATTGCTAGGTTCGCTCCCTCCGCTATCGATGAGTAATCGGAGCCTAGTCAACGTTCTCACGACAATCAAATAATAGCCTACAATTAGCCGTTGTGATGTATCGAAAAATACGTAAAGTTCGCGGAAAGCTCGCAAACGGGTTTTTATCCAGCACGTGAATCAAAGGAAGTTTCGTCAAGTTCTACAACAGGTTTACCGACGAATGTGTTGCATTTCGCCGAAATAAACAATCTGCAATAGTGAATAAGCAGAGTCACGTGTTTAATTCTAACTTTCCGAATGGTCCTTTCGCGCGGATGAGATTTCAGTTTCCAAGGAAAATTGATACTGCATCATGCTTTTAAATTACTGCCGCCTGTCGAAAATTAGCGAACACACGTAGGACCGAATCCTCTTATTGTTCATAGCCGTGCACGTACCTCTGCTCGGCAAGAGCATGCATTACAACGCGTAAATATTGCCTGTCGAGGCTCTTTTTTGTCGTCGACGCCGAAGACAATGCCTCAAATATCTCAATGATGAGGATCTATAACTCCTTTCTATCGCATGACGTAGTGCCATTTTTTCCATTCGTTTTTTTTCGCTCGCTCGTATCAATGCACGCACGTATCGTCTTTCCTCGTAATGACGATCGTAACAGTCAAGATTAATGGGCTAATCGTTCTTAACCCACATTACCGTCGAGACGAAAGAGTCGTCGACAAAAAAATCACGAGACTCGTTGACAGCGAACAAACAAAGTTAAACTGTCATCGATCCTACCGACGTGGGCGTCGGACGTTTTTGCGCGTGATATGATTTTCAAGGTGTCTCTCAAAACGAAGATCGCGCGTTTTCACACGCGAAGGGTTTGGAATACGCGATCGATGTATTCGCGGTTGACGAATGACGAAAGTTCGTATACGATGTTCCGTCTGCGTCACAGCCACGTTAATTCAATCGAACGAATCAATTTACATGTCGGAAAAAAAAACAACGCTGTTATTTTTTGTTCGATCTCGCTTGTTTTCTTTTTTTAGTTTTTATTAAGAACAATTGTGTCGCTTGAGGTGTCTTAGGATCTACGAACGTTTATCGTCGTCAACGACGGCGAACGTGTACGTCAATGTGTAAGAATGCAAGACAGGTATTGTTGCGCATCGCAACGCGTTAAATACTACTCTACACGACGTCGGTTATTTGCAGGCGCGCGAGACAATAAATTATAACTTAAACTAACGTCTTAGAGTACTTGGATAATCGACTAAATGTATACACACAGCTTAAAACCTAACAAAGTATTCAAACATTTGGAGAAGGTCGGCAATATCGTTCTTGTTATCGCAGCAACGAGAAGGAAACTCGTGGCGGAGACAACGAGAATAGTACGTGATTGTGTTTCGTGTAACGTGAAATAATTAATTGCGCATTGCTCATTCCGTGATGAAAGCATCGTATGGTACTTGGTCGAAAATTTTTTCCACGAAGGTCGACATCAATTGAACAAGTTTTCTTCTCAGATCCGGTTTCATTTCTTTTAGGAGCTCTTGACCATTGCTGTTGATGAAAAGGTTCAATGCTGCTTCTGCGGAAATAAAATGTTCGATTATCGTTATTTGAGCGTATAGCACTTTGTAGCTGTGACAACGACGTGTTGTGTGCGAGTAAATGTCAACGTTTATGCGTGCAGGACTCGTTTGACGGGTAGAAATGTAAACAAGGCGGGTAGAAGGCGAGACGCCGTATATCACGGGCGACTCTTAAAGGAAAAGAGTACAAAGAAGAAAAAGGGACTGATTGACTTACGGATAATGGAGTTGCCCTCGTGAACATTTTCGACGCCCATCTTTATGTCTTTTACGGTGAAATCCATCTTGAGCTGCTGGAGTCTAAGGAACTTTTGGCCCTGAGCGACGTACGGTTTTGCTCTGATGAAAACCTTGGCCTTGACTCCATCTGTAACGCGTCACAAGCGCAATTTTAATACATACCTATATCTATATATATGTATACATATTTGTATTTGTTTTTTTTCTTAACCTGCGAGATCGACAGTGTCCCGAGCGCAAACATTGTTTCATTTATCAAATCCACTTGTTTTAAGTAAAAAAGCTTGAAATAATCAATGACCTCATGGCAGATCTAGCGCGAATGATATATCGAAATCCAGTAAAGCAGTTTTTAGAGATCTACAAGCAAACCGGTTTTCACTTGCTTTTTTCGTTTCAATCGTAAAGTAAGTATCCGTCCTTCTTGGGACTTTTGGCGGTTTTTTTACGAAAGTACTAAATGCGAATTCGACGTTCTACAACGATTTTCGTACGAGTACGATAGCTGCAGTTGTTAACGTGTAATTGGGTTCTCCGGGTAGTATTGTTGGTGTTTTCGTACAAGATTAGCAGATTGTTGCGGGTAAAAGAGTACTCGCAACAGTTCAACAACGAAGTTTCGTAGTATCGCGAAAAAAGCACGACGTGATTGAATACGCCCGATAGACGCGAGTGTACTTTACAAATATACAGCAACACAACGATGAAAAAGCGACGTCGAAGCGAAATTATGTACAATACCACGTAAAATAGGAATCGCCAAGAAGACGGAAAGCAATCGTTTAATTGACGGATACGGTGTGGATTCGAGGCTCCTTGAAACCTGCTAACCGATCTTTTTCTTTGGATACGCGGTTACCAACCGTCAAGGCGTTCGAACAAATCGTTGTCGATAAGGAAAACTTGAATACCAACCATATTCTCCCCAATAATCTCCAGCGCCGCTAGCTTGCACGAGGATAAGCGTGCCGCTCGATCGGTACTTGGCAGCAGCGCGAATCTTTGGAATACTAAGCGTCAATTGCAGCTGTACCTCGTCGTCGCTGATTCGAGAACGCAGTTGAGTTACTCGAACCGTCGATACTCCTCGGGCTGTGACGTCCTTGAATTGCGCTTTGTAACCGTTGCTTCCACCTCCCAGTGCAATGTGCAGCTCGTCTAGAACGATAGGCTCGACCTCTGGATAGCCCAACTGTGGTAGACCTGCAAATTGTATCGTCATTGACGAACGACGATAAAATAGTCATCGCGTAACGACCTCGATTATCCGAGGCTGGTTATTCGATTTCACGAGTCGCTCTCGCCGTGTTTACCACTAAATCTGGTATTTCCAAACGACGATCGTTTTCACCTTCGCGAGAAGAGGGCTTTGCGAAAATCACGTTCGTTTTCTTCGTCGTTAGTCGTTCTATACTAGTCGTTCAACGCTGTCGCTTGCAACGACTAAACCAGCCAATAAATAACGCAATCAGGAAAAGACGTCGTAGTTTCGAGCGGCAAGGTGCGAAAAACACGCGAGCGCGCGCGTCTTTTTCGCAGCTCGTTCAGTGGGTCAGAGAGCGCGCGTCAACGTATTCGATCGAAAGGAAACTATGCATGCGCAGGCGACGGGCCGCCTTGATACGGGACATTGGGTATAACGCGTCGATTCCAATACACCGTTATAACCTGCTTCTTATTTATGAAGCTACTTAATTACAAGCTCTACGACAGAGTCGCAACCCTTTTACAGCTTAACTCGATGCGAGTGTATTTACGCGCGGTTATGTACCCGATTGAAAGCCGTTAATTATTGGAGAATTTCGCTTTTTCAAGACAACAACGCTGCGTGACGAGTGTCGCCGTGAAAAGCGATTTGTTTTAAAAGTGCCTGCACACCGTTATTTCCAATTAGATGCCGCTACTCGCTTCGCCTTCTAATGTACCGAAATACCGTAGGTAGTTCGCGTTTGAAGAATCAGTCGACTCGAAAATTGAATATTTTGTTACGACTGTCGGGCGATTTAGTTCCCAATACCTACGCCCTACCGACGATTCGTCACTTTCCCGCAAACTCGATTTCCAAATGATCCGCGTTGCAGTTGGGACTTGTACGAGACACTGCATATGCAAGCTTCGCGATCGCTTGATAATCCGCAAACATAAGGCGAAACGTCGCGACCGATGTTGCTGGTTTACCGTTCGATTCGCCGTGCGACTCCATTAAAGCGTTGAACGTCGAATAAAACGTTAGTACGGAGTCTCAAGAGAAAATGAACTCACCGTGTCGGAAATTGTCGGCAAGTGCATTAGCCGCCCTTGCAAGACAATTCTCAAGCTCAGGATCGTACTTGGAGCACGAGTCGATGAATTCCAAGCCTTTGTATTTGCCCGTCGCCTCGACAGTCGCCACTGCAATCGCGACGATTAATCCGAATATCGTAGTACTCTTCATCTTGTCTGTATCTTGGAATATCATGAACGTTTGAACTGCTCGCAAGGAATAACCGATCGGTAGAGACGCGCCCGGACTATTATACAGTACCTTGACATTGCCCCCGTCTTGAAGCCTCTCCGACTACGTAGTGGGGCTAATTGCCTCGGCTCCAAGCGAAGGGACTTTCTTCAAAGTCACGCCGATAACATAGTTCTATCGTCTATGCTCTCGTGGCTTTTAGTCCCACCTCTTTGTTTCCTCTCGAGAGGACCTTCGCTCGATCCGTACCTTAGCAGCCAAGACAAATAAAAAGTTGGTCGTTCGCTTGATTTCCATATTTATACGCGTCCCAGTCGGATCATCGCTGGTCGTGGTTCATTGCTGCTTTCGTTTGCTCTGTTGCTTGTTCGACGATGCCCATTTGATAATCGTCGAACGACCGCAACGAACGCAGTCCATTCGTTGGAGCAGGTGCAACGCGTGCACGCAGATTTACGCGAGCCGCGTACAAAATGTAGATCGAGTAACTGCGATCGAGGTAGGCAGAGTCTCTACACGCGATCGCCTTTTGTACGCCTCGCGTATTGTATGATTTTAAGTACCGTTAATTATTAGTCGGGCGTTTCACGCGCGGCTTTTTGAATAAGTGAAATCGGAACGAGGGAAACCCAACTTTTTCCGTACGTGTACGCGCCACCAATCGTTTTTTTCCATTGAACGACCGAGCTACACGGTGACGTTATAACAATAACAGCGTCCGATGAATAGGCTGTCACGTGCGTCTAGCCAATTTCGCGTGTTTGCCTACCTTCGGAAATGACCTTTGTACATGCAAATGCCTTTTAAAAGACTTGGCAGACAGGAAGGGAAAGAAACGAAAAAAAAACAAAGAAAAACTTGAGTTAAAAGTTATCGTGCGTAAACGATCGATTGAAGAGCGTTGTTCTCTTGAACGCGTACTTATCTCCTACTGTGTTTTACGAAGAGGTCACTGTAAATAATACAAATCGTCGTTTTAATCGTTTTCATAGCGAGCCGCAATAAGCCTAAGCTAGAAAAATACACCCAATATACGTATTTCCATTGGGTGGTAAAGGAAACCTTCGCGTATAATCGAGCATTCCAAAGTCTACAATTTTCCTTTGTGTGTCAATACGAAGCAGAAAAGATGTGTGTCAAAAACTCAATAGTGGCGTAGTGACGAATCAACTTCTTCTTTTTTTCCTCTCAATCATTCTCTCGTCCGTAATAACGAGTTTGAGATGAAGCCTGTATATCTATATACCAGAGTGGTACAAGAAAAGATAAGGAAGAATGCGGCGAGGTCAAAGTCCGGATGACTGGTCCCAAGGTAAGTTGCTCTCACGAATGTTTTGCTCTAAGTACAGAGAGCGGAGGAGCAATAGGAGAAATTATAAACGAACGAATTGAGAAAAAACGGCATTTTCCACGAGACTAGTAGGTGTCCGTGTATATGGGCTTCCTTAATTATAACCGAGCGAACACGTGCAGCGCTCGCTCTATAATGTAATTGTCTTGCGGGGAGGCTTGCTATTTGCTGTACGTCGAGAGAAAGCTTTTAGAGTTGCCTGTGCAAACCTTTTTTCCGTTTCATTGGCGTCCTCTCCTCGCTACCTCGCTAATTTCATCGTGTTTCTCTCGTGTCTCTTCTTCAAAACTATTCGTTACTCGATGCACACGCTATGCGCCCCTGTTCTTCTCGAGAAATTCCTCACGGCTGTATTTAAACACATGGAGTTTACCAAAACGATTTTCGTTATTTTATTATCGGTACATTATTTACAAGAGCGTTGACGCAAAGCACGACAACGTTACAAAAAAGGACAAATCAAACGCATTGGTTCGCAGCAGTCAACCGACAGCAGTACGGACATATGGCGAGTGGAGTATCAATGGTAAGTAGAAAAAAGGCGTTATTTTTCGCGCCCAATCCACTGTGTAACTTAAAGATAAGTATAACGCTACAAAAATATACAAAATTTCGACAACGACAACGGTAACGATTTTTTTTCAATTGGTACGCGATGAAAAGTTCTCTTGACCACGACACTGCTAATCTGTTCCGTTGAATGGCCAATCGAAAGAAATTCTCCGTACCATCTCAACGCGTAATCGCGCGCACTCACGCGCGAAAATCAACGAAATCACAAGGAGTTACTCGACTTGGTCTTGATGACTCGGCTGAAGGGAAAATGTTGGAAGGCTTTGCCGAAGATCTCGGTAAAAGCAGTGGAGACGAGATCGTTGATCAAAGGTTTAACAACGGTGAAGCCTGGTTGCCAAGCACCATTGATAATACGATCGAGGATACCTTCCAATACCTCACGGCCCGACAGAAGATTCGAAATGTGTAGTTTCAAATCTCGAATGGTTTGAACTTCCACTCGAACTGTCAGTTTTTCGGCTGGTGGCATTGTAATCGTTGTCGTTTGGACAAGGTCATCTGAAAAAGTAAAACCAAGCTCTAAGTTCATTTTCGTTATTATTTCGAGCAAAAGCGAGATCCCGCAAAAGCAAGAACGTTCGTTCGAAACGGAAGTGCTTCGAGTTAAACAACGTATGCCTTCGAACGTGTCAACAAGTTAAATATTTGACCTAGCAAAATATGTTTACACAAGGCGATACGCAAAGAGCGATTCGTTCGTTATAAGAAGCAGCCATTGGATGATCGAATACCACTCTTGTAATATACTTACAAAGTGCCAAGGTGAATTTGCCTTTGTTATTTATCCTGCCAGTAATGAGGGAACCATTGAATACGTAATTGCCCGACAGAAACTTCTCGGGGAAACTCTGCGTGTAAACCACCTAGCAAATACGTTCATCCTTGATTAATAGTCACCGACACCGGCGCCGACGCTGATAACGATCGAGTTACCTTGTGATTCTTCAGATCGCTAACGAATTTGGTGACTTTGCTGGCTGACCAACCGCTTTCCGTAACGTTCTTCAAAGTGATCGAGAATCCCAGCATCGGTAAACCACGACGAGCTGTAATTTCTTTAGCGTAGAACGGATCGAATGGATCCACGTTGTATTTGAGCAGACCTGTTTTGAAGAACGGCCGAATGGCGTTTAGAGCTTCGCGGATACACGAGTCGAAGTTTGATGCACCCACGCGACAGTCCTTGAAGTGGTCCTCTGTAACGAAGTTTTGTTCTTCATAAGTATTCGCTTTACGAATACATCGACTTCTCGAATTCTCGATCAAAGGAGAGTATCGAGAGGTCGTTCCGAGGAAAAAACAAACGTACGAATCCGACGCAGCGTGCAATCTCGACCTCGGTAGCAATTGGAAATAACTTTCACTCTCGGCGAGTGCATGTACCGACCGTTGAGACTTGATGAAATCGCAGGTACTCGTATCACCGAGCACACGTGCTCGACGCTTGGTAAAAACGCCTTTTTTACTCGCTCCACTCGCTTTTGTGTATGCGCGCGTACTTGGTGGGAGATTACGACATTTCCATGTTCTCGCGAGAATGTGCCGATAGTTTCTTGTTTAAACTACGAGTACGGCATAGCGGTTCGTTTGTTCGGAATCCTTATCGAGATGCGTTTGACAATTTTGCACGAAAGCAACGAACGGTTGACGTGCGAGCTTCATCTTTTTCAGAAAATCCCTCGAAATGATTGGTGCGCGACGTAGAAACGTCGAGTTTTTCTTTGAGCTCAGATCGCGTATCGTTTATATCGTTACGGATTACGCAATGACGTCATATCCAGTTTGCATAGGCGCACGTGTATGTATCCGAAACGCAACGCGTTATCAAATATAAGAGAAAGCTGTAAAGTTCACGTGCTGTACATCGCACGCCGCAATTTGACGAAAAATCAAGCACACCTAGAGGTATAAAAATCACGTTAACCACGTACACTTTCTCTATCCTTCGCGCGCTTGTTCCCGTTTGCATTACTGCATCCGGAGCGCGCACGCGTAATTTTCGTCACTTTCCAGTTCTACAAGCTTAACTTGGATTACTTCAATCGCTAAAACCAACGAGATCAATTGTTGTAACTTGAGAGTATTTATATTTTTCGGTGAAAGCTGCATGTTCGTTGTAATGGCCGTGTCTACGTAATATGCACGTATACGCGATAGCCGTCGTTGAATTTAGAAACAGTCGGATGAATGGTACTTTCTTCGAGATACGGCGGAGAGATGTGAAAACGAAATGATGCAATGAAGCGTACGTCGTTGAATTGTGCTGAGAAAACCGAAAAGAGAGAGAGAGAGAGAGAGAGAGAGAGAGGTGTACGTTTATCTTGCAATTGGTAATTTCACTCGGCTCAAGGACATTGTGTCCTCGGAGTCACTTGCGAAATTATTCGCATTTAATTTGTTGGCTTTAATACGAGAAAATGTCGTATGCATCTTTATGGAAAATTACATTCGAATTCTATATACCGCATAGTCAATCGGTTACTATAGAAAATAAATAACGTTTCAAATGCCCGTACGCCGTTGAAAGGATCTACCGCGTGAGAAATCGCGCGGTTTTACGCTAATTTCACGTCTCGAGTGAAATAATTTCTCTACAAATATCAAGCATGACCACCACGCATCTCCTTCGTACAGTGGTGCGAGTTCACTTGTTTGACAAACAAATGAATCGTTAAAATTCTATCTCGAAAATAAGGCACGAGAATTTTTTCGCAAACGCAGTACTGATATTAAAGAGTGTCGGATTTATCGTATTCAATGGAATACTTTGAAAATCGTGGCAGCGCTAACTGGTCTTGCAACGAGTAGTAATTCAAGCGCGAGGAATGTTTCGATGCCAAACTTTCGATCGAATTCAATAGAAAATTTCTCAACGTGCTTTTTAGATTGCAATTGGGATTTAAAAAAGAAGGTGTCGAAAGTGAGAGCTCTATGTTCGTTAGTGTTTAATTGCAGCGAAAGTAATTGCAGTTGCTCTCTTTTCGAAATTAACTGGCCTAGCGCAATATCCCGAGCAACCTATACAATTGAATAATATTTGTTACGCGCCTTGATTGTAATACAAATATCGTTAATGGATTGATTGGTTGGCTTACCAAATTCAGCTGCAGCTAGCATGTCAACGACGATTGTCAAAATGACGATGATAAATAAACGGTGCAACATCTTCTTACGGAGCATCCACATGTTACACTTGTGCGAATGGAAAAATTGTCGAAGGTAGACTATGCGTGAATATACTCGTTCGCGTTAAAACTCGGCCTCGCTTTCACTCTCGCTCGCTTGATCGCAGTGCACTAACTAACTGAAAGCCATTCGCTGCGAGGCGCCCGGTTAAAAGCCCGATTTTTAATCCGTATTACGTAGCTTGTGCAATGAATCAGCTAGATCTCACGAGAGAAAGAGAGTGGTGGTTGGATTCTCCGATGGAAACACTTGTTTCTGTTTTTGTTTCTTTCGTTTGCGCATTCGCGTTGCGAGGGTGACGATCTTTCCGATTTCTTTATTATCACCGAATTTGTCAAAAATGCAGTAATCTAACGCGTATCTTCTTCTTCTTCTTCTTCTTCTTCTTCTTCTTCCTCTTCTTCTTCTTCTGCCGACTACAATTAACGTGCGTTGTGCACGAATGACGTTCATCCGCTGATTTATTTCCGAAACTATTCCATGTGTAAGAGTTTTCCAGTGCATAATTGTAAAAACGAAAATTACAGTTTGGAAAATTGCTCGCTAAAAAATGTAGTTTCATCCACATTTCTAATTGCTCGTAGATCCATTTTCGAATTTATAATTGCGAAAAAGACAGTTGAAAAGTTTCATTTGTTAGATAATAATGTTCAGAAAAATATATCGTAAAACTTGAATGTACGTCTATACCAAATAAACTTGTGATTTATTTGCCGTAACACGGTTTACCGTCGAATCTAATTTGAGTTCTCAGAACGAAATTGCACAAAAACTTCTGCACACGTACTTTAATTATCTTTTACGACAATAGCCTCTTCGATGCGCCATAATGAAACTCACTAGCTATTGAAGCTGTATCGAATTATCTAGAATCGGATTGCATTACGAGGCTCTTCAAACCACAAACTCTGCCGTACATGGCGATGTACTGTAATGGCAAGCATCATTGTCATTTTTCAAATCTAGCCCAACTCACCTCGAGCTCCATTTATAGTTATACCACGCATGTTCATTCCGTACAATATTTAAACTTCTATTCAAAGTTCTAAATTAGCTCAAAATCGTAGTTTGCTAAAAGTGCACCCCCTCGTCGCAGCTTCGACGCCAATTTCGTTTGCTCTTACGCACTTGGACGTAGCTAAGTGATTCTTTTGATCGGTGAACGGTGCAGCGTCGTTTGATTTCCTAGACTATGCGAATGAAAAAAAAGTGAATCTCGTCGCGAAAGAAAGGGACACGCGTGATGTGCACTCGCGGCCAGTGACGCGTGACAAAACACACAAGCCGTCGAGCGAATATCCGGGTCGACGCATCATCAACGCGCGAGGACATTTCGCGTAAGCTAGGGAAATTGCTAATCGTACGTAGAAAGAGAGGTTCGCATGGTCAATTTGTTGGAATAGTCAAAGTGTAATAGGAGGAGTTATAATACTAGTGCTAGTAGTAGTAGTAGTAGTAGTAATAGCAAGAAGGATGCAGTGGTGGGAGTGAAGAACATAGCAAAAGTGTAGGATCGCTTGTGCTCGCTAGCGCGTCGTCTAGTGAAAGTGGCTGCAGCGAGTACAACGACTGCATCTGCCAATGGCCTCAGTCCCGTGTCGACGGTGACAACCGCTAATACATATACGTGCAATATCATCGCTAACGTAACTCGTTATTAACCGCCTTGTAGTAAGTCATTTAAACGCACTCGTGACAAATAGAGTAACGCGATGTTGCTGTCGTTGTTGGCCAAGAATTTGGCATTGATGTCAATGATACTGCTACTCGTTGAAGCTCAAATCAACGGCGGATCTACCCGTGAGTAATCCAACTTTTACAATCAAACGACAATATTGTTGTTGTTGTTTTTTTCGAGTGAAAGAGACCACGATACGGTCAGACGCTGTGATCGTTGTTTGTTTATGGGTCACAGGATAACGCGACTCGCGTGCGCGTTGGTGCTTTCTAGAGAAGCGCGTGGTTAAATAAGCGATAACACGTAGAGCCGCTCGCAGTCAACGCGAGAAAGTCAGAGTCCCCCGCAAAAGTTTTGCCGGTGCAGCGACTCTCTACGACGACTATCTGCTTCTGTATACATGAATACCCTATTACATTTGGATGTAGCTTCCTTTGCTTTCTTTTTTTTCGTAATTTCGTTAATGGCAAGTCGCCGCAGGGCTATTTGCATAATATCCTTTCCAAAAGTTGCATGATTAATTGTATTTTCGAAGTCACGATGTCAGATTGACCAGAAAATCTTGACAATTTCGCATACGAATGGTTTGGTTAGCTTTCGAGAAGATAACGTTTCTTTTTCGTCCATTTCAATTTCGTATTGCAACAACGTTCAAGAAATGAATTTGATCGCCAAGATTTGTGTCATCGAGGTGGATGTAAGTACGAGCAAAAGCTAACAAGGTGCTTACAAACTATTTTAATATCGCGGTGCGTAATTGTCTCGTGAAAATGACTGTAAAAATTCATCGAGATCCGCGTGATTTATTGACAGCGTACTGTTATTTACAGCGGAATACGTGAAGCAATGTTCGAAGAGTGATCCAAAGTTAAAAAGCTGTCTGATTGACGCGCTACACCATCTCCGACCATATCTTAAGGCCGGCATCCCGGAAATTCAGCTGCCGGCAGTCGAGCCATTTCGCGTAAGTTTGACTTTATTACCATCTCTCGTTGCGGCGTTGCTTCAGAAATGAAAGTTGCCTCATAAACGCTTAACTTTTCGCAAAAGCCTATTGTGCATCTCTGTTTGCGCGCGAAATATCTTTACTTTTTTTCTCCCCCAACGTCTCACCGGAGCGCTTAAGTCAAGCTTTATTATCGCGCATGCTAATTTGAAAAAACGAAGACGAAACGCACGAGCGTTGCAACATGATCGTCCATGCATTATTTGTGCATTCTGAAACGTGTAATTGATCTTCTCTCCGCGGCGCTTCACGCTATCTCGACAAAAAAATTACCCGCGACACGCGCATCGATAATTCCATCTATAAATAAAGCCGTTAATAATACGGAAAAAAGAACGCTAAACGCTGTTTACGCGAGCCATCGGCTTGACTAACCGAAAGCGCATTGAGTTCAAGAGGTCAAGACTTCACGTACCTCGTTCTTTATTTTTTATTTATTTTTCTTGTTTTTTACGAAAGCTCCTCGTGCACTTAGCAATGGCAATTAAGATTGTCCGTCGACGTGCAAATCAAACGCGAGGTGCGTTGAAAAAAAAATCAGAGAAAGAGCAAAGTTGTTATAGAAAAGTGGAGTTGTACAGTTATAAGTGTCTATACTATATGTATACAACTGGCAGATGGACGAGTTGAAGCTGTCGCTGACAGGTGGTACGAACGGTTACACGGTACGGCTACGCGAGTTGTACGTGAGGGGAGCAAGTAACTACACCATCGACGACATCAAACTTGGTTCTCCCTTCGAGGCGGTCATCCGTATGCCTGCCCTCATCCTTGACGCTCAATATACCAGGTGCGTACGTCCCTTTTCTTTTCTTCTCATCCGACGTTGCTGCGGAGGCTATATTGCGCACAGCGCCGTTTTCCTCGTTACGTTCGAGGGATATACGTGCTCGACGGCTTTGATTTGGTAGCTCGCTTACGTACATGTGGTGTGTGCGTGCGCGGGCTCGATAGAGGAGAAACAGTTCTGGATTTAAGATCAGTTGATTCAGGGGACTACCGCAACTTTCGGATTACTTACATCGGCGTGCGTTGCCGTGGGGACAATCGAAGCTAAAATTGGAAAACAATTGGTTTCTCCTCGATTTCCTTTATTTACCGAGATACCAGAAAAATCACTTTTATTCAAGCCAATCGATCACAATACTCGATACCTTCTCTTTTACGCGATAACGGAGGAAACAAACACAAGCCTCGGCAAAACCACACGACCGGATGGGAAGTAAAACATTGAAAATAAAATGCCCACTGGCGTACAAATAACAGTTCGAAAGAACGGCCTGTTAAAGAAATTAGCCTCCGACCAACAGACGAAGGGCGCAAAGAAGAGCCTTCGCGGGTGGCGCACGCGTAAAAGGGAAACGAAAATTGCACGATGTAGGCAGCCGCTAAAACATTACTTAACTCGTCGTTGAAAAGCAAAACTAAAGAAGGGCTCAGCGCTCGAGTGCGTTCGGCACGCGTCGGCAAGGCGCTCTCTTTCAAAAGACGACAACCTCCCCTCAAAGATATTCATTTGCTGTTGTTGTTGTTGTTGTTTTGTTTGGCTGTAGTTCTGGAATACTGATTATTCTACCGGCCAGTGGAAACGGTACGTTTCACGCACGCTTCGGTAACGCTCGCGCGATCGTCAGAGGCTTAGTCTCGACTCACCCTAAGGATGGCAAGACGTACCTTAACGTCGACAATCTTGACGTGCATCTTGGCGTAAAGGATGTTCAAATGCGCGTGAGGAAAATCTTCAATAACAATCGAATATTGAGTAAGCATATCGAGATACGCGGGAAGATGATTGTCGATGGTTTTCACGGGTAACGATGAGATTGTCATTTTCAGCGGAGGCAACCAATCTGTTTCTACGAGAGAACGGCCAGGAGGTGCTGAAGGTGATGGAGCCGCAATTGAAAAGAAAACTGTCGACTCTGTTTGCCGGTATCGTCAATCAGCTGCTGAGAAACTTACCGGTCGAGACATTCTTATTACCTTAATCTTTTTCCTTATCAATGGTATATATTCACGCGAGTTGCCGGGATTCGTTCGAGTAGTCGTCGATAATTCAGACTTACCGAATTCCAACTCCGTCCAAGCCCACGATCCGTTACGCGCTTATATATTTAGTTGTGAATACATTGACTAGTTTTTAAAGAGTGTTGGTTTTGTTTTTTTTTCTACAGTGATATATACGTATAGCCGGTACAGTTTCGTTAACAGCCTCGTCTTTGATTTCTTGCGTAGACAGATATCTCGTTTTTACTTTAGTGCTCGACGATTCAATAAACAGGGTCATAGTCAGTAGAATGTCTTTTTTTCTTTTGCAACCTCTCATTACACATATATACGTACTCGTGGAAAAGTCTTGCGACTTTCCAGCAATGCCCGAAGAAAGTTTTCAAGAGAAAAGACGAACTTTCTACGATAGCGAACGACGATTCCAACAAAAATATATTTTTTATTTCTATATTTACATGCACAAAGGAAAAAAGAAGATAAAATATTGTCGTTCTTTTGTCACAACCGAAAGCGTAATACTCGTAATACGTTTTTTTTATTTATCGTCTACAGCAGCGACGACACTGTTGGCGTTCTACATGGGAGTTTTGTCAAATCGTTCATGGGAAAGTTTTAGCGAAAGACACCTTGGAGAAGACGAGTCGATTGACAAAGTCAGTCAAATGAACGTCCCAGTGTTTTTCGACAACAGGTAGCATACCCTTGTACAACACTTGCCAGTACTCGTTGACGAAGATCATTGCGGCTTTGTCTACGGAAGAAAATATAAATATTTATTATTTTGACAAGTTAGAATGTACGTAACAATACGACTAATACGACTATACGCATGTAAGCTTTTGAGCGGCCATTCATTATAACTAACGATCGAATCTTTGACATCCGCGAGGGTGTCTCGCCGAGCGTGACGATTCGAGTCAACCCCTTTTATTTCTAATGTATACACGTACAAGCGTCGATGCGAAGTGTGGCTAGCCGTACAGCGTGTCGTCGATTTTTTTTAACGTATACGTAACGAGGAAAGGATGTCATTTGATAATGGCATTGGATAATGCGTACGAACAATGTCTTTTATGGAGGCGAATATACTTCAGATGCCATTGTGAAATGAGAGTTATGCACGTTCTCAATGGCAAATTGCTTTTAAACGTCGTTTGATCCGATGGCCGGTCGGGGAGTTTGTTTTTCCACGAACTGCACTCAAAGGAAAGAGTATCCATTCGATACTTCACTCTCGTAATGCTCCAACGAGCACCACGAGCGACTATAAAATGCCCACAAGAAAATAAATCGCTCGTGTAAATATTGATCGATCTCCTTGCTCAACCCGCTTGCTTGTTTATATATATGTAGTTCCTACGCGCGCGACGCGCCTATATAGTCGTCGCTGATCAACCAGCCGATTACAGCGAAATTGAATAAACCCGAGGATAAGAGAACAACTTACTGAGCTCCTGGTTTCCATTGAACAAATCGCTAAAGTAAACCTTCATCTTGTCCACCTCGGGATAAACGTGGAAGTGTTCCACAACCCATCTGTCGTTCTCGACGCGACCTTCCAAACCCCAAGTCGTACTAACGCCTTCCATACTTATATTGAAATATCCTAGAAGCAAGCAAAAGGAAAAAGCGGATAACTCGCGTAGTCATAGTCTAATGGACGCGACGCCCATTAGACGACCTGAATAGACAAGTTGCGATGACGAAACGCACGCGTCTCGTGATATTACACACCTTTGCCGCCAATCTTGTACGGCCCAATACTGCCCTCGGCCTTGTAATCACCTTCGATAAACACTTTGGGCATCACGAAATCTATCTCCAGACTCAAACGATTAGCACTGCGAGTTGGGCGGACCGCTTGGAAAATGGATTTGGCAGCACCGTACGATTTTACGTTGCGCAGGACAAAACGTCCCATCACCTCGCCTATGTGGTACTCGTTCTCGATCATATCCACTTCCATTGGATCTAGTACCGGTAGCTCCAATTCTGGGATTCCTGCAATATTTTTATATCCCGCGTTCAGTGGATAATCATCGAGCTTGCACGAGAATTGCAAGTATTCGGAGCAAGAGCTTTGTTTTCTCCTCTTTCGTTTTACCTTTGACGAAGGTCAACCATGATTCTTGAATGGCAAGCCTTAGGCAAGACGAGTAGTCGGACGATTGGTGATTGCAAACTTTTACGCTCCTTGCTGTAATAAAAATTTTCTTTTTTTCTTTGCTTTTTCTCTTTTTTTTGTTACTCCAAAGAAATTGCTACAGTTCGTTCGTCGTGAGTATATCGTGAGTATAGCAATTTTTTTTCTACTCCGCGTACACGCTTAATTTCAGGCGATAAATTTTCGTGCCAGTGCAAACTGTGTTAATTGTAGTTTTTCTCGTCCGAAATAACAAGTTATCGTTAGAAAGACTGTCGAATTCGACAAAATCAAGAAAACAAAGCAAAAAACAGCCTGTTCGCGTGCGTAAATCACGATAGTTTCAACAATGTTGAGACTTGCAAGAATAGAGATTCGGTAATTGCGTAATTGCGAGCTAAAGGTTTCTAGAATTGATTGCAGTTGATAATAATAGGTCGGTGTGCGCCGAAAACGAAGAGTCGTGCAATAGCTGGCACGTAATCGAAATAACGAAGCCGCCAATATCTGCTATTACTCAAAGTTCGTACATCGACGGGCATATTTAACGCGAAACAGCCTCTATGACCGTGCATTAGAGTGTAATTGCCGTTGTGGTCGTTCTTTATTATCTTCCGTTCGCTCGACGCCACTTCCTTGTGTCGGAGTCGTCCGCTCTATCGCTCTTACGATGCGCTCTTACGAGTCCCCTCTTATTCTTTGTTGGCATTCCGACGATAAGGCGTCCATGTAAATTCCGATTAAAGTCGTAAAAACGGCATCGGTGGATACCGCTCGCTGCGTAAGCATGAACTGTGTAATTCAACGATCGATCGTTATCTTGGATTATTGTTCGATGTGCAAACTGGCGTCGACGTATTGCCACTCGTAATTTGCGAAATTGTACAGATTCCTTTACACCGACAAGATTGTTTTTGCGTACTATCCGAACCAAATGTTCAATTAGCTTCGATAAGTTCGCTGCGTTACCTTCGCTTTCGTCGTACCAAAGGAAAAAGTACGTTTAGCCGCGAGCCTTGTAACGAACAACAGCCGTATGAGTTTGGTTTGTCTATAAAAAATGAATGGTATAGTATTGAAATAGTCGAAACTCACGTAAGCCAACCTCCTCGGCAGCGTGAGTGCCAGCAAACAATGCAACGCAGACAATCGCGCAAAACTGCGAGATGTTCGACATGATTGTCTATATGTATGCGATCTCTGTGTACGACACTCGGCTTAAAAAACCTATATGCCCGGCTGGCCAATTAAACGCTCTCTTTATATAGTTTCCCGTGCCAAGGACTCTGAAACGCCAGCGCCGCTAAGGCTCGCAACTCTGCGGCACGTTGCAAAATTGCATGTCATTAGTATATAGCAGCGCATAGACACTGCAGCATCGATACGCGATACTCACACGTGTGTCGTCAATACGAGTGGCTAATTTTAGAGGTTGAGCGGTTTGGGCAAAAAACAACTCAAAGAAAAGGAAACAAAAACAATAATACTAACCTACGGAGCTGTCGATTGAGAAATACAAACGTTGTACAACTTTGGAGCTTCGCTGATCGAAATATCCGCGATTGCTATTGCAAAGGGAGAAACACTCGCGTGAGCTGCTTGCACTTTTCTACACCTGTTTCACGATACGTTTCGTCCTCCCTCGAACGCTATCGAATGTAACAAACCCCCAACGAAAGTTTGTCTAAATGCTACGGTAATTTTTCTCAGCTCAACTCGTTCTGTTTCAACTTGAGGAACATTGTCAACTATATAGAAAAAAGGAATATTTCGGCGACGATTGCTTTGAATTATCGTTTCGTTCGCAATTGCTAGTTTTCCTCTTAGACTATGAACTTCAATGTCGAAAAGTTGCGTTTTCCGCAAATTACATGGAATTGAAACTTGATATCCAAAGAATTTTCCAAGATAAATGCAGAAAGGGCAATACTCTCATTGCGAGTCACCCAGCCGTAGCTAATTGCTGCGTTATAATACGCAAATGCCGCATCCTTCTGGGTAAATTTCAGTAATTTCAACAACACAACTCGCGTTGCTGCGCTATCAACAAAGTTCGACGGACAATACTTCCTCGTGGATTATTTCACAAAAATCTAGTTGTGGTTTTATCGTTAACGTTTAACTTTATTGCCATCAACGCTGCTGCGCAATTCAACCTTATCTCGATGGTCTTAAAAAAAAACACAAAAGGAGAAAACCGAAGATCCTTTGAAAATTGAAAGACAGACGTGAAATAACTCGTCGAGTCATGTGTACTCGATAAGAGTTGATTGGCTTCGTACATAAGTGCGCATGATTATGCAAGAAGCAAGGAATCTCAATTGTGCGGATCGAAGCTGCTGCCCTTGAATTAGCATGCGGCGCGAAATACTTATTTATTGTGTACCTTAGGCATCGCAGCTGATGTCACTTGTGCATCGTTCGTTGTCACGTAGAGAGCGAGAGAGAGAGAGAGAGAGAGAGCGCGCGTACAACACTGAGATTGATATCGAACGACGTATACTTCGATTGCTATAATTTATGCGTTCGCACTAGATGCATGTACGCACAATAAGCCAACTCCACACGCGCATTCTTTGTTGATTTTTTTACCGTTTAACGTTGTTGTTGTGCCTTACTTTCTAACAATTAATCGTAATTCTTAAAAAAAGAGCGTAATCCTTGAAGCTACGCTTTGAAAGGCCTTCGATAGGAGTTGCAAATCTTGCCGACAACTGGATAGATTTTTATTCGTGCGTAATAAAATAAATCAAATTTTTGATCGACATCGTTTTCTTCGATGCATATAATTATAAATTTACGGCTCTCCGCAATCGGCTTGTTCGCCAACGTTGTTCGCAGAAAAACTGGTTTCTGCAAAATAACGATGCTCTTAACCCGTATTTTCTTTTTTCTAAATCGAATGATAAAGTTTAAACGAGCGCAGGCTGTCCTTCTTCTTTTTTATCGTTAACTAACAAGAAGACGACATCGCGTTCGACGGTTCGTTAAACGAATATCCAAAACGAATATCCAAAACGAATATTCATTGTAACAGGAAATTCGAGTTTTTTGTGTCTATTGAGAATGAAAAAAAGATCGCTAATGAATTATCCAGCCGTTTACCAGCGTTTATTCAAACAACTTCTTCCGCGTTCGTTTGAAAATGAAAACTGGTGGCAACGTCGGAATTAACGAATGGGCACTCGTGTATACAAGTAGTGCGTGTATGTGTGCGACGCAAAAAAGGCTGCCACACTTTTATCCAAGCTCGCGTACGACGACGGCATCTAAACTTGAATTTCGATATCGCAACGTATCGCGCTGCTTTTGTCGAGTTTATGTAGGTCTCGTTCGAGATCGTAAGTACGACGATCTCAACGAGAAGCAGCAGTGGGAGAATTAGAATCCTACAGCGTACTTACATATTTATGCACTCGTGCCAATTCCATAAACGATTACAACGCTCCGTCGATAGTTCTTAGTCGTCCGGTTGTTTTGAGAACGATGCTTGGATAACGTCGTCGCGTACAAACTCGGCGAATTAGCTGTCTTGTTTTTAGCGAGAAAAATCATGAAACCGATTCAACCGAAGCATTGTTTGTCCTCGTGTATTTATTTTTAATCGATTTAAATGTTTATCCGTATAACAGCTCCTTGATCATCGTGCGATTGAAGCTCAAGGCCTGAACGTCATCAACCAGCTAGAGTTTTGGTTTTTCACGATTCACGACCAGTTTTTTTATTCGATATTTTAAACGCGATTTGTAGCGACGCTCGCTGCCTTACTAAATACGACAATACGAGTGTCGACGCTTTCTTACTTAAATGAACGATTCGGTTTGAACGTTTTCGCATTTCTTCGCTTCCGTTGCCTAGAGAAACTTCCGGATACAAAGTGTTTATAGCTCGTTGAAATTAAGACGGTTCAAAGTAAACGCAGAAAGTTGTTAAGGTACGCCACTTTAAACATTCGACAGAACGTTTATTTTCATTTGATTTTTGCCATGAATTTCATGGATATCTTGATTGTACAGGAAGCTAACACCTTGACCATCTTTTCGGAAACGATCGCAAGTAATACAACAATCGACATGCCTATTAAAAGATACAAATCCAAAAATGAAGCTTGCCACCACGGTATATCTTCGATGGGAGACTTCAAAGCATCTTTGCCATATTTGTGAATATATTCAATCCAGTATATTGCAGTATTCAATGGCGTTAATGGGTGATCTTTGAACTTTGCACTGACATGCCGTATTGACGTCCTGATTAAACAAAAATGCATTTATTGATAGTACACGATGCGTTAGATCGATCGATCGAATGCAATACAAACAATAAGTGAATACAAACCGGTAGAGCGGATTTTGTAAAAGTTCGTTGAAAGCCGTTGTCAAAGACTCCTCGCTAATCTCTGACAAGTCAATTTTAATCGCTATATTTTTTTTCGCGTAAGTCATGACATTTAGAGGCTGATCACCGTAAAGAGGAACCGCAACCATTGGCACTCCGAAGTAAACTGCTTCTTGTGTTCCCATAAGTCCTCCGTGGGTTACGAAAACCTTGACGTTTCGGTGTTCTAAACGAATCGATATGGAATAAAAACAATCGAATCTTTGCGAGCTATCGAATATTAAACGAATCCTTCACTCACTTAGAATGGCGATTTGATCAACCCAAGATTGAGTTAAGACATTGGAAGGCAAACCCAGTGGCAACTCTTCTGGCTCGGCGATTTTCATGAGCACTCGGACAGGCGATACGTTTTGAAAGGCCTTGTAAAACGCTCGAATTACGTGCTCGGGAAACGTTTCGATTCTGGCCATCGATCCAAAGGAAACGTAGATACAACCGTGCGTGCTGTCTTCCAACCATTGATGCACCAGCTGCTCGCGTAATTAAGATTTTAATAAACGACGATGCAATTTTTGTTCGGTCAAGCGGTACATACCTTGGACAGCGTATTATTACGATCAACAATGTGCAAACCTCCAACGGGTATAACTTTAGGCGCAAACGGCTTCGGTCCATTAAGCGACACGTCGTGATTGATCAAAGCCAGGGAAATGTCTTTGAGCAAATCCACGGCGTTCGGATAGCCAGAGCCAAAGTACTTCTCGATGTATTGATCCTGCGTTTGGCTATATTTTTCGTAAGTTTGCGTTACACGTCTGAACGTAACGAGATTGTCTAGACGCTCGAACAGTGTCATTGGAGGAACGTATGGCGCGAACAAACTTGAGTCTGTCGCCAAGTTAATTGGCGTACCAAATCCATGGTATTGCCAATCTATCAACGACGAGCTTACAACTCCAATGACCGACACGTTCAAACGACGCCCAAACGGAATGAAACAGTTCACGAAGAAGAGCTGTAACGTATAAGAACAAATTGGAGTGAAGTGCGTAATTGATGCTGTTATGAAATACCGTTACCTCGGTTATAAACAGATCGTAGGGAGGATCTTTCGGTGGATTATGGAGTAGCGTCTGAAAATGTGGATGGCCCAGTAGGTCGCACACCGAGTCTTGGTGTTTTTCGAACAACAGTTTGATCATGCTTGAATATTTCGATTCGATTGCCACGTTGCTAAACGTAACATTGTTAGCTAGAGCTGGAAGAGTTCCTTTCAAACTGAAATCTCGATAATTTGATAGTGAGTTTTTTAATGGAAAATGACCGTAGACGTCTACTTGATGTCCCTTTTCGGCTAATCCGCGCATAAGTTCCTCGCACATTACAAAATGACTCTTCGCTTGGAAAGGAAATATTCCCAAGATTCGCAATCCAACGCACACGTGGATTTTCAAACATACGATCAGAGCGATGCCGTACCTCATTGTTCGCGTGTGCTCGAAACTGGTGTATTTCGATGGTACGAAGAACGAAACAACCGTCCAGATTAAATATTCACTTTTTCACTTGTTCACTTTTTCACTTTGCTACGGCACACCTAAGCGATAGAAGTAACTTGGACCCTCCACTTGACCATTCGGTTTTTGACTGAACCTTGGTGGCTGTGAGAAGGTCTACGAAACGCCGTCCCTACTCACGAATTTTTCAAGGTGAAGCAGTCTCTTAACGACCGTGCAATTAGCAAAACTTGCAAATGGCAGTTTGGCTGTTTTTAACGATAATGCATCGCATTCCTAAAGCCACATCAAACTCTTAGGGTCTTATCTAAACTATAGATTTAGCCCAACAATCGAACGTGGCATAAAAAAATAAACGAACAAAGGAACGTTGATAAGGGTTTTCCTAAATTCGATAATAATCGTCTTTCCATTATTTGGGCTTTGGTCGTTTGGAAAGTCAATACTAATTGGTGAGTTTCCGACCGAGGTGAAGTCTCGTTTGACGCTAATTCGAAAATAGGTATTGCCCGAGCGACGTTGTCTATGCATCATTTTTTTAAAACTATCTCCAGACCCATCTTCGAATAAAGTCCAATCGACGTTTGTTCGATTGAAATCAATGCACCAATGCACGCATCCCGTGACGAGGTCCTACGTAGGAATTCATAGCGGCGTCAAACAAGGAAAACAGCTTACGAATATTAATTGGATCAACTGATATAAACGATAACGTGCTCGTCTTTACCACCTCTCAACCCGTCATAGCGTAAAGGAAAGAGATTTCAAGCTTAACGCGGTCGATCAGGTCGCTTATAGCACATGTCGGTAGACAGAACGTAAACATGAGCAGCCGCAGGCTGGTAACCATACGGGGAAAAAAGCGCGCGCCCGTTCTCCACGCGCTCTCTCTCTCGCGCGCGCGCCCGCTCCGTTGCCAAGTGCTGCCATCTGTTTACTATAGTCCCATTGATTGGCGGTAGCGGCGGCTACTGTCATCTGCGCGAACAGCTGATTCGCGGGATTCACGTGGGAGGCGATCAGCTGTGATGGTACATCGTTCGCAGTAGTTCGCACACGTTTAACCAGTGATGGCTGCTAACGAGGATCTGACCGATGACGATTTCGTCTACCCGCCCAACAAATACGAGTGTGAGTGTTGTTCGATTTATTTGGGTTCCGTTCGAGGGAGAAGTCGCACGATTGCATCGGCGTTTGTTGTGCCGGTGAAAGGGAAAGGTGTTACGCCGCGCGTGCACTTGGCGGGAATGCAGGGCCGTCGACGATCGCTCGCCCTCCCAACCTTTGTCGATTGCTCTCTCGCCAAAGCCAATAACGCAATTTGATTTGATGTTTGTTGTTTGTTTGCAGATTTGGACCACACGGCGGACGTACAGTAAGTACTCGCGCGATTGGGTTAACGTGCGTTCGAAACGAGAGCACTGCCTGGCGGCGCGCTCGAAGGGTTTCTTCGGAAATGTTTCTAAACGTGTTTTCGCGACTATTTGCACATGGCTGGTTTGAAATGTCGAGTAGAACGTCGAGTGACATTGGATACGTGCGCAAAAACGTAGAAATCGCTGGGATTGAGGTTATGGACTGTTACTTAACCTAGAAAGCCGGTCGACTATTGCCACGAGCTACACAGCGTACGTAAGCTTAGAACGCATAATGACCAAGACATTTTAAAAACCAATCTCAGGTTACACTCGTGGGGCGACAATTTGGAGGAGGCGTTCGAGCAATGCGCGATCGCAATGTTCAATTACATGACGGACTTGGAACGCGTGGAGGTGAAACAAGTACACCACGTGGAAGCTGAAGGCCACGACTTGCAGAGTCTACTGTTCCATTTCCTCGACGAGTTACTTTTCATGTTCAGCGCCGAACCATTCCTCGTCGCCAAGGTATCGCATACATTTCGTACACGACTCGTTACATCGCCAATTGCCTTCTCTCTTACCGGCTCGAGTATTGATCATTTTGCGCGACTTGCGTGGGTTTATCGCTCCTTGCATAACGTTTGTCTTGATAGCGACTTGTTCAATAATTGATAGGTAAACTTTGTTCTCAATAACATTGTTATAATAACTGCTTAACGAGGATTATTCTCGATTAATTAATTAATAGCGAGCGAAACGAAGCAACCCGTGGGCGAACAAATAAAAAGACAAAAAACAACGAATAAAAATCGCTCAACGTGGTTTCATGCGAATCAACCGCTATTTATTTCTACACTGTATTGATTATGGTAATGCATAACATGCATATTTTCATTGGCCTTATCATACGCCTCGTGAAGATTTATGTTACGAGATAACAAATGAAATTGTGAACGGCATTCAATGATTCCAGTTTCTGTAAACTTTCATTGGTATTTTACGAATTCAATTGAATGATGTTTGTAAACTGGTCGTGGTCGTTGTCTTCGCCACGGTGAAACTCCAAGAAAGCTTTCGATAAAACATTTTTGCAAATTGGAGAGAAACAAAAGTATCGAGTTATTGAACGTACTTTGACTCGATCAATTTCTATTGACATTCTCAATACTCGCAAATGCCACAGGAAAGACATACTTTAATAAACATTCGTACGGAGTAGTTGAAAGTTGGACAAACAGTTGCATAATCTTTGTTTTCTCGTGGCGCGCTAACCGAGTCACCATTCCGAAACACCGAGTGAAAGAATGTGAACATTGTAAACGTTCTCTGTCTGTCTCCATCTCTCTCTATCTATCTCTATATGCTGTTTCAAGTTCTAACACGAGCATCATCGTCGCGTGTGTATCTGGCAACTCTCGCTTGCGCTCATCTGTCTCGTTTCTCTCTGTGTACGCGATAAGAGAGAGAGAGAGAGAGAGAGAGAAGGCAATCGATTTGAAGTAGAAAACACATTCTTCCATGTCTCTTATTATTTTCTGCTTACAGAAAGTCAAGATCACACTGTTCGACCGAGAGAATTTCAAAATAGTCGCTCGAGCAGTGGGCGAGGAATTTCAAATTGGCAAGCATACACAGGGCGCGGAGGTGAAGGCCATCACATACTCGGCGATGCAGATCCACGAGCCACCGTTAGTCGAGAAGCCTCAACTTTTCGTCATCGTCGACATATGATCTACTCTCTCTCTCTCTCTCTCTCTCTCTCTCTCTCTCTCTCTCTCTCTCTCTCTCGATCGTCGTCGTCGTCGTCGTCGCCGCCGCTGTCGTCTCCCCGCCCCTTGAAAGATAAAATAAAAACCAAAAAAAAAAGAATGCTTTAAATGGCCGCCCCGAAGGCGAAACGAAAAAGTAGGGTGAAGTCTTTTGTATGTGTGTTTGTGCGTGTGCGTGTGTGAGTTTGGAACGAGTACGTTATATGCAGTGAGAGGGGAAACGCACACCAGGCCCCTGCTATACGCTCTTTCCTCCCCCTCTTCCCCCCTATTCGGACATGGGCCCCGCCGCAAGCCGTCAGATACGTCTATTCGTACCTTAGCGCCCGCCTTAGAGACTCCTTCGTTCGTTGCTCGTCTCTTTTCCCTTATTTTTTTGTTGTTTTAGCTTTACCTGCGGAGCGAGAAAGAACGAGAGAGTCGAGAACCAAACCCGCGGAGAGCGAGTTCAGCTCTGCTCGCATACTTTTGTTTTCGGCTACTTTTTTGTACTCGTGCCATTCTCCTCGCACGCCGCTTGTGAATTTTCGACTGCCCTCCAAAGACTTTGCGATTCGCATTGTTATCACCCTTCCTTCGCACGAGCGTACTTTCTCCGCACTGTATTCGCACGACGCTTTTTCCGATTGTAATAATTGTAATAATTGTAATAATTGTAATAATTGTAGTAACTGTCATAACTGTAATAACTGTAATAATAATGAAAAAGGAGCGCAAACAAGGAGCAGCAAATTGTTCAACGAGCGCGTGCAAGTGTAGCGCGCAAAATTGTTTCAAGTAATACGGGTACCCACACGCAATCGAATAAAAAACAAAGACAAATAAAGGCCACCCGAGCAATCTACGCATCCCTCTCTCCCATCCTACGACACTTGCTGTTGCCGACGAACGACAAGTACGAGGAAAAAACAAAAACGAACGGCCCAACGTCCGCCTAGAGAAGTTGTCCAAAAAACGCCACGGTGCTTTCGCGTGTTACGGCCCTGACACTCAGCTAGCGCTCCGTTCAGAGCCACCGCCTGGCCGCATCAGTTGCGATCCCTTTAGTAATAACGGAGGGTCGGCTGCGCGCGCGCTACACGTCGTTTGCCAGTGTACGTTGAAACCCTCGTTGCGTGGCACCGTCGTGGCAATCTCGTAGCGCGATAGCCGAAAGCAGCTTGCGATCTCGAAGCAACGACGAACGTGCGAGCGAGACAAGACGAGGATACGGAATCGACGAGCGAGACGGAGTTTAAAGGGCCGATTGATTAGCCAAGTTCGGTTTTCTCTAGTGCGCAATCTTGGCTCGTGCGGCCAGCGTTTGTCCGCGGTTGGGATTAGGTTGGCATTACGTGCCGCGGGAAATACAATCGAGGTTTTTGGCGCGCACCACTAATTTCACGAGCGACCGTCAGATGGCCGATGCCGGCGCACCAGAGACGGCGACGAGGAAGCAGTAACCAGCAGGCCGACGTTAAGAGGGCAATCGAGGTGCTGCGTGCTGCGTGCTGCGTGCTGCTGCTGCTAAAAAGGCTCGTTTTTTGTCCGGAGCCTGTCTGGCGCTCTGTGCACACACGGCGTGGCGCGGCACGGCACGGCACCAGTTGTCCAATTCTCCTCTCTCTCTCCGGTGCTCGTGTGCGGTGTGCGCGGTGGTGCTGCCTGCTGGTGCTGCTGCTGGTTGGCAGAAAATGGCGAGGCGCCACTGACTGACTTGGCTGACTGTTAAGGCTGCCTTGGCTGCATGCTTTCCCCTCTAAACGAGCTCGGAGAATGCCGCGAGGAGCAGCTTGATACGCCCAACGTTTGCAACAGCCGTTGGTGAGTGCACTTGTTTTTCTCGGACGAGCAACCTAGAACGCAAGAATAAGAGGCCGACATGTCGCGCCAGCGTGCCCGGCGAAATTCCCACACGTACACCTAGCCTCTCGTCGAGAGTTCTCTCTCGCTCTCTGTCTCTATCTCTGTCTCTCGACGGAAGTCACCGGCGCGCTCGGGCTTCCTCTCTTTCTCTCTCTCTCTCTCTCTCTCTCTCTCTCTCTCTCTCTGTCTCTTGCCAAATCTCTCTCTATCTCTCTCTCTCTCTCTCTTCGTTAACTTGCTTTTTTATTTACGCGATTATACCTCAACCAACACACAGCTGATTGCACAATTGTGCAAGCATACAATCGAATCGAGAGTCTCAAGGTAAGTTTACTCAGGAAGGTGTGGGAGCGAGCACGAGCGTTTGACCGAAAGCTCCGTTCGACCCCGGGGGGATCGATATTTTCGAAAAGCGAAAGAGACCCTGCACGCACACACGTACACACATGTACACGCATGTACGTAAACGGGAGAGTCGGGGAATGCACGCGCTCGCTTCGTGGGAGAATTTTCGAGCTACTGCTGCTGCTGCTGCTGCTGCTGCTGCTGCTGCTGCTGCTTCTCTGTTCTGCTACTTACTCTACGATGTACGTGGGGGGCTACGCAATTTTTCACATCGGCATGTGTTGCAACAATTGAGTGTCTTCGTCGGGCAAAAAAGCTCCGTTTTTTATACAAAGTACGTTGATCTAGAATAGTATTGCACACGTGTGTGGCTTTTATCAGATAACCGGTTTTGTAGTTTCCGCGTGTGGAAGGCATGCTCGTCTCGCAAACTGTAATATCGTACAATGGGGTCAAAAATTCTTGTCTCGAAACCGTACACAGCATCCGCGTGCTTACTACTTGCATTTTGGCGGGAATGCATCTGCATCGCGTGCGAGCAAGAGAGTAAGAGAAAGAGAGAGAGCAGCAGCAGCATCAGTATAGCAGCTGATCTTTAAACATCTTCTTATGAGAGCAGATGCGAGTATGGTGCGAGAAAGGAACGTGTGACAATCGGTGATCGTCGATTGTCGACGACATGGGGCGTTTGCACTAGAGTCGTATTATCCAAACTCGAAAGAAAAGTAAAGCGAACGATTTTTATAACACGTTCTCTCTCGCACGCTCGCTAGCTCTCTTTGGGATTTCAAATTAGCTTCAGCCGTTAGAGCAAAGCCATCAAGTCACGCTTGCTCCATGCTTGAGTAGTTGAATATCGATCAGCTGTCGTAAAGTCGCGAATTTATCATGTTTTACTGATACGTTTGCCAAATAGTAGTAATTTCCATTCGTTTTGCTCAGATTAATAACTCAGACAACGTTCTCGAAAACTATATCTTATCCTTATCTCTCTCTCTCTCTCTCTCTCTCTCTCTCTCTCTCTCTGTGCCTCTTGCTTTCGAGACTTATTTGTCCAGCAGCATCGCGTTTAACTTTGGCACGTATATATATATACACACACACGGAAAATCGTCGAATCGTACTTCCGTTTGTGTGCTTTTTTCCACTGTAACATAGAGAGAGAGAGAGAGAGAGAGCGGGGACCTTTTCAAAACCGGTAACTTTAGAAAAGGACGCTAAGCGAGAGAAAGAACGGAACAGGAGGGGGCCCCCGATCTTCTTTCTCTCGGCTGCTGTTGCTGCTGGTGCTGTTGTTGGAATGCGCCGGCCCAGAGTCCTCGCACGCCCTTCGTACATGGGACGCCATTGCATCTCTCTCGCTCTCTCTCTCTCTCTCTTTTTCTTTCTGCCCCCCCCCCTCTCCCTCATGCGTTACCGACGCCAATGCCGTTGTTTTTCACGCAATGACGATGCCAAAGATACATAAACTAATTGCTCTATAATTATTACAGTCACTCATCAACATCATGCCACGTGTTAAGAGGCAAGTGATCCTCGAAGATCTCACCAGGCCCGTTACGCCTGATATGGTCGAGACAAAATTAGGTAAACACCTCGAGTCTCTTAACAATTTGTACTTTTGTTAAAAAGAAAACAATAACGATGAGTGGCAATTTGTACGTGTCTGTGTTGTGTAGTCAAGTCGGAATACGTCGACGTTGACGATCTGTACGACGAAATACAGACGCAAAAGATTCCAGAGGAGACACCGAGTCCCCATCTACAGGACCATCAGTATGGACAGAATCCTTGTCCATATCCAGATAGAAGGAGAATCGCCCAACCCTCACCACGGACTGAGGTAAATATCATCCTATCAGATTAGGATGTTATTCTCGATCGACAACCACCTCCCCACCCCTCCATTATAATATGTTTTCGATCGTCTACAGGAATATCAGTATGGACCAGCTCCTTGTCCGTATCCAGATAGGAAGAGACCCGCTCAGCCCTCGACACGGATTGAGGTAAATATCGTTACGCTTGCCTACTCTATTTAAACGTGAAAACAATAAAGTACAAAGAGCCATCTTCCTTTGTATCGTGTTTCTTTTTTCTTTTTTCTTTTTTACTTGTTTTGTTTTTATTCGTCGAAAGCTAGCCGCGAGCTGTAGTTTTTGAAAGGAGCCGCTCCTTTTTGCGTTAATCACGGTATTTACAAAGTTTATTGATCAATAACAAATACTTGATACTTTCAAGATTCATAGCCGATGTAAACATTGCTTACATGCTACTCGCAGCTCGCTACGGGCTCTTGACTCTCGTCCACAATTAAAAGGAATTCGACTTGTAAAAATAAAGTTTTGATTGGAAAAAAAATTGCGATTGCGTTATCAAACGGATTATTGTTTCGATTGAGAGCGTTTCGGCTGTTGGCGGAGATTTATTAGCGGACTTTTAATCCAAACAATCGTCAAGGCTCTCGTTAATAGCGTAATTAACGTTGTCTCGACGATAATCCCGTTTGTTACAATAGTATTGCCGTTTTGTTTTCCCGAACCGCAACATCCAACACGATCGAATCCATTAAAGGCAATAACGGTAATGCAGGTGATAAGTAAGAAGTTGACCAATCGTTGTTTTCGCAGATGTCTAAAGAAACAGTCAAACGAAGACTGAATCTCGAAGTAGGACCTAGTCCATCCACCTTCAAAGCCCCGAGGGGCAAGCGCAAAAGGACGGGTTCGAACTCACTCACAGGTCACACTCCCACAAAAAGTAAGCAACGACAAACTTTCTCCTCCACAATTTGATATTCTTCGAAACGCTTGAATAATCGACCGATCGCATTGCAGGTAAGAACGTGGAAAGGACACGTTACGACACATCGTTAAGCTTGCTGACCAAGAAGTTCCTGAACCTCGTGGAGGACAGCCACGACGGTGTCGTCGACTTGAACGTCGCATCGGAAAAGCTCGAGGTACAGAAACGTCGTATCTATGATATTACGAACGTACTCGAGGGTATCGGCATCCTCGAGAAAAAGAGCAAAAACAATATCCAGTGGAAGTGAGTTTTCCTCTTTGGCAATCGCCTCTGAATATTCATTTTCGCATCCTTCGCCATTTCACAATGACATTTGTGTGTCGCAACTTAGGGGCGGTTGCTTGCCAAGCAATCAAAGCGACATAATCGATTTGCGGAAGTCGGTGGCGGATCTGGAGGCAAAGGAGAATGCCCTCGATAGGCTGATTCACAGTGCACAGAAGGAACTTACCGAGTTTACCGATGATCGTACCTATGCCTACATCACGTATCACGATTTGCGTTCTGTCGCTGCTTACAAAGACCAGTCCATCATGGCCGTGAAGGCACCACCCGAGGCCACGCTTCACGTGCCTCAGCCCATCAACAATTACGGCCAACCCAAGGTTTGTTTACGTTATCATGTTACAACTCAAAATTATCCATAATATTCGCCGATTCATTTGATTCGAATTATACAACTTACTTTTGGAACGAATTTTTTAAACGTTTAACGTTGAAGCATGAGATAAACGAAGAACGAGATCAACGCAAATAATTTATTTTGATCGAGGTTTAAAATATCTTTTGCAATTGATGATTTTATATAGTCGAGTCACTCGCAAACGTATTCTAGTCAACGAGAAGTCACGTTTCTCTTCGATACTTGCTCCATACATATTCGATCGAGATAATTTACAAGACGCGAGTAGTAGTTGCCGCGAAACCCATTGCAATTTACACGAGAACTATTTCTCACGAATACAGCTTCAGATTCACATGAGGTCGACGCACGGGGAGATCGAGGTGTTCCTGTGCCCAGACGACCCAGGAATGAGGTCGCCATTGACTCCAGGATACACGACAACCATGGCACCAACGTTTACGACGACAACGTTGCTGACACCACCGTCGTCTGCGATCAAAGTCGAAACGTCCATGAAAGTCGTTCGTCCTCCAAGTACTAGTCCGCCGAAAATACCCCCGGAATTCCTTGTTCAAAACTGCGGCGACGTGAAGGTAGAACCGGTGCCTACAACCGAGAGCTACATGCCGTGCGAGCAGACTCTCGGCAATATGTTCTCGGTGCTCAGTTCGGCTGGTATGAGGGACGCACTTCTCTGCGAGACCGACGATTTCGACATCATGGGTGGCGGTAGACTTCAGTTGCAAACCGACGATCAACATCTGTCTTCGGATCAACATCTGTCTTCGGATCAACAACTTTCTTCAGATCAACAATTGTCTTCGGATCAACATCTACCTTCAGGTACGAGTAATCGCGTATTTCTTTTTTTGTTTTTCAAAACCTCCACGTTCGCGTGTACACTACTGGTGATCTAAATGTTTGGTTATAGTAAATGTTGAAATTGATTAGTATATCGATAAACGAGTCTGTCGCAGTTTGTATTATACAGAAACGTCGTTAAAAAACAAAAAAATTATCATCAATGAACGACCACGATTAAGTAACGTGTGCGAGGTATAACGACGATGAAACTTGGTATCGTTTCGTAGACAAAATGGCTACTCCCTGATGGGGCTCTGACTGTGACTTGTGTAATCATTGCTAAATCACATCACAGGCAGAGTTCTAGTTAGGCGGTAGTTCACAGCAACAGTTAGCTAATCATTTTTCGAAAGGTAAAATAAATGTGAAAAATAAAACAAAAGTTACGCGATTAAACAAAAATTTCGCAGTTATGCTTGAATAAATATTTTAACCAACGACTAATGGAATATTTCGTTATCTTTGCAGAGATGAATATCATCGATTTCGCAGAGTCCCTTTTGGCGCTAGAACCGCCTCTCACGGAAAACGATTACTCGTTCACACTGGGCACAGACGAAGGCCTTTCAGATCTCTTTGATATATCGTTTTAATTATTGGTATTGGAAAGACTATATTTGTATCGAATTTTTAATGAGTTGAGTTCGTCTGCGTTGGGATTTTATTTGGCCCTCCATCGAACGCAACTTCGTACTTAGTGGTACCTGTCCAAGACTCGTCGGAGTCATTATTGTTATAATCCGTTTTCATCTCAGTTTCACTGGACATCAAACGAGGCACTCGAGGCTCGGTCAATCTCACGGTTTTTTTTTCAATTTATTTCTTATTAAAGAAAACTTACAAAACAACAATAAACGTCAGAGTACACATATCACACGTTGGAAGTATATTGTACCAGTTTTTTTATTTTTTTTTTTTTTTTTTTTTTTTTTTTTTTAAGAATTACTTTAGTTTATCAGGGAACTGATAGTTATCGATTGATTGTGGGACTAATTGCCAAGGGCTAATTCCGTGCAATTTAGATTTCTGTATAGTAACGCGATAAAAAGTTACTAAATTTATCTTTAAAACAAAATGCCAACTTGAAAAAAAACGTATAGGATGCCAGACTGTTTAACTTGTACAATGATAAGTTATAAAACGTACTTTTCGGCGCGGATCGTAAGTTTGCAAAGCATCTTAGATCTGAATTTGTAATATATTGATTCGTTTTATTTTTCGCGCTTAAGTTCATAACATGAACGCATTTGATCTAAGACTTTGTAATGCAAACCAAATCTTGCAGACTCTTATAAAAAAGAAACTATGAACTATTATGATAGTCTTTATTTTTTTCTTCGCTATATATAAACATGTGAACTAGTATGCATGAATGTGTTCGTATGTATGCGTTAATAAAAGATTGATTATATTAACTTAGTCAATCAAGTTAGCCTTAATTAGATTTTGTATAATTATTTTTCGTGGTTCATTTCGTATCCATGTACCTTGCTTAACGCTCTCGTTGCATTATGAAAAAAAATATATAAAAAAAAAGTACCTTATTTACGTTGATTGATTATTCTTCGACGTTAATTAATGTATAGAATCATCACACCATTGAAAGGAAAACTCGAGTGTCGAAACTGAAAGTCGAATCAATCGATGAAGATTCTTGGGGTATATCGTCAAGTATAAAAAGCACATTTAAATATCGTAATGACCGTCTAAGATTCATCCAGGATATAACGTCATTCTAAACCTGATTAAAGGATTTTCAAAGAAAATTCGTTTACTAACCTAGAACGAACAAGTAGTGCAAAAGTCGTGCTATAAACGTACCACTAACTGCTTTTAAACATAAATGAACAAAGTGATTCGTTAGATCGAGAATCATTTTATCAACGTTGTCAACAGTTTGACGTTCATTCATCGAATAGCGCGGAGACGTCGAGGTGTAAATAAATCAAAAACTACCAATAACCCACACTTGTTCAAGTGGAAGCGACTTTCAACTAAACTGTACATTTTTGCACAACTGCACTGTATCTTTCAAAGCCAAATCACCTCGTGAATTTTCGTTGAAAATCCTTTAAGGATGTATTTTAATACAAAAGTGCATCCCAAGCCATAGTGCCTACACACTATATAAATCACTTCTGCAATTGTAAATACTTTGTATACCTATGTATGTAAAATTGTAAGGACGTAACGGTACCAACAGACAAGCAAAACACTACTGATAACTCAGTACGCTTATCATAAACTTTATCAAGTGATTAGTTATTTTTAATTCTCAACATTATTATCTTCATGAATATTATTATTATTACATATTATATTAATGATTAACATTAAACAACGGAAATTTTGAATGATAGAACGTTGGTTTGTGTATAGTTACTTATATTTACTATTTACTTGAAGAGAACGTCTTCATTTTTGATTATTTGACGCCGCTTCGACAGTCTTTTCAATTTTCATGTGTTCATTAAAAAAATGGAATAAAACTCGTCGAAATAAGTTCTCATACGAAAATGTAGGTTGAGCTCCAAAAAAAATCATACTCCTTATAATTACTTGCAAAAGAAAACTTTGCGCAATTGTTCATGACTTAATTGAAAATTGCATTGGTCAAGTCGCACGTTGGAACTAGCGAACCCGGAACAAAGTACGAATTTGAGCGTCGAATCAAAAATCATTTTTGCATTCCGCTTTTTGCTTTTTTGCGCAAAGTTTGTACGCGAAAACGTACAACAACAATGGGATTTACTAGTAAACTGCTTTATTTATCCGTTCTTTTTATCAAAATTGAACTTGGAAAAAATAAACGGCTGAACGACAGATTTCCTTATAAATCATTTATACATATTGAGAACTTATGGAATATTGACGTTGGGTATATTTTTGCGTCACGACGTTGTTTTTAGTTGGAAAAGAAATCGATTTGTCCTACAATTGTTTTTAACAGTGTGTCGCCAAACGGCCACGTAAAATATCTGGACGGATCACAATGTTTCCGTCCGATGCTGTTTTCTTTTTATGTATAGATTCTTTTTTATTCTACATGATTTACGGCTGTCATTGCCGCAGGGATCTTGTTAAAAATTCAACATTTTTGCCAACACAACGACAAAATAAATGCGCCTTTTGAGATTTGCCATCTCTATTGAAAGTTTTGATTTTTTTTTTCATTTTGTTTCTCTATGTGATTGTACATTTATTGAAAAACTGTATGTATGTAATGTACTTTAAATTTTTCACAGCGAAAACTAGAGATAAAAAGTGCGTATCAAAGTTAGTATATACTACATATGAATGAAGATTGCAAGTGCTAGTTGTCAAAATTATCGCAAAGAAAAAAGAAAAGAAACAATTAACGTTTACGGCGACTAATTTTCATTGTTTATATATGCATATATCTTTCGTTATTAGTTTCACGCATCGAATTGCTCAATTTTGAGAACTCACGAGCATCCCGGGTATCAAGCAATTTTGTGAATAATTACATGAAGCTTCTGCAACACAATTGTCTCGTGTAGTTCTCCAAGTTAGGAGCAAACAGTGAGATAAATGCTACAATACGAGAATAATTATAAAATGTCTTGTGTAAAAAAATAAAATCGAAACCTTATTTTATTTTTAATTACACCTATAAAAAAACATATTTTTCATGATTGAACAATTGTCTCAATGATGCCATTAAGATCGACACGTAGTCCAATAAAGATACATTGTATTCACATTCAATTAATCTTTTCAATAATAAAAATGACTGCAAATAACATTGTCTCTTATCATTACAATGAGAAATTACGTATTATTTGCTCGTTTGTCGGTCGTTACGAAGAAACAATATTTTCTTTCGTCATTTGCAAAAACGTGCTTTTTTTTTCTTTTTTTTAACCAGTTTGAAAATGAAGCGCGAGACTATGATTTAACGAGCTTGCATTAAGAAGATTGAAGTGCATCATCAGCGTATGCAAAAATAATAAGTCCAAGGTAAGCAATTAGAATATGCAACTCTTGCTGAGCTTCCCCGAATATAAAGCAGAGTGGAATTTCAACGAAAAGAGTTCGAGTGACTCACAAATAGAGCTAGTATAGTTGAAGGGAGATAGAGAAAGAAAAACAGATCGCACGAATCACGCACTGCCCCCGCGTTGTTCTCTCCTCCTACTAGTTCTTTCCGTTGCACATGGAGCGCGTCTATGTGTATGTACGTGTATATGCTCGAGTGAGTGCGTGTCGTGCCGATCAAAAGGACACTCGTGTAAATTTTTGCGAAATCGACACGGGAGCCCTGTAAAACTATTACTTTGATCAAGGGTCCACCACTGGGACGCACATCATTCAGTGTAAAATAGTGTACAGTGTTGTGCGTGCAGGTGAGCTAATAAAAAACAAGAGACACCCGTGAAACAAAACAAAACCGCACACTCTCTCAATCTAACCTCACTTTGGTTTCGCGCGCGTAGTCGACTCTCGCTACAGTAAACTCTTTGTTTTTTGTTCACACTGACGGTCTCTTGAGTTTCGAGCATCAATAGCAAATCATTGATCAAAGTGTCATTCCAAAAGTGCACTGCTATAGACAGCGATTACCACGAAGGCAGAAGGGTGACACCAGGCAGCTAAAAGATCGAATCATCATCGGCGGCGTTTTTTCAACGGCGGTATAATACGCGGTTCGTGTGCGTACGTGTATGTACGCGCGTGTGTGAGTGAGTGTCGAGCGTCATGCGTAGTCGGTGTGCGTGAGCAAGCGCCAACATTCGCAGCCGGTTTCGTACTTGCGCTAGCGCAGAGGAGGTAACCTAGTCGTTTTCTCGACTACCTCCGTGAGGTCGACGAGGATGAAGTGGCTGGGCACGAGTGGTGCCGGGGCTGCAGGTGAACCGGCGCCCCCCATGCAACTACATCATCCTAATGCCAACGGTCATTTACCAACGGTGAGTGCCCTCTCCTTTACTGTGTGTCATTCTTTACTTTTTTTTCTTGCACAGACAATGCCATTGTATGCCTTGAGGTTTTGATAGTGGTGAGGAGAAAGAAAGAAAGAGAGAGAGAGAGAAAGAGAAAGAGCAATTATACATGTTAGATAACAGATGGAGTGTAAAACTGTCAAAAGCTAATTCCTCAAGAGCTGAGTGCTTCGATAATTTTTTCAGCTCAAAGTCTGTGTGCATATTGCAAAAATGAACTCTGATCCCAATGAATGCAATGACTGTCGATTGCTGAACTTGACACAATGTTCAAGTTGTATTTATTTTTAATAAAAGCTGTCAATTATTTGATCAATTTAATTATGCATAAATCATTGTCGATGATATTACTAGTTTCCGTTAATTATTGCTTATAATTGCAGGATACTGAAACGTGTGGTCAGGTTATGGCAGGTGGTGACGCAGTACGATTACCTCCTGGACAAACACTTCCAATTGGTATGAGTAGAGTTCAAGATGAAAGTATGATGGGTTATGTATTTCAACGTCCAACGGACCAAGACTTTGGTGTTCAATCGTCAGCATTTCAAACAAAGCAAGCACCTAGAGCATGGGCTTTAGCGGATGATGGAATAATTGATAATGTAAGCATGTTGAATATTAGCTGACGCAAGATATTATTTCATTGGAAATCTACATTCATTATTGTTTAATTGTTTAGAATCTAGAAAAATGGAAATATCCAATGAATAAACTTGGAGTGCCACAGCAAAGTCATTCTCAACCTCTTGGCCTTCAGGCCATGAATAATGTACATATGCCCTATGAAATTCATCCAATGCAGCTGAAGGTATTATTTATAATAATGTTTATGAAAAATTTTCTTTTACGAATGGCTTTTAAAGAAATAATTACTTTCAGAGTGGTACTCCGGGAACAGAACAATTTGTATATTTAAATAATCAAATGACTCAGCAACAAGTAGCCTTATATCATCATCAACAGCAGCAGCAACAGCAGCAGCAGCAGCAGCAGCAACAGCAACAACAACAACAACAACAACAATTCAGAAATGGACAGGTTAGTGAATTGTACAATGGTCTATAGCAAACAAATGAATTTAAATAAAAATACAAGGCTTTTAAAGTAGTGAAATTTATGGCATGTTTAAAAATAATTCAAATTTTTGTTCTTTATTGTATAACAAAAGGTCATATATATTTCATAGATATTGTCACATTTTCCTTGATAAGCAGCATTTGCCTTACATTGTCTATTTTACGTTTTTACCTAATAAGGACGAAAATCACATTGAGAGATACATGATCAAATTTTGAAATAGATAAAACAAAAGGAGCAAGATTTTTGAAAAGTACGAAAAGTACAAAGAAGCTTCTAGCAGTATCTCTTTGTTTGGTTTGTAAAAATACTCATTCTTGCCGTAAGCCCACGATTTGTTTGTCGCCCACTAATGTCCGCCTCTCGATAAATGGCGCACCACGCCTAGACAATACCCTTTAATACTTATATTCGCGTGCATTCTCCTTGTGGGATTTTTCATGAGGTTAGTTTGTATTGTAGTGTCATAACAGAACACTGCATCAGAGATGACAAATATACATATTATTCTGCCAACATCAGACATCAAAATGGTTTATAACAAAGACGTACTATTAGAAGAAATATTGTTCTTTTCTTCTTAAACGTGACTTTAATAAACGATAATGTGTAATTAGTATTAGTAAATAGTATTAAAGGAATACAAAATGCAAGAAAAGCATAAAGGTTTCTTAATGCTTTCCTAAAGTACCAGTTGATGTATTGAAACAAGTATCATATCTGTAGTTTAAATTGCCATGAAATAATGTTTTCCAAATCATGTTCCCCCTTCTATTAATTTATTAACTTTTCCTGGGAAAGTCGCAATTATAGGTGCATCCCAAAAAATTGTGAAAAAGCCGCAAACATTGGTGTACAGTCACGAGTCAAAGTGATTATGGCAGCAGATTGTAAATCAATCGTTTGTTTTCAATAAAAAAATTCTGGGCTAATGGTGAAATACCCCTGGAGCTTGGATTTTGTTTTCCCCGGGAAAAGCCAAGCGACATAACCCATATTCGTGGAAGCTAAACGGTGGCGGTAAAAAGGCGCGCTGAGAAGCGAAGAAGTGAGCAAGCGTAGCCGGCCGACCGCTGCTCGTTGATCCCAAGGTAGAACTAGGTATATCGCGGATAAAACGTACGCGCACACACGTAGAGACACGTAGACGTGTGTGCTCATAAATGTATACGAATGGGACGGACGAAGCGCGCGGCTGGGGCTCGGTGGTGGCAGCGGAGACTCGGAAAAGCGTGGCGCCACAATCGAGCGTCGTTCTTTGTTTCGGCGTGCAGCTCTTAGTCGTCCATCGCGGTGCGTGCCGAACGAGAGCCGCTCTCTCGTCGACGTGGTCGTTTGTCATCGTTGTCGTCGTCGCCGTCGTCGTCGTCGTCGTCGTTGTCGTCGTAGTGTAAGAGTTTAGTACAAAACGCGGGTCTACGTCGGTAGATTGAAAAGTCCGACGTACATTGACGAAGACAAGACGCGAATAAAGCAAGAGAAGCTAGTGTGGGAGAGATTGGGATAGTCTTTGACGACGTTTCAGTAGTAGTAGTAGTGGCGTGCGAGCGCGCTCGGCGTAGTCGCAGAGAGCAGCAGTAGCAGGAGGCAAGCAAAGTTGTTAGAGCGTTGTGCTGCGGGGAACGGACGAACGGCAGTGCCGGCTGTTCGAAACGCGTCGCCCTTCGACGAGCGACAACAACAACAACAACAACAATAACAACAACAACAACAACAACAAAAGACCTCGCGAGGAGAAGAGAAAGCCGAGTTGAGCTGTGTACGTAAAAACAGCAACGAAGAGAGAAATCATCGCAGTGTGAAGTGTGCGATAGGTGAAGTGCGGGAGTTTGTTAGTAGTTATCGAGCCTTCGACGGCTCCGGTTAAAGCGCAAAGCTTTATTGTCGCCAAGTGTCGCCGTTCGCGGCTGCTGCGTGCGGCGGCGGCCAAGCGACACACGGCAGCACATAGAGCGAGCAAACAGCGGCCGCACGCTGAATTTCGAAGAAGTCAGCCGACTCGACAGAGCAGCATTGGAGACGGTGGACAGCTACACAGGCGGCTGGATGAAGCCGCCGGGGGATTTGTTTCTCTACTGCGACATGAAAGACCTGGGAGCTGACATGGTAATATATATATATATATATATATATATATATATGGATGGGTGTGTGTTTCTGTGTGTATATATATTTGCGTTCGCGCGCCGCCCACGCGCCTGCACTGCGACGCTAGCATCGGCTAGTACGTAGTATAGCTGGACTCACCCGTTGCTTCTTGTGGCCACCAAAAATTTCTTTTTTTTATGTTTCTTTCTCTCGCTCCCTCTCCCTCGCTGTCCCTCTCCCTCTCGTCTCGCGGTTTATCGGTGCGCAGAGGAAGCGAACGCTGACGTCACGGAAAGCCATCGCCGGCTTAGACGCGCGTGCGCTTTTTCTCTCAACCAAGCCAACAGCGTGCGCGCGCGCGAGAAAGAGAGAGAGAGAGAGAGAGAGTAGCGAGAAGCTAATTTTGCCGAATGTTGATGGAGAGCGCCGGAGAGCGCCGGAGAGCGAGGTTAATTTTTGATATTTTTGGAGAGAGGACAAAACTTTGGTGCTTGATCAATGGCAATAACGCGGGTGCAATCTCCCCGAGGATGGACGTCTGATTCTCCGACAAAGAGAGTAACATGTCAGCCGCGAGTAAATACGGTGACTCGTTACATTGTTTCGATGTACTACCGAGTAATTGTTTTATGCCTATTTTTATTTAATCGTTTCTTTTTAAGTCGATCGTTTCGCGTAATGGGCAAGCCACGATTTTGACACGAGCTGTCGGAACGATAAATAATTATCCGAGCATAACAATTTTAACTGAAGCCAAATGTACGAGCGTTTGTAAAACAAGGCGATAGCAATAGTGTAACTGGCATTACGTTAATGCCAGACCGAGACAACATACGCACACGTACACTAAGTTCCGTTATGTGTTGCCGGCTGACACAACATCCCCGCAGTCACCCCGCGCACGCGCCGTTTTGAGCAAGCTCGCTTTGCTCACCCCGTAACAGCCTATACCTATACGTACCTACGTATTTTATATGTACAATATACGTGCATATATATGTATGTATATATACACACACACACGTGCGTATATGTATGCGTACACAGTTCGGCAAGACCCTGATGTGGATTGCCGAAAAGGCACGTACAGAGAGTGGTGCGCCGGTTTGTTTACAAATTTGTCAAAGAGAGAAGCCCTTGCACGACTCGTACTTGTCTGTTCGTACGCTGCCACTACTACATAAATCCGTATCGAATTTTTTCACCGGGTGCGAGAGGCGAGAGAAGAGAGCTTGTGCTCCTTTGGGATATTACTCGGTCGTGCGGCTGTTGCTGCTACATAATACCAACCCTTTGAAACTTGTGGCAAACGCTTTTCGGATCGAACGTAATGCCAATATTCAAGAGGATTTAACGCAAAATATGGCAGTTGCGATCGCAACGATCAACTTTCCTTCCACTTAGTTCGCCAGCTTGGTACACTCGGATTTCATCATTTCCATTTCTACGTATGTATTTTCATGCTCTCCTTTTGCCTCCTTTGTCGTCGAACAAGATTGTATTGCGGAAAAAAACAGCTATAAAGACATCAGATCGAAGCCCGCTGGCAAAGATATTGGCGCGTAGAGTCTCGCTTTCTCCGTTATCTAGTGTCGATATCGTCGATGTACGATGCACTCGTTAGTAGGACGCGGAGAAAAAAGGGAAGGTGGGTTAAACATCGTTATCGGGACGAACCAAGTACTCGCTCGCCGAAGCTTGATTCGTGTATTTTATGCCTCGATTCATCTCGACGACGACGACGACGACGACGACGTTATCAGTTCTTCGGGATTTTTTGCCCACCTTTTCCACACCTTTCCCGTCTATTCCGTGTCTCGCTGCACGTGGGTGGATAGAAAGGGAGGCAAATTTGTCGAGGATGTAGAATAAAAATCTCGGTTGTTTACGAGTCCTCGGATTACAACGAATCCACTTGAATAAAATAGCAAACGGTCCTTGCTCGATCGCTTGTAAATAAACGAAATTGGCCAATTTCAGGTTGACGTTAAACGATCTTGCTATACGTTAAATTTAGCGAAGCCTATCGAGCGGAAGAGTTATTTGTACGAGAGAACAAACGTTTAATACGAGGTCGATAAACTGCGAGTTCGATCCAAACAAAAGCATAGCGAATAAAATAAGAAAGTAAATAACGCGACGAGAGGTTATTTGAACGAATTCGAGCGATAATTAAGCTTAATAAACGTCGGCACATAATAAAACGTACAATGCGTTCCTCTTTGGAGGCCTCCCGCATGCACACGCCTTTGATTCCATTAACTAATCGATCAGTCAAAGCAGAATATGCCCGCCACCGCCAACGCCATGCAAAATATTCCCCGCGCGATAATACTCGCGAGAGAGAGAGAGATATATCGATTCGCTTTACACGATTTCAAGAGGATTTGCAAGCAAACGTTGCTTCGGGCTTTTGGGAGTTATGAAATGGTAACGTTTCAAAAGTGAGACGGAGAGAGAGAGAAAACTTGAAAATGACCGAGCCGGATATTTGCTGGCCGTAAAAATTTGGCTTTACGCGGTACTATAATTTTGTGTAAAATGCACAAACACTTTCAGAACGGAAATAGAGATTCTTATTTTACTCCCTCCCCCTCGCTGATAACGCCTATTGTTTACGGCATTTGAGGTTTTCGTTTGTTTCTTTCACATGTTCGTATTTTCAAAAAAAGACTCATTCGAATAAATTGTGTCAAACACGTTTTTCGTTTCCTTCCAAATTGCCTTCCAGTCTCATTATCGTTTTAGAAAAATTACGCTGACCCGTTTTACGAAGCAAGCACTTGAAATTTTATCCTGACTTTTGTAAATCTCGCATGTATGCGAACATTTCCGACTAAAGTGTATATATATCTACGAACTCAAACATTCTAAAAATATAAGTACTCCTTCCCATCTCGTAAAACGTTCAGAGTTCAAACACTTCCGATAAAGCCATTTTTGTATTAAAAAAAAAAACGATACAACATTGTACGCTCGCGCGTGTAAAACAAAGATTGAAGCAAAAAAGAAAAGCAACGAACACGGTAAAAAGCCGTCGAATTCGTTTTCGCGGGGTTTATTTTTACGGCAATACGAAATCATAAATAACAAAACCAACTAAAGTTGGAAAACAGCTGTGCGCGCACGCTCTATAGCTTCTCTATTCCGCATTGGCATAAGGAGAACAGTTTTGCTCGCACACCTGTCACGCGAGCCTCCATGTCTCCTTTTTTCGATTCGTTTCGTCGTCGTCGTCGTCGTCGTTGTCGAGGGGTGACACTAGTCGATATTTTCCCGTGCAACCTTCGCAGCGAACGAAATCCGAAAGGAGTTTTGTTGAATTCAAGGCAACGCCGAGCAAACGAGACACCGATCTGATGTAATTTAACCTAGATTAGCGTTCGTTTCTTCTTCTTTTTTTTCTTTTTCCTTAGAGTTTAGTACGGATACTTTCGAAAAATATCACGATAAAAATAATCAAACAAGTTCATGAGATGAAACTGATCGATTGTTCTAATAATATACAACGCGACACTTTCATCAAACTTTCATCCAAGGATGATCGAAGACTCGTCGCGTACAGAAATAGTACGTGGTTTGCCTGCTCAATTAAGATTTTTGCGAACAATAATCGACTTGACATTATCTATGAGGTTTTGCGTAGCCTAATTAACCAAAGTAGTTGTTTTCTTCTTCTTTCTGTTTTCCAAGGCCCCTCGCAAACGAATGTTTTCTATCGATAATTATTTCGAATAAATCAATAAATGTACCGTCGACGTGCCGCTCTATTTGGTCGATCGAAACACCTCGAGTCGTGTTGAAAACACGAAAACGCCTTGATGGATTTAATTGGCGAACCTACGGTGTTTCGACAACTCTTGGACCAACTGGCTTTGATTTTCAAATCGAAACACCAAACTTGATTGACTATTGATTATTCCAACCGGCGCATCGGAAGATAAAATATTCCTTGGTAATATTGACCAGTAAAAATTGAAGAATAACTTAATAACTAGTAGCGGCGATGAAAATGTTCGTCTATTGTTTTTGGGCTCAGCGGGAAGAGAATGAACACAAAAGCAGATTTTAGAAAGAGAAATTGTTAACTATCTGCAAGAGTACAACAACGATCTTGCTCGGTCATCAGGCAGCGTTTCTATGGATTAGCCACGACACAGGCGGTGGCGGCAACGTGCCGCGTGGTCTTTTTAAGTCTTACGTGTAGAAAAGAAAACGAAAGAGCGACAAAGAGAGGGGAGAAGATAGAAAAAAGGTTGCGAAAGATCGGCGTGGTCGACTCGGGAAACGCAATTATGTGCTCGCTAGCGTAGCTTCTCAGGTAGTCTCTCTCTCTCTCTCTCTTGGAGAAACTTTCACGAGAGGCCTCAACGTGCTGCATAATCAATTGGCCGAACTGCTGCTTCTTCTCCTTCGAACGCGAAGGAACTGAGAAATTGTATCGTTTGGCTTCTTCTATTTTTGTTTTTTTCCTCTTACTTTTCCGATACAAGTCGACGGTAAATGGGAAACCATCAACCTACGTTTTTTTCAGGTGGGAGGACGTTCTTTTTTATAGGTATAACATAAGTGGATTTTGATTTGATTATACGCAGACGTGTGTGTATATACGTGGATCGTAGATGTATTCTCTTGTCGTAATAATCAAAACTAGCTTTATTGACGAGCTTTTTGTGCTAAAATATACATCGACAAGTTTTTGAAATACTTATGAAATCAATACTGGACTCTCCGCACCGCTATGTAACAGCGGAATAAAGTATTCCAAACTGTTTCATAAACCATTCTATGACGCAACGGTTGTATATTTTTGCAAAACCCAATTTGAAAGCACGTTCGAAATCCAAATTGTGCTTTACCTTCCCAATGTCAGCAAATATCGTTGTTTAACAACAACAATAGAAGCATCTTCCATGTGAAGACGCGTAACTCCCAACGCCCATTAAACTTGCACGCTTATAAAGAAAAAAACCTAACGAACGTTCAGAAGTGGTGGTTCGCGTATTAGCGCTACCGTCGTTTTAAATTTACCTCACGACGATTATCACCGTCGTCTTCGTCTTCGTGTCCCCCACCCTCTCGATAAAAGAGCACGATGGTGAGCATTACGCAACAACGCCTCCAAACTATATTCCAAGCGTGTACGAACTTCTGGAAAACTCGCAGAGCGCTAGAAAGCAGCACCCAGCTACAATAGTAGAAAAACAGACGATTTAATCGTTGCACCTGATCCTGTACACGCGCGTGAACGTCTGAACAGGCACACGCGCACGCCCATAGCAAAGAAGGAATAAAGAAGGGAACGAGAGAGAAACAGAGAAGAGAAGAAGCGAGTTCGCGCGAGGACAGTGGCCGTGACCCGAGAGAGTACAGCAGAGCTCGCGGTAGAATCCCGGGGGGGAGGGGTCGCTGGCCCCGCTGCTGCTGACTGCTGGTCGCCGTTGGTGCTGCTGCTGCCGCCACCACCGCCACTCGTAGCTTCTCTCACCGCCTGCCAACGCCAAAGCCAACCGATGACGGATATACCTTTGCGGAGTAGGACTAGCTCGCTCGTTCACTTACCTAGACTTATCGCAGTCATTGTCCATACGTAATTGCGCTCTTTCTTTTTTCTGGTTTTTAGGAGAATGCGCAGTCACTCGTGTATCCTCGACTACGTCGGTTCGAACGAGAATATTTTTAGACAAATATGCTTTGTTGGGGCCCGTTGTTATTTGTCGTGCGCAAATTTAAATTCCAAATCGTCCGTGACGCGTAATTTGTTTATTTTATCGCTTTCCTATGGGTTCTACACAAATGTCAATTCACGCTCTCGAATCGCAAAAATACGTTCGACGCCAAAACGTGATTCACTCGTACGCATAACCTCGGTGTTTGCGGCGAGGGACGGTAAGGAACGGCAAGGGGCATCAAACATTTACGTTGCTTTCGTCCTGATGGCTACTCGGAGGAAAAACTTGAGCAAACAGTGAAAATTCAGAGGGACCTCCGCTTTTGTCCCGCTTGATTATCCGGCAGCAGCAGGGGCAGCAGCAGCAGCGACAGCAGCGGCAGCAGAGAACGCAAAGTATAGCAGAGGAGCCGGTCGATAGTCGTGCGCGGGCGCGTTATCAGCCCCTCTTCCTCCCCTCCCTCTTTCATCCCTCTTTCGCGACGAGAGAGAGAGAGAGAGAGAGAGAGAAAGCTGACCGAGCTACTACCCCTAAAAGCGCTAGCGAGAGAGGATCGACCTCTCGAAACGTTATGGCCGAGAGAGAGAGGCCTACGAGAAAATTAAAGTGATCCCACAAGCTCTTGGAGATTGAGCTCTTTTCATTGATTAATGTATGCGCTCTCGTTATTTCAAGCAATTCCAATTCTTTATTTTACATTACGCGCTAGTCGCGTCAGTTTTCGTACGAAGCTCGCTCGTTTATTCTTTGCGAAAAAACTGTACATACGCTTTTTCGAGGTATGCGTGTTGGTTTGATATTACAAAATGTATATTTTGCGTTACTTGCATTTGAAATATACATCGGTTTGCCGATGGCATAATTAAGCTTCAATTCTTTGACGTGTGCCGGATTCAAATTCAACGCTTGAACATCGCTTGAATATCGAATCAAATAAAACAACGATTTCGTTGAATGTTGTCGTTGGATGTACGATTCATAAAAATGTTTTTATTGTATTATTAAAGCGAATGACGCTTTATTTATTAAGTACATCTGTCGGGGTAACCGAAATAAAACAAAAGCAAAGTCTTCCAAACAAATACCGTATTTCTTGTTTCTTCTTTTTTGCATTTCCAATGACACATTTAATCAACAGACGAAACAAACAAAAAAGCGAAGACATTCGTATAACGACAGAATAGACTCGATGTCAGTCGGTCGCGGTTGGGTAGCGATAAGAGTAAAGAAAACAAAACAAAAACGCATTTACGATATAGTACGCTAAGCGACTTTTTTTGCATTATCGTCGCCGCATATCATTAGACATAGCGTGGCGTTGGCACGCAACGACACGACTTCTCTTCCTCGTCCTGGTTCTCGTATGACAAGTTACATAAGGTTGGATTAAACTTCTTGTTATCATTTTTAATGCGTCGGCTGACTTTATAATCGGTACTCTCCCCCATTCTTCTTTGCGAATTAATAGCTTTTTCTCTCTCTCTCTCTCTCTCTCTCTCTCTGACACAATTGTCGTTTGTCCAATCAGTTTATCTTGTCTTGTATTAATCGACTTTCATCTCGAGAGCTTAATTAAAGTATTATTTTCATTAATTGCCATTCCTTGAGATGGCACTCTTTCGGTTCTTGATTTTACAACAGACTGTTGGCAATCCGATTGGCAGTCCTTATCTGCGTGACGTACAAGGCTAAATCTATATACATCTATGTATATGTATGTTTATACATATACATACATACAGAGAGAGAGAGAGAGAGAGAAGGTACCATAATTCGTCGTGAAAAATTATACACAAGTCGACCATTCGTATGTTTTCATTGAAAGTTATAGGCAATTTTCCAAAAGTTTTACGCCCAGCGATAAACGATAAATTTCAGTCGGTTCACCAAAGTTGATCCATATTTTTCGCTTGTCAGAAGTGCGCTACATCTTCGCGTTGCTGACATCGATAGTTTTATCTTTTGCAGCTTCTCGAAATCCGAAAATTGTAGAAAATTTCTTTGGAATTACATCGATGCGTATCGAGACTTAAAGCCACGTATAAATTACATTTGAAATTGCAATCGTTGTGTTTACGGAAAAAATCATTGCATACAGCGCGCACGGCAATTACTCTCGCGTTGACGATTTTATTCGTTCTTTTCCTTATCAAAGCCACACTCGGGATCTCTCGACTAATCCCTGGCTATCGACTGGTAAGCACGAGCGTCAATGCTACCCGCACTGGGAGCTCCTTAGTCGTTCCTCTTCCTCCCATCTTCCGTCGAAAGTACTTAAACGCTGAGTAAGTTCGAGCTCTCGAGCACGTTTTTCGTCGTTGTCGTCGTCGACGTCGACGTCCGTTTCGCTACTGTTACTGGCCAACAGTTTGACCGAGTTTATACTCGGTCTCAAATATTCAAGACGTTTAATCGAGCGCCTTTTGTCTAAACAAAGTTTTGCTTTAATTTGCCGTGGATGGATCTCGCTTCTGGTTCCCCGTTTATTTGGTGCCATTCGTAAAGGACTCGCCGGCAAATGTCTTTCTTGGACACTTGGTTAATTATGCGGGAAGCTTGATTTTTGAACAAACCTCCGACAGTAATTGCAAGAGAAATTATTAATTCCGGTGGCCTCGCTGCTGCTGCTGCTGCTGCTGCTGCTGCTGCTCCCTTCCAACTGCACAACTTTGTCAAACAATTCCGAGCAAGTTTTTAACGAGCTTTCAAATAATAAACGCGAGCATTACTAGATTGGAATACATTGAATTAAACTTTCAGCCAACTGATTACTTTGGACTTGATTCAACTTCAAAATGCCAGCTGCAATTCCTGCGCGAGATTTTCTTCTTACTCGATGGACTCGCGCGATTTACCGCACGAAATTCAATTTATTTACGAGATCTTGCGAAGAAAGTTAACGTATACGATTTCCATGTTGGAACAGAGTTGTCGATGAACTCGATATTTACTGCTTATTTTGAGATTTTTATGGTTTTGTTACATCGCGTTACACTGCTGCGCTTCGAACAAAGTTATAGTTCGCGATGGTCGTTGGTTCAATTGAAAAATATACCTTGTCGCGTGTTGATATAGCAATCGATGTTCAAATTGCTAACGCGATAACGCATCATTTCCTTGGTCAAGCTAATCGAAAATCGATCTTTCATCTCGGTATTTCAACGAAGGGAAATTGATAATCGACCAAGTGACATTTGGCATTTCGCGCGTACGCTTTTACAATTTGAATATCTTATTTTCTTAATTTCAAATTGACCTTGTTAATTCGATGTATAATGTCTTTTTAATAAAATCTTGCCAAGTAACAAAATCTCGAAAGGCTGGAGTGATCCAATTGGATTCGTCGATTAAAAGAGGTTGTCGAAGATCAAAGAAACGGTGGAAAAAGCCGTTGGCATTTTGGTAGACGACGGCGGCGGCCATTGTCAACAACGTAAACGCTCTGTATACTCTGTATGTGTTTGCCTGCGGGGGCCGAAAGAGTTACATCAGTAACCTTGGTAGCTCTTTCGAGGACTTGTGTATATGCGCGTATATAGTATGTACAAGCAAAATACGTGTACCGCGAGAGAGAGAGAGAGAGAGCCTCGCCTTGGCGGCCTCGAATTATATGCGGCGATTCTGCGTGCAGCGAGCCAAGGTCGCCAACCATACACTCTTTCTCTCTCTCTCGTTCTGTCTCGCGCGATACGAGTCTTTTTTCCTTGCAAGACTCTTACTCCCGCGATCCTTTGTTTATACTTTTTACTTTTGGCAAAGCAGTTGACTTTAGAGTGTTTCAGCATAAATCTGTGTTTGCTGATTGACATTTCGGAAGAAACAACGGCGACGATGCGTCGTAGAAAACTATTGCGAACGACACTTACTCAATCCACGAATATGATTAAACGAACAAACTAGTTGACACGCTAATTAAGTGTGTACAAGTTTCAAGATTAACTAAATTCTACGAATAATCGCAATTGATCTACATATATTATGCTAATTACGCGTGCAAATTCACTCTTCGCTCGTGCTGAAATCAATGCAATGTTTTCTCCATCAATGAGACAACGACGACCAGGTGAAAAAGTAACAGTACGAAACCACATAAATATTGACAATTGGCTTACAAACAATGAGGCTTTGGAGCGCGACCTCGCTAACAATCGATAATTACAAATTTTCATTCGGGGAATTAGTCGAACGTTGAATGAAGAGAGCTTCACCGACGCGCATTACCTCTTCTTTGTCCCCTCTACCCCACTCGCTCAGACGTATATGTATGTATGTATGTATGTATATATATATCCCTATCCGGTAGTGACTTTTAATCATCAGCACCGCACCAGCTGTTGTTTTTTACTCGTATGAATACCGCTTTCGAAAAAAAGAACCAAAGAACGAATAAACTCTCCCTAAGTTTCACGTAGACACACGTACATACGTAGAAACGAATCCCTAAAAATGGCACGCGAGAAAACTCGCGGTGGGATTAACGACGACGTATCCGCTTACGTCTTGTGTGTGTGTGCGCACGCGTGTTTCTCTCTCTCTCTCTCTCTCTCTCTCTCTCTTGCTGGTGCATCGACCTTTTTTTCTTTTTAATAAACTTGGCTTCTTTCCATGTTTTTCAGATCGCTCCCTCGGCAAAAAAGTTATGGGGCGTCGACGAAGGCGGCTCCAAGGACGAAGGTGGCGTCAAAGGCGGTGGGATACTACACCTCGGCGACCAGATGTGGCGTGACTCCACGTGGAGTACCTCTGGTTAGTACTGACAAATCACGATTTGTCTCTGTCTCTCTTTCTCTGTTTCCTCTTTCATTTCCGTTCTTCTTTTGTATCCCCCAACCATCGATTTTTCAATATCGATGCGGGAAATTGACTTCAACTTTTTCAATTGATCAAGACGCTTTTTATTTATTTATTTTTTTGTTTTTCGTGGTCTAGTCAGACTTACTACTTCGACAACACATCGTTACATTATTAAATTGCGTCTGGGCTCTGAGAACTAAAGATGAGAACGAGCTTTTGAAGTTTTGGTCATTTTCCGCTTACCTCGTGAAAATTTCATCAGACAAATGTGCCTCTTTTATACAAAGAGTAATTTCTTGAACGGGGTAGGAATTTCCAAATAGAAAATAAAATTAAACTAAACTTGTAATATAGGGTAGCTGGTTAGCACAGGTTGTTACAGACTGAATTACACGTACAGAAGCAGTGCGATACGCGTATAGATCCTTTCGACATTTTGCTTGGAGTAAGCCGACTTTTTTTTTATAATTTACTTGTTCAAAAAGCCAAATCAAGAACGGAGCTCCGAATATAAAAGTAAAAGTAACCTCGGCCTCTGAAAGATACGAATCTCACGAGGCGCTTCAGGTCGGCTGCAAACGCTTATGAAATAAAAACCAGCGAGAGAGAGAGAGAGAGAGAAAGAAAGAAAGCGAACGAGGCAGAAGCCTCATCTATGTACGTCGCCGTCTCTCTTCCGTCACTGTTAATTGAGCGCGTGGGTTTAACGACTCGTACTCTCTCTCTCTCTCTCTCTCTCTCTCTCTCTCCCTTCAACGACGACAAGCGCAATTGGTAAATTCGACTTGCCTACATAAGCGTCATCAAATTGAAAAAGAAAAAGAATCGAATAACAAGATGGGATAAATGAAAAAAGAGAAAGTATATATAAAAAAAATCAAGGAAAAAATTGATTGTAACTCGTCGAGGACGACGTCTTTGTCGTACGCTCGCTCGTTGGCTGTTGCCATGGCGACAGACTCCCGGCTACCACCGTTGATACTACTGCTGCTGCTACTGCCGCTGCTACTACTACTGCTGCTGCTGCTGCTGCTGCTGCTGCTGCTGCTCTGCTACCGTGCTCTACTGCTACAGACGTTTCTCAACGGTGGGGGCAACGTCCCACCCAGCCACATAGCTATAACATACCACCACCACCACTATTACTACTACCACTACGACTACTACTAGCACCGATGAGTCGCCACCCTGTCGCCGACGCCCGGCTCTAATTATCATTTTCTGCCGCCAACCCAAGCACTTCTCTAATTGTCTGCTTAGCATGGCTTAGACTATTGATTTTTACTTTCCAAAACAACCCCAAAAATAACCCAATCAATTCTCGAATCATACGGTTTCGATCAAACACTATTGATTTTGGTGGGGTTTTTTGTTGTTGTTCGAATGAAACGTCGATAAACATCTATACTCGTAACGAATGTCCGAAAAAATCTTTGAATGCGCAGACTGCTTGTGATTGGGAATGGATGATTCGATAACTAAACGATATTTTTTGTTTTATTTGAGCGTGAACCCGTTTATTATTGCGTTGCCGGTAAAGAAGGACGAGGCTCGTTTGAATACGCTTTCGAGGAAAGAGCTTATCGAAAGTTTTGATGCATAACATCAAAACTTTATTTTCTTTGCAAAGAATTTTTACGAGGGTTTTTTCGACTGGCACATGTAAGCTTTTCGCTTCTATTGAACATAAATACGCCATGGTGTCGTGGGTAAGCTACGGAAAACAATCGAAAAATAAGGCGAGTACACCAATTGCAAGGACAACTCGGTAGGCCAAATGGTCAAATATACACGTTTTTAGCGACTAAAAACATCAAAACGAATCCGTGTTTTATACATCTATATCGAATAGACACGTATTTGCGACAAAAAAAACACCGAAGCCATTATTGAAAACAAAACCATGCCTTAAGAAATAATCCAGGGGAAAAAATGCGCTGCATTTTTGTTGTACTCTGGAGAAAATGTCCGTTTCGACAGGTCGAGTTGATTTCGTATTGAAATGCTTGTGATATTTAGTTACAACTGTCATTCAAATTATAATTACGCAAACATTGAGATAGCCACTGAACGCCGACACAATCGTATATTTTTGCTTCTCCAATTGCAAATAGTAAATAAGATCGTATAGTGGCGACGTCACAATATACTAATTCTAATTGTATTTACGCAGATCATGCAGTGTCACAACCTATTTCAATGGGCACTGGAAGGCGAGTTGGAGTTGGTAGTGGATTCCATCAGACATCGGACACTGGAGCTGTTCTCAGTCCCAGGAGCAGGTTCGTTAACATCTTTTTTCTACGTCTTTTTTTCTTTTTTTCTTTCTTTTTTTTTCTTTTTTTTCTCCGTTTGCTCGAATAAACACATTCAAAAGGAAACAAGTCCAATAATAGAATCGATTTCATTAATAGCGATTCTATTCAGAATTGATTAATAGCGTGTGAATCTTGATGCCGTGCAAACGCTCGAACGTCCAAAGAATAACCAATCATCATTTGGCTATTTTGTTGTTGTTGTTACTTTAGTGAAACTGGAGGACTTGGCGTCAAGATGGTCGAGTACGTGCTTGGTTCGAGTCCCACAACCCCAAAGGAATTGGCGCCACGAATGGTGTCCCTTAGTTTGGTGAGTTAACCTTCTCTCTCTCTCTCTCGTTCATACATACCAAACACTCTCAAATCATTGATTTGCAATAAACTTGTTGTTTTCCCATTGTAGAACGACACGGACAAGAAAGACAAGGATAAGGGAACAGCGAGTCCCTTTGACAACTCAAAGGATGACAATGGTCCCCAGGGTAACGGACTGTCTTCGCAAAATGGTCTTGACGATGACAAAGGATTCAAGTGAGTTGAGAAGAAACGGCGATACCTTTATACTTTGTAGCCTCCATAGCAGCATCTTTTTACATACCCTGCTGCGTTTTCATTTTCTAAATAACGTCGGATATCCTCGAACCTTTCGATAAACTTAACGTTTTGTTCAAACTTTCGCGAGTACTAACGCTTTATATTCCGCTCACGTTTACATCGATGAGAGAGGGAGCGAGAAAAGGACGAGGAGCTGTCAAGGGCGCGCGTATATCAAGCAGCATGCGGCCAACGACGACGAAAGCCCCTCTTCTTCTCGTGTTTTCTTCTCCTTCTTCGTCACCGCCACCGCCGCCGCCGCCGTCGTCGTCGTCGTCGCGCTGATGCCGCGCTCGTTCGTTTACCTGCAATCGCGAGTGTATCGTTGCGACATCTAGCGATGGCTAGGAATAGCAAAAACTACCTTATCGACCGCAGAGGATGAGTGTAGCATACGCCGATATACGCTGATCCAATTTTCGGTAGCTTTTAGAAAGTTGTCAAATTGCAGATTGATTGTAAAATAGTTGTTTGTGTAATACGGAATAACGAGTACGGACGATTACGGTCGACTTAAAGACGTGTATTGACACTATGGTTTTTCAAAGACCAGTTATACATACAGGTTAAAAAGATCGTGCTTAAAATGCGTTCAATTGACTAACGTTGCGAAAAGATCAATAGGTGGTCGTAGCTAAAGTTCGTTCGCCTACGAAATAAAGTTGATGACTTATCGTATCATAGAACCTAGATAAGCCATAACACATAATACGAATCTCGTAAACTCAGTGAAATGTACAGTTAATTCAATGCACGCGTGGATGCAAAAAAAAAACAAAAAAAAGGAAAAAAGAAGCGAGTCGTAATTATAACAATGCTCAACAAATAGAAATAACAATCAAGCCAATTCCGTTGTTCGCGATAGCCATGCCATGGCAAATTAATTCTGCCATTGTGCCCTGAGAATGTAATGTAATTTCTCGCGACTGCACTTTATAATTTTCTACTTTTCCATTCTGTCCAACTAACAAGCCTCACTGCTTAATAGTTCGGACTTTCTTTTTCGACATTCGCGCCTAGAAAGAAAAAATGGTACTTGTGCAGAGAGTACGAGAAATAGAAAAACAAAATCAACAACAGCAACAGCAATGGAGAGAAACCCGTCGTAAGGTATCCGCTCGCCGCAAATACTAGTTACAGCTTTGGCGTCGGGTGGAAATATTACACTAGCTAGAGGTTGCGTCGGTCTCTCTTACTCTCTCGTAACTGTGCTGCTCTCCTTCGTTATATTGCACGCGGCGGCCGTCTTGCGGTATCGCGTCACTCTCTCTCTCTCTCTCTCTCTCTCTCTCTCTCTCTCTCTCTCTCTCTCTCTCACCGTTATTGCGATACACAAAACCCGAGCGAGCGATTTTTTTTCCACCGCGCCGTTTTGTTTTTCACGAGCGCGCTCTAGTTTCCGCGAGGAGTCTGTCCTCTCTTTCTCCTTCTCCGATAAAAGCTCCCTTTTACAAATTGAATTCTTAAAATGAGCGTGTTTACATAATTCAAGCATACGGATGCACAAGATTAGGAACGGATTTTGAATGGATACGGCGAGACGTCAAGGGGCGTAAATTAGTCGGCGCATTTGCATTTGTCGAGACTCGAATGTCGTCGTCGTCGTCGTCGCGCTTCATCGATCGTTCGTAACGAATGACTCAACTTGATCGCAAAGTCTTACCCATCTTTACAGGCTTTTTCATACCGGAAATTTCATTGATTTCCAACTGCTAATTATTCGCGCTTGCCAGCCGAAGAAAATTTGAACTTTCTACGTTGAGTTGGCTGTTTTGAACGACAGTCGCGACGATAATTTTTCGTTTAGAAATCTTGCAAACAAAAAGTGAATATTGATTGCGAGCTTTTGCCGTGCTAGAACTTTTTTTAATAAAAGCGAGGTACATTGTGCAGCCATTTGCTATAACAATTTAAACGACTGATGCAATCGCTGTTATCGGCCGTTCAAATATTTTGTCAAAGTCTCGTTGAATGTTCAAGTAAAAAAGCACGGACGCGAATCGTTTGAACGGAACCTTTGAAAGCGATGAGAATTAAAATTCGTACTCTGCCGCGCAGTGTTTACTTGCTTGTTGCGCTTTTTGCGCAAGCAATAAAAATCGCGCGAGCAAACTAATTCCTACGGCGATCGTGCAGAGCGAAGCTAAATTAACGAAACTAATACACTTGTTATGAAGTAGCGGTAGCCCGACAAATCAGCGCTCCTTCATCAGCGCTGACTCGGCGGAAAAATGTTATCGCCTCGAATTACCCTACCTGTCGCATCCTACAATTTATACTTGCGTCGAGCAATCTGTTACCGTCTACACACACACACACACACACACACACACACACACACAATGCAACATGACAAAATCCAGCCAATTTGATGAAAAACAAAACTAAATTTTGCGTTTTTTCAATTGTCAGTCGTACACCAGGAAGTAGGCAACCATCGCCCGGTGAGGAAGAATTTCAAAAGAATGCAACCCTAGCGGTGAGTACCGGGGCCGGTGGTGTAGTGCTACTCAAGCCCGGTGTCGACGTAATGGGTACCGGCGAGGAGCACTTTATGACCGCTTTTGCCCCGGCCCCGCCACACCATTTGCAACACCATCAAGCACCACCTACTCATCATTTGCAACATCCCCAAAGTCACGCGGCCCAACTTTTTGGTGCTCACGGACCACCTCAAGGACCTCCTCAACAGCAACAACAACAACAGCAGCAAGGACCTCCTCAACCGCAGGATACTACCGGACATTTTGACGTGCAGGTGAGCGTCGAGAATAATAGATTGTACATCTTGCCTCGGGCGCAGGGGACTCTTATTTTGATGATATATTTTGAGAGCTATTTGGAACGCGAAAGTAGTCGACGGAAAAAGAAACTCGGTGCACACCGATTGTCTAGATTGCTGGAGCGATGCTACTTTGATCGAGGCGGATAGTACTTTTCTGCGTAGAACTATTTAATTTTCGAGGAAGAACGAGAATAAAATAAGTGTATTCCCACGTCCACTGTCCACTCGGCAAAAGACTCAGCTTTTTTTTTTTTTTTTGACAACCTGTCCGAGAACAATTCCACGTCGGCGAGTGCATGCATTGTGTTTCTCACCGCAACGAAATAAGAGTAGTTGCAAGTTTATATTTAGCCAGTGTTGCATTCACGCGTATATACGCATACTAGCAGTAACAGTAGCAGCAGTGCGAGCTCGACAAATTAAATTTAATTTCAAGAAATAATACACGAAGTTCATTTTTTCTGTTTGTTTCGTCGCGCTCCAAGCTAACCCGGTAATTGTCAAAATAAATCTCGTTCAATCACGAAAGCCTCGGTGCGAGCCGCCAACGACTATCAAGCAAGCCAACAATACAGTCACCGTAGGCATGGCGAGCGCGCAATTTGATAAATAAATTTGAATTGCTCGTGAAATGTTAACACACGAGCAGGAATGAAATCTGCTGCTGCTGCTGCTACTGTTACTGCTTGTTGAAGTTGCCGAGTGTTAATTTGGCGGCCTACTATTTCTCTCCCTTTGCTTCTTTTTTTATCTTCCTTCTACTTGTCGTCGTCGTCGTCGTCGTCTTCGCCGTCGTCTGCAAAAGTACGCCTAGCGGCAACGCTAACGAGGCCCATCCGCAAGCACCTCTCCACCTGCTTTCTGCTTCCCCACGTACAAGAGCAGCAATGTACCCAGTAGCAAGCCTCGTTATGCGTTGGTCTTCCCGCTCTCTCTCTCTCTCTCTCTCTCTCTCTCTCTCTCTCGGCACAATTCGACGTTTAATTTCGATCCAGTATCCTTGTCAGTCCTTACCAGTCCTTACCTTTGTCTTTCGAACATTTTTGATAATTTTCACAGACGACTATTTATTCGTTAATTTTTTTCTACATTATTCATAAAAAATGTACGATGTTGTCCGAAAGGGACGTTGTTCGTCAACGAAAAAGCAGATATAACAGATAACAGGCTTAATTAAAACGTAACATCATCCGGTATTTATGAACGTTTGACGACGTGATTGTGCGAATAGAATATACCTGAAGTAATGAGGTTTGTCGGCACTCACGCGTGCACGGACATTCGGTGCGTGCTAGCAGAGATAAATGATTTTCGACTGCGTAACGAGCATTTTCGGGACAAAACTGCCCATTTACACGGTTATAAACGCTGCTTCGAGATTTTCCAGCAAACAATCAGGTTTTTCCTGGTATGAAATCAACCAAGAGAACGAGAGAGAAGCTTTTATAGAAAATTTCAGCCTCGACTACCCGCTCATCAATGTATTTTCTCGACATTAAAAATACGCTGGCAATATTAAATCGATAAAAGAGCCGTTTCACGCGACAATCGAATCCCCCCCCCCCCCTCTCTCTCTCTCTCTCTTTCTCTGCTTTTCTCTTTGACATAGAGACAGGTTAGCGTAAAGTAGAAACAATCGGTTCACGCGGCGTGGCAATGTGATTAAAAGTACAAAACAAAAAAGCTTTCGCTTGACTCGCTTTTGCATTCGTTGAGAGACAATAAAGTTCCTCCAACGGTATAAATCATAGTCTGCCGCGTGACGCTCGGTCAACTGTGAGAGAATAGCCCTCTCTCTCTCTCACTCTCTCTCAGAGCGAGTCCGAAAAATAGAACGCCACGTGCTTGCGCAAGCTCACTCTCGTGTTTCGAGTGCCGATAAACGGGCTTTCACGTGGACGTCCCCGTGTCGTGTCTCTCCGTCGAGTAGACGTAGAAAGAGGATCGTTTTTTTACTCTGTTTGATAAAAACTTTAATAATCAAAATTACCAAGTGTCGTTGCATACGTCATTTTTCACACGCCAAGGTCGATTCTCACGCGACACCTTATCCCACGCCATTCATTTTACACGGCAATCTTTTTTGCCCTTCTTACTGTCCCTCTTTTGGCTTTATGCTTGTAGAAAATGACGTTTTGTCACGTGATCCTCTCGCGTAGCCCTTACGTACCATCTTCTTCCTCGACTTTGTCTTAATTTTTATTTTTTTTATATATTTCGCGCCTTAATTACTGGAGTGCTATCGACTAAAGGCATCTCTCTCTCTCTCTCTCATTTTTCTCTACCTTAATTAATAATAACGAAGCTCTATGGCGTTCGCCATGTGTAAAGCTCATTATATTTCTGCCAGGCTTGGCGTTTTTACACATTCGACGAAACGGAGCGCGGCGTGATCGCGTTATTGCGCTCGCCGGTGCATGAAGCCATTCCCTTGGGCTTCTCTCTCTCTCTCATTTTTTTCCCTCTTCGCTCGCCGTGGCGACGAACGTTGCAAGGGTCTTTGTACCTTGTTTGTTACTGCTTGGAAAAAAATAAAAGGAAAAGAAGAAAAAATAGAACGAGGCGTATTACAGATGCGTGGTTATAAACGTGCAGTACCCAGCGACGTTTGATACGCGACGGAATAGCATTTGCTCAAAGTATTAAGTCTCCTTCCGCTATCCTCGGACAGCGTATTCAATTGTTGTAGGTAGATAGGTTGGTAGGATTGCACGTATACTCGTGCGCACGATATAGCTGTGTCGGCAATGTGTGCAACTCGTGATTTATCGTCAGCACTAGCGTCGACCAATTTGCCGGGCGGCTCGCATGCCTAATCGACCTTCCGAGAAGCTTGTCGCACGTCGACCACGAATTTCCCTTGGGTAGGATAATCTTTACGTGCGATTCTCTTTTTCTTTCTTTTTTCTCACGACATGCTCGAATTTTATTATCCATCCTAATTTGCGGGCTCGATCGATCGCAAAAAAGATAAGAGAGAAACACTTAATTAGAGAATCGACGAGACACAAAGCCAATAGGCGACGACGATTCGATTTCTCGCTGCAACTGCTGCTTTTCAATTAATGTTTTATGCAGTGATGGAGGAGGTGGAGAAGAGTGAATACTCTTTGACCGAACGAGTGCGCGTGGCTTATTTTTTAATTAAAGGATGGCTCGCAAAGTTTTTTCTTTGTATGTATCTCGACTAGTTTATCGTTGGCAATGTCGGCTTGCGTCCGGGAAGAAGCACCGCGTGAGAACTAGATTAGTTTTTTTTGTTTGCATCGCCGTTGCAGCCTAAGAGAAGAGACGAAAGAGAGAAAACAAGTGAACTTTCTTTTTAGCTAAATATTAATGTCCATGGTAAAGGGGGTCAAGCTAGTTAAAGCTCGGTGACTTTCTCACCATTGAAAATACACATAATAGGTATGTCGTCCTCGTGCGTCTATTCGCGTGTGCATGTGTTTAAATCAGGCCTCTCTGCTCTCCCTCCATCTCTTCAGTCATTCGATCGGGTGGTGGCGAGGCAAGCTTGCAAAGTTACTTGGTGCGGAGGGAGGGTGGATGAGTTGGTGGGTGGGTGGCTTTGTTACATTGTTTTGCATGTGACGCGGGTGTCGGATCGAAGCGTAAAATAGAGCAAAACTCCCGGCACATTTCTCGAACAATGAGCCTTCGTCTGGCTATATCTTGCCTTGTCCATCGCTACTCTCTCTCTCTCTCTCTCTCTCTCTCTCTCTCTCTCTCTCTCTCTCTCTTTCTCTGTCTCACAAAGACTGTATGTGTGTAGATATATATATATACAGATGCGCAACTGAGAAATCGTGACCAAGTATCTATGCTCTAGCAACGACTAGTCTTCTTTTGCCGTGTACACGGCGTCAATTGAATTAATTAAAATGAAACCAAGACTAAAGAATCCACAGTATGCGTCACTGTGTGTAAACACGGCACGCACGCACGTACGCACATCCACACACACACACATGGCTCATTAAATGGAAAAAAGCAACCCACACACACATGTACACAAGTACACGTTACAACGACAAAAGGGGAGTCATCGAGGCGTTCTCTCGTTAGACACTATTTTCCCCATGGCTGGGCTTTTCCACGGATGCTTTTTTTAACTTCGCTATACGCGAGCGAGCGAGCGAACGCAGTGCATAGCGCGAGCACTTTAATAAAGGAGACGACGTGCAGGATGAAAGAAGGCCCGCGCGCAGAACCAAAACCAAGCAACACGCCAACTTGCGTGTTCTCCCACACCTACGTTTACATCCATACTCACACCCATACACACGCGCGCGCGATGGGTATACACGTACAAGTCCGATAACGTATCAATGCAAGCGCGCGCGCGCGCGAGAGAGAGAGTGTGTAAGCGCATCGCTGATTTAACTCGCATGTAACACCAACAGCTGTATTGTAATTCGAACGTATATCCGTAGAAACACGGCGCGACGAATGTGACATACTATTGGCATGCGCCACCGATGCCGTTTCTGCTGTTACTTTGTATATAACAAACAAAAGAGTTCTCACCCTCTCGCCCCAACAGAGCCGCGCGCGCGCACGCGTGTGTTTGTTGCATATCCTGTGCACGATGAAGGAGAAATGCACAGGGTCAATTAAAGACCAACGTCACTGGGAATAATACATCAGGCGAAATGAGACGACGGCGACGACGACGACGAGGAAGAGGGTGTAGTTATACGTGCGAATATACGGAGAAAAGGGTTCTTTGTAAAGGACGAAAGGATTTCTTTTCTTCTTCCCTCTTTCCTCTCGTTTTTTTGTCCTTTCCTTTTCGTCCAACTGCCGCTACTGATAAGAAGCGTGCGATAGCGTGTGCTCCACTTCGACGTAGTACGTACAATGTGTATATGCGCGATCGATATAAGCTAGAAAAAAGCCTTTGTATGGTTTTTTTTGTTATTTTCATTTTTTCTTATGGTGATGAATCGCCAATGGTAAGCTATACGTATATAGTGTTTAACGGGTAGGCGACGATTAATAACCACGGGTATATAGTAGGAAAAGTCTGGAGTGCAGGAAAGACTCGAGGGCGGTGGTGAAGAGAATTGCTCGGTTCGCTTAGGGTTGCCAGTGAGAGAAAAAGTTTCTCTCTCCCTTTGAGAATTCTCTGTCGTCGGTGCCAAAGTGCATACCCTCGCGGCGACAAAAAATTTCACTTGCCCGATTGATAAGAAACCAGTAGCAGTAGTAGTAGTAGCGGCAGCAGCACCACACTCGCTTATTAAAAATAATCCGCGAAAGAGAGAGAGAGAGAGAGAGAGAGAGAGAGAGAGAGCGAGCGCGAACAAGAGAACAGTGGTAGGCAAGCAGGATTGAAAGTAAGGGGTCGCTGTGATCGCGAGACTTTACGGCTGTTCGTAAGCGCGGCGCGTGGCAAAGCAGTCAGTTCTCGGCGCTTGAACCGGTAACGCGCGTCCCCCCTTTCGTGTAATAATCGCGCCGATCGCATTACCGCTGACATCTCCCCCACATTTTCCCTCTCCCCTCCCCCCAACTGGGAAAGAAGGAAAACCAAATAAAAAAGTGCGCGTGTGGTTGTTCGTTATGAGAGTGCGATAGCAATAAAGTGTCGTCCGAGATGGTTGTGCTGGAGCTGGAGACGGTGTACGCGCAGGTCGCGCCACAGACGAAGCTCCTTAACAAACGCTTCGTTGGCGCACACCATTGGCTCGGACCTCTCAAAGAGGCACTCGTCGCGAGGCTTGCTGCCGATAAGGTATATCGTCAATGTCACCTTGTTTCTTTTTCATTTTCGCGAGCTGACGACACACGTGCGTGAGCACCGTTCGCCGACAATGATCCTTTGCTCTCGCCACACTCGTGTTGTTTGTTTGGACCAGCTGAGGACGTTTAGTACTTTCGAATAGGAGCGAACGTTATTGCTAGTTTCGTCGGAAAATCTGCGCAGAAATGTAGGTTTTCCCCGATGAAAGTGAAGAGTTTCTCGGGCATTTAATTGAATGAGCGAGAGAGAGAGTTTGAACTCGTTAACAGATTTTTCACGATCAAAGTTGTATCTCGCGGCGGATGTTTCATGGCGCAAACTTTACGAAAGAGAGAGAGAGAGAGACGTTGGTATTTTTCTATTTTTTGGAAATTACTCGCGTATAAAAGGTCCATAACGAAAGTGGCCTCCAAAAATATATTAAATCACGCCGTCGTCGCGTAAAAATCTATCGTGCTTTCGTTTCTTCTTCCGTGATAAAAGCATACGAGCGTCCTTTGTAGGCGTATGCGTGTCGAATATTCAACGAAGCTGTTCGACAAATCGCTTGAATATTACATGGTGATCCGCGAGAAAAAGATACCGATCTGTCGCTTGAGCAACTCACAAAACGTATCCATCGCGATAAAAAAAGTTGCAACCAACGGAAGATAAAACGTTCAACAACTAAATAAAAAACCACGATTACGCTCGACAAATTTGCCTGATAAACGCTACGAGAGTAACGCAATTTTTTAAATGCGATTGGTAGCAAAAAACAAATCAAAGAAGAACTAGAATAGTATGCGTAAATCGTGTATCTGGACGTAACCGTTGTATAGTCGCATTGTCATTTGCCACATTGTTACGTCCAAGGTCCTTATAAATAAGTAATAACCATACACACATAGGCACGTACTTGACAGACGTAGAAATATAAAAGAGAACTTTAGCGTGAACGAAACTCTCGAGTTCGCATCAACGGAATTAGAAACCACTCGCTTAAAAATACGCCTGTCGAGAGGTGTATGACGCGCGCGAGACGAGCCATTACTCGTACAGAGAATCTCTTTCTTTCTCTTTTTTTTCATTTTTCACTCGAACAAATTTCATAAATTGCCCAATGTGCAAACTCATTACGAGGTTGTCTAGCAATTACAATAAAGTCGAAAACTCTCTGCACTAATTCTCTCGTGGTGTCTGCTGCTTTCCATTCGCGGCGCAGCGTGAAAGCTTGCACGGACACGCGCACGTCACGTACGTGTGAGCGGCGCAATACAATAATAATCAAAATAAAGAACTCATCGACATGGGAGAAATTGAATATGCGCGTCCATTGATAGAAGGAGGGGGTGGAGGATTTGGCTGGTGGCAAGGAGAGGAGCGAATAAAAAAATATCGCGTGCCCGTGGCGTTATGTAGGACTAAGTAGCAACCCACTTAAAATCGATCAGTCAGAGGCAGTAGTGTTTCCTCTCCCCCCCCTCTCCTCCTTTCCCCTCACCGTCGACTTGGCTTCAACGTTTACACACGTTATGCCGGCTATAGACATTGTTGTAGGCGCGACTGAGTTCCATGTAATGGCACTAGCAATAGCAGCAGCAGCACCACCACCACCACCACCAGCACCAGCACATCAATTGGCCCCGTTCGTGGCCTCTCTTTTCAATATTTATGAACCGCAAACCATTTATCTCCTTTTCTCTTTCTCTCGAGGTTCAATTTTAATTAATCGACTTTGTACGTTTCAAGTAGAGAGGGAGAGAGAAACCCGCGTGCGTTGACACGCTGTCAGTTAGTTAGACATATATCATCGATCGGACTCGAACACGTATTCGTATCGTACATAGTTGAGGCTTCATTCGCCGTTCCGATTCGATTCGATTCCATGTTGTGTACGTATATGGATGTATTAATCTGCAAACCGTGTGTGGGCTCTAATTGATGCGTGTTACATCGCGCAATGGATGGATTATCCTTGAAACAAAAGCGGAACAACACACACACACACACACGCCTGCCTACGCTTGCTCGATATGCAACTGCGTACCGCGTTTTCCTTCTTCTCTTTCGTCTTCGTCGTGGATGCCAAACAAATATGTATATAACAAGAATTTTTCTCGAAAATCCATCACGCTGGAAAGAAAAAGAAACCGGTGTACTGACATAACCCTGCGAGTGAGAAAGAGCGAGAGAGCAACGACCGCCGGCGCTTTACAGTTAGCAGCAATTGAGCTGCGCTCGCGCGCTCCGTCGGCCCAATTGAAGACGAGAGAGCAAGAGAAGAAGAAAGCCTGATCAGCGACGACGACTACAACGACTCCTCGATACATAATGCCCACTTGTCGCGCGTACAATGCCACGCGAATCTTGGAAAATGGTCGTGACAGATGCCTCGCTATATCAGTTTTTTTGCCCGCTACGAAATGCATATATATACATCGCGTCTCTTGCGCGCGCGCTTTGTGAAACGCTTCGCTTATCTTATCTCAGCAGCAAGAGAACTCCGGCGGAAGCTCTTCCTGTGCACTTCGAGGCTTGCTTTTACCCCGACACATCGTCATAATTAACTTGTATCTCGTTCTTTACTAAAGAATACATTTTTCACCTTCGATCGTGCGCAAGCAACCAAGCAAACAAACAACAAATTAAAATCGAACGAGAAAGGGTAGAAGGTGTTGTGTGACACGACGAACACTCTGTCGCGTCGTACCAGCCACCAAACACAATGCTTGCACGCTTCATTCAATTGGATTAAAGGCGGCGTCGCTATTTTCCTCCTCTTCCACCTCTTTCTCTTCATCCTTCTACTCCTCCCTCTCGTCGGTTCGCGTTCACGTGTAAATAAAGCTCTCGTAGCTAATGAGCCGCGTGAAACTCTATAGGCCCTAATGGACTACTACGACAACGACGGCGACGACGGCGACGAGACAGAGAAGCAAACACCTTTATAAAATCCGTTGGCGATGATGTCGATGGTCCGTAACCCAACGGCAACAACAACAACAACAAAAATCACAGGCAGCAGCTATATAAACGACCTGATTTCAACCTGTGTTTCGCGTGTGTCTCAAAATGACCTCCCTGTTATTTCCACGACTACTATTTGTCAAAAAGGCATAATTAGTCACTCTACGACCCGAGTAACATTGCCAGAGAGAGAGAGAGAGAGAGAGCGCGCGCTAGAGGGACAATCGTTAATTAATCGACTATTTGGTTTCAGCGAGCAGCTAAAAAAAGAAAATTTAGCGTCGAAAGAGTAGTGATGGAAAGAACAAAAAAAAAGAGTACGAAGGAGAGGTAGTAGCATGCATAATTAAGCAACACCAAATCACTACAACTAGAGCGCGCACGCGCTTGTGAGCGTTATCAACGAAAGCATCAATCGCGTTAAAAAAACCCAAAGAAAGTCAACAACGCGGATCTTCGAAATCGATCGCTGGCGACATGCCGATTTTTCGCACTCGGTGTGGCGTAATAATCGAGGTAGAAGAAAAAAAATGCAATTATACCCTTGGCGCACCCAAAATCATTCGGCTAAAAGCTTCCAGTAACAAGCCGACAGGGTGTGTCGAAAGGGTAGCCCTTATCACGCGACGTCGCCACCGCCCATCCGGGAACGAGAGAAACTGAGAAAGAGAGAGAGAGAGAGAGAGACAGACAGAGAAGGAGAACAAACACTGACGATACCAAGTAGGTTAACGTTGCTAACGGGAAAACTGCACCTGACGTGCAGTACGATCGCGTCACTACGACAATGGGTATTGTACGTAATTAAAAGGTCAGCTCTCCCTCTCTCTCTCTCTCTCGCTCTCTCTCCCCCTCTCTCTTTGTCTCTCGATAACGGTATGACTTACATAATGCTTCTCTCTTACCGTATGCACGTTTCCAAATTTGATCAAACGAGCTACCTACTTTACGTATCCAGGACACAAAGAGAACTACTGGGAAATGCTCGAAGAAGATTTCCAAGCTGGAAGATATACCACTACACGTGCTAATTCAAGTCCAGTTAGACTTGAGACTCGCAGTTAACGGTACATCAATGAGCGCTCGCGGTCAAACTCATACATACAAACATATACACACACTTATACGCGTGCATAGCAAAGAGAGAAGAAGAAGAGTGGCATCGATGAATAATACATTTTTTTTCATCGATAACACCAAGGGAAAGGTTTGTCAAGTTAGCTACTATGGATGCACACGCACGCGATGACTCGAGCTTTCTCGCGCCATCTTCGTCTCAATCTCTGTGGGATACTTTACTTTATGACTTTATTGGCGGTGCTACGATTTATTCGATTGCCTGACACAATACTAATATCGATAACAACACGCACGCAAGTTTGGCAAATTGTACATCGTTTACGCGTACATCCGTTATTAAAAGCCGGTGCTGCGTCGTTGTCGTCGTCGTCGTCGTCGTCGTCGTGGTCGTCGTCGTCGTTCCTCCTGGCCGAATGCGCGCGGACGCCGAGCGGTGAACGTCCGCGAGCCTACGGGTCGATAACCTCTACCGATCTCTGTTGCCGATAAACTTCAACACGCAAAACTGGCTATAGCCGTGTATCAACACCGAAATGTCGTCATCGTCGTTAATCGAGACCTCGGCTTCGCGCGTAAACAACAACTCGTCGTTTCGAGCGTTGACGAACGACGAGAACAAACGAGATAGGACTGTTCGCGATACGGTAATTAAAAAGGGAAGCATTTCTCGTGATTCCGATTTCACGTAAGGCTTCCACACTTGGTCGTAGAGGCTCGATCGAGCGTCTTTTTCCGTTTCTTTATTTTTCTCGCTCGGGTGATTGGTTGTTTCTTGGGTTGGCGTAACTCAAAGTGCTCGTTTTGATCTGTTTGCCGAAGGGATGGGAGCGAGGAGATTAAACGGTTGAAAGTGAAACGATAGCAACAATAGGCTTGCTACGCTCTAAACTAGGAAAATAATCAGGCTGATGAATGAAAACGCTATCGAAAATGAGAAACGATCCGATCGATCCCTCTTCGCCCAACGGAGATTTTGGCGCACCTCCGCTTACGTATCTCACCCGACCATTATGAAAATCTAAGGTTCGACTATACGTATATAGGTTTGTTCGGCTGGCTCGCCTACTTCGATAGAGAAATCAATGAGTTCTGGGGAAGGGGCTTTATCGTTGTTTCCAGCGGTAAAGCGTAGTCGTTGATGAACGAGTCAATTGAAAATGTTCTTTTTTCTCCGTTTCAACAGCAATTATTCCGAAGCCAAGCCCAAGGCGCGACTCCTCAGCAGCTCCAACTGCTCCAGCAGCAACAACAGCAGCAACAGCAGCAGCAGCAGCAGCAGCAGTTTTTGGCCGCGTCGCAACAGCAACAGCAGCAAGCGGCAGCAGCGCAGCAACAGCAGAATTTCCCAGCTACCCCGTACACGGTGATCGGTGGTCAAGAACCGTACATTGGTTTGGTAACCGGTGCGCCGCCAGTGGTGCCGCCGTACTATGGACCGTGGGTCTATCCAGCGGGTTTACTGCCGCAAGCACCACCCCAAGCAGCAGCACCACCACCACCAAGACGACCACTCACACCATCGTCTGCCGCTGCGGCGGCCGTCGCTCAGGACACTGCTAACAACCTTGCGCAAACGGTCAGTGCTTTAATGGACGTGTCGATAGAAGCTTTGGGAACGCGATGAAATTGATATAGCCTCGAAAGCTCTCTACCTACGCTTGACGCTGTTTTTGCTCTTTTACCGGCTCTCTACGGCAGCGACAACAATTGGCCCGCGGCTTCCTAACTATTCTCCGTGATAGGCAAATTCGCGTTACAGCTTGAACGATTATTGAATTTTCTTCGTACGGCATCCGTCGGTCGCGCTTCCAAAACCAGCGAGATTAACCTACGTAGGAAATGCAAGGACCGCTATCAGCGTTAGCTTTCCAAAAGTAAACTCGTTTCAGAGGTATTCTCGATTAAAGGACACCGAACGAGGGAGGCTTGAAACGTACGCGTAGTCTACGGCCTACGCTTTCAAACTAATTCAAATTAGTTGTATTACAAAACTGTTATCCCAAACACGCGTGCACGCGCGCGCGCACACATGTTCGTTAACCGGTTTTCGAAATAGCCGCGTCGAATTCCAAGCGAGTTAGTTCAAGGCTGCGAGAACGACCTTTTTGGCGTACGCGTCTTTGCAAATTGATCGATTGCGCGATCGCACCTGCGAACGCTGTTGTTTGTTCGCCAAAAAACAAACGAAAACGAAGGAAAAAGAAGCGACAAACAAATAGGTGGATCGTGGAAGAATCACGTTTTATTTCGATTATTAGCTTTTGCTTAAAGGAGTAAACTCTTCTTTGCGGTCGTTCCGTCTTGTGCGCACACATTCCGCTCCACGGCACGGTGAGGCCGCAAAGAGGGAGAGGAGAGCTCACCGCCGCGTTCACGGAGTTAATGACCTTGGACAGGATCGCGAGCAGATATTACCACGCGGAAACTGCTCTCCCTCCACTCTCTTTCTTTACCTCTTGAATATATCCGAGTCGATGGTTTTATTCGCTACCAAGCTTCTTTTTTCTTTTTTTTTTCCTTTTTTTCCTTTTTTTCCTTCCTTTTCCTTCCTTTTTCTTCCTTTTTCTTCCTTTTCAACGCGGGTGATTATGATGCCTCGGTGACTCGATTAGCATGTTTCTTTCTTTTTCTTTTTTTTTACGAGGTTTACGGGAAAACTACTTTTCTCGAGATGAGAATTAACGGGATTCGAAAGTGGTTGTTATTCGATATTCGTGAGATAAATTGATTTTACGGAGGAACAAGTCGTACTTCGAGTATTACAGCGGTATATGCTTATGTTAGTTATCTAGCCGAGGTAAAAGATACTTTAGTTTTGTCGTTAGCCGTGATGGGGAGAGACCCGTTGGTTTTCCAAAAGTTCATTGAAACTTGTTCGCTGAGCTTGAATCGCGCGTACGCGACTTTCCAAAACTATCGTACGTAGTATTTGTAAAAACAACGCTGTGTATCGATTGCATTTTACGCGAACAACAACAACAACAACAATAACAACGCCAAGCGGAAAGTTTTGTCCGGAAGTCTCGTTTCCAATGCAAATCGAATTGGAAAGAATACACTTGGTCGGGTAGTTCTTCGCAAAGAAGAGATACTAAATATTTCAGCGAGTTTTAAGCCCCCACGTGCCACGTGAAAATTGAGTGTACTAAAACGAAGAAACTCGACGATTACAGGTACCAGGCCAGTACCAAGTGATACCAGCGTACTACGATCAAAATGGTTCGATCGTAATGGGTGGTGTACGAAGTTTAGGTTCGGCTGCAACGCCAATGCGGCTTGTAAGTCCAGCTCAAGTACTCGTAAACAGAGCACCATCTCAGCCACCACCAGGACCACAAGCACCACCACCACCGAGTCTTTACAGCCAAGGTACACCAACGTCTCACAGCAATGCCACTCCTGGCGAGTGCCTAGGTACGTACATACGTTCAAGCTTTCGATAATTAGAACTAGCGCGTTTATTAATCACCACGACGGCTCATTATTCACGCCTAACAACCTCGCCCGTCATACTTCTCTCTCTCTCTCTCTCTCTCTCTATCTATCTCCCTGTAAATTCTGTACATTCTCTCTCCCTTCCTCTCTCTCTCTCTCTCTCTCTCTCTCTTTCTCTCTACTTCGTGCTGTCTCTCCACCTTCCACTTATCTCTCCCTCGACTGACTGTCCTGCGCTTTGCGCGCGTGCGTCACGGCAAATCTTCAGAGCTTAGAGCGCGTATAATTGTGCACTTTTGAGGATATGAGCTCCGCTACGTACGCTCAACTCCCAGCGGTAAAGACGACGGCGACGTCGGTAGTAGCAGTACTAACTCTCAAGTTGTTGAATTTCTGCAAAATTGTAATTTGAATGATTTCATGCGTTGGTTGCTTTCGACGGGAAACGTCGTCGCATCTCGTTGTATATTTGATACATTTGGATAATTTGTATTGAAATCGATTAGCTGAACGCACGTTCTTCCAATTAAACTAAGTGAGGTTGAAATTTTTTTATCAGTTGATAGGCTTTATGTACAGAATCTCATGATGCACGTGTGTACATAATACACTAACTGGATCGATCGTCGTGCTTTAGCGAATTAATGTACATTTCGATAAAAACTTGAAGATTTACACGGATTAGTGTATATTCCACAGCACTCGATAAACTTTAATTTGATTCTTTTAACAATCATTTTGTAATTAATGTAAATAACATCGATGTGAGATTTGCCGTGTTAATGCAGCAACAGTAGCAGCAGCAGCAGTGGTAGTGTCGAAAAAAGGCATGTGTTGTGTGATGTATGTGCGTGCGTGTATGTGACTAAGAACGCGAAATAGAAAAAGAGCAAAAAAACGAGAGCATCGGCCTGACGATGTTAAATCTAGGTCTAGCGGCGTGCAGCGCAGCCGCGGTAGTGGCTCAGGCCCAGGCGGTGGCCGTACAACAGGCCCAGCAGCAAGGCTCCGGATTGGCCGCGGGTCTTGCCGCACTTGGCTATGGCGGCTCGCCGCTCGGCGCACTTGGCTCGCCAGCCCAACTGCAGAACACAGGTATCTCTTGATAACTGAACAACACACACGTACACACCACGCGAGATGTGTATATATATATATATATATATTTATATATATATATATATGTGTACATCCCTCACCGTCATTCTACGTCTCGTTGAAAATCTCTTGGTATTCTTGATTAATTATCGGATGCTGGACTCGCGGCTAACGATGCTTCGTGTGTATTTTTTGCACGGAAAGTGACGTACGTTACGATTGATAATAATTTGATTATATGGCTGTAACGAGTTCATTAGAGACAACTAATTAGCGCGAAACCAAGTACGTTTTTATGTTTTTACGAGCTAGAAGCGTCAATAGCTTAAATGCTCCATTAACGTCGTACTTGTGTGAAAATAATACGAGACTCGCACAACTAGTCCGAGAGTGGATTCAAAAAGAAAATTGTACGATAATCGATATCTCCCGTGCTATTGCTGCGAGCCTCGTTACATCCTGTCGATGTTCTCCAATAGCACGAGTTTTTTTTTGACGCTTCTGGAGCCTATTTTTTTCCTCTTTCGTCAAAAAGAAAGCGAGAACCTCGTAAAGAATCGTTGAAACAACCGCACTTTTAAAAGTTTCTTTTTCAAATGTTTATCTTGGAGTGACTTGTAGGTTAGTCACTGGCTTCGCGCACACGCGGCATACAGAAATGAGTCAACGCGTGAAAAAGAACGCCAAGAGAATACATACCGCACGTCCTGTAATCTTATGTGTATTGTTACATATTCTTTGTCATTCTCTAACTCACTGTGCAACTGATATCGAACTTTTAATAATCACTATAGATTCGGGGCTTTTTCACCTGTACATAAGTAATCATTGTCCATAACATTGATTTTTGTGTCGTTATTTCTATCTTCTCTCTTCCTCTCTGTCCCTCATCGTCATATTTTGGCCTGCAATCACGAGACGAGCGCATCCTACTAAAATGACAAAAAAATAAATAAAAAATAAGACAAGAAGAAAAAACAGAGGAGATCGTACCGTTAGTTTTATATTTCTCTGTACGTGATTCTCTCTCTCTCTCTCTCTCTCTCTCTCGCTCTCTCTCGCTCTCTCTCGCTCTCTCTTTCCCTCTCTATTTTTCTTGTCATGATCCTTCCTCTTGTAATGTTTGTCGTTGTGTACGCGTGGCTAGTAACCCTAAAAAATATTATTGTTAACCATCGTGCAATAGGTTTGGGTCTCGGAGCATCATCCACTGGTAGGAGGGATTCCTTCGATAGAAACACATCGGCATTTAGTCCCAGCTTAGAATACAACCGAGGAAAATGGCCGCAGAGCTACGGCGCTCTTGGTGAGGGCACGATTAATTCCTACTTTCTTGTTTTCTTATTCTTCGATCATTCGTTCATTATTATTTTTTTTTCGTCTTATTGTTATTGTACCGTTGTGTAAATGTTGGACAAAAATGGATTTTGCAATTATACATATATACACACACACACGTATGTTTCTCTCTTATTCAAGCTCATTCGAATGCCGCTAATGTAACATAAAGCTGTGTATCATAACGTAATCTAGAACTAAGCGTATCGCAGCTGATTATTCACAAGCGACTCGAGCATTTTTCGGACTTGTAAATAAAAATCGTTTGTCGCGAATACATCGGCTGCTTGTACATGTACACGTGTATCGAAGCGTGTGGCATAATTGAATCCGACAGCGATGTAACCACTGTTCAAAATCCATTTACTTTAGCATTTACCATCAAAGTGTGTAACTAATATCTCATCGTCAGCATAACAGCCTAACAAAACAAAACGAAAATCCCAAAATTGTGACTTGACGTGACAACGGTTCAACAAAAAAAAAACCAACAAAATCAAATGCTTACCGACCGTATAAATAATAACCACACAAACACTAAACATCCTTTTCGCGGTCACCGTCATTCATTTTCATCGAATCACGTCTCACGCCAATTGCGCTACACGTTGTGACGATACGTATACGCGTACGCGTACGCAATGGTCGTCAAAACACAATGTGCAACGCTATTTCACTTTGCCTCTATCTATCTCTGTGCTTTTATGCTGTCGATGCAAAAATTCACTCTTGTCTCTTCCCGAACCCGCATTCCCTTCTTCTCGTTTGACCTTCAATGACAATTATACATCGATCGTGCATTTGGGAATCGAGACGACAACTAATAACGATGAATTTTCGCACGAAACAGAGTTTCCAATGAACGCAGGCACGGTGACCGCGTCGCCGAGTCCGTTAGGACTATCGCTAACTCCACCTCCGTCGATCGGCGGGTCGCTCGGTGGGTTAGTAGGTAGTGCTAATCGCGTAAGTGCCGCACCAGGAGCTGAAGCGAAATTCCGCGCGAGCGCTGTGCCCGCGTTGACGACCAATGGTGTTTTTGGCTCGAGTAGTTCGCTTTTCCCAAATCTCGTTGGTAAACCAGGACGAAGTGGTGCCACTGGCGTCGGTGGCGATAAGAGCACAGGAGGCCGATCGCGGTTGCTCGAAGATTTCAGAAATAACAGGTAACAACAACAAAGGTAGTGCCTAGTTAAAAATATTTTTGCGAGACAATCGTCTTTTCTTAAGAATTAAGAAGGGAAAAACTGAAGCAATCGCGCGATTACGCGCAACGTGCGATGAACAAAAGCTTCACTGGCCAATTGTTTCTGCTTTCTAGCTTACGCGTAATCGCATTGCCATTTGTCTGGGAATTCACGTTTTTCGAGCTAACGTTGGACACTTGTTCGACGTTGATTTTTCGAAAGTCGCAAAAAGTACGTGCACTGTTGAAAAAAGAAAATTTCGATTATTCGATAAGGTCGAGGGTAACGAAACGTTGGTGAACGCGAAACTTGGATTTTGTAGTATACAAGCTAAAGTCGTAAAATTAGCATTGAAAACACGTCGAAAAGCTCCGCTTAGACGTTTTCGCGTGTAAGGAGGTCAGTGTCAATACTGCAGTTATATAGATGTCCAATCAAAAAAAAAAAAAAAAAAAAAAATCCCATTTGTTGGGGCCTCTGAAAAGAAATGAATAATAACGAAAGCAATTTGGTCGAATCGATTTTATGCAGATTCCCAAGCCTACAGTTGCGCGACTTGGCGAATCACATAGTGGAGTTCAGCCAGGACCAGCATGGATCTCGTTTCATCCAACAGAAGCTCGAACGTGCATCGGCCAGTGAAAAACAACTGGTATTCCAGGAGATCTTGGCATCCGCTTACTCACTCATGACCGATGTCTTTGGCAACTATGTCATTCAGAAGTTCTTCGAGTTCGGTACACCTGAACAAAAGTCCACTCTCGCGCAGAAGGTTTGTTATCCGATATTTGCTGTTATCTTACATTTAGTCTACTGCGCACTCTCCATTCGTTTGCTCGCGTGATGAGTATTGCGTGTCAAATGACGTTAGGCATGATTCAAGATTTCAATGGCAATTCTCTGAAATGTTACTATAAGCAAACGAGCTCTTATCTAGGCGTACAAATGTTGAAAAACTCGTAACGCGTTTTTCTTGTTTTCTTTTGTTTTTGTGCGTTTGCACATGACAGGTACGTGGGCACGTTCTGCCACTGGCTTTGCAAATGTATGGTTGTCGTGTGATTCAAAAAGCACTGGAGTCAATCGGACCGGAGCAGCAACAGGAGATCGTTCGCGAACTTGACGGCCACGTGCTCAAATGCGTAAAAGACCAAAATGGCAATCACGTTGTACAAAAGTGCATCGAATGCGTGGAACCACGCGCATTGCAATTTATTATCGGTGCATTTGTCGGGCAAGTGCACGCGTTGAGCACCCATCCGTACGGCTGCCGCGTGATCCAGCGCATTTTGGAACATTGCACGCCAGAACAAACTCAAGGCATTCTGCAGGAATTGCACGCCTCTACCGAAGCACTCATACAAGATCAATACGGCAACTACGTTATCCAGCACGTACTCGGTATGTTATGTTGCGCGGCGCAGACACGCCCGACTTTTCTAATTATAAATAACCCGTAGGCTTGTCATCATCGATTTCTCGTTTAACGCTTCTTTTTTTATGTTCTTTCTTCCACGCTCTCTCTCTCTCTCTCTCTCTCTCTCTCTCTCTCTCTTTCGCAGAGCATGGAAAGCCCGAGGATAAGGCTCAGCTTATTAACAGCGTGCGAGGCAAAGTGTTGGCTTTGTCCCAGCACAAATTCGCCAGCAACGTCGTGGAAAAGTGCGTTACTCACGCCACCAGACAGGAACGAGCCGTTCTCATTGAGGAAGTGTGCGGTTTCAACGATAAGTAAGTCTCGTTTTTAGTTGGAGACTTTTCTCTCTCTCTCTCTCTCTCTCTCTCTCTCTCTCTCTCCCTCCCTCACTCTCTCTCCCTCTCCCTCTCCCTCTCTCCTTCTCTCCGTCTCACCGTCTCTCTACAGTCCACTGACGACTTTCCCGTTGGTTCGGTATGACCGGCGGGAAATTAGATCTCCTTTTTTTCGCACGAAACTTTGAATTATCGCTTTTGCGGTGCCGACGCCGCCGCGACGATAGGTCTTGACTTGGAGTTATGATCTATTACACGCGAGAAACGTCAATCACTCGGCAACGGTATTCTTTCCAATAATAGACCGAGCGTTGGAAATAATTAGGCTGTTACTGCAGCAAGATATTTCTAAAATAGTTGATTGCCAAAGACGTTTGTGGTAGTCGGTAGTCGTAGAAATAGCGTAGTTGGGCATATATCGGCAAAAAATCTCAAGCCTTTTTGTCGCGACATTGAACATTGACGAATGATTCGAGTATTGTGTTTGACGATTGTTGCTCCATGTACCTCTCTGTTTGAAATAGTGCCTTGAATGTGATGATGAAAGACCAGTACGCCAACTATGTCGTGCAGAAGATGATCGACGTGGCCGAGCCGGCACAACGCAAGGTCCTGATGCACAAGATCCGACCACACCTCGCAGGTCTGCGCAAGTACACTTACGGCAAGCACATCATCGTCAAGCTAGAGAAGTTCTTCATGAAGACGGCTAACGCTATGGGTGTAGGAGCAGCACCGGCAACTGGCTCGAGCGGTGCAAGCGAACTTGGACCGATTGGTCCGCCGACATCGAGTGCTGCTTCCGTCACCACTTCGACTCAACAATCGACCCAGGTTATATAAAAGATGACCGCACAATCGGTCCAACCACGAACCAAAACGACCACCCGACATAACGTAAAGTAAAAAAAAAAACAAAAAAACAAAAAACACAAAAAAAGAACTAGTAACACGTCGCTCTCGACGCCTCACTTTAAGAATTAACGTACAACTGCAGGATTTTTTATTAGGCGATCTTCGATTAAGCTTTTTCCATTGGAATTTTTACTAGGCAGGCCAAGCGTAATAGCATAATTAGATTAAACATATGTATCAGAGGCGTCGAGACGAATCCGAGGCTTATCAGTTTAGAGAGTCGTGTGCTCAAGGTGAATTTTTAGGCGTTTAGCTGCGAATTTAACCTTGATACTATTCGGAATAACAAAAAGAAAAAATAATAATTAAAGCAACCACATAGTTTTGGATGTTTTCAGATACGTAGGATTTTGAATTGGTCGAGACGTACATGATAAGGATATTCGTTGTTTGTCGTATGATAGATAGGTGCATTAAAATCTACGGTACGTTTGTATCTTTGCACGATTTTAAACTTGATCTATATACGAATTATCGCCACTTTATTAATGCGACGTCAGTAGTTCAAAAGCTCACGCATAACTTTTTCGAGAGAAACAATTTAAAATCAGTTTTTAAATAACATTCAAAGTTATGATGCGAAAGTAGATAATAACGATGGCAAGTACTAAGATCCATTGCCTAGATGATTAAACCTAATAACATCTAGAATAGATCATAGTATCACGTGCATTTATCGTTGCATGTTGATCGACATATTATGTACGTTTCGTACGTGAGGAATTCTGCTTCCGTATGAGATTAGCAGAGATTTTGCGTGCAATGCGCGCAAAAATAGAGAAAGTTTTGGTACGAAACAAGTACCGAATACTATTAACACTTATTGTACAATTGATTTTTATGATTATTTCATAATTGGCACAAAGCGTGTCCGAAGTTAAACTTCAATTTTATGCAATGTTTTAATTATTTTTCTCGGTTCACCGTTATTTCAGTTGATTAAACGATGTCTGGTTTAGACGGTCAATGTTGAAAAATAGTTAATGGTATTTGGTAGCTTAAAAGTTCAAGTGTTTGACATGGGAGCCAAGTTGAGAACAGCACCCAATCCGACTGCAAATGCACCCCAAAACACATTGGGTCGATAGCAATTTACATGGATCGATTTTTATTCGGGTTTTAATGGAAACAATGCCGTGAAATGGGCAGAAATTGAGCACTTTTGGTTTGGTTTTGATGATGACAAGACTAGCAAGTATCGTTTACCATCCACGTACTATGCAAAACGGAATATAACTACATACGCGGTACGCTTTGACTATGCTTACCAGACAAATTGACATGAAAAAATAATGTACGGAAATTCCTCGGTGAAAAAAAAGAAAGATGAGAAAACCCAACAAAAAAGGCGGGACAATTCACTAACACTTCTCCTTGATTTCGTATGCACTCGAGCGAGAATCACAGAGTAAAAGCATTTTTTTTACGTGCGCGACGTCCCTGCCGTTTTTTTCAACTAATTTTATCCTATTAAAAAGAATCTTCGAATTTTGTAAATTGTGATATAAATAATGAAATGTGTATAAAAAGGACGTGACTCCCTCTCACCAATCGCGAGGAGTCGCAAATTCAACGGTTATTTTAATTTTCATGGAAAAAATTAAGAGAATCCCCTTCTCCCTCCCTACCCCTCCCCTTCTTTTTTTTATCGGACTCTGTGAATATTGTGTATTATAATAATTACTAATTACTTAAATTTATAAAATATGAGTTACGTTTCGACACAGCTGCCCGAACTTAATTATCGGACAAACCTACGTGATTTTTTCCATTCGGTATCCCTCTCACATTGATTGTAATTGTAAAATATGAATTTTGGAGAACACATTGCTAATAGTGACCAGCTAACGGATTTTTATAAACTTCCTCCAGTAATTCTTCACACCACACAGCCACTGTTCGTGGCATGTTCGAGCGTGTTTGAACTCAATTGTATATTGTACAAATGGTAAAAAGTTTTTTTTTTTAATCTGCAAATCAAGCCCGCACAATGCGCGTGTAAATTAGCCCCCTCCGTGCATAAAAAACGCCCTTCTCGTCCCACCATATTCACTCGCAAATTGCAAGGCCGTTTTCGTTGTATTATAATCGACGACCACTGACAAAAAAGCAAACAAAGCGTCGCCTCTTTGAAATGTATCAGCCTCGTATTTACGCTGTAATATTTTTGTTTATATTGTAAAAAGATTAATTCAAGTAAATTATTAGATTTTTTTCCTATAATATTGTCAAATTATTAGATGAGATAATTCACGTGCAATCCTTGAGGGAAATGGACAAGCACCGTCGGAAGTGACTAAGAGTTAAAAAGTCGAGTTGCATCCCTTTCTACAATGTATCATATTTTGTTAACGTAGGTGTTATATAAACAAACAAAAAAGAAACGTTCTCACGATGTCAAGCAACTCGAGTCAAAACGGTCCGTTCTTATTTTGTACAAAATAGACGAGAAGTTGAAAAATAAGAGGAAAGAAAACCGAAGAAGAGGAATGTAGCAGCTTTCTTTGTAACATATTGTAAATAACGATTTATTAAACAAATTGACAAATTCCTAGGTACCTTCTCTCTCTTTAATCTTTCTTCGCACGAGAATTACTTATTTATAAGGCGGTAAACCGAACGTAAACCGAACGTAAACCGAACGTAGCGCGAATAAACGAACGGACGCTAAAAGCAGTAAGTTATGCGACTAGTTGTACGTACTTGCGCGTTTAACCTTCCGATGGAAAATTCGTAGTTTTGTTGTTTTTAAGTTGGTTGTTTTTCTTTGTGCACGAAGAAACAACTTTGTGTAACACGCACCACGAAGATTTCAAAGAGGCTACGCTTTTTACAAGTTTTACGTTTTTTTCCTTTTTTCTTTTTCTCTTTCTCTTTCTCTTTTCTTTTTTTTTTTTTTGTCTTTTTTTTTCCTTTATTTCCCTTTTTTTTTTCTTTTTTTTTCTTTTTTTTTCTTTTTTTTCCTTTTGAACTGGGCCCCACGGTGCCCGCAGGGGAATGAGAAAATACCTAATCAACATTACACCGACTGCCGAACAGACAGACATTCCAACTCAAAAGAGGATATATACATGAACTAAAAAATGAGTAAAAAATGAATTTTAAATTAAATCAGTTTCAGTTGTCAGGGTATTTGATAGAGGAAGACAATTAATTTCTATATAAATAACGGCTTTGTGAGCATATTACGAATAATGTTTAAGGAATGACGATAATAGTTCCTTCATCTCTGTAAATCGCGCGTCATTTGTAAATTAAAGAGCAGAGCAACCACGCATCATTTGTAATAGAAATCATCTTCATACTCGGCGATGGATTTGCGACAATGCGAAACTTTAAGCGAGTTTTAAAGCAAAGCGAAAGCGAAAGGAGCGTTCGTTAAAAAATCAGAGAAGACAAGCTGTAAGAAAGTCAATCGAATGCTAAATCTCTCTCATGTCTTATCTACTAGAATTATAAATTTATTATCATTATCATTATTATTATTATTATATTATAATTAATGCATTACTATTATTATAATTACTCTGGTATATATTATAATTACTTATACATATTGTTTGATTAATGCCTCCTTTATTATTCATAATTGCTAATACTAATTGCTAAGCATATGATATATTATAAATATTATATATACGAATATAAAATAGACACGTAAACAAGCCAGTACATAAAAAAGGAAAAACTTTATAAATATCGATGTAGGGTTTTCTTGGCGGGAAAGCAACTATAACAATCAGAACTTCTTTTTTCTCTTGATAAAACATTTAAATATTCATGTTTCCGTATAACTATGCTATGTCTATACCATCTATTTAAAAGGAAAAAAATATAACAATTTCACGATGAAGAAAATTCTTGTCCATTTTTAATTATACATAGTGTACATTTTTTATATAGCACGTGAGATTATATTATTAACGGCGAGTCACGCTGTGAGAACGACGTAGCACGTAGCTGTGTATAAACAAAAATAAAGGAAAAGAGAAGTTGCATAACAAGTAGACACATGATGGTCTTTTCAAGATCTATCTTTCTTTCTTTTTTTTTTTTTGTATCTTTTTGTCTGTTTCTTTTTCTTCCTTTCTTTTTTCTCCTTTTTCTCGTTCGTCATTTTCGTTTGATTTTCCATTTTGTTTTTACTGGCCTGGTTGCGCGTTTGAGGAATTTTTGATAATTCGAAAAGCTGCAAGTTTAAATGTGCCGCAAAATTATCAACAACAAACGTCGTCTCGTCACATCGTACTTCCTTCGGCTTTATATTTTTATTTGTATTTATGAAAATATAAACAATTCTTACTCTTGTTTTATGTTCCTTAACGTTTTAGTTATTTTAGAGTTACTTCAGAGATGAGCTTGCTTATTATGCATTACATCGTGATGTTTTCTTATTTATCGTTCGTTTTAATTTCGAATATCTTCCTCTTTATTTTGCCACGCTTCTTACAAGGAAAGTACGCTGTGACGACGCGAGAATGGGTCGAGCATTGAAAGCCTTATTGTAAACAGGGACGATTCAAGGCGAAGCTCTTTTTTAATCGATAATACGGTACGAAATTTACAAGGTCGATGGAGTTTTTGCAAATTCTTTATTTTTTCTTTTTCCAACAACCGTCATTTTGCAGACGTGTAGAATACAATGTATAGAACACACATTCTATACTTTGCGAGTTCGACACAAGAGTTGATTGCAAACAAAGCGGTGAATTCGAAACGAGTCAAATTGCGTTTTCATACGGAATAAAAGTAGCGCTAGCGTTTTTATTCTCTCGAAATCCTGCATTAGGCACATCGATCTTGCGAGTCTTACGGAGGTTGAAGTGAATAAAAGGCTCTTACATCATAATGAATGAAATATAAGTAACCCTATAAATATTGATTATATATATATATAAATATATATATAAATATATATATATATATATACCTGTATATGTATACCTAAATCTTACACCTAATCGGTATGACGATATGTATGTAATAAGTAATATTTAAATATTGTAACAATTGTATATGATTTTATTACACGCTGATTGTATTATATATTTGAAAGATCTGCGACCTCCCACTTATAGATCGTTTTGAATAATGAAAAAAAAACACACACACAAAAACACTGTCAACACAAGCATTACACCGACTAACGGCAATTTTCACGCTATCACGAAAGAGATACAAAGTAGGCACGACACACGTAGACCCACCGGATTTCAACTGCCAAGGCGCTCAAGCGAAGGGAACGAACAGACGAACACGAGGAAAATTGTACAAAGTAAGAGCGGGCACCGCAGCGGGCAGGGGATGAGCAATGAAAAGTAGTCACGTGAGCAAGTCGATAGGTCGCACGCTGAAAATTTGCGTTATCGAAACGAATCATTTGTAAATCAGAAATCGACCAACATCCACATTGGGAATGGTGCGCCCTGATGATTAAAGACTGATGTACAGTTGCGCGCTGTTCTCCCTCCTCCCACTCCACCCACCTTCGCCCCCCGGCCTTCCTCCTTCCTCCTTCCTCCTTCCTTCTTCATCTCCTAGCTTCCTTGATCTCGAATCACCTTTGTACCCTCGAGCACCACGTCGTCGCATGTCGCATAAAAACACGTAATACACGCAGACACAACAACTTTTCACGTCGATATCGATACCCAGATAAACCCACTAAAAAATCCAATAAATAAGAAGCGATTGGAGCTTGTTGTATATAGTGTTATCAAAGCGCAGAGGCGAGATCTCGAACGACCGACACGTTAATAAAGCGCGCGCTGATTTTTCAAATTTTTGTACCGATTCATACAAACCTTTTCATACACGTCAAAAAACGGGGCTGTTTCGTAATCAAAGCGTTTGCTAAATTTGATAAACGCATTACAAGTGTGCAAGACACGATAGAGTATCGATTGTCAGGTTTGTAAAGGATCCGTCGATGCGAGCGTGATACACTTTGGTCACTTTGGTCACTTTGGTCACTGGTCGTGCGAGACACGAGTTGGACGTCGCGGAGTTTTCGACGTTGGAAGCTCTGCGGTCGTTGCGGCTCGTGTACGCTTTTGACGATGATTCGTTCGCATGTGTGTGTGTGTGTGTGTGTGCGCGCGCGCGCGTGCATGCGTGTGTATGTGTGTGTGTGTTTGCGCGCGTGCGTGTGTGTGTTGTAAACGCCGGCTCGCATAACGCTGTGCGTCATCGGGAGTCACAATCGCATGGATTAGTTGAAAACAACAAAACAAATTCATTACGAAAGTTTTACAGAAGACAACAATTAGCTTTTTGCTCGTAAGATCGTTCTTGATAACACGTGTGTACATATGCATTATATAAAAATCCTTAGGAGAAGTCTCCGCGACGAGCGTAAGTTGCGTTTTTTCACTGTATCTCGCAGAAATTGCAAAAAAAAGAAACAAAATAAAGCTACAAAAATAATATTCTCTTTTCATTCACGAAAGCCTGTAACTTCTACTATACTAGCGATAATTCGCATACGATTGTGTATTGTAATTTTGTGTTATAAAAAGTCAGCAAAGCATGCTATGACATTGTAATAAATAATTTCTTAAATCAAACCCATTGGCTTATTTCATTGAACAAACAAACAAACAAACAAACGATAAAGGGAGCACGTCTGTTTTCTCGTCGTCGTAAAACCTAAGAAAAAGAGTTGCGATACGAGCAGCATCATGCGAGCCGACGCCAAACTAAAGTCTCACGGAAGCAAACGTTGAGAGCGATAACGAACGATGCAACGGCTAAAGACTTCATAAGTGGGATGGACGAGCAATGAAAATATAAATTACGTAATTTGTATATTAGTGTATAGAATGTAGAGAAGCGACGAAATAGTCACAAAATAAAGGATCATTTTCGACACTGTTTTTTACAACGGGCGCCACTGAGACGTTATACAAAAGATATATATTGTCGTCGCAAGTGTAACGCTGACGACAAACATAACAAAGATCAACGAAACAGTTGAGAATCCGACGAAAGAAAAAGCTGCGAGGAATGTATTTCTCGAGAAAACTTTTCACAAATCACAAATCACCAATCACCACCAATCACGAATTCAGCAAAGTTGAGTAGCGGCTAAAGAGTGAACGACGAAAGAGACACGCCACTTGGCTTTGTTCACCTGATTCGTTGACTCGCTCACCCTTTTCGCCACCGCTTCCTTCCGAACGCCCCACTGCTAAGGCTTTCGTTTCCTTCGCTCCGATGCCCAGCCAACTCTCTACACGCTTGTCGAGTTTCTCCTGTGTATCCCTTGCTCGCGAAAACGCCAACTTTGTTCGTGTTTCCCCCGCGCAGCTTTCGCCGCGTATCGGAAGCCAACTTTTTCGATAGAAATGACAAAAAGTACTTGTGATCCAATTAAAACTTCTCACTCGATCTTTCTATATATTCAGATTCCTATTGATATATAGATCTTTAAGAAAACCAACTCGTTGTCGTACGTTTTTTATTCGAGTCGTTGGTTCGCTTTGATCGAGCGATCGACGCACTTCTTTGTTTGACCAAACTCTCAACTGTCGAGGAACGAAAAGACGCGTACGCGCGCTTACGGGTTGCGCGTTCGCTCGGCGAGTCGTCCGCGCGATTCTTCTCGCTTCTCATTCGCCTCGTGCATCTCTCGGGAAGGAGGGAATTTTCCTCGAAAACGGTCGCGGGCCTTTGCGGACTCGATCGCGGCTCGATCGCGGCTCGATCGTTCCAAATGCGAGCAGGGTACAGCCTCGCGATCAAGTTGTGCGTTTCTCGTCTCGCCGCCCAGCGGCCAATACGAACAGAGGAAGAAACAACAAGACCTTAGCCACGTAATTTTAACTCGTAAATCGTTAGCGTAATTACGCCTAAGCCCATGTCGTTCGATTCGCTTTATTCGTCTTCCGTTGATAAGCTTCGATCGGACGCGATTGTTCCTCTCCCACGCTCGTTCTACTTCTCTTTTTCTTTGTCTTTTCATCGAAAGCGCTCGCCGCCTCAAATCGTACGTCTCTAGGCATTGTCGTATCGTTGATTTGTCGTCGTTCGTTGTACGTGTGACTTTGCGCTTGTTGTCCGTAACGGGGCGATCTGCGTCGAAAGGATTTCCGGGCGAATTCGACGTCCCGTCTCTGCTCTTTCGAATCTCTTGTACGAAACGTTGCTTTTTTCCACAGCAGACTCGCAGCCGCGTGCAAAACTGTCCGAAACTATCTCTCGAAAACTCTGTTTCCGTTCGGACGTGGCGTTCTACATTTCGCGCGACACCGCCAAGTAGCGAAATCAAACAAAACTCGATAAAAGTCATTTACGCGTACGTCAGCCAGAGAAAGCGCCCCGGGAACGTATGAAAACGAACAATTTCACGCGGATAACCGTGCTAAGTACGTCGTTTACTTCGGGTCGAATCGGCATTTTCCATTCATACGTACACCAACGCGTACGCACTTTCCCATCTGCGCGTACGCGCTAAGGCGCACCGTACGAGAGAAACGAATACTCCTGCTCCCTCCCCCCGCCCCACATACACAAACACACACACACACACACACACACACGTGACACCTTTAAAGAAAATTGGTAATGAATTATTTATAATCTAAATGTAACGTGTATATGATGGTTGTACAAATGTAACATTTTTTTCCATTGTGTATGGGCGACGACGATTATTGCTAAAGAAAACAACAAGGAATTCGACGAGCGAATGCGAAACGAGAAAAGGATAAGTAACAAAAAAAAAAACAAACAAACAGACAAACAAAGAATAATGTGTGCGCGCGGGAATCGATGATGAGGCTTCGCTTTTGTCGGTGAACGGCGTCATCGATTGATCGCATCACTCAAGAGTGATTTACCGATAAACTACTCTTACTTTTCATTATATAAAATACCATTTCTGTAATAACATCATGATATAAAACCATACATTGAATGGCAATCTCGTTGTTTAATTGACCTTTTGCTATTCCTCGAACGTTCCCCTTGTGTCGTCGCGTTGTTATCGTTATAATGATCCTTGATCGAGGTAAACAAATAAACGCAACACGTGTATTACAGTGACCGATGGCTTTTTATTGGACTGTCGTAAAGTGGTATTACTTCACGAGTTCTCGGCATTTATTTACACATTACAGGATTACCTAGCACAGTTTGCAAACTGTGCAAATCACATACAAATTAATTAACTTACGACTACAAACGAGTAAAGGTTTGTATAAACATATGAAACTGCGTCGTATCCGCGACATCATGAATTCAGATAAACTAGCATTCACTTAGTTATTCTAAAAATAAAATTAAAAATACGTGCGTACAAAAGGAAAAAGATCTGTAACGGACAAATTGTACATCTCATTCGCTTTCTTCCTTGGATCTTTCTCTTTCGGAGCGTCTTGACTTTTTTTTACGTCTACTTTGACTCCTTGATCGTGACCTATGACGCCTGGACTTTGACCTCGATCGATGCCGGTGGCGACTGAAATTTGACATTCGACGTTAAATAGCGATCGGCAACGTTGTTGATCGTTGAAAGCAGAGAAAAAAACAGTCAGCTCAACGCTCTTTGTGTCTCACCTCTCTTTGTGTCTATATTGCGAGCGCGATCTGTCGCGTTCGCGATCTTCTTCTCTCACCGTCGACTCTATATCTCTCTCCTCTCGCCTCGTCTCCTTATCCCTCTCCCTATCGCGATCCCGATCTCGTTCTCTATCCCGATCGCGCATCATTGACTCGTCGTACTCTCTGTCGCGATCTCTGACTCTCTCTCTCTCTCTATCTCTGTCGCGGTCTCTGCCCTCTCGCATCATCGGAGGCATCGACGGTGGCACCATCGACTTGTGATCTTTATCGTCGCCGCCTACCAGCGAGATGTTGACGCTTGTCGGCTGCCAAGACTGAAAGTGCGAGTGAAAGTAAATTTTTCGATGCTCTTGTCGAGAGGACGAGGCCGGCGGGGAAGCGAGCGAGGTACTTACGGGATTGTCGCCCCAGGCACGGTCTTGCGTGGGCTCGTAGCTGCTGTGATAGTAGGGATCGGGTTCCGGAACAAAGTACGGAGCCGGCTCCGGATAGCCAGGTGGGGGCATGTCGAAAGAAGCTGGCAACGGAGGACCAGGAGGTGGGACGCTCATATCCGGAAACGCTGCGGTTTGTTTGCGAGAGTACTCCCTCCGGTCGCCCGTCATCACTTGTATCACGTTCTCCTTTGGCGGCGACTTTTCCGCGCCTCTTCTCGATCCTAAGCCCGAGCTACCGATAACGTCTATCGTTCCTGCCATCTTGCGACCGGGAGGCGGCCCAGCTCTCTTGGGCCCGGTCACACCCGAGTACTTGCTGTTGTAATTCGTTATGGTGACTTGCGGTATCCTAGATCCGGGAGGACCGCCGGGCACACCACCGGGTCCACCGGAGCCCGAATTCAGAATCAAGCCAGCACCGGACTCGCTTCTCATGCGCTTCTGTCGCTCGCAATAAGCCCTCCACGTGTCTTCGTTGAAACCGTAATTAAAGTAATCCGTGATGTCGGCACCTGGTTGCCTCCATGGCTTGTCTTCCAGTGTGTCGAGGTTATATTCGTGCGCAGGTATACCGTTGATGCTTCCCATTGTCTCAAACTCGTCGATACTGAATTTCCCTGGCTGCTGTTTCGCTTTGTCGGGTCCTCCAGTGGACGAAGTGATCAGGTTGCCAGTGCGCTTTATATTCAGACCAGTGTACTGGGGTTGCGTTGACTTGATATCACCGATGACTACGTGCACATCGTCTTCTGAGTCCGAGTCTGATCCCTCTCCGTCCTCCTGATTCTGGCTGTCGTTGGTACCGTTTTCCTGCATCTCGTTGGTCATCGAATTCTCCTCCTGATTTGACTGATGATGCTCTTGATCGTTTTCTTGATCTTGGTCGTAGTTGTCTTGACCAGTCTCTGTGTCACCCCCATCCTCTATGGACTACGAATATTACAAATTAGCGTAAAACATCAACGAGCATCGTCGATTGCTTAGCTTGCACTAATAAGAAACGATCCAAGTGGGAGAGATGTCGAAAAAATGTGGCAAGCCAATAAATATAACATGTATATACGGGAATTCGGAGGTTAGCTTACGTTCTGCATCTCCTGTTGTTGATCTTCCATGCCGTCCTGAGCATCCTCGTTCTGCTGATAGGGCGGCTCTTCTTTAGGATTAAAATGCTCCTCATTGTCGGCTGGTTGACTGTCTGTATTCTCGTGGAAACCGTCTTTTTCGTCGACGGAGTCGCCGTATAACCATTGATCCTCGTTTTCGTCCGCCATTTTTCAAAGCACTCTACTTTGCGGCTTCGCTTAAGGCCGGTACGGGTGTTATGTATGTTGTGTACACGCGCCAAGTGATACTCGTATGTGTATGTGCGTATGTGCTTGTGTTGTGACGATGGCCGTGCGTCTTATCCCGAGACATCGATATGCCAAGATGCAAACGTACAAATAATGGATTAGAAGGATACAAAACTAAATTATAATCAGAGAATAACGCGCTCAATTTTTTATTCGTATGGTTATTACGGGCCGTGGCATAACGTTGATTGTTAATTTAAATTACATCGCAGATGGTATAGTAGGAATATTAGTCATTCCGGCGATAAAGTAGACTGCGTCGGAAAACATTGCTGTTTAAAAACCACGATTCATATACGGAATGACATAAAGCTCTGTGCCAACGAGTACGACAGGTACGCGTCAACGCTTATTATCGTGCGACCGAAATTTATTAGCAAATATGGTTACGCCACATCTTTCGTCCGTTGAATGTTATGCAAGCGTTTACCTACTGGATTTCTCGCTTCTTTACAAGTATATAATATGTAACATTTGGTTAACAAATACGTTAACAAAAACAAGTCTAAACCAATTTGTTGACACGAATTACAACGATCCGAAACGTCTTGGAAGACGGATGTCAGTGGAATTTTCGGTGCATTTTGATCGAACCTTTCCTAATTATCCAAGGAAACCATCCTTTCAATGTCATCGATATTTACGAAAGGTGGAATCATCGTTGTCTTTTCTTATCTTTTTCTATCACCTGCAGCCATCGTCGGTTTTCTGTCATACCTCAATTAAAGATTAATTAATCGTTCAAACGGGTCATCAGCCATCAATCCAAATAAGATTCTTAAAAAACGCGTAATAAAGAGTTGGCAATTAAACATGCGTTTCGAATAGAAGGCCTTCAAATAAAAGCGCCAAGCTCAATCAGGTGTTCGCGATCACATAGCACACGTGATAAGTAAGCACGTGAGCGAGCGCCAGCGAGCTTCGAGCGTTTCATAACCTTGATGAAAACTATATCATAATCGTCATCGCTCCCAACGCGATAGATTTCCACGTTTCTCGCCTACACACTGTTACGGCAGCCGCAGCAGATAAGGCGTACCTTAATCTCAAGACGCAACGACGATGGTAGGGGAAATCGTATTGACATGCGTCGGACGCGGCAGTGCGCCGTCGTCGTCATCTGCCGAAAGAAGTTCCATAGTAATCGCTCGATACTTCTCCCGCAACTCGTTAAGTGTGTCAGCGTTACTTCCTCGAGGAATTCAATAATTTCGCATCATGAACGGCATCTCTACGCCTCGGGTACTGTCCATCCAGAGCCACGTTGTTTCAGGATACGTCGGCAACAAGAGTGCTACTTTCCCACTGCAGGTCCGCTGTGCGCGTATTCTGCTACAAGTTTTTGTTTACTTTGATGACGTCTGCTATCGTTGTATTCGTTAAAAATGCGTTTAGATTTTTCATAAATTTATCGCTAATTGTATTCGTTGGGTGTCGTTAACTTTACCATCGGAATATTTTTCACAGCTGTTGGGATTTGAAGTAGACGTGATTAATTCAGTCCAATTGTCCAATCACACGGGATACAAAGTCTTCAAGGGACAAGTCTTGAATGAAGAAGATTTAAGTAAGTTTCAGAGTGACGATGACCTGTGTAAGTGATTGACAAATAATTGTTGTCTCTTCTGTGTTGTGTGTATGAGTGTGTATGTGTGTGTGTGTGTGTATGTGTGCACGTGAGTGTGTGCGCGCGCGCGCACGTGTGAATGTGTGTACCATACAAGTCCATTGGAAAAGGTCTGGTTCGCCATTCTAAACAATTACACGTGGAATAATTAGAATTCGATATGAATTTTTACAGGTACACTGGTGGATGGTTTAGCAGAGAACAATTTAGATGACTATACACACTTGCTCACTGGATATTCTCGTTCTGCTTCATTTTTGAAAAGAATAGCCCAGCTGGTAACAAATTTGAAGCAGAAAAATCCAAAACTGATTTATGGTACGCTCGCATTTTCACTTCAAACTAATAGATTAAAGTTGAGAACTGTATTTTTCTTTCGTAGTCTGTGATCCAGTTATGGGTGATAATGGACACATGTACGTGCCTGAAGAATTGAAAGAAATTTATCAAAAAGAAATAGTTCCTCTCGCCGACATAGTTACTCCAAATCAATTTGAATTAGAGTAAGATTGTAGCTTCAAGACAAACGCCGTAATATTTTGTTTAATTAATTCCTTGTTCAATTTACCGTTTTCATAGACTTCTTACTGGTCAGAAGATTGATTCTATGACTGCTTTGAAAGATGCCATTTTAGAGTTACACAAAGTGGGACCAAAAATAGTTGCTGTGTCATCTTGTGAAATAGACCATAAGCTGACATCGGTTACTAGTACAGCGATAGGTACGTGCAAATACTTATATACAATTACAATCGATTGTATAATCTGGGTATCTCTGTACGTTGGTTTAATCTATAATTACAATTTTATGCTTCGTAGATAACAAAATGATAAAAATTGAAGTGCCAAAAATACCAGCTTCGTACACAGGTTCTGGCGATTTATTTGCTGCTTTATTCCTAGCTCATTGTTACCTCACTGACAACATTCAGACATCGCTCGAGAACACAATCAATTCCCTTCACGATGTGCTACTTAAAACTTACGATCATTCCCAAGGTAGATTTATTATATTACTTGAAACGTATCTTATTTGCTCTTGATACGCGCAGCGGTGAAACAAAAAAATATTCCAGGTCTCAAAGACGAGGATATTCAGAGAGCAAGGAAGATTGAACTTCGATTGATCCAGAGTAAGAGAGTTATTGAAAATCCTTCGAAAAAGTTGCAAGCTGTCCAGTTCTAATCGTAGATGGATAACGTCAAAGGGATTTCGGTGAAAAGGCAAAATGCAGTACGAGTCGTGACAATAACCCTACGTTTGATACCGATATTTATAAGTGAATTAATTCTTTGTCCTGTCGAATGTTGCGGATAATTCGAAAAATTATCGAACGCTCGCCTTGTTCGAAGGATGCGAATGGTTTACCTCTCGTATACGATGCATAGATTGCTTTCCAAATAGATCTAGTCAAACGGAGATCGTCCGCGAGACTCCATTTGTCTAGAAATTGGAAAAAAATAACGCACTGTACGTACTCGGACGTAAGTTAAAAATGATGGTGTTGCTTTTTAAATATATACAAATTTTATAAAAATACATTTTGATAAATTATAAGAAATGTTAATGTTATGGTTGCGGCAATAATAGTTTTAAAAAGTTACCGTTTGTCTTCAAACGAAACTATATGTGTGTTGCTTGATGTAATCGAATTCGCATTACCCGCCACGTATGTACCTATCGTTACTAAGCTACACGTAGCTTTCGGTCTGCTTTGTCAAAATAAGCGTTGTTTCATCCGACCAATATGCAATGTCTTCCAAAAGTGACGCGATGAAAATCCTGAAAAAACCAGGAAAAACCATGAAAATGTAATACTCGATATCGTTTGTTATCCGTTACATAAAGCATACAAAATGAAAAAAAAAACAACAAAGAAAACAAGAAATCGCTTATCTTTTTCATTTCGAAGAGCAGTTCAGTTCCTCGACGTACCACGGAAAAAAGAAATAGCCGAGCATCGGAGCATCGTCGTCGTTGTCGTCGTCCTCGTCGTCCCCCCAAAAGGTCAACGAACAATCTTAAAGATAAGAGTTCCCTTAGCGCGTGAAAACGTATACGTGTACAATAGTAATATAACGAGGATTCCTCGTAGAGCGGTGTTACGTAAGATTGTCGTGTCGGTCGCTCACCCTTTTCGGGTGTGACTACGCGACGACCGGTTCTCTCGCTCTCCTAGAAATAAATCCCAAGGACGAAGAGGGGGAATCGTGCGCGAGAATGCGTGTATAGTAAAAGCAGTTAAGAGCATCCCTCTACCAGCTATGCGGCAACAGGTAGTATAGCTTCGTGGTTCGTTAACCCGAACGACCTTCGACAAACAATGGAATACATCGATATACCAGTAGAAAACTCGCTTGCGCTCATTGCCCGTAAGTCTTGGGTACGCGTGCCGAAATTATTTCGCGCGCCAACGCATCGCCAATGGAGAAAGAGAATTCTCCGAAAGAGTTCGTTGAACTCACGCAAGTGCGTAGCTGCAATTACATCTCGTACGTCTCTTGCCCTCTGCTTCGCGTTCGCGCACGTGCCGGGCGTTTTAAACGCACCGTTTCGCGGGTTAGCTAACGCGACGTTCCTCCGGTCCTCAAAGTCGAACGACGATCGAACCTGGTTGGCACTCGAGACGAACGGCACTGACCCACCCACCGCTCGCCGTATGCAGTTTTGATGGAACGTTTGAGCGTACGCGCCGCTCGAATTCTTGGGGCTACGCAACGCTTGCTCCACGCCCTTCAACTCGTGCAATCCTCGTGATGCTAGCGTTACGTAATCGACTTGCCGACTCGGCCGTGAACGCCCGGCTACGCGGAAAAAGGATCTCGAAAAAAACCGTTTATTCATCGTACGCTCTCCGATAAAACGCAAGCGAAGCCACTAATTTCGTTCTCCACGGTATCCTCGCAATCGTTCGACCGATGCACATCTGTCGTTTGCCCTCGTAAAAAACGAAGAAAAGAAAACTCATCGAACCCTTGGAAACTCGCGTAGGCCCTCTCGCATACCTATAGATAGATCTCGCTTTACCTTGCCCGTTGACTTTCCGTTGCGCTGACCGTGAAGCAAAAGCGAGCGAGCAAGCAAGCGAGGAGCAGCGAGAGCGAGTAAGAGGATGTAGAACGATGGCCCGAAGTAACCTCCATCGCTGCGTGGCGATTCTCGTTTTTTTTCCTTTCGCAAAAAATAGGGATGTAAATGTCTCGAAAGGATTCAAACGAAAGAGAGAGAGAGAGAGGTCGATGGCTTTGCCGGTGTCATTGTACTCTCTCTCTCGGCGCGCCAGCCGAAATATTCTCACCTGTGGCCGAAAGTGTCTATTACGCGGCGTTTCTTTTGGCTCTCGAAGAAAGTGACGCCTTTGTCGAATCATCTCGTCCACGTGATTCACGCTACGGGCCAATCGAGAGTCTTTTTTTTAGACGGTAATCGCTGTGACTTTAACTAGAGCATTTTTCCGACGATTCGATCGCTTGTTTCTCGGTGTCGTGCTGGAAAAACAACGATGACGCATCGTCTATTCTCCGCCAGACGACTCGATCTAGTTCTCTGGATTCGTGCCGTCCGTCGATTCCTTCGCCGCTTCCAAAGAGAAAAAACCGAGCTCCCTACGAGCCAACGCGCAACTCGCACTCGAATGGACGATAAGTAAATAAAGGAAGACATCGAGACGAAGAGGCGAGAAGATACGCGCAGGCGAGCGACGCGTCACGAGTTCAACGCGGAACGTAAGTTAGTTTTGGGGGTCTAGGTCCGTAGCGGGCCAATGAACTCGCAGCACTTGCACTCGCCACTTGTCTCGTTCGTTGCGTTGGCCTACTACGAGATAGCATTAGACGCTGGCGTGCGTGCGTGTATCCTGCTCTCGTCGAATACCAGCAGCGCGCGATTCATGCCTACGCGGAGCGTTTGCTTCTGTTGTGTCTGTTCTCACAACGACCTATACGTTTATTGCTTTTTAGCTCGAAAACACTCGGCCGAGTACGCGGTTGATACTCGCGCTCGGTTCTTACGGTTTCTCGTCGCTTATTACCGACACTACAACACTCACGCTCGATTCCTATACCTTCGGTGTATCTTGTCAACGTTGTTATTGGCCTTACCCAAGGATTTAACAACGTTTCCGCGAACGTTGCACCAATTCAAAGTGTACGAAAGAAAACGACAAATCAGATCCGACATCAGGACAAAACCATAGAAGAGAAAGTCAAAAAAGCGCTTGTTTGCCACGTAGTCGTTCTTGTTCGTCGTTGTCGTGTATACGGTATACGTATGCGGAGAGAGAGAGAGAGAAGCGATCGAAAGGGAAGCTATGCAAAGTGTGTACACGACGATAGCAAAGGAGCAGAGCAACGACGATCGAGTGAATGCGTTTGAAAGAGGCGCGTGCGGCCGATATACCGTTATCGACTCTGACACGAAGAGTACTCGTTTTCGCGCTCTCGCAAAAGGGGCCCCGTTATAGGTCCTCTCTCTCTCTCTCTCTCTACGACCACGCGAATAATTGCACCATAACTATATACACAGGGCGTCGCAAATAACAATCGTCTACCACTACGAATATGCTCTTGGTGGGCTATTAAAAATCCAATTTTACATTGGCCGATATGCCTACTTTATTCGTTTCGATATTTCCAACTACGTTTTTTTTACTTTATACCGTGTTCGTTGTTTTCTCGCGCGTTTTAGTTGTCAAGTCAAATGTGCTTCTTGGTCTGCCATTTTTCGCAACTATGACGAGTTCAGACATAGCTGTAAGAATTTTGAAACAACCGTTAAGCTCGAAAGCTGCGCGACGAAGAACATTAGTTGCAACTGCATCTATTTTGCTCTCTCGTAACGTTTAACCATTTTTGCACTCTTACTCTAAGAAGAGGCGAGTTGTGCGTTGCGCTCGTTCTTCTTAGCTCTTCAAGTTTCTCCCGGAACGAAACGAACTCAAAGTATCAAGGTCTCGGCCAATGACCGATGCCTCGCGACAATCAAATACACGCGAAAGCTTACGTCAGTGGTATAACGTCTTTCTCTCTCTCTCTCTCTCTCTCTCCCTCTCGATTAATCTTCGAATCAATCAAATCCAATGTAATACTCGCTCGCGTGCTAAAATAAAAAATCTCGACGTCTTGTAATTATCGTCATTTTGGGACAACAAAAGAATCATAACGATTATTCGTTGTAGGGTTTTTATACGTCGAGTGCTTCCTCTTTTTTATTTTGGTTGAACGAACTCGAGCGGGGAACAAAAAAATGCTGCTTTTGACTCCAATAACTCCAAAGTCAATTACGACACTTTTTTTATTCTTAATCGAGTTTGAAGGATTAAAGTATAAGAAGAGAGATGTATCGACGGGTGGACGGGGTACGTTATTTCAAGGGGTTTTCTTCGCAAAGCTTTTATTTTGATGAAAGTGGAACGACGTTGACTACCGTTAAATCGTTGCAATCCAAAGTTGTAATCCAAGACGCAAAGTTGAAAATCCGTCAGAGCGGAATACAAGCGAATTGCAGGTTTGACGTGTAAAGGTGTAGGTAAGAACGTCAAAATAGTACAATGTTTTCGAACAAGAGTGAGCGCGTCCGTAAGGAAGCGATAGCTCTTTAGGCCAAAGAACTCAAAAGAAAAGGAAGCCGTGCACCGTTACGCGGAGGGTCTGTCTCTTTCTCTCCCAGCTCTCTCTCTCTCTCTCTCTCTCTCTCTCTCTCTCTCTGTCACAATCCAAAGCGCGCACGAGGGCCCATCCACACGGTTCCACCGCCGAAAAAGTAAGAGTGTCTATGTCAGGCCATTGGCCCACACGAAGAATTTCGGTGCTTTCTAAAATACCCGATCGGATCAATGTCAAATATTGAGTTTTATTCGTAACTCGTGCCTTGTCACGATGAAAACATACGCAAATATCTCGATAATTATCTATCAACAGCGAGTATCGTAATAAGCACGTCGAATCGAGTAAAACCATAGAGCGAGAAGTCAACGTCCCGCTATCGGCAACGAAAGTGGAGAGAATCTCCGGTAGCAGTAGCAGCATCTCTCTCTCTCTCTCTCTCTCTCTCTTTGCCAACGATTTCTAGCGATCGTCGATGGTGTTTTTTGCGCTTCCGCATGCGTGCAAAGCGCGCGATGCGTGACCTAGTACCCGTTTGGCAAACTAGGCCTCTCTCTTGTGCGAGCACGCGTGTGTACGTCTGCGCTCGAATGCAATTTTGAACATTTTTCGCGCTCTACATATGCTAGTTATGTAAAATCGACAGTGTGTATCGGATATAGGAGCAACCCAATTGTAGTCATCGTGCTAGCGCAAAAGAGACAGAGAGGGAAAGAGAGGGAAAGAGAGGGAGGGAGAGTAAACAACCGTTAGAAGCGGATTTGTTTACAGCTTAGCCGCCAATGTTTGCAGGGGTCGACGACTTGTATGCGGAGCGAGGGAGAGAGAAAGAGAGAGAGAAGAGGTAAAAACGAACGTACGTATATACGCTCACGTGACGTTTCCTTTCGTCCTCTTTCTCTTCCATCTTCTCTGCCCCACCTTTGTTAGCTGTTTTCCTTTGCAGCCTTTCGCTCCCCAAATGACGTGGCGAACATCATCGAGAGTTGGTAACGACACGTTGATCGTTGATTTGTTGAATTTTCGAACGTGATTCATAAGTACATCTCGAACAAGCGAAATACCAATGAGCCTTTGCGTTAAGGTCGTTCAACCGATGCCCCTTTTCTTTGATTTGACTTATTTATTTATCGTCGCTGTTTTTGGAGAACCCGTCAAAGGGATCGATCGCATTTTGCTAAACTACCGTGATTCTCGAAGGTCGTCAAAGTCATCTTGCAGTCGGTACAGTTGTGAGTCTCAAAACTTCGCCTAATTTTCGTGGTTTTTTTCAGATGAACCGCGCAAAAATGCGTGCGCTTTCCGAAATCCCGTCGTAAAAGATGCAGAGGAAAACGGGGAAAAAGGGAAGCAAAGATCGAATGGTTGGAATAGGGTATAATTGATCGGGTTGGAGCAGCTGCGCAACGAATAACAATCACGCCCTTCGTTTTTCCGTGAACACGGTGCGGTAAAAAAGCGAGCAACGAGAGGAATAAAAGAAAGGAAACGAAAGGATCCGTTGTCCTCGTGTAGGGTTGTCGTTGCAATTGTACACGCACGCGTAGCAAGGGTCGATCCTGCCAAGTCAGATTTGAAAAAGTAAGAGTGCGTCTAGTCCCAAAAAAGTACGCGTGGTACGCGTGGGCCTCTCGGCCACTTGCTTTTCCTTTTCGACGATGTCTGGCCGAAAAATCAAGTTCAGCGAACTCTCGTGGGCAATGACGGTCAGCGACCCGGGCCGACGAAAAGGAACTTGCATTTTTTTAACTCTCTCTCGAGAGAGAAAGAGAGAAAGAGAGAAAGAGAGAAAGAGAGGATGGGAGGAAGGTCCCTCTTTTTTCCGTAGAACGAGAAGGCAAAAGAAAAAGAAGAAGAGCGGTCGTCGACCTGTTGTTCTTACGCACATTGTAAAAATGTGTGTGTGTGTGTGTGTGCTACTTCTTTGGAGGGGGCATAAGGAAGGCGAGAAATCGTAGGCGGCCACGAGTAACGGTCGCAAAAGCTACTACTACTACTACTACTACGAACTAAGCATCGGGGACAGAAACTTGCGCTCCACGTAGCCTCGATGCGCGAGAGTATTTTCTAGAGGTCAAAGAACTTGCACGTCTTACTTTGCAACGTCGACGATGACGACCGACCGACCGACCGACGTCTAAGAAAATCGACAATTTCCCTTCTACGATATGTGTGTCGCGCGCGCGTGCACACACACGTACGATTGTGTGCATTATCAACGTCATAGGATGCTTCTTCTTTTCTCGATCGCGAATCGATTGCACGCACTCGTTGTTTTTTTTGCTAACAAAACAGTACAAAATATCGAAGTAATTGCGCGAATCGTTGGCTAACGACTATTTGTACGCAATGCTACGCGAAATAAAGAAAACAAACCAACGTCGGATTCCTCGATTTGGTTTGGTTGTGCATCATCGTAAACACATGCACACAAGTCATCGTGTCGTCGTTTATCCATGCAAAATATATCCGTCGATCTGTCAGCCGTGAACTTGAACTTGAACCACTGAATGCGAAACAGGCATTACGCAATCATTTCGTTACAGCCCGACTACGTAACTCGCTGCCCAATCAACGTTAAATTAATATTGAAGCTTGGTAAGATAAATTTGGCATCGATGAAAAAGAAACGTAATTTTATCGCAAGAGTAAACAATCTCGCGGATCGTAATATCCGTCTCTCTCTCTCTCTCTGTCTGTCGAACGAGTGGGAGAGACAACAAACGAATGAGATCGCGGACTATTTCTCATAGTACGCTGTTGCGCGTTGTCGAGGGCATTGCACCTATTTCCTGGATTATGCAGTTGCGCTCTCGCAACAGTCGCGGCAGTCGTAGTAGCAGTAGCAGCAACAGCAGCAGCAAGGTGAAGGTAAAGGCTACAAGCAAAATCGCGAATCCCTCTCTCTTGCGAGTAAGTAGTGCAAGCGTAAGAGAGTGCTGTTTCTCGCTGGGGTCACTAACCAGCGGCAATGTTGCGTTCCGGTTAGCTGGACGAAAAGGAGCTTATTATGTAAAAGTGAGCTTGCAACCGAGAGCTTTTTTATGTTATCTCTCTCTCAGGTGCAGCGAACTTTTGCACTTGTATACGTGTACGTAGCAATGCATGCGGGTTTACGGGTATAATATACGTGACATAACGAAGGTGTATGCATGCATTTTATTTTTCTTTCTTTTCTCTCTCTCTCTCCTATTGCGACGGTGACTTGAACGCCCGCACGCGCGAGAATTATAGCGTGCGACCTGCTTTTACCACTGCACGACCTTAAAAATCTGCCAACAGACTGCTGCGCGCGCGCGCGTGTGTGTGGCATTATGGATCGGGATTTTCCACGTGTTGTATGTATATGCGACGACATAGTGAGTCAGGACGTTGTATATAGTGTTATTGCCGCGATTGAGTAAGAGGAATTTCGTTTCGTTTTGTCGGTGACTAAGTTTCAGTCTCAACATTTCACTCGCGTGTACGCGGTTATGCGATTGTTTCGATTTTTTTCCTTTTCTTTTTCGCGAGCGATAGTTCAAGTTCACGTCGGTGGGGATTTTTTGGTGTTTTGTTTGTATTTGGTTTCCATTGAGTTTGCCGAGGAAATAGAAAGTTTTCGGACGTGAAACGTTACGATGAGAACCCGTTGATAAGATCAAGATCTTGCAGCGTGTCGCTGAATAATATAAAAGTGTACGAAATAAAATCATCGGTTACTCAATTGAAAGTGTAATTAATTTGGTTGACGATTCGTCGAGAGAAATTCAAATGATTCGTTCGCACGACCGCTTGTGCGTTCCCCAAAGTTCACCGTCAGTTTCCTCTTTGTCCTTTAAAACGTAACGATACAACCGTATTCATCGTCGTTTCACTTGTTTTTTTCGAACGACGAAAGCACGAAGAACGTACGGGAAAATTCGATTGTAGTGTGAAAAAGTCAAGAGAACTAAACCATCGAAGACGTTGCTTGAAAATTAAATTTCCGAGGTTGACTCGTTGGTAATTGTCCGTTCTATGCTGAAAAATCCCCAATGGAACAATTAATATAACGGAATTATCTAGAAACATGAAAAGCATAGCAAAACAAAGTACAGTAACGAAGACAAGTCTAGAAGGAGAAAGGTATTGGCGCATTCAGTCACGAACGAGTAAAGACAAAGTATACGACGACGACAACGACGACGCATCGGAAAGCAGGGTAAAAGAGAAAAGTTGTTGACGACCAAGGTACGCGAAGCATGGCGCACCACGGTAAACAATATACGTCATTCGTATTAAGCGCGTGGCGCGCAAAACACCATTGTATCGAAAAAAAGCTCTGTTGCGTCTTTTCAAACTCCCACTCTCTCTCCCTGCCAAGCAACAATTAAGCAATTAAGCAAAATAGAATCGGTGAAGAATTTGATGTACGAGAAAAGCGATAAAACCAAAATACCGCTAGGTCGAAAGAAAGAAAGGACAAAAGAAAAAAACAGACAACTTTCGAAAGCGAAGCGGTGCAAAGTAAGAAAAGTCGAGAAAACGTAGGCGAAAGAGAGAAAGGGAAAGGGAAACGGAAAGAGAGAAGAAGAAGAAGAAGAAGAAGAAGAAGAAGAAGAAGAAGCAGCAGCAGCAGCAGCAGCAGCAACAGCAAGAGAGGAGTCGAGCGGGCAATCACCTTAAGGACGAAGAGGCGGTAAGCGTGATCGGGCGGTGAAGGAGAGAGCTAAAGGAGAAGAAGAAGAGGCGAGAGCGAGGAGGCTAAATCGAGCTCCGTAACGAACGAGAAGAAGTGGGGAGAAAGAGAGAAAAACGAGTAGCAGAAAGTCCACGAGGGTGAACAAACCGTGGCAACGACCCCGCTTCGTCAAATGCATCGCGTGTAACCACCTTCGAAAGCAACGATAAAAACAAGAAAATCCGAGAGAAGACAAGAAACGAAGAAAGCACCAGTAGCGAGCTTCGTTCGTACCAACAATTTCTCTTGGAGGCATTTCCGCGGGGTCGTGCAACAATAACGAACGGAAAAATGACAAAAGCATGCACTTTCGAAGGTCAGTAACACCTTCGGGGCCGGCACTCGTGCTAAGTCCCGTTGCTTCGCGGGTGCCGCGAGCTCCTATACGCGATGTATAGATATGCACGTGTATCTATATCTATATATATGTACGCACACGTATACATAGATATACACGTATACGGAGGAGAGACGCGAAGGAGGCGCTGTTGCCTGGCCATTGCTCTTTCTCTCTTTCGCTCTCGCTCGCTACCTGTGTGAGCAAGCGAGCTCAGTACGAAGCACGCGGTCCCCACGAAAACACCGCGAGCACATTAGCGCGTTATTCAAGTGCCAGCGATATGACCGAGCAAGTTTACTTGTAAATCTGTGCGACGCTGTGTGATAAACATCTGTACGTAACTTTTTTTTTAACAGCTTCGACGACAATTTTCATTTGTGCATTCGACATTAAAGAGAGAGATAGAGAGAGGATGAAGACTGCTCGACAATTGATTTAATTGATTCGAAAGTGATTTGTTCGTTTCTTTTTACCATCGACGAATAATACGATAAAATAGAAGGATCAACGGACAAGAAGAGAGACAAATATACAGCTGCAATTGAGAATCGCTGCACCTTCGAGCGCGAGATCACTGGCGTGCGGAAGTTACAGCGAAGGTGAGTTGAGTAAGAGTGTTACAAGCGCGCCTACGTAATCGCGTCTGAACTTGAACTTTATTCGACATTGATTGTAGCGCGATGGCTTTTTTTCTTCGTTTCCTCGCGATCGTTGCTCCAACGAGATACCTGTCGTCCCACCTATACGTATTCACGTGTACGCAAACATTGCTTTCGAATTTTTCTCGATCGATCGTTGCATCCAAAGACAAAACTTGCGTCGTTTTGACAATCTTCGTCCACCGATCCGATCGTGTTTGCTCGTATCTCGTTAGCGCTATTTTTACCCAATCGTCCAAGAAACCTGCGCTTGGCTCGACCTTGCGAGCCTATCGTTTCCTCGTTCGCCAAAAAGCTGCATCGTAAAAAGCATCGTCAGAAACGTCGTAGGAAACGACGACGATACAGCGATGGTGGTGGTGGTGGTGGTGGTGGTGGTGGTGGTGATGTGACGTAACGGAGTGCGCTTGCTTGGCGTGCGCGCGAGGTCGAAAAAGGACATTGACCTTGGGATTCTTGTACGGCGGCGCGTGTGTATACAGATACGTACGTACGTACAACCACGGACGAAAGGAAATATCGCAAGCCTAGGTTTCAGCTAACGTGACGTAACGGTGGCCCTTTATGTTTCTTTTTACGATACTCCCTCGCGGAAAGCGACAAATGTACAGTTAGTTTGCGTGAACCCTTTCGCTTAAAAAGTGAGAGAGAGAGAGACGAGGTGGGGTGGGGGGGGGGGGGTGCGATGTACCGTTGAGACTTCCGTCTCAGAGGGAGCACAGGATTACTTTTGTTCATCGGAGAACATGTTTCGCGATGATTAGGGATCGCCACAAGGGTCCGTCCGGATATAACTGCTTTTCGAAAGGGAATCTGTTTCGAATAATTGTTCTTCGCTACCTCAACTCTACCTCTATTACGATCGTAAAGTTTCCAAAGGAGCCTGCAATTCTGCCGGAGAATGGATGTTTGACGTTTCTAGAGACGTGCTAATTTCTTGGTAAACGATACGTTTGACGCGTGGGTAAATCGGCTTCTTCCGATTCTCGTAATCCAATCCATCCAAACAAACGAACGGATCGTAATCAGTGTTGCTTCGTACGAGCTACGAAAGCGTCAAAGACCAAAGAAAAGAAAAGCGAAGTAGCAAAGAAAGGGAGAGGGAGCGGCGAGAATAACGCGCGAGATCGAGACATTTAAATTTTCGTCGCTTCGCGGCGTTCCTCCTCTTCGCTACTTGTGCATTCTACGGTGCACGCACACGCGCGCGCGCGCACACTTTGAGTTTCATGGGAAGAACGTTTGCCCGAGAGTATTGGTTGAAGCAAATGGTCAGGTGTGTACGTATGTACAAATGTGACATAACGGTATATCCTTCGACGCTATGCGCGCGCGCGCGTGTGCGAGCGAGCGAGCGAGCGCTCGGTTTGCAAGAGAGCCCGATTTATTGGAACGGTCGTTGCACCTTTGACTGTAAGTTTTGCGCGAATAGACGAGCTTTCTGCGCTAGAAAACGCGTCTCTCTTTCATCCGCGTTCTCTCTTTCAATGCCGCGCGTGGGGCGCTTTGCTCGCGGAAATCGGCCGACGAAACAATATACCGTCGTTTACGCACGTTTTCGTTCTTTTTTACTCGTCTATGTGACGATTGAGCAAAGGAGAGATAGAGAGAGAGAGAGAGAGAGAGAGAGAGAGAGGAAAAAGGGAAGGAGGAGACAAAAAAAAGGGAAAGAATAAATTGCACTTGAAAGCAAGGACGGGAATGAGAGAGAGAGGGAGAGCGGAGGGGCGAAGGGGGAAAGGGATCTGCCGACAATGGGCGGTGAAAGAGTCAATGACCGTTCTACATTGACGCGCGGCATGTAGAAGCGCCTGCTCTCTTACCCACACACACGTACGTACGTACATACAGGCGCTAACACACGAGAGACTAAAGTCACGGCCAGCTTCTCTCGTCCCCTCTCTCCTCCACCTCCTCCTCCTCCTCCTCCTCCTCCTCCCTCAACCCGCTTATATCGTAGAGCTCACGCGTTTGTACGTATAAGCTAGCTTCTATGCTGTATGGTTACGCTTCGTTACGCTTCGGCCTTCGACGCAACCTGCGAGACGCTTCCTAGAGCTCAAGGATATCGAACGACGCAACGTGGCAATGGTACTCCTTTTTTTAAGTTTCGCAGGTGTGAAGGCTCTTTTGTGGATTCGTCCTTTAACGCTCGAATTTTGGACAAATTCTCCGCTTCGCAGCGACGCTCTTTTATTCGCTTTCGCGTACGTCCCGACATACTGTCCAATTGTCAAGATTGTCGTCGAAAGATGCAGTTGTTCGACGGTTGATCAAACTTGACGAAGCGCTCGACTACGTTGCGCCGAGACGCTGCGTTACTCGCTGCTGATTCGATTACGTTGAGCGTACGAATACGCGTTACCAAGAAACACTCGCGATTGTAGCGTTGAAAGTAAACGCTGACCTTATTCGTGAAAAATATCGATTTCTCGTACACCGGTATTCCGTAGCTTCGTTGGTACTCGTTGCTTTGTTCTTTCGATCTAAATTTCGAAACGCTCTCCTTGAGCACAGAGCGATCGATGGAAAAAAAGTACAAATATAGCACGGATATGCTGTTACCCATTGGCAATAGAAGCAACGACAAGCACGAGCCTCCAATTCGCTGTGTGCGAAAGTGCAACGGTGGTGCTCTAGTGCCGTGTACAGCAGCGCGTTGCTTGTCCCAATTTTGCGCCAGTTGCACATTTTCCTCCCATTATCCCCACCCTAAGGACTATCAAGCGATCGTAGCCTCGTGTGTCGAGCGAAAAAATCTTTCTCGTCTCTCTCGCGATACGTTTATACGTATATACGTGCGCGCGCGCCTATAGTTATTGCACGCGCAAAAAAGTCGAGTGCGCAAGCAGATCGAGATCGAGTTCAAGTGAGTTCAACGCCGCGCGCGCGCGCGCGCGCATTATATAAGGTGAAAGGGGCGACATTGACATTGGCCGCGAGAGATCAATGCGGAAGTATACCGATCTATAAGCGCTTCTTTCATAACTCGACGCATATTTCTTTGATTATTCAATTTGTTCGACATCTCCCTTCGAGGTGTCCTTTTCTTCTTTTCGTTTGTTCGCGAGAAAAAAATAGGTCGTAAGTTTCGTTGAAAATCCAGGCGGGAAATTAGGCCGGCCCGATTTCCCCTTGACAATGGAAAATTGGCGCGACGATTCAAGAGAGACGCCAATCTCGTTGGTTGTTATTTCGGCTTTTTTCGTCGTCTCCTTCTTCTTCTTCTTCTTCTTCCTCTTCTATTGAAACTATCGAGAGTTCGTTGGCCCCCCTCCCCTCCTGCAATCAAGGGGACCAGTCAAGGTTATTCAGACGTCAAACGAAAAAAAAGGAGTGGAAAGACTCGGTTGATGATCCATTCGGCATGCGAACAACGTTGTGCGCTGGCTAATGGCTATTGCCCTTGAAACGTACGCGCTTGTAGACTCGTTGCGAAACTCGTCAAACGTTTTGAATCCTTTGATATATAGCTATATTGAAACGTTGACGGTCACAGCCGTGATGTTTCGCGATAACTCTTTTCGCTTTTGGTTTTTTTCGACGGCCGACATTGTACATCGCGTCCAAACGTCTAGAGGTCAATCGCAAAACGTACCGAGTGCGTTGGCTCGATATCTAGCAGGTATTTCGAAACTAGCGACGTTTGTCCTAGCCAGACCACCGAATAACGATACTCGAAAAAAAGAAAAAAATTCGGCGCGTGGCTAATTGAATTACGAAAACGGGAGAAGAGGCTGGCTGCGATGTGCGCCAATGTCGAGAAACGAAAGAGAGACGCCTAAACGTACGTCTAGCGTAATCGCAGAATCAACGCCAACGGTTGAACGAACTCTCCCGTGTTGATCTCCCGCGTGTATCGCGATCGCTAAAACCCATACAGTTATTTGCGCGTTCGAACAATCGAAGGGCTTTAAGCGTACGCTCGAGCCGTATAGAACAACGTTACGTTGTATGCACGCAGGCAGGGTCAAGCTCGTCGAGCTACTTTACGCGCGCGTTTAGAGCGAAGAAGTAGGACAATGACCGCTCGAGACCTTCTTTCGATGTTGCTGCTGCGGCTGCTGCTTCTGCTGCTGCTGCTGTTGCTGCTGTTACCGAGCTTTCTTCTTTTTCCTCTTTGCCGCAATTCACTTGCATTCGCTACTCACAGGTCTCTCTCTCTCTCTCTCTCTCCCACTCTCGTAGCAGTTTTCCTATGCGCTAGAAAAGCATTACGCGCACCGTTAGACTGCACGCGAAAAACGGGGGCAACGCGCACGACTCTATGACGGATTGCTAAGAGAGAGAGAGAGAGAGAGAGAGAGAGAGAGAGACTTGACGATAGAGAGAAAGGCACAAGCCAATGCAACCAACGAGCCTTCGCTTACTGTGTGCGAATTTCAGTGAGAGAGAGAGAGAGAGAACTGACGCGCATTTCTGGTAATTTATCAAAAGTGGAACTGACAAAGTAGACGTGTCCTAGAATTCATTCCGCCGAGATTTCCGTATGCTCGGTAGGTCCATTGCCAATTGCATTGCCAATAACACGCGTTCAACTATCTTTCGTCTTCTAGAATATTCGAGAAGTACTTACCCAAACCACTTGTCTAAACTATTATTCTACGATTATATCCATTCGGCAAATACGTTAAACGACAACCCCATTCTTTAATACAAACGTACAATTGTCATTAATAAAACATATTTTTCTCTTAAATAATCACATTTCGAGAATACTCGTTCTCTTCGATCGTTCAGATATAACGTTCGATTCCCAATCCCCGTAATAATAAAAAAAGAAAATAAAGAACCAACTCAATACACGTTTGTCGAGTCTTCTAACGAAAGTCAAAGATACCACTAGTATTCGTCAAATAAACACGAAAGAAAAGGCGCGAACGTTCTCGAAAAGAAAAGAGAAAAAGACGAAGAAGTCACTCTTAATTTCAACCAACGAAAACAAAGCTCGTAACATTGGTATGGGCCAACAAGAGTAGTAGTAAGCAAGCTTTAGCTCTCGCCGAAAAAAAAACTTTGACGGTACAGGTCAACGACACTACGGAACCAATCGAGGTGAATCTCTTTGGCGCAAGTGAGAGAGAGAGAGAGAGAGAGAGAGAGAGAAAGGAGAACCGGTGCATATATGTACGTGTGTGTGTGTGTGTGTGTGAATTATAGCAAGTAGTGAGTGCAGCCTTTGCTTGGGGAAAGGATCAACGAACTTTGCGTATCTGGGTTAGTAGTCGCGGCCGATTCGCGTTCGCTACTCGCGGAAATTCTTCTCTCTCTCTTTCTAACTAGTCGTGTAGTACCTCACCGTGGCGGTAAAATACTCCTCTTTCTTTCCCTTTTCCGAGAGAGAGAGAGAGAGACACGCGACCGCTAGGTTTTCTCAACATCAAGCCAAGACCGTGACTTTGTGAAATCGAACCTCACGTACATTCGAAGCACCCGCTAGCGCTACTTATAACCGACTAGATAGCTACCAAGTGAAGACAACTATTCACCGATTTCCGTGTGACGCTTCGCTGACCATTCTTCATTTTTTTGTTCACTTTATATTGTTATTAACGACTGCGATAAACCGAAATAGTCACTGTTCAAAGAAAGTTGCACTTTGCTTTTCAACGTAGCTTCTTCGCAGTATCGTCTCAACGCTCCTTTTTTCGAATTAATCTTGCTGATAAATTGTATTGCCAATCAACGGACCGTACCTGACGTACATTCTCTTGTTAATATTCAAACAATTAATATTTTCGCGCAAAGGACGCAGAACTGCTCGGTAGTAGAACAAGATTAAGTAGTTCAACCCGTGTTTGACGCGCCACGAGAGTGCAAATTCCGACGACCTGCAAAAAGTCAAAGTTTATCGAGTTGTCGAGCGTGTACATCCTGAAAAACTAGATCAACGTTGAGTATTTGAGATTCGAGAAATCATAATTTGTACGACGACGTCGTAAAGAAAAAACAATCGAGCATTACGTAGAGAAAAAAGGAAAAGGAAGGAAGCTACCCCTTAGCTCGAGACATCACCCCTTTAAGGCTCGGTCTTAAAGCCGTCCATATATCCCGTTGCTCTCCTCTATGTCTGTTTGCGAGTACGAAAGTTCATTGAACCTAGCTTTCGCATCCTCCCATACAGTCTCTCTCTCTCTCTCTCTCTCTCTGTCTGCTGGCGTGCGAAAAAGCAGAACACAGAACGAGAGAGAGAGGGAGAGAGCAAGTTGCAGAGAGGCATACGAGACAGGACTGCAGGGTTGGCAGTGTTAGAGCAGTTGGCCGTACGGTACTCTTGCGCGGAAGGTCTAAAGCATTGAAATGTAGAGGGGATGCAGACGGAAAACGAGAGCTGGTCGATCGAAAGCGCAGCTCACGTCTCTCTCTCTCTCTCTCTCTCTCGCGCGCGCTCTGTGCGAGTTGCAGTCGACGGTTGGTGGTGGTGGTGGTGGCAGCGCTCGCTCGCTCGCTCGCGCAAACTCAACTCGCGTTGCGCTAGGTCAGCCTCGGTTGTTCGCTGTTACTCCCTCTTGCTATATAGCTGTAATCTAGCTATAACACTCCCTTCCTCAGCAGCAAGTAGCAGCAGCAGCAGCGAGCCGCGAGCAGCAGCAGTAGCAGCAGCAGCAGCAGTAGCAGTAAACCCGCACCGTTTCCCCCTTGTCCGACCGAACGCTCGGCTTTTCTACTGCTGCTGCTACTACGTGCGACGAGACGCGCGCTGTCGCCCGTCGCGATGAGCTTAGCCGGTTGCGTTCGTCGTTCTATCGTTATTGTGCTGCTTCTTACACCAGTGTCCACGATAAACGCCGTCATGTCGGTTTCGCTACGTAATCACAGGATCACGTAAATTCGACGTACTACTACCATTGTCAACGGATTAACATCCAACCGTTCGTTGCCAGTTCGATCCTTCGCTGTACTTTCAACAACGGTATCGAACCCACATTTTCCCTCTCTATTTCTTACTCGACTGCTTGGACGAAGAGTTGCGGCGTCGTCGCCACCGGCCGACTCCCTTGCGCCGATGCACCAGCTAACGTGAGTCTACTTTTCCTCTCTCTCTTTCTCTCTTTCTCTCTCTCTCTCTCTCTCTCTCTCTCTCTCTCTCCCGCCCTCTCTCTTTCTCCGTTTATTCGTTTGTTCGTACGACATTTTCGTGTTCTCCTCCTAATAAATATACTCGTTGTCTTGCTGAACGAAGAAGCAGAGAAAAAACCCCGTGGAGGTTCCTCGATGTACAACGGTGCGCAAGGCAACGGGCAGGTTGGTTGGTTGCGTTTGGCGTTGTCGGCGGCGGGTGAGAGTGAGAGGGAACGGTAGAATGCAGGCAGGCTGGTGACGGTGTAGGGGGAGGATGGACCGCGGGAGACCTGGCTCGATCAATGCACGAACGGGTTTCACTTTCGCGGTGTGCTGCACCCCCTTCGCTGCTCGTAGCTTGCAAGCTCGCTCGCTCTCTCTCTCTCTCTCTGTCTCTCTCTCTCCAGCGCGTACACACTCTCACTTGAAAACCCTCCCTCAACCCTCTTGTTTCCCCTTCTATGACACGATTGGCCTGCTCCCTCTTTTTCCTCCTCTACGTACGTATATATACGTACGAATATAGCGAGAGAGGACGATGAACCCATTGCGATCTTTTGGCTATACTGCAGACGCATACGCGCACCCACGTACAGCAGGTTTTTCATCGGGGCTTGTTCGTTTGCACGTCCGCTGTCGTTGCGTTAGCCTAGGTCGCTGTTGGTGCGACTTTTTTGATCGGCTTGTACCGCAAGAGCGAGGTTAGAGTCAGCAATTGCACACTCGCGGCACATACACACAAGGTGCGCGGGCGTTGACGTTGTATAGATAGTGAAATCGAAATTGCGACGTGACGTAGACTATTGCTGCTACTGCACTTTTGACCCGACGATTACAACGTTACACACGCCCAAGTGTAATCGATCAACGGATTTTAACGGGATTTAAACATCGAAAAACCACTCTTCCGATGATTACAGTGGTTTGTTTCCATTTGTCTTTGCAGTAAAACATGAAGTCAGGCGACTGGGATTACATGACGTTGAGGGAGGAGGAGTTCCAATTGAACGTCACCTACATAGCACCGGACACACCGACCACGGCGAACGAGCCGAACCGCGCGGAAGCCTCGCTACCAAGGAACCTTGTTCTTAAACCCTCGCAGGAGTGCAACAACGTAAGAGTCAACGGTTATTCAAATAGAAAAAACAATGAAAAAAGCCACGTTATCTTGTTGGGCGCTCTCTCAAACGGACTCGACCACGAGAATAATTCGTTTTGTAAAACAGGTTTTTGGCGTTTGGAGCACGGATCGTATTCCGAAAGGCACTCGGTTTGGGCCTCTCGTCGGCAGGAAGTACAAGAAGGACAATGTACCGCCCGACACGGATAGAAAGTACTTTTGGAGGGTAATTATCGAATAACAAATGTCTTGATTCGTTCGAATAGCCCGTTTATGCGTGGCAAAATACAAGAATAAACTTTGAAACGTTGATGTCCCAAATCACAGGTGTACAAGGACAACGAACTGTATCACTACATCGACGGTTTCGACGTCCGACAATCCAATTGGATGCGATACGTCAACCCAGCGTATTCCTCCGATTCTCAGAATCTCATTGCTTGCCAGTACGAAGTAAGTTTCACGCGCGTACACTCTTAGCGTACACGCTAAGAGTCAAGGCTCCGTTTTTCCACGGCGTTTACTGATGCGTCGTTTGTCGTTTGTTTTCCTTCAGGAACACATATATTTTTACACCATCAAGGAAATCGATCCGAACCAAGAGCTGTTGGTGTGGTACTGTCGAGAATTCGCCGAGAGGCTTAATCATCCAGTCACGGGCGAGCAGATGCTTCAAAAAATCCGTAAGTCGGCGAGCTCTGTAACATGAGAAACAAACGAAAGTTCATGAGTATTGCGATTGTCGAACAAGTTACAGCAGGCAAAAAGTCACACGCGCTAATTGTTGTTGTCGTTTCATCAAATCGCACCGTGACGTTTGCTGTTGTAGGGCAACAAGTGCAACAAACGGCACACCCCGTGGACGTACCACCAGCGTTAGAAGCAGTGTCAACGTTGAAAGACTCTGTGATATACGAAAGGCGGGGCCAATTGACGCCGACGGACGGTAGCGTAAGGTCGGACGAGGGTTACCATTCGAACGGTTACCACGACGAGATTTTAACGCCACCCGAAGATACGAGTGAATCCGACTCGGATAGCAATTACGTTCTCGATTGCTCGATCAACTCGAAAGCAGTGAGCTCCAACGGCAATAGTCACAATAATAACGCTATCGTAGCCGCTGCAGCTGATACCAGTCATCATCATAATCATCACCATCATCTCCACCACGCAGCAGCTCCGTCAAACGAGAGCATCGTTGCGAAAAACGACTATCGCAAGCTCAAATTCAAGATGCAAGGCTACGCTCGATTTCAGTCGTCGAAGGAAGCTATCGTGAAGAAGAAGGAAACGTGCGACTTGCCAAGAGCGAGCAGTCCGGATAAAAGGCCAAGTACCGTTATTTTAAGCTCGACGCCAACGCCAGCGTCGACGACAACCACGACAACGCCAACGATCACCGACGAGTCGGACAAGTCAAAATTTTACTACGAGAACGAGGCTCGTCAAGGTAGTCACAGTCCAATCTCTACAACCTCGAGTCCACCTGCGCCATCCACAAGGCCCTACGCTATTATCGGCAACGCTAGCTCGTCCATTCTCGAGAACATTCTTTTACGAAGCAGCAGCAACAGCACTAGCAACTCCAACACGGACAACAACAACAACAATCATATAAATTCACATCAACAGCAGCAGCTGCAACCGCATCACCATCATCATAATCATAATCACCACAACGTCATACACAGTTTGAGCTCGGCGACGGGGTCGGTAGATTCGGTAACACCGTCGCCGTCCAGTCCTACGGAGATGGCCTACTCGTATAAAAAGTCTCATCGCTATCAGAACATCTTACCCTGCAGCCCCGATTCCAGCTCGAACCTGCCAATTCAAACGGAACAACCGACGAGTAGCGGTGTGCACTCGCCTGGTCTATTGTCGAGTCCACCGAGTCACCAAGCTTGTAGCAGCAGTAGTATTAGCGTGTTAGCCTCGACGACAACACCGTCGTCGCCAAAGCGCAAACCAGCCAAAAGCCCTTCGCCGGCATTACTCGCGAGTAGCTCGACGATCGTATACTCGACCAGTGGCGCAGCGCAAGTAGAATCGAGCTACTTGGTACAACCACCGCAACACTCGCCGTCGTACAATTATCTGTACAGCTCGGTACCGCAACAGCAACAGCAACAGCAGCAGCAGCAGCAACAACACCAGCACCAGCACCAGCACCAGCACCAGCACCAGCAGCAGCACCAGCAGCAGCAGCAACAACAACAACAACAACAACAACAACAACAACAACAACCACCAAGTAGTTACTCGCCAGTACATTACTCGCAAGAATTGCAACGACCGAGCAGTAGTCATCAGATGCCATCGAGTTCGCAGATCGATAATCAAGCTCTCGTTACCGGTACTCACAATCTTCACTTGGGAGGTCATCATCCAGGACTGAGCATTCACACGAGCAACGCGTCGTCTTCGTCGATACATCGCTACTCGCCCGTGGGATCGATGAGCCCCGACGAGCACTGCTCGCAAAGCGGCTCGATGAGTCCCAGTAGCCAAGCTGGTGGCTCGAGGGGTTACAGATCCTTACCCTACCCACTCAAGAAGAAAGACGGCAAAATGCACTACGAGTGCAACGTGTGCTGTAAGACCTTCGGACAGTTGTCCAACTTGAAGGTGCATCTGAGAACGCACTCGGGCGAGCGGCCGTTCAAGTGCAACGTTTGCACCAAAAGCTTCACTCAGTTGGCACACCTGCAGAAGCATCATCTCGTGCATACCGGTAAGTGCTCGTCTCGTCGCCGAGCTTTTCCTCAAATCCCACGAATCTCACGCCGCGCGTGCTAAGTCTCGTTTGGTCGTTTTCTTGCGTTCGCAGGCGAAAAACCACACCAGTGCGAGATTTGCAAAAAGAGGTTCAGCTCGACGTCCAATCTCAAGACGCACCTTCGATTGCATTCCGGTCAAAAACCGTACGCTTGCGACTTGTGTACCGCTAAATTCACGCAGTTCGTGCATTTGAAACTGCACAAGAGGTTACACACCAACGAGAGGCCCTACACTTGTCAAGTTTGCGACAAAAAGTACATCAGCGCAAGCGGACTGAGAACTCATTGGAAGACAACCAGCTGTAGACCTAACAACATCGAAGACGAACTCGCGTTGGCTAGCGCGGTCGGTTCGCCCGGTTACTACGAGTACACGCCCGAAATGAATGTTGGTAAGTCGCCGAGAAAAACCACTCGCCGTAAGACTCGCGTCTAACTGGTGGTTGCGTTGTCGTTTTCCAGGGAGCATGCCCGGCTCGTTGCACAACCTCGAAAACTCGGTAGGTCGACCGAGCGTCATAGAGACCTCGCAGCCGCACATCATCGAGTGTACTTAAGAGAGGATCCAAGGCTATCCGATCGTGTGCGCCTGTACGAGCGAACGAAGCGAGCGTTCGTCTACGACGCTAAGCGATTCTTCCTGCGTAACCTCGTCTCAAGTCTGACAACAAAGCAACAACTTGCAGAGCGCAATATAGGAGCAAAATTCTCATCGAGCTGCCAAGTCGCACAACGGGACGCGAGTACGTTGTTCGTCGACCCCTCAACGAAAGGCGTACGGACTTGAAAGAAGGAAATATTACACTGTCGGCTATGTACGTCGACGCGACTGCAAACTATGCGAGACCTGTACCTGTAAATACTAACATTACTATTAATTAATCGGTAACCTAAAGATTAATGACTCTAATTTATAGAACGAAACGAGGAGTAGAGTATGTACACACACACACACACACACTTATAACTATACACGCGATATTACACAATACACACGATACAATTTGGGGTGTTGCAAGGACAACAAACAAACGAACAAAACCTCATCGACTGCGAGTGCTACGTTTCGCTACTTTCGAAGCGACGCCAGATCCTCTTGTCGTAGCGTCCAAGGATACTTGCGTGGACTTCCGTTTCCTTTTTTATTAGATTTTAAAACGTCGCGCGTAACGGACGAATAAAAAACGACGATTTTGTGATGCACGAACGAGTGCGCTTTTTCCTCGCGAAAATACGACGCGAGAGTACCATTTGTCGAGCTAGCCCCTGCGTTGACACTAGTCCAAATTTTTCACTTTTCTTCTCTTTGTTTTACCTGTACCTCAAGCAAGGACTAGCTCGCCTTGTCCAAATTTCTTCGATCGTCAATTAAAATTCATTAGAAATCTTGGTCGGTGGTACGTATGATCTATGCGTTGTTAGAATTCGATTGGTTTTGCAATTGAAACACGTGTATTTTTGTTTGTCTTTCGAAAGAAAACTAAGAATAACGTGGCCGGTAATGATCGCGTTGTTGCGTAACAACGACGAGTTATGTTTTTGAAAAATAAAAAGAAAAAAAAAGAAAAATTGGTGTACGGCGCTCGTTTGTTTCGTCACGTTTCGGAGCGACGCTCGAATTCATTTTCATTCAACTTTGATCGTTTCTCGAATTCTCGCATCGTCTTGTCGCGCCTTGCTCCGAAACGTCGTGTAAAACTCGCCAATAAGATGTTTTATCTCACTTCCAATCTCGACTGCGTAGTCTATAAATAGAAACTATTAGATATATATGTATATGTGTGTATATATATACATATATATATATATATATGTATTGGCGAGACCGCTTCGAACGTAGCCAATCGTGCTTATCGAAAAAGAACAAAAGAAGTTGTAGAAAAGATGAGATTTGAGAGAAAAAACAGAAAGAGGTGTAAGGTTGGCGGCATCATTTCGTTTTGTGCGTCTATATATTTTTGTACAAGAGAGCAGCGAGAACTCGATATTTTGCTTATTTCCAAGGTTTTTCTTCGAAGAAATACTTGATATTCCCGGTTGTTTTATCTCGTGGTACGTTGAATACTCAGAGAAATATACGTTGTTTATTATCGAAAGCAGAGTCTGAAAGTAATTAGCTTGTAACACATTCGATACGTGTATACGTTGTTTATTAAGTCGAGAGACGAGCGTGGTCGTCGTCTCGTGGTTATTCGGTTGAAAAATCAACAAGGTATAGATCTGTTTTTTTATTGTTTACGTTTTGTTCTTCTTCTCGTAGGAATCAATTGAATCGCAGCGCCGTGTATTACTCGCAATAATAGTGTTACAACCAAATTACGAGGAAAACCTCGATACATCAATTTTACACCTTTTACCCTATAAACTTACGGTAAGCGAGCGAGAGAGCGAGAGAGGGAGAACGACGGGGGAGCAGTGTTAATCAACTAAAAGCAGACACGCACCGAGCTCAAACGATATCTCCTACTTTTTGTCATTTTTCTTTTTGTCGCGTCATACAAAACAAATACACGTAAAGCAGACGACTGCTGCTTATTATAAATACACGACAAATTTTTCGAAAAGACTACGTAGTTTGTAACGAGCGAATGTTACCGCGGAGAGAGAGAGAGAGAGAGTCTGCGATGCGATAAGTGCGAATAAAACGGATGCATGAGTTAACGAATAAAATGAATCTCACAGCGACGCGTTACGCGATCCACGGAACGCCAATAAGGTCAAGCAATCTTATACCCTAAACTACAATGTAAACGCAAGGAATATAACGATTTAAGGACTTCTTTTTCTATCACAGGGGATAAGGACTCAATTTTTTTTTGTTTTTTTTTTGTTAGCGCAGACACTTTCCACTTGTGAACGACTCAATCAAAAGTAAAAAATCCCGATCGAACGGTACTATGCGCTACACGAGTTTTTCCACGCCGAAAGAGCGACAAGTGTCGTTGGGAAAGCAGCGCTACCTCGAATTCGACTGATCGTACAAGTGTACTCTCGGCTTTCTTTGCTACTGGACAAGACTGCGCTTCCAATTAATAGTAGGAGAGGCCGTTGATAGGATTTTTTACGCGCGCGACGCCAATGATTCTTACGATTATTTTTTTAATGGCTTTTTCACTTTTTATCTCGACAAGACTGTGCTTATAGCGCTCCCAACGATATCTCGTTGCGTTTTCGCGAACAATTTTGTTTTTCTTTTCTTTGTCTCTTGTTTGGTGAAGGATAAACGTTGTAGCGCACTGAATTTAAAAACAAACAATAATGAGCGAGACAGGTGATTTTTGCATTGTAAATATAAATAAGCTGAAAGTAGTCATCGATCGAAAGAGAGGTATAACTGAATGCGAATGTGACTCGATCGCCTCGACAAACGGACAAGCAATATTTAGTTTTTATTGTCTCTCGAGTCGATGATTAGCGAAACAATAAAGAAGAAAAAGATCCAATTCAATAAAAAGATGATCAAACCACAACAACCACAACAACAACAACATCAACAACAACAATTACCGCTGTACTTTACATCGTGTGCACGAACACGTTTCGTATTTATACGACTATAAGTTAAATGTTAATTATCCTTATACTTCGTAAATAATAAATTGTTACGCATTTATTATCATTATAATTATGAAATAGGTAATGCTCAATTAGCATTTGTTTCTTAAAAATACAGAATAAATATATGGCTGTTGGATATTTATATCGATGATCGTTATTTTCGCTACCAACCCTCCCCCCACCCCCGTTATCGATAACCTATCAGATAAATAAGCAATCGTTTTGAAAGACTTGTCCTCACTTACTATCGGTCAAGCGTTTTGGTTGTTATATTTAGACTTTGTTACTTTTTAAACTTTTATTGCAAATTTCTCTACAATCACCATCATGATGGTGTATTGACGTTTACAATCATTATAAATAATAAAATATCGTAGCAGCTGCTCCTTATTCATTACAACATCATTTATCAATTAGCACTACATCGTATTCTAAATTATAAATTGAATTCCTGTTTCATTAGGAGCGCTGATCATTTAATAAATTTGTATATATTTTTCTTATGGAAAGACTTGTTTTTTTTTTCTGGAATCATTGTAGTTTATATTTCACACGAAATACAAAAAGATCTTGGTCTAGCATTATACACGGTATGGTACTTTCGAATCATGAAAGTATCACGTACATGTAGAAAAAAATAAAAACAAACGCTAATATATTAGCAATTAGTACAGTTCGCTTGGTGCCCCCCCCCCCAACCCTTGAAGGACACAAATGAACTGGCTATTAGATGTAGCACAGTAGATAATTCATGTATACAATTAGAAAAATAATACGATTCTTTTCATTTCCCAAGAGGAAAAATTTGCTATTTAATGACAACATACTTCATGCGGACATGGACATTGAGTATGTAATGTTGATGCAGCTAGTCGACATTCTGAAATCAATTTGGCTATTCGTTATTCCATATTCTTGTACAATTGTATAAACAGGTCTGATCGTGTGTTACCATTACCTCATCAAGGTACAGGACTATCTGTACCACTTCCACTGTTGGTCCCTGCTTCACTTTTGGCAGCTGACAGTCTGTCACGTTTTGTACTCTTTGACAAAGTTGCTACTTCTTTAAGTAGATTACTGATTTTTGATTGTTGGTTTGATATTTTATTTTCGTATTCTCTCTCCATCGTCTTCATTTTATTTCTTAATTCTGTTTCCGAGGTAAAGTTTTGGGCCTTCAATTCAGTAATCTACAGACAAAATTCCGTTTCATTGATTGTACAAGCATAGAACGAAATCCATTAAGCAAAATACTTTACCTGTTTCTCCTTGGCCAGCAGTTGGCCATCTTTCATTGAAATTTGCTTTTGTAAATTTGATATCTTTTCCTTCAGCGAAGTGACGGCGACTACATGATCAGAAATGTTAGGGTCGTGAGGATCGTGTACTCCAGCCATTCTTGCGGCTTTGATTGGAGTTGGACCATTGCTGTCTCCAGAATCTGACTGTGGTGGAAGTTTAGTAACATCTACTCTGTGTGGCCTCTTGTTGTGACCCTTTGGTCTTTTAAAGAGGGAAAACAGATTGTTAAAATATACTCAAATCAGCGCACATGCAGCAGATTCATTTTCTTGAACAAACTTACTTTTGCTCTTTATTTTTTGCTGCTCTAGCCTGCATTATTTTTAAGTGAGCTTTCCTGTCAGATTCGGACTGTTTCGTCCTAGCCAAAGCACGTTTGTACGACAATGTACACAACCAGCACAACAATTTGCCATCAACCTAGAAATGATTGGGAAAAATTTAAACGCCGAATACGTAGAAGACTACCAAAAATACTAAACTACGAGACTGTTACTTTTTTATCCTCGTCATGTCTGTCAAAGGCACATTTTTGCTTGCACTGCTCACACGTAACCGGTGGGCCATAGCGTTTCTCTGAATTTGTACATCTCTGACATTTACTTCCAATAAAAGCTGCAATCGTATTGCAATACTCGCAAGAGGAAGGCTTTCCGTAAGCCTTAACATTTTGTTCGCACTTTTTGCAAATGGTGCTTGTATTTCCTTTCCTGTAACGAGATACCTCATAAGAACGACTGATAAGCCTCGCACGATATGTCATTGAATTACCATTCGACACCAATACTTACGTTGCTTGTTGAAATTCTGATCTACAGTATGTACATTTGACCACGGGAAATGTTCCTCTGCATTCCTAAATAAACAATTCAACTTGTTGAAGGAAAGTTTTGAATGCATGTTTAAATAGAATAAACTTTGGCCAAGCCTATTTATGAATCAATAGTAAACAGCATACGTAGTTGGAAATTCATGGAAACGATGGTAAAAATATTCTTAATTTATACGCAGACATTGCATCAATCTCATACTAATTCGCATAATTCCCAAATCTAAAATCTTTCAAAACGATTGCTTATCGAGTATGTTGCCTAAAATATCGCGCGAAACGTGGAACGAGTAAGTCTACCCTTGGGTAAGGTGAGGCGTCAATTATTACGCATTCGCCAATTGTTGTAACCTTGAAAATAGGTTAAAGAAGCGCTGCCTGACGGCGATATGTATTATCACAAGACAGAGAAAAAGAGTGTTGGCTGTTTCTAACCTTGCACAGCTGCTGACCGGACGAGAGTTCTTCGAAGGGATGTCTGGAAAAACATCTGGAGCAAGCGAACAGCGGTTGCTGTTGCTGCTGTGTATTGTTCGTCGTGCTCATCTCCTAGCGAGTGAGAACGGTTGTGGAATAGAACGTTGAAAAAATATTTGGAAAAACACACAAGTGACGCGCGCTTGAGGGAGACGCAAACCAACGAACCGACCAATAAGCCGAAGTATACAAATTCAACAACAATTATTTTCACAAAAGGAACTTGTTTACGCGCCCGAGCTTACGACTATACGACTTTGTACATGATTTGCCAAAAATTAAAAACACTCGAGTCTTTGCCGGACGAGAGGACGAAGTTTTGTTTGTCGACTCTCGAGCTTAGACTGCCGTTCCTCGCGTTTCCCTCGCACAGCTAGCGTTTACAGTTCGCATTCCGCGTTCCGTCGCCACTTGCTCTTCTTTGAAACCCGAAAGTACGCTTTTATTTAAACAATGCCGATTGCCGTTGGAATTGTCAATGCAAATAAATAAAATCTTTGAAACGTTTGGAGCTGATCAAATAGCGAGTGTTAATAGGGAAGGGATATTTGAGGAAGGTAGCTAATTAATCTCGACTAATTAATGAACGAACGTACAAAAAATTATTCTTTGATTTCTCAGTCACAGTAATTCTTAAGAGTCAATCTCGGAACGATATTCATAGATTGCAACTCTTGAAACAGTAATTTACAAGCGTAGGGCATTGTTATAGTTGAAACACATGCACTGGATCTGCAGCTGTGACAGTAGCCACTATAGGCCATCAAACCGCATTTGTTGCACACGTCCACGTCAAACGCGTCGCTCGATAACATCAACCTTTCTATCAACATCATACTGGCTCCGTATCCGATCAAGCAATCTCTTTCCATCTCTCCCAATCGTAAGCCACCGTCCTTGGATCGACCTTCCGTTGGCTGACGCGTTAATACCGCACGAGGACCGCGAGCTCGAGCGTGCATTTTGTCCTGTACCATGTGCTTCAATTTTTGATAGTAGACCTAGAAACAAGGTTAAATCGTCCGCTCGTGTTTCGATTGTTTGCAACTCGTTACGTTAGACTAACGTACGAATACTTACGGGCCCAGAATAAACGTAAGCTTGTAATGGCTCTCCCGTTAAGCCAGAATAGAACATGTCCTTGCCCATGTAATTAAAACCTTGGCTCACCAATTCTTCGCAAACGTCTTCCACTTTGGACCCACCGAAAGCTGCAACCAATTAAACATTATTAACGAAATTAACAAGAATTTCATTGTCGACAGCGAGACGTACCAGTTCCATAATGGAATTTTCCCTTGAGAACGCCAGCTTTCCCTGCGAGCAATTCGATCAATTTGCCGACCGTCATACGAGACGGAAATCCATGAGGATTCATAATCATGTCGGGGCAAATTCCAAAATCATTGAACGGCATATCTTCTTGCTCGACGATCAAACCTTCAAAAAAGAATGGCAAAGTTAGATCTACGCGCACGTTTATCACGAGCTCAATTGTAATGTTGTAATATTTACCGGTTACCCCCTTTTGTCCGTGACGACTACTAAATTTATCACCGATTTCCGGTCTTCTCGTTTGACGCAATAGGAGCTTGATCAAGTAAGCGTCATCGGCATTACTCGAGATCATAACTTTTTCTATGTAAGCTGGAACTGGATTTTTATAGGCAACCGGCACCTCTCTATATTCAGTCTGAGTCTGATTTCCCGTAACGATGTTGGCATTGTTATTGACCGTTGGACTCGACTTGTTGACCAATATTTTTCGATTCTCGACCATTTCACCAGGAGCCGCAATCCCATCGCTGTCAATTACGTCGTGTTTCCAGATGGGCTTTTTCGTGGTCGCATCAATGACGGGACCCATGATTCGGTCGCTCACTTGACTTGCAATTTTCTTCAAAACGCACTTTGCATTTTTGTACACCAAACATCTACCGTATCCTCTGTCGATCGATGCTTTATTCAAAATCAAAGCGTCTTCAATATCGTAACCGCTGTACGACATTACCGCGACAATAGCATTCTGTCCAGCTGGCAATTTGTCAAAATTTATCATTTCAATTGTTCTTGTTTTGACCATAGGTGCGTGAGGATAAACCAAGTTATACATCAACGTGTCGATTCTGTTCTTCTGATTGTAACCGATAGTACCCATCGCTTGTTTACCCATAGCGCATTGGTAAGTATTTCGCGGGCTTTGATTATGATGAGGGTAAGGTACCAGACCAGCACAAACGCCGAGGAGAGTAAAAGGCTCTATTTCCAAATGAGTCGTGCTGATGTTTATTTGTGGCTCATTGAATGCTATGAAACTATCGTTTTCTTCGTTGACGTCCAGATACTCTATTAGCCCTGTAAATAAATTCAATTCGGTAAGTACTTGTTTACCTCGAATTTTCCATGAAATTATATCAGAACCAGAATCAAAGCATACCGTCGTGTAAAAAGTCCTCAAAACTTCTAACTCCTTGTTCTAAAAGAGTTATATGCTCTTGCTTAACCAAAGGCACCCCGTGCTCCACAATGATGTATGGCCTGCATAATCTTCCACCATCGGAGCTAATTTGTACACATCTGCAAAAGCACATTGTGACGTTTAGCAAAAATATTTACTCGAGTAATAAAATTAAAGGGTAATATTATTTACCTATGCTGATGTTGAGGGTATATCGATACGAAATGACTAACTAAACCCTTTCTTCTTAACATACGAAAAACGGTAACCAATCTGTAGTAATTCTTTACAATACCCAATATGTTACCATTGAGGAAGACCATATAAGCGTCTTTATTATTAATCTCTTCGCCTCCTAATATATTTACATTCTCCACACCAAGATTGAAAGCCAGCCTCATTATTGGTGCTTCTTCTATTTCAGTTGTTATATGCGTCATCAGAGCCAAATTTTTTACTAAACCACAACCCTATAATGATAATAGAGAATGATTTCCGTTATTACGCAGACCCAAAGACAAGTTGTAAAATGGGACAAATTCTTACCTCTCCTTCTGGAGTATCACTAGGACAAAGCATGCCCCACTGCGAAGGTTGCAGTGACCGAGGTCCTGATACTTTTCTCGTTTTCTCAAATTGCGAATTTACCCTGGTCATCATACCCAGAGCAGAAATGTAAGATAAACGAGAGAGCACTTGGGTCACACCGTGTCTTTCCATCCTGAATCTTTTAATAGTCCAGTTCCCCTGTTTCAAATTAATTACTCGGTAAATATGCCATATCATTTTTAACTACATATAAACGACATAGCCACTTACGGAAGATATTGCACAAGCCAATCCATTGGTTATTAAATCGTGCCGCATATGTTTAACGATGTCAAATTGAGCAGCTTTGATTTTTGGTATGTTTTTGTTTGCAATTTTCGTCAACTGTAAAATACACGACGTATTAATTGAACATTATAATCAATAGGATTAAAACAAAATATAATTATGATAGAATTACCTCAAAATTGAATCTTTTAAACAAATCTTCGAACATGAGGGACAGCAAAGAACCAGCCAACTCTAGTCTCTTGTTACCGTAATAATCTCTGTCATCTATTAACTTTCCATCCGTTTGTGCAATCATAACTTTTCTGATCATCAGTGCAAGGTACGTAGCTTTCAATTTGAAATTGAAATCGACGACCTAATCAATCACAAATTTTTCACAATAATTAAAATAATATATTGCGATAAATAATTTGTGTCGTAATAATTAAATATCTTACGGGAACGTGATTCAAGACATTAGAGCCCAAAATATCCTTCATTTCATCGGTAATACTACCTTTTGCTGCGGTGAAACCTTTTCGTGGCTTTTTCTTTGTCGATAAATATCTGTAGAACAATTATGACATTAATTTTATTACATTGAGTTTTGACAAAATACAAACTACATACTTAAGAGCTTGGTTCTGTGCATAAATGCCTAGATTGTGACATTCTTCAAGACTTTCCGCAATTTTTTTCATGAAGTTTTCTTCTGTACCAATGAGTTGAACTATTTCCTGATCGCAAACTATTCCCATAGCTTTAAATATGATGATAACTGAGATATCCTACAAAAAATTATACACAAATACAACGTTTCTATTCCGTTTAATTTGAATTGATTGATTAAGTTCAGTGAATACACTTACATCTTGAAAACTGTTGTGACGCAAATAATATTTATTTGCTCTTCCAATCACATTTGTCTTGGTCTTTCTTTCTTGAGTAGCACTGTTACACGTTGCAACAATGCAATGTTTTGTATCCTCTTCTAAAATTATTCTATTTCTGAGCATTTGCTCCTGTATCAAAATAACTTTTTCTTGTCCATTAATTATAAAATAACCACCAGGATCATGTGGGCACTCATTCATCTTGGCTAATTCAAAGTTGGATTTGTTCGCCAAAACACAATTGGAGCTTCTCAGCATGATTGGCATTCTAAAAAAGTACAAAAATATTACGTTTGGTATTCTGCAAGAGCTCACTTGTATCACCTACCTTCCAATCAACAAATTATTCTTAATTATCAATTGATGTCCTCTCATGTATTCTATATCTACTGAGATTGGAGCTGAATAGTTTAAATCTCTTAAACGACATTCGTGAGGTGTAATTTGACGAGAAACACTATAAGTTTCTTCAGCGTCGGGTGTACCAATGGAAACATTCAAATATCTAGTAAAAAAAAATAAAATTTAATCAAAAACTAAAACCTAAAGTCAATAACGTTTATTTTCAAGTGAAAATGATTCTTACTTGATATAAAACGAAGGATCGGATTCGCTAAAAACTCTTTCGTTAGCTTTCACAATCTTCTTTATCTCAACGTTTATAAAGTAATTAAAGGAATCGATGTGCTGCTTAACTAGACCTTTACCTTTCAAGAAGGCTGGAACTAGTTTCCATTTGTTCTAAAAATTATAAATTTGTTGATTCAACGTAAAAACAACGTACTCAAAATACTAGCGTAGACTAACCTCAATATGATGTACCACTTTTTCGATTTTTTTTTCATCCACTTTGTAAGTGGAATCAACGTCAATATTTTTTTGCGAACCCATATTGACGAAAGGATCGTTATCAGCTGATTGTCAAACCATTTTCCTTCATTTTTTAAGTAACAATTAACTATAAACAACAAACACATGTGCCGTCCATAGTCGGTCGTGACGCTGACGAGCGCCGACAAACGCCATCTGCAATCACGCAAATTTAATTCAATCATTCAACTGTCGGCAACAGAGATATTGTTTTTGAGCGACTTGTTGATAAATTGTTTATTTTTAATCTAATTCCATTACATCTTCGAAAATTGTATTTTATTTTAAGAGAATCTGTAGTATACTAACATATTCGGTAAAATGTATAAAGTTAACAAATTCAAGTGTACGTTGTATCATTTTCTATTTTGACATATTACGTCAAGCCCACCGGTTAAGGATACTCAGACCTGTGTATTCTGGCGAACTGATTGATTAGCATAGCCAAACCGATAGATTAAAAAAAGAACCTCGAGGATCGAGTTTTTCCGTCATTCATGCAAAATGAAGCAAGAATACGACAATAAAAGTCCTATAATAAGACTATGCAGTTAACTTTCAGCGTTGTCGTCTAAGAGAAGACAGTGAAACGATTCACGTCATTTATACTTCAATCAGCAAAATTTAAATAAGCGTTACTGATGCACCGATAAACGTTGACAAACATTGAGAAAGAGATCATACTTCAATCAGCGACATTTGCTAGTACATTACAATTGTTTAATTATATTATTATTATTATTATTATTATTATTATTATTATCATCACTACAACTTTTGTACAGCATGTTAATTACATATGTATATATATATATATACATACTCTAAACGTAGAAAATTTCTTGTAATCTTACATTTTCGTGGTAAATATTGGATGGCAAGTCAGTATCTGTTCAAGTACCGACTCTTTCGGCATCGATTTGCACAGTTTTCAAAATGGCGAAACTGTCTCGACCAATGAGTTCGTTGTTTACGCACAGTCGCAAACACTCCCTCACCTACCTAACCTTTAAACGATGATACTTTCAGGCTGTGCACTAGACATCGAGGTGTGGAGCGAGTTGCGATGTGAGCGCAACGAGAGGGAGAAGGAGAGAGAGAGAGAGAGAAAACACATTGTATGCGCGTCGGCTGTGCAAGCGACATAACGAGGCAGCTCCGCACGTTCGGCGTTTCAGTGTATGTTAACATTTTGCGTTCGTCACAGCCAGTTTATTATTTTACCCTTCCGCAATCATGGTTCTCTGCAACATCGAGTGTGTTCAAAGAATATCACAATACCTCGATGTCTCACCTGGCAAACTTTACGTTTCCGAGAATAATGTGAGTTTATGCAATTTTGTAACGGCCCTTCCTTTCTGCATCGTGGCGGAACTTTATATATGGAAGGGCTCTACGTGTCTCACAATGCAATATCGTGCCAATTCGCTCTACGCGTGGACTCCATGCAATCGTTTATTACTTAAACGTATTATCTGTAGCAGCTAATTTACATGTCATTTTTCATGATTTTTATACTTATCAATGATATAAACACGTGTGATTAAATTCGGAATATATTGACATTATGTGTTATCTTTTATCAGTGTTTACAAATAGAAATGCAGCTAACCTTACAACCTTGGAATTAGGATAATGCTTTTGTATAACAATTTATATCTATGAGATGTAATTACCAATAGTTGACTAAAACCGTATATACCAATCGAATAATTGGTTTAATTGTTGGAAATGGTTCTACAATGTTATTTCGATTTGTGGGGAATTGATAGAATCAAAACCAGCAGACATTTCTTGAAAAATTATTGATCGATTCTTTTATTGCTTTACTCAATAGGCAATTGCGTCGGATGATTTGATAAAAAACCAAAGCACCGAAGGATTTAGTACAATTGTTCAAGCTCTCGTGAAAAATTCTAAATACCCTGCTATTCTGGGTGACGATGCTGTGACGCAAGCTCTCACACGTCAGTGGCTAGAATATGCGGTACTCTGCGTTAACTATGCAGATAATTCAATCAACGAAAGGCGGGTATTGAAGGTATTAGATGGAAATACGTTGCATTTACAAAATAATTTATCGCGTTAGAATCTAATAAATTTATACCTTGAAGGAACTGAATACCGTATTGAAAATGAGTACCTATGTCTCTGGAACTAAGAAGACCATTGCCGATGTCACTCTTTATTATGCTGTACATGGAATCATGGTAAATAATTGATCGTTTACTTTTAATAATATAAATTATTATTTAGTATAAATACAAATTAGTAATTATTCCAAATGTGTTATTACAGCAAAGACTGTCCCCTCAGGAAAAAGCTGAATATGTCCATGTGTCAAGATGGTTTGACAACATGCAGCAAGATGATAAATTGAGACAAACTATGGATCTGATCAATTTTAATATGATGCATTTATATTTGTAAAGAATTTACATTTTATCCACATTCTTATTTTTCAATATCGAGGCTACTTAAATTTATAATTTGACAAAATTAGTGATTTGTAATTAGTGAGTACATTTGTTAATTACATCTTTAAGGATAATAAATCTTGCATTTATTAATTATTACCAAGTGTCACAGATTTTGCAAGTCTAACGTAAAGTAAATATTTTATGTACAGTTGTGCCAAATGAAGAGTATCTACCTTGATTTACGAACAAAAATAATAGATAAAAATCCGATTTTTTTATACGTTCAATGATTCCAAAATTAGCTATCAGACTTTACATAAAAGGCAATCTCTACTAATAGCTGTTCGCAAAAGAGCTACACCCATTACTGCAAGCATAAAAAGATCGCGTCCATTCCACTGCAGTTCGATCCTTTATAACAAAACAAAAACAAACGCAAATCAATCTTTTTAAGCAGCAGTGCAACAATAGCACGAAAACAAAAGACCGCTCGGTCACGAGATGTCGCTTGTAGCTTCGTTTTCTGTATTCCCCCCACATAGTTTTACCAATTCGCACACGCACACTTATAGATAGCGGTAGATAGCCTGTACGTATACACGTACAGCAAGCCTACAGAGTCCGTCATATAGTTGAGCTGGCGTGAAAGCCCAAAGAAAAAAAAAAGGCCCGAAAGATGTCTGCCATATACGGGCTGCTCGCCGAGGGAGTAGCGGAGGGGGCCGAGGTTGCTGCTGCTTCACTCGACTAGTCGCGAGTAAGCAGCAGCAGCAGCAAGCCAGTGCTCTACACACAAGTGTGGTGTGGCGTGTGCGAGCGCCAGCTGCGTCGAGATGCGCGATCCGGACTTGTTCTGACACTTTTTCTCTCGTCAGACAGTGCGTCCTCGGTTAAAACGTTCAATTCTCATAATTGTACCAGCCAAAGTAACAACGATGGCCGACGATTCCAGCGTACGCGTCGCAGTGCGGTGAGTTTAAGAGAAAGATACGTACGAGAACCTATTTTCGATCATCGTTTTGAGCGAGTAGGAGTGAGAGAGAGAGAGAGAGAGCGCGCGACTCGATGTATATACATACATACACGTTAAAGCAAACTCTCGCGCGCACGATTGATTTTGGAGTGAACCGTCAAGGCTGCATCTCCACATTAGGATGCCTTTTTAGATAAAGTGACGTAGTGTCTTATGTTGTACGCAGTCAAAACAAAATATTTACTTTCCCGTCAATCGTCGTTGGTTCACTGCACCTCTTTTTTTTCTTTTCTCTGACCAAATAAGGCGAAAAAACACACACACACACTCGCAGCGTTGCGTGCATCGGAGCAAAAAAGAAAATGCAGATGGCTATTTTTCTCGTTCTCGGGTGTTTTTGACGACGGATCGCCCCCGCTTATAACAACGTTGTAACGTACTAGTTATGTACTACCCACGAAGAACGTTGTGCAGTGCACTCTCGCTGCGTGTCGTAACGATATACGGCGTTCAACGCGTGAAAGTTATCGATTGCGAGCCGCACACGCTTGGTAAGGCCCTTCAATTGATACTCTCTGCAGCTCGCGATAACGACTTGTCCGAAAGTTCTACGGTATCGTACGTACGTACGCGTAGTATAGTTGCGTAGACGAACGACGGAGGTGTTTTCGCAGGCGACGAAGCCTATTGAATCGAAGCATCGCGCTTACCGCTCGATACCCGGACTGTTATAGCGCGAAGCGCCACGACTGCCAAAAATTACAGCGATACGCGCGCGAAACTCCGAGAAAAAACGATGCAGCTCTCTTTGTAAGAGCGCGTATCCGGCAAGCATTTCAAAATAAACAAGCAGGTACCCGTGCTCGCGATTAAGAGTCGTTGACGAAGGATTTTTAGAAAGTCTTTGCTAGGTCCGCTGATTGCTTTTCCAGCGCGTCGTCTAGCTCGTCGACGACTACGATCTTTTTGCGGGCTCATCTCAAAACTGAACGTCCTTTTCTGGTCTTGTGATCAAAAAAATTAAGAAGGATCAATCACGCGAGTCACCTTGAAGACACGCCTAATGGATTCACGCTCCAAATAAAACAAACGGACAAATATCGAGCTGTCCAATGTCGAGGGGAAAACGCGGTCGTTCTATATAAGCGGCTTATCTTACGAGTGTACCGCGGCATAACGCGATTACGACTCCTCCCAAGGAGAAAACCGTTTCGTTGCAAATTGCATCGATTTGCGTTGAATTTCAAACGACTCTTGGAAAAAAAAGCCGCGAAAACGTTAAGATTTGCAATAGTCGTTTTAACGAAATTGCGCAGAACGTCGCAAAGGTCGTCGTGGAAGGTCTCGCCTCGTCTTCCTTTTTTCGTCGTAGATGCGTAGGCGCGTTGGCCTGCGTCGTTTTCGTGTAAACTCGTATACATAATGCCCTTTGTTTCCTGCGTAGGAATGCCTCGTGCATTGTTCCAACGGGAGAGTTCCGCGTGCGTTCCCAACCGACGCTTCGTACGGCCTTTATTTTTCAGGTCCAACGACTCGTTGGTACGCCGTACGCGTTACCGTCGAGGGAACGTACTACGTACAATACGCTTCGAGCGTTACTCGTTCAACGTCTTTTTTTGTTTTTATTCGCCGACTGATCCATCGAATCGTTGAGCAGCTATCGATTATTTTCACACAGCCGTAAAGGGTCGGCTGCTCGATCGAGCGGTTCCTTCGTTTATCGCGCTTTCGCGGTTTTGACGTCGCGTACGCGTATCGATTGGCTTGAAATTCGTTACGACAGCGAACGTTTAGCGTCGTAATAAGACGCGCTTTAAACAGGCACGTCGTTGAAGCGACAGAAGCGAGAAAAGAAACGAAAAATAATCGGAACGTTGGCAATAATATCGCGTCACCTGTATAAAACATAATAACGAAATCCGATTACTCAATGACATTCCGAAAGCGATAGAGCATTTCCTTGCGAGCGAGACCATATTCAGTTACGCGTTATACTTGGTCGTTCGGCGTTTACAACGTTTACGCAATGTACGACGGTGTTCCGTGGTACACGGAACGTATTGCCGCGCGACAATATTCACTTCCGCACGGGTACTCTTTGAGCCGAAAAAATAAAGCGGCGTATCCCCTTGAGGCAAACCGAGTTCATCCGTGGAAAAGAAAAAGACACGCGAAAAATACACAACGCTCGGTCCTCTTGCGGTTGACCGGTTTTTTAACTGGTCTCTCCTCGCTCGATAAACGCGCTGGCTCGTTCCTAACAACGTGGGTGTACTGACGTATTTGCCTCTCGCGATAGAGAACAAATACGCGTGCAAGAGCATCGTACACGGCGTTTGCTTTGATCTCGTGGCGCGTCCGTTTCCAGGTAAAACCCGTGTACGTCGTTCCTTTTCGTTCTCCGTTGCTCTTTTACCGCGTACGCGACGGATGTTTTGGTCGATCGATCGCGAATCGAACGGTCGAGCGAGCGATAAGACACTCGCGATTCGCCTTGATTTCGATTATACGCGTATATACTTAACGCAAAGATACGAAAGTCTCGACGATAAATACGAGTACTTGATCACATACCCAAGTAGTCGCGTCATTTGTCAATATTGCTTTTTTTGTCCGATAGAACGTAATATCCTTGTCGTAAAATTAGTCATGTACAACCGTGTCACTGCGCGTTCTCGGATAAATAACCAAATGCAACGGACACCCGAGATTGCGTTCGAAACGTCCGTTTGTAAAAAAGGTCGTTGGGCAAACTCTTTCTCTCTCTCTCTCTCTCTCTCTCTCTACCGTTCGAAGAGTGGTCGTGAAAACGCTTTTATCTCGGCGCTGTACGAAAGCAACGTTAACCACCAAAAAACACGCTTGTGCAATCGCTTGAGCTCTTCTCCGAAAAAACCGGTGAACGATCGATTGGCGGTGGACGTCGATTGTATGCAAATTATGCAAATTGACCGATATCATATTTGTGCGTTGTCGCAATTGTCGTCGTTTCAGGATCCGGCCCCAAATAGCACGAGAAGTAATCGACATGTGCCGAATATGTACCCAGGTACCAGCGGGTGAACCGCAAGTGTTTCTAGGACCGGACAAAGCTTTCACTTACGACTACGTATTCGACACAAATTCAGATCAGTGCTCGATATACGAAAGATGCGTAGCACGTCTAGTCGAAGGGGCTTTGGACGGCTACAACGCAACGGTATTGGCGTACGGACAAACAGGCTCGGGCAAAACCTACACCATGGGAACGGGTTTCGACGTTGAAATCGACGAGCACGTGGTTGGTATAATACCACGTGCGATCAAGCACTTGTTCGATGGGATCTCCGAGAAACAAGCTCGTGCCAGGGAACGTGCCCAATTGCCACCCGAGTTTAAGGTTTGTACGACGTTTTACCTATGCATCTACGGGCAAGCGTGTCTGCGCGCGCTTGTCGCCGCGTACGGGTGGGCGTCGTGTCCGGTCCGACCAGTTGTTGGAGCGGAAAAGGCGTCGTTCGATTTGCGTCGGGAGAGGCGAATCACCCACGCGACACCCTCGAACGCGTACGTACCGATCGGATCGGCGCTTTTAACTATGTACGCGCGCACCTCCGTTCACCTCGATGGCGTTGGCTTTTCCTTTAGCTGCGACGAGCAGCTTTCTTTCCGTATCCATACCTCGTGTTCCGAGTCTACGACGAGTTCGTGACGCGCGAATAGACGGAAAGAGGCGATGGAAATCCAAGTGGAACAGACTCGCACGATCTACGTGCCGCGTAGACTCGTGAGAACGCGGGTTCGCGACGATCGGTTGCAACAACGACGTCAACCGATCTATTCGTCGGTCTATCTGTCGTTTCACTTGTCGTTCCGTTTGTCGTTCCGTTTGTCGTTACATTTGTCGTTACATTTGTCGGATTCGCGATGGACCAAATTTACGAAAGCTCGACTACTTTAACTAGTTGAGCAGTCGCCAAGGGTTACTTGCCGTACGCACGCCGACGTACGGTAACGTCGACGGCTGCGCAGTAGCCGTGGCAGCCATCGCAGGCAAACGTTTGTCTTGTGCAATTCGAAGCGTGACTCTCGCTCGACGTTTATTAGAGAAGAAAAAAAGCGAAAAAGAAGGAGAAAAATGGCGAGACTAGGCGTCGCGCCTCGGTAAAACGACCAATTGTGCGACGTCGAACGCGCTCGTTGGAGCATCGCTAACGTCAACGGAACGAGACGGAAAAAACAACAATAACGCATTTGGTCAACACGAATAGGTAACCGCGCAATTCCTCGAATTGTACAACGAAGATCTGAAAGATCTTTTGGAACCTGGAGGTCCTCGTGGCGGAGCCCGGATCCACGAAGACACGGCGGGAAACATTCATCTGGCGGGCGTCGAATCAAGAGTGGTTACCAGTCCCCAAGAGGCATTAGAGTACCTGCGTTTGGGCGCGCTGTCGCGAACAACCGGTAGTACGCAAATGAACACTCAATCCTCGCGTTCGCACGCCATTTTTACCCTGTACGTGAAGCAGCAACGATGCATCCGAGTGGAAGATCCAGATGCCGACGTGGACACCGCTGGCGATAACATGGACAGCGAGTTCGAGACCCTCACGGCCAAGTTTCATTTCGTGGACCTAGCAGGCTCGGAACGACTGAAACGTACCGGTGCCACGGGCGATAGAGCCAAGGAAGGCATCTCCATCAATTGCGGTCTGGTGAGTGCTTGTCTTTCTCTCTCTTATTCCCGGCAAGCCTTCGCGAGATCGCAATGTTTGCGCGCCGCTCCTGTGAAACATTCACGCGGGAAATTGACCGCGCGCACGCCTAACCGCATCCTTGGCCCTGTTTTCGCGCAGCTGGCCTTGGGCAACGTCATTTCGGCACTCGGCGACAAGACCAAAAAGGCCCTCCACGTGCCTTACCGAGACTCCAAACTCACGAGGTTGCTTCAGGACTCTCTAGGTGGCAATAGCCAAACCGTCATGATCGCTTGCGTCTCGCCGAGCGATCGAGATTTCATGGAGACTCTCAGCACTCTCAAGTACGCCAATAGAGCGAGGAACATCAAGAACAAGGTGACCATCAATCAAGACAAGAGCTCGAGGACGATCGCGTCGCTCAGGAGAGAAATCCAACAACTGCAGATGGAGTTGCTCGAGTACAGGCAAGGTATGCAATTGCGTTGTTTGAATCGTTTCCAAAAAAGCACACACACGCGCAAACGCTCGCGTCGCTTGCAGGCAAACGAGTCGTGGGCGAGGACGGCATGAACGATGCCTGGCACGAGAACCAAATGCTGAACAGCGAGCTTCAAAGTTTGCGCACGAGGGTGAAAGCCCTGTCGGAGACGGTGGACGCTTTGACGGCCAAGAATTCGCTGCTGTTGGCGGAGAAAGCAGCTGGCCAATGGCTGTCGTCGGGGGCCGCTGCCGCTGCCGCTGGCGATGTCACTGGACTCGTGCAAGCTTATTTACAAGAAATCGAGGAGCTTCGAGCGCGATTGCTCGAGACCGAAGCGCTGTATCAGCAATTGAAAAAGAGGCAGATGCACGTGAGTCACTTGCTCAACGATAACTCATTGATAATTGGTGATTGACTTTATGCAAACGTTTGTTCATTATGCGTGGACCCTTGTCGTGTAGCAATCGTTTGGAATTGACGGTTCACTCGAGGCTAGTATGCAGGTATGATCAGTAACATCAACAACAACAACAACGACAACAACGACAAACCAATAAAAAACACTCGTTTACACGTTACATATTTTTTGAATAACCACGCTATTTTTGTTCGACTTGCACGCATCATCATTGTGTATGATTTTATCGGTTAACGATAATCTTACTTTATGTTCTTCCAATGTACAAAGCGAAATTACGCGAGTTACAACGCCGTTTGTTTATTCGCGATCGTTTGCTCGCTCCCACGCAAAGTAGTCATTGAGTATACTGTAATTTTAATTTACGCAGCGTGATTCACTCGCTGTTGGCCTTGTTAAAGAACATTCGCGATAGTTATTATCGCGTTGCGACCAAGTTTTCGGTATCGTTTGGCAGCTTCGCCATTTGTTTACTTGTTAACAAACTCGTTATCGAGGTTCTTTGTGCAATCCATAGGTGAGCGCGGCAGGCAATCCTTACACCGTCTCCGACATGTCGCATGTCTTGCACAACGACTCTTCCTCGGTACTAATTGACGCCAAAAGAGAATTACAGAAAGAGAAGGCAATGCTCGCCAGCCTCAAGCAGCAGACTCAGAATACAAATATTAGCAATAAGGATGGAGAAGACGCCGAGATGGAAGACGCCGAGAACGGTCAAGAGTCGATGAGCGAAGACGAATCCGACGATGACTCGGATCGCAAAGGTATAGCGAAACAAATGTCCGATCGACCGAATATTTTTCCGTTGTTTGTTTGACTGTGATTGACACGAGGAATGGGTCGTTTGCAGAAGAGGACGAAGAAGAGGAGGCTATAGGTCGCGAGCTGGAAAATCTGACGTCCAACATCGACGTGAAGCAACGACTGATTCAAGAGCTCGAGCTGTCTCAAAGACGACTCCACGCAATGAAGCAACATTACGAAGACAAACTCGCTCAATTACAGTTGCGTATAAAAGATACGCAAGATGAAAGGGACAAGGTTTTGTCCTCTCTTCAACATAATGGCTCTTCGGCACCGACGGAAAAGACCAAAAAACTACGCGACGAGTACGAAAAGAAACTCGCGACAATGCAAAAGGAAGTCAAGATGTTGCAATCGGCCAAGAAGGAGCACGCTAGGCTTTTGAAGAGTCAAACGCAGAATGAAAATAGACTGCGAGGTTGGTAACAAATAAATCGAAATGAAATATACGAAAGGCTGAACAAACATCTCGAAATAAATGCTAACGTAAACGCTTTGCCGATGTCGTAGGCTTGAGGAATGAGCTGGCAGAAATGAAGCGAGCAAAAGTCAAGTTGCTGAACAAGATGCGCGAAGAAGCACAGCGTCACAAGGAAAACGAGCTTAAACGCAACCGTGAAATCGCCCAGCTGCGAAAGGAAAGTCGTCGTAACGCCAACATGATACGGACTCTCGAAGCCGAAAGGCGTATGAAAGAAGTTGTGCTTCGGAGAAAGCAAGAAGAAGTCACAGCGCTTCGAAAGAGAGATCGTGGCTTGAGCCATAAAGCTGCGGGTCGGACGAGCGCGACTAAAACTCCAAATCCAAAGGCATTGAAACAACGTTGGCAAACTTTCGAGAGGACGATTACGAAGCAAGCGTTGGCTAAACAAGCGGCTGCTGCGACCGAGAAAGAGATGGAACGTCTGTTGCAGGAAAGAGAGGAACTCGGACGAGAACTCGAGAAACTGAAAAATCAACGGTTCGCTATCGCTTCGATCGACGGCGACACAACCGACGTTGACGAGGAAATCGACAATGTTACGAGCAAAATCAGTTACTTGCAAGTAAGTACGTGAATCCGCGATCGACGCACGATCGTTGTACACCGCTAACGCGACACTTTCTTTCGGCGAGTGTATCTCGGACGTGAATCGTGAACGTAAGAGACTGCGCTGTCGCCAAATCGCAACTGCCAGCGATCCGTGCAGCTTCTCTAGCCGCGCACTCAATCGAATATTTTCGAATGATCCAGGACAGTATATCGGAGTGCCAAAGAGCCATGGTGGAAATGGGCGACAACGACGGCGAGGCGGAAGGCGACTCGGGCATGGAAGCCTTGTTAAGCACGATAAAAACGGTCGACGAGGCGCAGTATCTGATGCAACGAATGTTGGCCTTTACCATCGAGCAAAGTTACATCGCAGCTCAGAAGCAGCTCGAAGTGTGCGACATGGAAACTCGGTTGAATCAAGTCGCGCAAGAGAGCGACGTGCAACATCAGCTTCTCGCGCACGTACTCAGAGACCGAGATTTGCTGTCTCTTACCAACAGTAACGTCACGAACAATTCCACCGCGGCCTACAGTCCCCTCAGCTCCAGAAGTTCGTCACCGGACAAGTGAGTTTTGTTTTTGTTTGTTTTTTGTTTGTTGTCCCGCGCGCTGTACCAGCGTGATCGCTGAACGTCCCGTTGGTTTTAAAGCAGCGAGAGCTTATCGCAAAGCATTGGCCCGGACGACAAGCCAAGAAGTATCAAGGTCCGACGGCGAACGGCGCAGCCGCAGGAGCTGTTGTACGGGATCACGACGAATTCGGACAATCAAAAGAACGAGGATCAAAATCAAAATCAAAACCATAACCATCCGTTGACGAGGGTTCCCAGCGCGCCAGGCAGTCTAAAGTTTGTTTTACTCTTGATACTTGTTATTCTCTCGAGGCTGGCTCGACTACGCTTGGCCAATCTGTGCATAAATCTTTTGTTCTCTAGCTTGGCTGTTGCTAGTTTGTCTAAAGAACAGTGTGTTGGATGATGGTTTTGTTCGTTACCATCGAACCTTGTTTACGAGTGCGACAAATGATCCAAAGATTTATTCACGGAGTTGGGCGTAAGCAAGCTCGGAGCACCAGTCGTAGGTGTAACTGTGAAAGTAGTCGAAAAGTGGAGCGTTGGTAAAGTTAAGTTAAAACTGCATGATCTTAGGGGTTTGGTACTCGCGAGGAGTCAATACGGCAGTGGGTTGATCGGTTCTCCGACGCTGAGCCGTCGCGACAGCACGTCACCACGACCCTTGCGTAGGGCTCTACACGCAGGTGGCGGTTCCATGTGAGTGACAATGCTCCAGCTGGCTTTCACTTTTGTTCTCCTGTTCTACCTGTGTCTTGACATTTTGCACAGTGCACCCTCTTTTTTTGTCTCTCCTTGATTATTATTTTCTCCCTCTGCCTCTACCTCCTATCCTACTTGTTCTCTTCTCTTTTTATTTTCTAGTTTTACACAATGACTCACCTTGTCACTCGTGTGATTACGTGCGAATCGACGCATCACGTACGAGACGCATCACGAATGCGACGAGTGCCTTACGATCGGATATTACCTTAGATTCTTGTGCGTTACGGCAGCTAGCATCTAAAATTGTCAAAATTCTTCAAAGGTCAAAATACACGTACGGGCTTGCCAATTTTTTTTCTCTCGGACACTTTATTCAGTATACAGAACACTAACGATCGAACCTTTACACGATACTTTTAAGCAACGTTTGCGTAAGTTTACTTCTCTTTCCAGTGTTTTTTTACCGATTCACCCTTCGACGAGAAGCTTTTAATCATTATACTCGTAATAATACTTGTTCTTTCTCGTTCCTCAAATTAACAATCGCCATGATATAATAATTTTAATTTATACCTTTAAAAAACTTGATCGTACATGCAAAAAGAACAGCAAGAACAAATAAAGTATGTACGTACGTTTATTCGAGCGCTATAGTTGTTTATCGAAACTCAACAAAACATTGTATCGTACAATATATATGTATATAACAAAGAGCCGTACGTTTGTACAGCTTTGGAGATACAGCAATAAATGTAACATGTATTTTGTTTCATCTTCTGTACGTATCGATTTTATGTAATACCAAAATATCCCGTGTGCTCAGCGTGTGTGCAAATAAACGCGGGCATACATAACGATCGTGATGGAATAAACAAAACACGACAGCAAAGCACGACGATAAGAAAAACAATGTATTTTAGCGATTAATCGCAGGTTTCGCACACTTCTAAACTCATTCAAACAAAAGCAATATCAATTTGCAGTTTGTCGCACAAAGTACCGAGTAACCACATCGCATGTAATTATCTGCATGAGTTTCGTTTATTTTCCCCTTAATCCTGTAGACGCACTTGATTGATCTGAAAAATATATTAACAAACACATCGAACGAATCGTCGGCTGCAAACTAACTTTTTTTTGCTAAACTAACAAACTGACGGCCTAACCAGGGAGCAGGTAGCCCACATGGACACTTCGTCGCCACCGAGTTCACCGATGACCTACAGAAGATTCAATAGTCGAGAAGAGAATGTTTTTTCGAGACTAACCGCGAGTAGACAAACTCTGCACGTCGAGCATCAGCCAACCAAAGGAGTCATCTCCAATTACCAAGGAAAAGTAAGAATGGAACGACAACGATTCGCAAGAGAATCGCAAGGGAAGAGAAACAAAACAGTTACACTGTACTTGACGTGTGTGTTCTTTTTGTTGTGCCAGGCCGTTCCTAGAGCAATACTACAGTGTACTCACGTCGCCGAAGGCCACAGTAAAGCCGTCCTGTCAATTTGCGCAACCAATGATTTACTCTTCAGCGGCTCGAAAGGTACACGTTTAAATAAATTATACTCGAGGATCGAAACGAAGATTTTGATCGACTAACCAAGTTGCATCCGTCGTTGGCTAGATCGAACGGTCAAAGTGTGGGATCTAGGTACCGGAATCGAAAGTACGTCTCTTGGTGGACATCCAAACAACGTAGTGGTCGTAAAATACTCGGCAGTTCACCGACTAGTATTCAGCGTATCGCTGGCTTACGTAAAGATTTGGGATCTGCGCTCGGGCAACACGTGCATAAAGACGTTGTTCTCGTCGGGACAAGCTCAGAGTGGATCCCTTAACGTCTCCTCGACAACGAGAACGGTGCAGTTACCCGTTGGAGAGTCAACGATAAACGATTTAGCCGTTGGCTTGGACGATCGCGAATTGTACACGGCCTCGAGCGACAAAGTGCGAATTTGGGATTTGCGCAAGCTCGCTTACGTGGGAAAATTAAGCACACCGCATTCGGCGGCAGTCATGTGCCTGAGTGCTACCGAGGATGGCAGGGTAATCACTGGCAGCAAAGATCATCTGATATCGATCGTCGAGCCCAACATGTCTGGCCAGTCGTTTAGTCTTTCGCCTCCGCATTACGACGGGGTCGAGTGTTTGACTACTTACGGGAACATACTGTTTTCTGGTACGAGTCTTTTTCTCACTCGCACGACCACGACTCTCTCTCTCTCTCTCTCTCTCTCGATTAATCCACTCTTATTCGACTCTTATATCGCAACAGGCTCGCGAGACATGTGCATCAAACGTTGGGATTTGGGTAGAATGGAAATTGTTCAATCTCTCAACAACGCTCACAAAGATTGGATCCAAGGATTGTGCCTTATCAACAGCGGTTCTGTCATGATATCTGGTTGCCGTGGTGGCATGTTAAGAGCTTGGACAGTGCCAAACTTCGGCGATCAAATGGGCGAATGCTCGCTCGTGGGCGAGGTCCGAGCCCATACTTCCGCCATCAACGCCACCGTCAGCAATCAGCAACACATCTTCACAGCCAGCAGGTCAGTCGAGTGAACTCGTGATCGTTCAAACTTTTTCATTTGTTCTTTTTTGGTGTTTCTCTCGGAAAAGCAGCAACGCACTTGACTAAGTGGGTTACGAGTTATGGTTTTTGTAGGGTATTCATTCGGGTGTTTGGCCGACCGATTTACCGTTAACACTCTCGCGTTAACGCGCTCTTTCTTTGAAGGGGATGCTGAAATGGGTATCACGCTAAACTGTCGACTAACTTGACAAAATGTGTGCTCGTGATAAATTTCACATCCCCTTGTTATCAGATAAAATACAGGATGGCATATTTTAAAGCTTTGGAACGTTGGTTGCAGCTCTGGGGAAATGAAGCTGTGGCGCATACCTGATTCTTCTTTGACCATGTCCACGTCCACAGTTTCTTTATAACTTGATCCGCTTGATCTCTATCTCTTGGTTGGTTTCTCTTTGGTTGTCTGTGTTCAGTGTTTGTCCTTGTTAATAAGTAGTCTTAGGCACTTGGGTGATCTACTGCTGTCCATTTTAATCTAGTCGAGTATTTTATTCGTTTTTAAGAAAAGAACGGAAAAGCAAAGCAAACAAACGATAACGATCAATTGTTCTCCTAGCAATACGTACTTTTACAAGTAGTATTTTTAGACGCGAGATAGCAAGTTGTCACTTTGTCGTCAAAATTTCTCGCTGAACGATCGAGTACAAATGCGATGTATATGTAACGTATATTTTTACAAAATCGAGTGAAAACAAACGTATTTTCTCAACTAACATTTGCACCGAGGCTAATTAGACTGTACAACGAGATTAAGGATAATGCACTATCGACAAAACTCAAATATTTTGCGTACAAGTGCAAGTGACATACATGCAAGTCCACGTGTAATATCTCATCTTCGTCATCGCCACCTCTAGTTGTAACGTTATTCTCTAGAATTTTTTTATTTTATTTGTTCGCTAACGTTCTATAGCGATCGAGTACACCAATTGTATCGTACAATATGCACAAGCTTGCTTGTTTTTTTTTAGAACAAATCATCCGTCATTTATAATATCGTCTTCATTCTCATCAATCATTGTATATCTTTATCGTTTCTTTTGCGCATTGAACACGACCACTATAGTCAAAAAACAAACTTTTATAACAATCTTTCAATCTCTCTCTCTCTCTCTCTCTCTCTCTCTCCCCCCTTTCTCTTTATCTCTCTGCATGCCTAATAAGAGTTTTTGCGAAAAAATTTTGAACATTTACAACAAGTAAATAACAAAATTGCTAAATGTACTACTATTGTAATTGATTTATTTTTCTTTTTCCTTTTTTAAATATGATTTGTTGCTTTTGTATTATTCATTAATATCGTGCATTGCATGGCTGTCGTCTGCTCCACACAGTGATGGCACAGTGAGGCTTTGGAGCTACAACAAGAGAGACAACAGGACTTTCCAAAGGAGCATCTCGCTAAAATGCTAGCACACGAAGTATTTTATTTATTTAGTGATATTACTCGCTTATTTATTTACCTCGTTTTTACCAATTTGCGGTAGGGATCTAGCGAAAGACTATATTTAAATCCGATCGAACAAAGCCTGTTTATTTAGAACAAAATTGTATAACTTGTACTACGTGTAGAATGCCTCGGAAACGTACATAACACTCGCGGTATTCGTTGATGGCTTTATGTTGTACAACACCCTCCAATCCTCCCATCCCACCCATCCCGCGTTCGTTAATTGTAATATATCCTTCTCTCCGTTCCCCCACGAGTACATTTTTTAACTAATGTGTAATGAACTTTTTATACGGCGTGTATACCTAGGCTATGCTGATTTATTTTTTAAGTAGGAAAAGAAAACTTTGAAATGAAATTTTAAGACACACAACAAATTATAACTGAGATTCTATTGTGGTGTAAAAGTAGCTGCGATCCTTTCACGTGATATTTTATATAGACTTTTGAAGTGTTACGATGTTACCAGTGAGTCGTGAACGTAAAAACGTAAGAGAGTTTTTGTGTTTTATACGCTTTTTTTTTAATCCACCGAAAATGCCTGTGCTAGATTTGCGGCGGTGCACTATGTCAAAAGCGCCTAAATATAATATAAAATATACAATAAGTATTCAAACAACTCCAATAACTGAACAAATTTGGCATTATCTAGCATTTATTTTTATTAAGAACGTAAAGGTGGTCATAATTGTAGTATTTAATCTTAGTACAAACAATAATTGTTGATTAATACTGTACAGTCTGAGGTCTCTGTGGGTCCCAAAAATGTGACGTCAGGGCTGACTGTTGTTCAGTTTTCTTCTGAAATTATTAGAACAAGCAAAAACCCCCATTAACTTTATATCAATTAAAATTAACACAATGAAATAAAGAAATTCGATTGAACAAGAAACTTCGTTGTATGTCATTGATTTTGATTTCTGTGTATGTAAAGCCTATTTTCTTTTAATAAAAAGCCACTCTTCCAGTTATTCTTACCTCTTTTTCTTTTTATGAGCACTTAGTGATTCCTGACCGCTGTCGTCTTCGCTCTCTTCCGAAGCACTGCTACCACTGCAACTTGACGAGCTGCTGGAAGAGCCACTTGATGAATCACTCGCCACACCGTTATCTTCCTTAACGTCAATTTTATCAGCCAATGCGGCCAATTCTGGCTCCTTTTCCCTGAGTACCTTTAACCACTTTCGCGATAATTTTGGCCGGCCACGAACCTGAAGCAACCCCAATCGCAACGTTACATATAGTATCTTTCGACCGAAGTATGCTTATTTAACAAGTGAATGAAGTATCCCTTACCGTCTTATGCCACACAACTGGAAAGTTTGTGCGCGAAGAAAAATTTTGCGTAACAGCAATAGTGTCGTCGAGATTAAGAACAACATGCCACCAGCCACCAGGCACAAATACAGTTTCACCAGGACTTTGCAAAATTTCAATAGGTTTGCAATCTTGTGGCCATGTGGGCAATTTTGTTCGTGGATAAATAATAGAAAACCAAGTGATAGCCTCGTCTCTTTGCTTGCCTCCTTCGGCACCAGTTACCTTTAATAACTCTCTTGGAGTGTGAGTAGGGAACAGACACCACCGTTTGTGCCCAGAAATCAGTGCGTTCCAAGCGCTTGTACCCAAAGGATCAATATGAACTCCGGTACCTATTTTAGCACGACATTAATTTTAATTGAATCAAACTGAAACGGAGACGATTAAAACGACGAATTAATTTTGATCAAACAATTTACCTGATCTTTCCGGCCCCATAACAAACCAACGATAAGGGGGTCTCCTGTGTTCTCCTGCATGCTGGAAGAGGTCATCTTGGAAGTATCTTGGAATAGTATAATCTTCTAGTAACTTTTTTCTCCGAGGATGTTCACCAAAGGAACTATCAAATATATATAATGGAGAGTCGTCCTCGTTATTTAACATATATTGTACATAATATTTCATCTTCATTTTTACGCTATATCCTTCATTATCCTCTCCACATTTGAATTTTTGATTACGGTATTTCTTTGCCAATCTCTGCAATATTCATTGAACAAATTAACATCCAACTTGGGATAATTATTTTAAGGAAAACCAAATTGACATAGTCAACTAAACGTTACCTCTATAGTCCATTTGTGTTGGGCTTTCCAAGCATTTTGAACACCTTTAATTATCACAGGTATATAAGGTTTTTCATATCTTCTAATAAATTCATCTTGTGGAACTTCGGACTCTGTTATTCGATCTACATTGTCCGTGAAGTTCCAAAAATGTTGAAAATTTTTACTATAATTATGCTGCGACCAAGCTGCTTTGTCAACGAGCTCTGTAAGAAAATAAACGATGATCAGCTTTGGATGACGTGCGAAAACAAATAATTATAATGTAAATTCAGTTAATTTGTCAAATAGTCTTTGCAAATCAGTTTCATTACTGAATAACTCGAAAATAAGAGGCTGCCAAAAAAGTACTTTCGATTACGTAAAAATTCTCGTTTCAATGCGTCATCGTTTCTCGAAAGTCTGGCGAGTCGCCAAAGACAACAAAAAATAACAGCCAAAAAAGCTAAACAATTGGAAATGAACAATCGCAACGGTACCGAGAAAAACACTCGTGAATCAACCTACGAGTACGTGCAACAGGAGGAACGAGTCATGTTCGTTACGAAAAACGTTATATCAGAGGAAGCCAATGCATTTTCGAAAGACGCCTAACGTCTGGTCAATATCTAAAGTATCGAATTCGAAGACAAGATTGGCATTTCCGCTCCAGTAAGGGACATATGTATATGCAGTAAAAGAGAAAGGTGCGTTAGAGGTTATGCTCAGGATGTAGAGCATCCCCATGACCTTGACGACGATCTACTTTTCCATGCTTTACGTTAAAGCGCCGACAAACTAACTATACTTACCGGGTCGTGCTTTCCTCTTGACCTCCTTGATCCGCTTTTTCGCCCTGTGATCCAACTTGCAAATCTCTTCCGTCGTCATCGCGACTCGAAACACTTGCTTGACGTTTTTGTAATATAAATAAGTAATAAAAGCTAATATATCCTTGGGTTATTAAATATATACGTTATGTACAATTTGAAAGCGGTTTGCGGCGCGTCCTGATGTCGAGGACCTTATCGGCGCCGCAACTTCTTCCGTCCACGCACACACGCATACTAAAATACACACCGCTTCGGCATGCACCACGCAGCGCTAAGCGGTGTCGCTAGTTCCTGCCATTTCTACGGGATGTCGCTCGTGGCACATTGTTTCTGATTTTTATAGCACGCGAGACGTCCGTTTAATCACCAATATAATCCTTCAACTTTGTACCGTCAATTCGTACGTGTTAACACGATTACAACGATCGACTAATTGAATACTCACGCGCCCTTTTATACTTGCTATAGTTGTACTACTACATCAGCTATTAGATACCGCATGAATTTCGACTAGGACTCAAGACTAAGTACTGAGTATGTATTACGTGTTGAGATATGCGTATGATAATATTTGTATTTTGAATCCGTGAGTCAGCGCGCCCTCACCGGCGCCACTGTACTACTGTTGTGGTTCTATATTGTACAAGTTCATGCCGATAAAAATACTATAGAGATTCTTATAGCAGTAGCTCTTGAAAAAACCCGTTTTCTTGCAGCGTTGACAATCCAAAAAATATACGACGATAACGAGTTTGGGGGTCGATGATTCGTCTAAGCAACGAGAGGAAGGAGAAAAAAACGCACAATAGACGGCAATGTCGTGGCTGAGGCCAAATCGATGAGAGAGCAAAGAGGTGCCTCCTCGCTTCGCCTGTATCTGCTCTCACGTGTGCCTACGTGACGAGCGATACGAGAGTAATGTCCCGTGATGTCCCGTTCATTGTCGAAACAACAGGAAGGGAGGCATATACTTGGAGCCGTCGCAATAAGAGCGGAACTAGGAGCCAATGACTTTGACTCCAAAATGAAAGAAACTTCACGCTCGAACTCTCTTTGTCGTTCAACTGCTTTCTTTGCAGTTTCTGCGTCGCGCCTATGTCACGATTTCGAGTCCAATTCGAACGACGAACGTTTCGAAAGTAAAACTGACATTGATATTTTATTTATAAAATATTATCAGCTGACATTGAACCAAAGCTCAAGTTCATTTCCAATAAACGTTCGCGCCCGAGAGAGCTAAATATAGCTTGCGGCTAATAGAAACAAAGCTCTCCCTCTCCCCCTCGCGTGTAAGCGAGCCAAGGGATTAAAGATAAAACGCCAAGTTACACGGACATATTGCCAAAAGTATAGAAAACCAAGTCAAGCGCGAAACGTGCAAAGGCACGTGGTCCTCCGTTCGATTGGATCTTTTTTGTTTATGCGTTTAAAATATACACATACATACGTACAATATATATATACATACACGGGAAACGTACTGCCTCTGTGTATGGCAGTATGTGCATTTTGTCACGTATATATACCAACGCATTGTGAGCGCGCGCGCGTGTGTGCGTCTATATGTATACAAGTGCACTTGCACGTCAGTGATATTTTTTCCCCATTTTCTCTCTCCGTCTCTACTCTCCGGCTGTCCGTGGCCTAAAGTTCAACGGTTTGAGCAGCGGATGCGCATGCGCGTCTCGATTCTATCCATCTCTCTTGCACTCGGGTAGTGCGAGTAGAGTGCCGTGGTGCACACTATTACACGACGTAGAGGTGAATGTACGTATAGAGAAGGTGGAGGCACCGCGGGTACAATATACGAAACTCGACGTTGCCACGATTAGAAACGAACCGCGCGCCAGTTGCACTTTTCCGACTTTTCCTATTCCGATCCTCGCGACTTTGCGATCTATCGAGGCTTCTATATCGCGAACGCGCGAATATTCAAATTTATCAATACCCTTGGTAAAGTTGTACGTTTGTACTGAACATATGTACGCATGGGTAACAGGTAGATTACACAATTTGTGTTTTGGAGCAGCTGACGTTAATCTCAATACAAAAGAGAGAGAGAGAGAGAGAGAGAGAAATGTTAAATTGACACCTTTGAGCGCGTGTGTTGCACTGCATACTCGTGCGTTTTGTACTTTGCATCTGGTTTTTTAGGGCTGCGCAAAACAGCTGCAGGTACTAGGCCACTTGATGCTCGTGTGGCGCTCGATGTTTAGGGGCGTTGAGGGGAGAGGGTTAGAAGGGTAGCTAGCTGCATAATAATTAGGCTGAACTACGTGAGGAAAAGCACGTACGCTTTCTTTTGCCTTGTTTTTCTCCGTGGGAAACAGCTTACTTTCCTAGCGATATTTCACACGAATTTCAATTTTAAAGGACTTGTTCCTTAAAATTCATAAGGCAACGGAACGCTCAACGTCCAATAGTTGTTTGCAACGACGCACTTATCAAAATATCAAGTAATAAATAGGTAATCGCTCGTCGTCTTCTAAACAAGTCGTTTTACAATTGGATTGGCACCTCCAAAATGACCGTTTGTCAGTTTGCTCGTAGTGCGAATTCCATAAATCAATACAGTGTATTGCGTTAGCTCAATCTAACTTTCGTTCCTCAACGACGGAGAAAAATGCTGGACACGTCAAGGTCGCGAAGATTTCTAATTCGGCATCCCCCCAAAGAGGGACGCTCCAAAGTCGCGCACAAAATCGCAACGAATGCACCAAATACCCAAGTTGGCTCCGTCGTAGCAGAAGATCGTGCAAAATACACTTTGCACGTGTGCGTACAGTGAGATCGTCTGGCTGCACACAAAATAGAATATGCCTGCAGGTATCAAGAGATCTTGAAATCGAGAATTGAATACGAGACTGCGAGAGAGGAGAGAGAGAGAGAGAGCCGGCAACGTCGCGTGCAGGTACACACATATACGGACACATGCAGAGCAAGAGAGAGCGTTAGGCGCATCCATAAACACGTACGCTAGGGAGCGAGAGCTACGCATCGATCGAAGCGAGACAGCACTAGTCGCGCGCGAAGATCGCGGCTGGCTGGCCACAGTACATACAAAACACACACACACACACACGCGCGCGCGAGCTGGAGCGAGAGAGAAAAGGTGACGCCATGTTTTGATGTCGTCATCCCCCCCGAGAGCTCGAGTCCCATCTTCGTCTCCTCGCGTCGTGCATAGCAGCGGAGCGCGGTCCTTCCGTGAGTGCGGGCGTGCTGCTGCTGCTGACGCTGACGTCGCGTCGCTTTGTCGTCGTTGAAACGTCGCAACACACCACCACCACTACCAGTAATAACAATAACACCACCATTATCGTTACCGTCATCGTAATCGTCGCGACACAGAGCCAAAGCTTGAGTGTGTGCGTGCCTACGTGCAGTGTGTGCGAGTGTACGAACGAGGTCGACGACGCGCTAAGGTTTGCAATTTTCTACTCCTCGAGGAAGGTGCCTGCGTTACGTCACACAAGATTCGTGTGTCGAGTGGTGTGCCTATCCGTGTGTCGTAGTGTGCTGCAAGCAAGCGTGCGTACGTGTGAGATTGTGTGTGGGTGTGCAAGTGCGCTAAGCGTAAAGCCGCGGCAGCACGACGTCGACGGTGGAACAGCAGCAGAAGCGTTCGAAGTGGCGAGGCTCGGCAGCACATCAGCAGGCCGTCGCCGCTTTGACGGCGGCCGGTGACGGTACGGGCGGCAGTACGATCGTTCAGCTGCCTCTGCAGCCACGATTCAACCCAGCCATGGAGTTGAAACTTCATTCGCCCGCTGGGGCTGATCCCATCGTTTACCATTGGCCACTTACGTCTGGCTCGGGAAACGTAAGTATTATTCGTATACTCCAATTATTCGATATCGTTTCGACTCCTTAGCTTACTCCATTCGATGTTCTCTGTGTAAACATCGTACGTAAACGCGGACCGCGTGCCTTGCATGGCGCCAACACGCGCCTTCCTTTTTTAAATGTCTCGCGCTGCTGCACTCTAAAGCTATCACACGCGCGCACGCGACAAGGTTAGGTCATCTAGGCTTCCTGGAAAGCTTGCCACCCGCGGCTCTCTTGATCTAATTATAAATAGATTAATAAATCCGTCGTAATGCGATGATAAGGGATCAAATGGCAAACGAACCCGCTATCTTACGGCAGCGCAGAAGAGTTTGGGCTAGCCACACGAGTGTCCACGTCTAAGCTAGACGAATTATATAATTAGCGAGTCGCGCCTTGATCGCGCTAACCGATCTCTCGCTGCGTGCATCGGCAATCTCCATTGGATATACACAGCCGTGCCGTTGTCCCTTTAAAGGCCAATGCACCAATGGGTGTGCATGTGCGAGTGGAAAACCGCCGAGAAGTTCCACGATTGTACAAGTTAACGAATAAAAAGAAAAAAATATGTCCACGTTGAAGGAGTTCTCCAGTAGAATATGTATATACGTCTTAGCTCGGTTGTTAAGTTAGAGAGATACCTATACGTACGAAGTGCAACCGCGCGCACCACTCGTCGCGCACTCGGAGCTTCTCTCTCTTGCTCTTGTTCGCTTGTTCTCTCGTTCTCTCGCTTGTGGTAACCTCGATTTTCTTCCTTTTTGCACTCGCGAGGTACACGGATCGTATAGGAGAGTTGAGCTTCGCGCGCTCGTTTGATGCCGCTCTCGCGCTTTGTTTGTTCTTTTTTTTTCTTTTTTTTTTTATTCAAGCACATTTTGTCTGTACGCTATGTCACCCAGAGAGAGTCCACTGTCGAACCTTTTTTTGTCGGTCTTTCTACTCCGAAATATCTTTTTTGTTTTTCCAGCCGCGAGGATGCGCGTCAGTTTGTTGAACTTTGACGATGACTTTCTCGTTTAGCTGCGAGTGCGCGAGCGTGCGTTCGAGATGTGTTTTGTTTCACTTTTAATGGGACGTGTGGCCTTTATTCGAGCTCCGGAATGTTTGTCATTGAAAATGCTGATGACATTGTTTGTATACATGTATGTGATAATCTTTTTATTTTAGGACCGTCACGATGGGGCGATAGATGTAATAGAAACAATGAGGTGGGTATGCGAAGACCTGCCGGACCTTAAACTGCCTCTGGAAAACAATATTCTCTGTAATTACGATCCAAGGGATTACGAGAGCATGAAGGGCCTATGCGATAGGTTCAACAGAGCCATCGACAGTTTAGTACAATTGGTAAGCATTGCCCTAAAATTGAACGTATGCCTGTATAAGTTGAACGTTATTATTAATTTATTACTAATGTGACAATTGCACCTTGCAGGAAAAAGGTACCAGTTTACCATCTCAAAGACTAAACAAAAGACCCAGTAGAGGATTACTGAGACACATACTTCAACAAACGTATAATCAAGCTGTCATTGAACCTGACAAATTAAATCAATACGAACCTTTCTCACCAGAAGTCTATGGAGAGACCAGTTACGAATTGGTTTGTCAGATGATAGATCAAGTTAACGTCACAGAGGACGATGTGTTCATAGATCTAGGTTCTGGCGTAGGCCAAGTAGTTCTTCAAATGGCTGCTGCAACTCGCTGCAAAATCTGCATAGGCGTTGAAAAAGCCGACGTACCATCGAGATATGCCGAGGTAAACGAATACGTTCAATGGTACTTATTGCGCAATTTTATTGAATAAACTAAAATGACGATGTATGTGATTTCTAGAATATGGAGATTCATTTCCGTAAATGGCTAAACTGGTACGGTAAGCGCTGTGGAGAATATCGTTTGATCAAAGGCGATTTCCTCTCTAATGAACATAGAGAAAGTATTACGGGGGCCACGATAGTATTTGTCAATAATTTCGCGTTTGGACCGTCAGTAGATCATCAACTTAAAGAACGTTTTGCAGACCTGAGGGACGGTGCTCGTATAGTGTCATCGAAATCTTTCTGTCCATTAAACTTTAGGATAACGGATAGGAATCTCAGTGGTAAGTAGTTTCGTAACACGTCGACAAAACTATCCATTACCGAATAATTTAATCGCAGATATTGGCACGATTATGCACGTCTCGGAGATGACACCGCTAAAGGGTTCGGTCTCGTGGACAGGCAAGCCGGTATCCTATTATTTGCACGTGATCGATCGAACAAAGCTAGAGCGTTATTTCAATCGCATGAAGAATAATAAAAACGGCGCGCTCGACGACAACTCCGACTCTGTGATAAGCAACACTGCCAGCAATAATAATAGGGTATCAAGTCGTAGCGAGCGAGCGAAACGAGATTTATCACGGCAACTGGACACCAGTCCCAACGACTCGGAGCAACAGAACACGAACAGCGAGTCGGATGCCGATGACGAACCCAAGTCACGCAGAGCGAAAATACGGCGAAAGCTCAATAGAAAAACCAACGCTGGAGTTCGGAGTTCAGGTGCGACCAGGGGTAGACAGCGTGGCCGTGGTATCAAGAAAACGAAACCCAAGAAGACCGTGAGCGTCTCGGGATTGGAAGTATTAAACGGTGAGACGGTGCTCAGCACGTCGCCACAGGCGGCGGGTAAGAAACCACCACCGGTGCCTGGTATCGTGCATCATCATTTGTCGCCGTTGTCGCTCATACAGGCGAACGTAACCACGGTGCACCAGGAATTAACTATACCACCTGTAGCGGCCGAAACTCCATACGCCTTACAAATCCTGTTGGATCTGTACAAGTAAGTTTTCTCCTCGTTGTCGGTCACTATTCGTAAAACACGCCTACGAAACATACTACTAACGACCCTGGTTTTGCAGAGATCAATTTATGGCAATGCTCGACCAAATGAAAACACCAGCCTACCGAGGATCGGTGAACGCCGACATCGCTAAAGAGCGCGAGAGGCACGCGAAGCTGCAATCGAGGGCGGCTCAACTGGAGAAGCAGATCAAAGTATTGATAGACGACAGCGTGACCCTGTTAAAGGCGCGAATGACGGAATTGGGCATAAACGCAACGTCCCCGGGCGACCTGTTAGCCAAGGCCAAAGAGATCGTTCTGCGACATAAGCAATTACAGGCCAAAGTTAGCAAATTGCAAGCTCAGGTGTCGAATATAGAGACTGAACAATGTAGATTAGCCACACTGCGATACCAAGAGCTGCAAGAGAAATTCAATCCGCCTGGTACGACTAGCGTAGCTCCACCGCAACCGGTCACCCAGGAGTTCATCCTCAAAGAGATCTTGACGAGTTTGTCACAGCGGAAACGACTACGCGCTCAGGTATGTATATGTACCGACTGAACATCGAGTATCGCGACAAAACGACAAACAGCCCACGTGACGCACTACTTAATGTTTGGCGTATCGCAGGTGAACAAATTGGAGCAAGAAGTATCCATGGCAGAGCGAGCGAACATCGAAAAGCAGTCTTCTCCAATGAGCCAACACAGGGACAACAACGTCGTCAAGCACGGGACACCGCCGTTGACGGGTCAATCGCAACAGCATCAGCAGCATCCGCAGCACGTCAGTAAGAACGGCCCGAGAAAGAGCCGAGAAGGGAGGTCTCGATCGCAAGAGTGGCCGGATGTGCCGGACGTTGGTAAAATTCAAGAGAAGAATCCGGAGCTTCTCGCGCAAAAGATTCTCGAGACGGGACGGCAGATAGAGGCGGGTCGATTGCCAAGTAGACCGAGCGTACCAACAACGGTAGCGGCGACGGCTGCGAGACCGCGGTTACCTCAAGCAACTTTGAGTTTTGGCACGACGCAGCCAACGCAACCGTCACAGGCGTCAACTCGAGACCCTAACCGAGCTAGTCCTCAAGAACCACCACGAGTCGCTAATTTCGAAGATAGGTTAAAGAGTATTATCACGAGTGTGTTGAACGAGGATGAGCCAAACAGAAAACAACAACAATTACAACAGCAACAGATGCACATGCAAAGTGGGATGATATCTGGCGAGCCCGAGAGGAAACGACACGCAATACCACAGAACGTCAATCCACCGGATTACTCGCAGGTAAGCGTCAAACGTGCTAGTACTGGACAATGTTGAACGCTTTGATGAAAACTTTATAGTAATCCAAAAGCTCCTCGTAATGAGCATGACGTTCTATTAGAATAGCAAACTATCGACCAGTTGAATGGAGAGATTTCCATTATTTGTGGAAAATCGCAACTTTTTGCAATTTCATTAGAGAAAAACAATGCGTTACATAACAAATGCTTTGGATTGCCATAAGTTGACTTGATTTTCAAAGTAATGGACAAGAAAGTAAACCAAAAAAGAGCTAACGATAATGAAAGACGCTTGCGTATTATACAAATGTCGCGTGATGAAAGAAAAAAAAATGAAACAAGCAAGAGCAACTCTTAGCCGTTACTTTGGGAATGCATTAAAAAAGTCAAAGCTCGCATTTGCTTCCAAGGTATCGCCCGCTAAGATGGCTCTGCGTCGACATCTCTCTCAGGAACGCATCCCGCCACCGAATGCCGTCGCCGAATCAGTAGCCGAAGCAGCAGCCAAATCTCATCATCATCACCATCATCATCATCATCATCATCATCATCAACAGCAGCAGCAGCAGCAGCAGCAGCAGCAGCAGCAGCAGCAACAACAACAACAACAACAACAACAACAACAACAACATCAACAACAGCAACAGCAAGTACATTCGAGGATGCAACAACATCCATCCAATAATCCAAGTAACAACACGACAACGCCAAGCAACAACGGCATGCTATGCACAAGGACCATAGGTGATTTGGTCAGTGGTGAAATCGAGCGTACTTTAGAAATCTCCAATCAGACTATCATCAATGCTGCTGTTAATCGCGAGATGAAGATGATGAGTGGCAACCGTTCCGAACCTACTTACTCGCCGGTTAACAGGCCTGCGAGTAATGATGGGGAGGCTGGTGGTTTGGCGACTCTGGCTCACGTGGCGAGTTATGCTCCTACGCCATCAGCTCCAACATCGTCTGCGCCTGGCAATCCGACGCCGAGGTCGTCCGTTCTTTATCCACCTCAACAAAATCAGTCTCAGAGGTATTTTAATGGCTTCATTTGACTGTTGTAATTTTAACTGTAATTCTTTTTTGTTGAAAAAAAAGAAAAAACAAAATACACATACACAGAGAGAAAGAGAGACAGACAGACACACGCGCACGCATACACAACACAAAGGAAAAACAAAGTAGTTTGAAGTAGTTAGCGTTTTTGTTTGCAATGCATTTCTCGATGAATATTGTGCGATTTATAACGATTAACCGTTGTGATATGTCGTTTAGAAATGGTAATTTTCGATAAAGTTTGTTCTGTTTTTATGTAAATTTTCATAATCGCTTTCTTTTTCTTTTCGTTGAACAAGTGGTCAGTATACAAAAACAATACGAAAGACAATTGTGCATGAAATTACATAGTTTGCAATCGTTTATAGATTTTTATACACAACATTTAATAAATTATGCGAAATTTTCAAAATTTTTGTTGAAAATATCGAGAATTTTATAAAAATATTTACGAGCAGTTTATGTAAAAAATAACTGACCAATACGTATTGAACTTTTTGTTTTCTGTAAAAAAAAAAAGAAAAGTACGAAACAAAGAGAATTGTTAAAACAAAACACAACACAGCGTATCTATTCAATTTCTTCTCTCACCCGATAACCAACATTGTAAACCGTTCAGGTATACACCAGTGCAGCTGCCCCGCGCTGATATGAAACCCTATCACGAGTCCTACTTTGCTGATAATCCGTCAACTGCAATCAGTCAATCGCATGCCACTTCGAATGTGCAACCATCGCCAACGGCTCAGACCAATGGTGAGATTCCACTGGAAGGGTTGGCTGCAACGTTGCACGCGCGAATGCTCAACAATCAAAACAGCAATAATCCCGCGAAAATTGAGCATTCATCCTCCAGCAGTCGAAGGTACTGCTTATGTCAATTCATCAAACAAAGAAAAAAAAACCATTTTTTTTGCACAGACGTACATGCGCGATTGTTACGTTTGTGCGCATGTGCGTTACAAACAGTGAATGTTTTCATAAAAATTGTGATCGTTTGTGAAAAGGTACCAACCGTATTCCCGGTATACTAACAACGGTCCAAACAGCGCGAACGCAGTAACACCCCAAAGTCAACCGACAGTGAAGACGGAAGCGATCGTGTCAGCGGTGAGCACGAGTGGTGCACCACTCAGCCCGATCATCGAGCCACACTCGAATTCTTCCACGCCGTTAGTCGACGAGCCGCCGCATTTACCAAGTTCGCGGCAACGTCACATTGACGACGGTGAGTATAGTACACGCACAGTTTGGTTTAGCGGGAGTTTGCGACTCGTGTCGTTGCCCGACATTATTATTTGCTATTACCTACTCCTCGTATGCCTTTCGCGCCTTTCGCGCGCTCTTTCTCTTTCTTTCTGGTGATATACGTGTGTATGCGCGTCTTTTTTCAACGTTTCTCTCGGTGGTTTTCCGCTTGTTTTTTTACATTTTTTTTTCACCTTCTTTCCACGTTCCTTTTCACGTTTTTGTTCACACTTCTGTTCACGTTAGTTTTGATCTCGACTGTACAATCGCCCGATAAAACTACCTAAACGTAACAACACGGTTCTACTTGTTTTCCTACTTTGATAATAACTGCCTGCGCATCTTGAGTTGCTCTATGCATCCAACGGCGACAGCCTTTGCCTTAGCTATACCTTGTGTGTCGTTTCTTACTCGTTCCCTATTAGTTCTCGATTGTTTCCTCTCTCTTTTTGTTTCGTATGAGTCTGTGTGTCTTTTATCCTTGTTTGTTTGTGTTTCTTTCTATTTGGAGCTGGTTTCTAAATCTTTTATTTATATTTTTTATTTTTTGTTGTTGTTTAGTGTAATTATTAGATGCACTGTAGCTGTATGTTGGTTAGCTCTGTCTGTCGGAAAAAACCTCGAATATCTCAATCACGACAATCCCTACGTGCTGCTTGTGTTTTGTAAAAAGTGAGATTGAGAACGGGGCACAGAACAGAGGGAGAAATATACAGATAATATTTGGCTGACCTCGGGTTGATTTCGTAGTCGTCGGTGAGTTTCAAGACCCTCCACGGGCTTTGTTTTTTCAAACTTCTCTTACCTTTTTTTTTTCATTTTTTTTGCATTTTTTTTGCGTTTTTTTTGCATTTTTTTTGCATTTTACTTGGGTTTACAAAATAAACAACAACAATTCACGAAATCAGTTACTCGAGTACTCACCACCCCCACCCTCCACCCCCTAGCCTCTCCCCCGTATCATTTCTAACGTTCATCACGTCGATTCATTGCTACTGTACGCTAGTGTAATTAAGGTAACGTCAGTTTTTTCACTTGACTAGACGCGAAAGCATTGTATCGATACGATCATTTTTAACGACAACAAGCTCAAGTTCCGTCGTATTTTGGGCTACTCTTTTGCTTGAGTGTGATACGTTGCACGCCTGCATGCATTAGATTCGAGTAGAATAAACACGAAGAGCGATCGTTTGTCTTACATTCGACGTATGTAGGTAACGTAACTGTTGACCTTTGAAATATCTATCGACGTACACTCTTTGTGGTTTCGCTTCTAGTTGTTACTTGGCGGAGACAAAACGGAACACAGCGGAAAAAAAAGTCCGAGCGAATCGTTGTCGAATCTTTCGATCACTCCGCTTCTTTTTCAAACTGCATACACCCGCATATATACCTCTTCGAGCATTATTCCCGTAGTTGCTTGTTTTTTGAAGAACACCGTCTTTTTTGTTTTTGGTTTTTTGGGTTTTTTGGGTTTTTTGGGTTTTTTTTCTCTTGAAACCGAGTCGAGCCTTTTGAACCCTTCGACGTACGCGTCCTGACCATGGCGAGGAAAAACATCTAACATCTCGTCATCAAGTTAACAAAAACAAAAGAAAATCGCAACACACCCGTGACCCTCCGTTACGATTTTGATAAAGCCTTTGACGGAATTGCAGACGGAGAAGCTGATTGGCAGGATCGTATGAGTTCGGGCTTCGATCGACTGGTAGCATTCGCATCGACCGAATTGGACAAACGTCGACGTTCAACGGAAGGTGTCAATACGAGTCCCGATAGCGGTCTTGGTTCGGACAGTAGCGCTGTACTCGGACCGCCACCGATAATACCTTCGCCGGACGAAGTTTTAGGACCTCCACGAACCCCGTCACCAGGAAGTCCGAGGCCTGCGAGTCAAGCGCACCAACAGGCTGGCGGTGTACCGTTGAAATATCAGCGACAACCTCAACTCGAATCGCATCATTTCAAAAAGAAATTCTTTCATCGCGACTGGCTGCCACCGGGTCCAAGTAAATTTCGACCCAAAGGCAAAGAGTGGGACTGGAACAATCAGTCGCACCCGTGGCCTGGCAACGACGATCAGTCTTAAATGGCTATGTACGCGTCAAAATTTGTACAGATTGTAGGTTATTAGTTTCGAATGTGAACAACAATACGACTCGCTCGTTTTCTTCGTTTAGTTTTTCTTTTTTCCTTCGTTCGTTATTTTTCTCCTGCAACAGAGTAGATGTGGGCTAGATTTTTACACAGTTGAAGAGAGGAAGATGCGCACGTTCTTGTCGAGGCGGCGATGATCATGGTGAAACGCGGTTGTAACGCATTTTCACTGTTCATTGACGAGTACATAGGCTTATGTATTTAACTTTCAGCTCATTCGTTTGTACGTTAGTTCAGAAACGTAATGTTCACTATTAGGTTATAGGCAAAATAAGAGAATACTTTATCTTATAGCGAGAATTAAGCAATTAACAAGTAATTCAAAGTAATTTCAACTGCCCATGTCTAGTTTCATTTTTTTTTATAATTATTAGTTATATTATTATATTATTATTATTATTATTATTATTATTATTATAATATTAATATTATTATTGTTTAATTTTATTGTATAAAGAATGTTGTTTTTGTTTTGAATGACACGAGAAGGTTTTTGCGTAATTGACGAGTAGAAAACGATGACGTAGGAAAGTTGTATAGTGACGACGCTCAGATTCGTCCTTTAGGTACAATTGTAATTTTCAAAGCGAGTCGCATAAATAAGTCGATATAGTAATTGATATTAGAAAATTTTAATTTCGACGTTTGCAACAATATAGTTATTGGTAATCGCGGGATAGCTGATTGATTAAAATAATTCGAAGTGGATGTATGCGTAATGTCTTAAGCCAATGTGTAGCCCAGCATTTCGATGCACGAGTTGCATTAGAAAAGTGCATAAGTGATTTAACAAAAGAAGGACTTAAATTTTACCTAAGGTAATTATTGTAATGTAATTTTAAATATTTATACTGTGACAAATAGTATGATAAAAAAAAACCAGAGTCTTTTGAAGATACAAATTATAAATGACGAGAGATCGAAAAAATTAAGCACCTTCGGAGTGTCACTTCGGTAATACCATTGAGATTAAAAGTTCAACTCGCGTGAAGCAAAGTAGAAACATCTTTTTCACCGAATCTTATAGTCTTTTTACTTAAGCTAACAAAAAAAAGTTCAATAACAAAAATTATTACGATAAAAACACGACGTGGCTCTTGCGAATCGCGTCGTCATCTAGTTAACGAGAAAGAAGAATAATGTTACGTAAAATCGCAGCGGCAGTCGGCATTTAACGGCTGCCGTGCCTCTTGTGTGTTCGTCGTAAAATTAAAGCGTTTTACAAGTTTTGTAAGCGACAGCATCTTCCATCCGGCCGATGATGGAGAGAGGAAGTCTCTTAACCAAAGTGTTCATCGCGCTGATTGTTTTGTACAATGGCAATAGCATCCAGAAGTTTACAATTATAATAACGATCTTTTTGCAAGCGGAAAGAGGCATACTTTGTAAAAGCGAACAGACTTGCAGTGTATTCAGCTCATGGAGCGAGCGATCTTTGCGCGAACCTTGAACATTTTTCAACTGGTGCGTCGTATATAACGTAGCCGATGAAAAAAACAAACAAACAATTATTCGAAGAAAACACGAACGATTAGCGCTGTAGAATCTTTTTTAAACGTAAAGACGCGACAAACAGTGGATTGAAGGAATTATTTACTAATTATGGCATTCCCCTAGACGCGAGATACGTCTTGTCACTTTGTAAGTGCGTCAAATAGTGTAAAAAGTTAATGGAATCATAACGTTGTATAGAAACAATCGGATTATTTATATCGAAGTACCCTTATACATACGTCGACAACAGCAACAAAAAAAAAGACACGTAGATATCATAACAAAACAAAAACGATGCAGGCACCTGCAAAGTGTAGCTGTTATATACACTGCCGAACCTTCTATTAGTTATATTATTGACCATTATTATTTATTGTTTTTATTGGAATATTTTAATACTAAGATTTTTGTAACAAGCAACATCTTTTTTATTTGTTTTCCCACCATCATCTTCGCATCGCTTAAAACACACTACTGTTTCAACCGAGTTTCTCACGCGCAGAGCCTATATCTTTACCGATCTCGAGACAAACAAACAAGAAGAATAAACACAAAATTAAATACGTAAAAGACGTTCTCAGCTAAATTGTATACACTAGTCGATAAAGTCTAAAGAGAAAGAAAGTTCAGATACTTATAGTGTAATATACGATGTGCGAAGGTACAAAAAAGACAGAAAAAGACACACCGAAATTTTGTATCCCCCTCCCCTCCAGATTGTTCACACAGGCACACACGCATACTATTTGGCACATCTTGTCGTCGGCAAGTAGCCGAGGAAAGCGTCAAGAGCGGCTCTCTAGCATCGACAAACTTTTTGCAAGATTCTTCCGTTGTACTATAAAAATCCATTTTCAACGTCAAGTAAATACGATACCTTTCAACGGTACAAAAAACAAATCGTTTTCTTTTTTTACGAGAGTGCCGCCTGCACTTACCGCAGTGCTCCCATTTTTCTGTCACCGTCGTTTCTCTTTCCCAAAGAAGCGTCAAACGCAAGGTCAATGACTCCATAATGGCACCAGCATCATCGTTCACGCACTCGAATCGATGGTTTACTTTACGGGTGCGTTTCCGTGGCAATAATATTTCGCAAAATCAAGAAATAAATAAGAAGTCGATTAAGACGACTATAAAGGGAGCATGCAGGTTGGCCGTGAACTGCAGTTGGCGAGTGCACTTTGCAAATCAACATGCTTTTAACCGATCTGTTTCTCTCGCTGCTCCTCCTCCTCCTCCTCGGCCAGCTGGTACGCGCGCGGAGTATCGTCGACGAGGATCTCGAAGTCGTACATTTGCCAATGGAACGGAGTCACGACAACGCCGCCGTAAACGACACAGCGTCCCAAGCCTGTTCTTACAGCTCGATCCTTCCTAGCTCAACGTGCCTTTCGATTTTAGGTGCCACTGAGATTCTCGGCGTTCGGCCGAAAAGTCGATTTGCTGCTGAGGAAAAACGAGCATCTGGTTGCGTCGAATTTCGAGATTTGGAAACGCAAGCGCAACGGGTCGACTCGAATCAACGATCACGTCAAATATTCCTCTTGGTATTACCTTCACGAGAGCGCGCACGGTAGTGCGGCCATCAGCTTGCGCGAGGCTGGAGCAGTGGTCAGTGCTTCGACAGAATTTACGATCGATTCAAACGCTCGCCTTTCCCGCTCGTAATCCCACCTTGATTTTCCTTGATTTTCCTTCAAAGCAAGGATTCGTTTTCTTCGACAACGACATTCTCGAGATAACGCCGTTGGACGAGGAAGAAAGCCCAGCGCTCGCGAGGTCTCGGTCGCTGGGTAAGCCCCACGCGGTGAAGCGTCGACGGATTTCCTCGTCGCCTCGCGGCGCTCGCGAGCTCGACTGGACGGGCGTCGGATCGGCGTCTCGTCGCCGGGAAAGTCGGAGCCACGACGACGGCGAGATCGAGCCAGCCACGAGCGGAACGTCGGCCGAGACTCTCACCGTTGAATTAGGTAATCGAACGGTCGTCGTTCGAGGACAACCACCACCGAGCGAGCGTCCAACCGAACTTTGCTTCGGTTGCTCTCGCTCTCTCTCTCTCTCTCTCTCTCTCTCTCTCTCTCTCCTCGATAACGCCAGCTTGCAACCAACAACTTTGCAGCTGTGTTCTTCGACGAGACGGCGTACAGGAGGTTCGCGCCGCACCTGTCCAACGACGACGCCCAGCTGTTGGACCTATTGCTGGCCTACGTGAACAACATCCAAGCGTTGTACCACCACCCGAGCTTGGGCCAACGAATCGACGTGGCGCTCACGCGTTTGGAGCTGATGGAAAAGCAACCCAACGAATTAGCGCATCTCGACGGCGAACGTTCGGAGGCACTCGACAGCTTCTGCAAGTACTCGGAGAGTTTGAACGCCGAACGAGACGACGATCCAAGACATTGGGACATGGGTTTGTACGTGTCGGGACTAGATTTTTACGCGCTGGAAAACGGCCGGAAAAATCGGTTGACGATGGGTCTGGCGCCGGTCGGAGGTGTCTGTTGGAGCAAGTACGCGTGCGCGATCGCCGAATTCGGAGTGAACGACCAGCTTGGAAGACCCTTTCCTTCGGCTGGCTTTACTTCGGTCTACGTTGCCGCGCACGAGATGGCACACAAGTGAGACTCCGTGGCCACTCTTACCACCCTTACAGGCTGTTTTTCAAACGACCTTGACAACAGTTTAGGTATGCATCACGACTCGTCGGGCAACGATTGTCCGAGAGACGGCTTTATCATGTCGGCCAGCAGGGGCGATGCGGGAGAAACGCAGTGGTCCGAGTGCAGTCGCGAGCTTGCGTTGTCTCTGGCCAGCAGTAAGACGTGTCTTCTCGATAGGCCTGCGACGAGCGATCGTTTGGATCATCGCGCTCGTTTCGCCGGATTACCAGGGCGACGTTGGTCGGCCAAACGCCAATGCGAATTGTTGTTGCGCGATCACGAAGCCTTCGTCGACTCTTTGGAAAATTGCTGTACGTCGCTCGGGTGTCGAACTCGCAACGGAAGCGGCTTCTACTCCGCTGGGCCCGCACTCGACGGTACCGAGTGCGACGAGAACAAGGAGTGCCGAGCCGGCGAGTGTCTACCGACCGACGACCAACGGTAATCGAGCCGTCGCGCAGCGCTTTGCCTTTCGCCTCGCTCTCGCGCCCTCGACGACTCGGGAGTCGAGCCGCGCGGGCGGTTACCGCTAAAGCGGTCCGATTGGCTCCGCAGGGTCGTTGCGTCCGCGGGAGCGCGATCGTAGAAGCGATGCTCAGCCAAGGCAATGTTCGACAGGGAGGCAGTTGCGGCGTCGCCAAAGTCCACCGGCTGGACCAACTGGTACGAAGGTCGCTGCAAGAGCGCTTGTATTCGCGGCTCGCTAGGTTTCGTCGAGCGCCGTCGCGAGTGTCTGCTCGCTGATCGCCACGAGTGCCCAGGCGACGATTCCGACGTGATTCTGTGCAAAGACAAGGCGCTGTGCGAGGACCAACCGAGGAAGCGGTTCAGCGTCGAGGAGCACGTCGCTCGTCGCTGTTTGGAGTTTAGCGTGAATCTTGGGATCGACGCGATCGACCCCACGGCTAGGGGACTGCAAGCCAAGCACGAGCTCAAGAGAGAGTGGCTCGCTTGTACGGTGTTTTGCAAGAGGAAGGACATCGACTTGTACTACACGCCACGACTGGACTTGGAAGAAATAGGCGTCGATCCGTACCTGCCGGACGGTACCTGGTGCCATCGCGACAGCGGACAAGACTACTTCTGTCGGAAACACCGATGTCTACCCGAGAATTTCAGGTTGGTGAGAGCCGGTCGTTGCCGCTGTCGTTGGTGCGCGCGTGCGTCACGGAGTATCGAGCACAAAGACGGATGCGAGGTGACGCGGTGTTCGAGCCACCTGACCGAGCGAACGAGTCAGCGCGCGTGTCGCGGCAACGGCAATGAGAAAACCGGTAAACCTGGCAACGAGCGCGTTGCATCCGCTTGCACGCCCACCCGTGGTTTTTTGCGTGGCTCGTTTCCGTTCTTCGATAGGGGGCATCGCGTGAAAACGCGTTAAACGACTCGTTTGTTTCGTCCTTTGACTCTCCTTCTCGTTGTAGATTCGACGCGGAAGCGGTGGGCCTGCTGGCCGACGACGACGACGACGACCTGGATTTCAACGGGCAGCCGATCGCTCCGTCCAGTCGGCTCGTCGCCGAGAGAGACTTCAAGGACGTGGGAAGAGCGAGCGATGCCACCGCTGCTGCTGCCGCTACGGTTGCTCGTCGCCGTGGTCGTTTCGGCTTGTGACTCACTACGCGCGTAGCCGGATCTCGTCGCCAACGCGTCTGCTCGACTCGCAAACGCACGAGCATCCCTTTGTCCGACAAGGCCAACCGGTATACACGGCAATGCCGTTGCGTTTTCTTCGATGTGCTCGTGCGACGATCCACGGTCTCGGTTTCCATCGGACGTTCTTTGAGGAGAGCGAGAAGAGAGCGTCGCAGCGTATCGGGTTGTTGGGTGCTCGCTGCAACGCTCCTTCTTTCTTTGGCGCGTTTACGTAGCATCGAGGTACGCACAACTGGCCCAGCGATCATCCGTCGATGCAACAAACGTCAAATTGTAACGCAGGCGCGCAAAAACGGACGCGACAGATCAACAATCTTGCTCACCGGATATTTTCGTAAGCGCTGCTCTGTCGTTTGTCTTTGTGCGTTTCGCTTGTAACGATTTCGACGAACCATGTACCGCGCTGCTACAGCGTTGCATTATTCAATGAACGTTCGCGCGAACAAGCGAGATTTTGTAACGAATCCATTCGTTCGAGCTGTCTGTACCAAGATCCCAAATAAAAAGTTGAACGAGCTAGCGTGTTAGTCAGAGCGCAGTTTTAAAGAAAACGTTGCGACATGGACGCGTCGTTGTGGATCGACCTTGACACCAAACGAATCAATTGTCAAACGTCCATCGAACGACCAACCGAAAGCGAAAGTCCATCCGAGAAAGCCCCCTTGTTTTCTTTCCGTATGGCAACCGTGAAGCACGATGTACGCGCAAAAGTACACTCCGAGAATTGTCGAAAGTTTCGCTAGAGAGACGACCAAAATCGCGTAGGTTTTTAGGACCAGCAAGAGACGCGCGAGACAGAGCGTGCGAACCCGCTGGCGCAAATACACACACGGACGCACACGTGCGCGCGCGTGTGTACATTATATATAACGTGCCGTTAAACACACAACCGAGTGCACGCGTTCCTCTCGAGGTAGGTCGATGACGTCATCCGTTCCACTGACTATTTTAGGAGTGTCTTAGGTGTCCCGTCTCCAACCTCGCACACGTCGTGGAAACATAGCGAAGCGATTATCGGCAAAAAGAGAAAGGATCGCTGAGGGGGAACGTTGGGATGTCTCGATAAATGAAAAAAATCGATTATTTTTTTAAGAATGTCAAATAATTTAATGCGTCTTTTGCTTATTTAATTGTTTGTTGCTTCGTGTCTTCTTGACAGTGCGCGAGTACAAAATTTGCTAACCGTGAACATTTCACGCGCACGCTCTTTGCTTCGTGTTTACAAATTTCCCTGTCTTCTGTTGTTCTTTTTCTTTTTTTTCTTAATTGTTGTCAACTTACACAGTCTGACTTTCAGTTTTGCTCTCGGCGATTTAACAAAGAGGGTCGCTGACTTTTAACTTCAACGATCAAGATCGAACGAAACGTAATGCGCGCAAACTTTTTCGGTTACGTATGTTTTAACTAGTCAGTCTCTCTGTAATATGCTGTTCTCAAATCAGTAAAAAGTAACAAGTCGTATCAAACTTATTAAATAACTGCCTGAGCTTTTAAGTAAGACAGTGACCCTCTTTTGCTAAATTGCCGATGCTTCGCGCGTCGGTGTATGTATCACTTTGAAACAAAAAAAAACAAAAAAATGACGCATAAACACACTTGTCTCTCTCACTCACTCACTCACTCACTCACTCACTCACTCTCTCTCTCTTTCTCTGTATCGTGCAAGCATTCCAATACACTGCAAGTGTGCTCTCAAAGCACAATCATAGTTTCTACACGGTTAATAATCATAATCATAATCATCATCATCATCATCATCATCATCACGCGCGTTACAATAAAACAATTTTTTCGTTATCTCTCGCGAAAAATTTATTTTCCGCGCTACACACGCATACTTTTGATTTTCTGTACAACGATTCTCTCGTTTTATATCATTGAAGAGGAAACGCGTAAACGTAGACGTTTCTCTATTATTAACTGGGAGACACAACAGCGTCATCGTCGAAAGTACAGCAAAAACTCACTCGTTCCCGTCTCGTTCGCACGCAAAACAATTGATAATATGTGAGTGTCCATAGGCACTAGGCGCACTCAATCGGCCCGAAGAAAAAAAGAACAAAGTTAAATAAAAAGAAGAAGAAGGAGAAGAGGGAGAAGAAGAAATTGATATAAACTAGCTATACTAACGAAATGATACAATATTTTTACACTCTAAAGACGAGTAAACAACCACGAGTCTTTGCGTAAAACGCGTCTTGAGCGAAACGACTCCAAGAGCACGAGAATTATCGAAAGAAGGAGAGAACAAAGGGACGCGCGAGCGTCGAGTTTCTCCCTTGTGGTGTAGGTGCTGTTGCTGCTGCCGCTGCAACGATTACTGATCCTTAATCCTAGTCGTGGTCGGGATAACTCGCTCAATTGGGCAGCGTGTCGTAGAGTATGTCCTTGGCGCTCTGCGTCAGTGACTCGGGGAACTTGATGTCGAACGAAACCAAAAGGTCGCCTTTCCTCGATGGTTCCTTGGGGAAAGGTAACCCGCGACCTTGAATCCTCTTGACCGTGGTTGGTTTGACGATTTCCCTCGTGACGTTCAGCGTGATTTTCTCACCGGTGAGCGTTGGGATCTCGAGCACCGTGCCGCACAGCGCTTGCTTCAAGCTGAGCTTACAGGTATACCTGATGTCGCTACCCTCTCTTCGGAATTGCGGATGAGGCTTGTCCCTGATGATGAAAACAATGTCGGCGGGTACTTTACCTCGACCCTGGTCGCCTTCCTTCTGGAAGGTTATCTTTGTACCGGCTTTCCAGCCGGGCTTCACGTTGATCGTAAGTACTTTGTCCTCTTTCTTGGTGGAACCATCCGGCTGCACGACGCGACGCGAGATTTTCATCTTTTTCGTGCAACCTCGCAAGATATCCTCGAGGCCAACGTAGAGATCGTGCTCGATCGCCGGATCTTGCTGTCTTTCCTTGCCAGCCACCCGACCTGTGGGCCCAGCAAAGTTGAACGAGTGCGAGCGGAACGCGCCGCCCGGTCCGATCCCGGCACCTTGCCTCATACCACCGCCCAAGCCAAACGGGTCGTCGGTTTCCATGTCGTCGTCGTGGAAGAACATGCGATTGCCGCTGCCGCCGCCACCAGGACCACCAAACTCGAAGAACGTTTGGAAGGGCGATGCCGTGCCGAAGAACTGTGCGAACGTCGCGCGTGGATCGCCGTGGAAAGTGTAAGTGGTGCCGCCCATTCCTTGGCCGGCTCCACCGCTGCCACCACCGGCTCCACCTTTTAGACCTTCCTCGCCGAATTTGTCGTAGACGTCGCGTTTTTTCGCGTCCGACAACACTTCGTACGCCTCGGCGATCTCTTTGAACTTCTCCTCGGCGCCGGCAGCGCGATTCTTGTCCGGGTGATACTTCAGTGCCAACTTGCGATAGGCTTTCTTGATCTCGTCGTCGTTGGCGCCCTTGGCTATGCCAAGGATTTTGTAATAATCTTTGCCCATGGTTTAGCTTCCTAGAACAGACGTTGTTAGTTTGATAGAGTCGTTTGTCGCGGGAAAACGACGTCAGCGTTGGTCCAGCGTCGATCGAGCGCCGCGAGAAACGAGGCGAGTTTTGTTGACAACGCGCGACAAAAGCGCGACAAAAGCGCGACAAAAGCGCGACAAAAGCGCAACGAAAGCCGTGCCCGGCTTTACACGCGGGAAACGGTGCAAACGAGCTGTCGATTTTCTTCTCTCGTGCAACGACAAAACGGGAAGCGAGCGATAAGTGGCACGATGACGCGCGCTTCGTTAATCATTGCGGTGCACGTGCCAATCGTGACACAAGAGGACCCGCCGACACCGCCGTGCAAGTCCTTTAGCGACGTTTGTTTCGACGAAAAATACGACAAAAGGCACGTAGCAGACTACTCAAATTTCGCGTGCACGACCTCGAACCGAAGATGTCCCCCTCTTTCGATCGTTCTTTTTCTCGCCCGATGGCTTCCGCGCGTTTTGTCGTTCAATAACAGTTCGCTGTACAGCCGATGCGCCGACTGGCATTGAGATTGCTCAATTTTTGGAGAGGAAAGTCCCTCGGACAACTCGACGTATAAACAAAGCGATAAATTTTACACGCCGTTCCCGGATTTTGACCAATAACACGGCGCGTGCATTCCGGTGTCGAGGGATTAGCAAGTTTCGCAGATGCAACGACGAGCGATTACGTAAATAGGAGCGTACAATAGCGAATCGCAAGATCGATCAAGCGACACGTTGAATAATAGATTGAATTCTAACCTCGTTGTTATAGATATCACGGAAGAAAAAACAGCGCGTTCACGGATATGTAAAAGGCGAGACGACCGAGAGAAGCTACAACGACGGCGGAACAGCTGAGTTGAAAATTGAGCAGTTTAATCAAGGCCGTGCTAAAGCGAGTCGACTCTAGAAGTGTTTTACGCTAGATGACGCGAGAACATTCGATTCGACTGGGCACATTCGCACAGGTCACAGAGAGACACGCACTCGCACACACGTACACGCCGAACTCAGCGCGTACCTGCCAATATTTTTTCTTTTCTTTTCCGCGATATACGATGTATAGGATATATAGGATACGTAGGAGAGCACACACGTAGTGCGAGCGTGTATTCGAGAGAACTAGCGAGCTTGGGAAGAGCGAGAGTAGTAGCCACCTACGCGCCTTATTTTCCCCGCTATTTCGGGAAATGATGATACATCGGAGAGAAGGGAACGCGAAATGGCTAAAGAGAGTCGTCGACCACGCGAAAGAGAGAGAAAGACGATAATTCTTCGATTCTTTTTTCTCGTTCTAGAAGAAACTTTTTTTTTTTGCACCATACGCCAGCCAACACTTTTATACTCGCGGCACGCCTCGCTGCTCTGCTTAAATCGCACGATTGGAGTTTGGAGCTTTTTTTTTATGCGTTCACTTACTTTCCGTTTGCTGATACGTGTTGTCGTTGACGGCTAAACACTTGGCTTTGTAAACCAAACAAACTAAGTCTAAAACAATTGTATAAAAAAAAAAGAGGTTTTTGTCCTCAACGAGGAAACGTATATGACACTGTTTCGTATACACGACCTTCAGTGCTTCGCGTCTTCGGTTAAACTAAGAGGCCGCACTGCTCGCGCGCCCCATATATACAAACTCCAAGTCTCGCGCTTTCGCGAACCTTCGAGAAGTGACTCGAAGACAGCGCTGCGCGCGCTCCAATATCGACGGAACTTTCTATTCGAGATATACGCGCCTCCTCCGGGTCCCGTTACGCGGGACATGCATCTCTTTTCTTTTCGCGGTCCCTCCTTGACAAAGTTTTTTTCCACGAATTTTTCCGAGCGCGATTGTGCTTTGGTAAACGAAATAATTTATTATTGGCAGCGCGTGCACGCCTACAGTTTGATCGTAAAGCTTCGACGCTCTCTGAAGTTAGCCAGTTATGCGACGTTTGTTTTCGTCACGTACGCGTACGTCATAGCGGGTGACACGAAAAAAAAAACGAAAAGTAGACGTTCTAGAAGAAAGAACATTTGCGTTTAACTGTACCTACTATCTTATCGCCGTAGTGGATCCCTTTTTTCCCAAGCCAATTCGGTCTTCAAAAACACGCTGTTAAATCGATAACGATAACGAAATCTTTGGTTTCCTGCTTTACTCGTTAGTACCGAGTGTTGACATTTCGCGTTGACTGTTGTTTTGAGCGTGACGAAAAGAATCATTAGCGTTAATAGATTTTGACAATACGTACACCATTTTAAAATTCGATCTTTCACGAATAATTCGAACGATTCTGTTTAGAGTTCGATTATTTTACGCTTATTTATTTTATCATCTTGTCTGACTATAATTGGCAGGTACAAGTAACATATTTACGTCTACTTATGTCGTTGAAATAGATACAAATGCTTTGGCAACCAATCGGTAGAACCCTCTGGGCATTTTACCGATAGTTTTATCACAAATTCAATAAAAACTAAACACATTACGTTCATTATTATCTACTCAGCCTTAAAAATAAAGCATGTTTGCTCTCTTTGGAGGACGGAAGTATGTATTTATCGTAAAAATCTTGGATGAATTCCTCTTGCTTAAATCCAAATTTTTGATATAAAATGAGAGCGGGGTTCGTTGCAGAAACATGCAGAGTAATATCTTTTCCCATGCACGTTTGGATAAGATGATAAAGCATAAATGTTCCGATTCCAGCTTTTCTCCATTCTGGTCGTACTAAGAAAAATGAGATGTAAGCTTCGTTGAATCCAACATCTGGTACCATTATTGCAAATGCAACAACAAGTTTTTTGTACAAAACTACACAAGTGAAGTCGGGATACTGAAGGCATTCCGTCACTGTAAAATAAAAGAATCGCTCAACGATCGGAAATTTACCGAAGAAAAGTAATTCTCGCAAATCAAAACTTACGATCCACTCCTGGCCAAAAGAATTGAGTACAAAGGCTGTTTATCGCTGGAATATGTTGAGGCCTAATATAGGAATAATCTATAGGGGCAGAAGCTGGCGGTTTCCATTCAGGATTCTTTCCGTTGACTTTTGCTAGTAATTCACTGGTGACCCTAGACCATAGTGGCCGACTCAATGTATCTCTTCTAATGAACGGTTTTAATAGCCTATTCGTGTATGGACTGTGCACAGAAGTTGGTTCGCAGTGGCCTTGCAGTCTTTGCTCAAAGAAAATGCTGACGTCCTCGGAAATAAATCTGTCGAGGACGTCGTTGCCTTTTTTCTGAACGAGTACCTTCTGTTTTCGATCTTTTCCAAATGTATCGACGTTTAGAATTGGTAAGCCATACTGTCTTTTTGATTTTCTAACGACGAGTTTTCGGTAAAGCCTTTTGACAAAAGGTGGAGCAGAGTCAAGTAAATCTTTATGTTGTTCTATTTTCTGTAACAGATATTCTTCCTCGCGTTCACTCATAATCGGCCTAACATTTTCTGCAAAGCGATTGTACCCATTTGTTAAATAACAATTATGCGTTAACAATAACAAGAGATCATTGATTAATGGTAAAAATTACCTGAATTCAATTTTATTGATTCATCCCATGGCCATGGTCTTGAAACCGATGGATTAAATAAAGAGGGCTTTGGTGGAGGTAGATCATACGTTTTGCTGCTTTCATACTTATCAACCAAATTAACCGATGCTTGATATTTACTTTGCTTTTTAATTTCATTCAAAACTTGTTTACTATCCTCCAACGGTAACATAGGTTCGTCAAAAATATTGATTTCATCCACTGAATCGTGATGTTCTTCAATATTCATTGGCACATCCATGGAAAAGTCTGACATAGTATCGAGAATTTCATCACAAATTTTAAAGGGTAGCGTATCCACTCCAGAATTGCTAGCAAGATTAAATGGTATCATATCATCGTCGTTACACGTTATATCCAAATCTAAATCGACTGTAACAATAGTAATCGAAATGGAAGTTAATAATCAATTGGAACAAATAATCCTCGATTCGACTTGCCTTCGCTATCTTCGTCCGGCGAAGTTGCTTGAGAACTCGTGAGAGAGGCTTGCGTCGATAAGGCAATTGAATTAGACGAATGATTAGTCGCAGTCTTATCACTATGATTACCAGTGGTACTTTCGTTTTCAACCTCGACATTTGTAACGGTTAAATTTTTACTTTTGTTTTTGGCTTGCTGCTTCTTTAATTCCAACATCTTATTGTCTGAAACAAAACGAAAAATCACGTAAAGACAATCTTGAAGTAATCCAGCAAAAGAAGAGCGAACCAATTACATTTTTCAACCAAAACTTCAGGAGGATCACGATGAATTAATTTCCACCATCCCTGTTGTTCGAGCTCAGCTGTTCCCGATTGAAAAAACACTCCACTGTAATGGGACAAGGTACCGGATATCGTGCCAATCCAATTTTTTTTCTTCTTTCTAAAATGTTTAGTTGAGTATTGCACAGATGTGAATAAAACAAAGCAATGTCATGATTTCTAGAGACTTACACTGATTTGGTGAACAACATATCCCAATTACCGTCGATAAAAGAACTTAAATCCGATCGCCAATGAAAGTATTCTCTGTAGCTCAAACCATTGGACTTTGCTCTCATATTGTACATGACAAGCAAAAGTGTCGTGAGCCATGGCATTTTCTGCCTCACAAGTAGTTCCTCTTCGGAATTCGAACATTCCGTGCAATAAAGATCGTAAAAAACATCTCCCAATAGAGTACTAGGTAACGAGCCTCTTTTCAAACATTTGACGTGAATAATTCGCTGACACGTTCCCTCGCAGCGAAGAGCTGGATTTTGATATTGATCTGCCGGAATCGAACAAACTTTACAAAGATCGCTGATCGATGTCATTTTAAAATGAATATCCGTATAACGCTGCGAGAGAAAAAATGCCGATGCTGTATACAACGCGAAGAGGTTATGCGTGGAATTTTTGATGCGATACTTGGTAATTTGGAGACTAACATAACGCGATTATCATTCAAGAACAACCGAGTTTTCCAGTTTCGATCCGGCAAAATTCGTCTTCGTTGAACACTACCAATTTCTTCGGACAAACGGGAAACAACGAACGACAAAATCACGCGTTCGCGTCAGATTCGAAAAGCGCACCAACGAGTCCTAGCGGCGCCGCCTCGTATCACGCTGCCGCGCTCTACGGGCAAAGAGCGCGCTGACACTAGCACTAGGGTCACGTGGTGTAGAGGGGCAAATTCGAAATCGCGACACTCCTCGTTTCGCCTGGCTTTACGTTCGAACGCTCGCTCGCACGCGAGTCGATGGCAGGCTAGGGCGATTCCCTTGCCTGTGTCCGTGCTCGTCCGTTGCCTCGCTCGAGAAGAAGACGAACAACGGTACGGCCTGGCGCGACGAAGCGCGCGCAGTCGAGCTGGTCGCCAAGGCGACGTTCGCTGCCCGATACCTGCGCGCACGTACGTTATCGAACCACAACGCGGAGGACAACAGTGAACGACAATGTCCCGACTGCAAACGCGCGTGTTTTACGGATTGCGAAACGACGTACTGGGCAACGCTCACTTCGTCACCGACGACGAAGTGCTGTACTTGGTCGGCAACGCGCTGTCGCTGCACAACTTTGCGCAACGGCGACAGAGGCTGATACGACTGGCCGACAAGCACAAAGTCAACCTGATGGCGGTGACGCCGAACAAGTGAGTCCCGGTCACGACCCATGCCTGCGTCGGTAGCTCGTCCAACTGAACGCGATCGCTTGTTGACCGCAGGAAGTACGCGGCGCTGTGCGAGGTTGCCGACAAACCGCTGATTTCCATTTACGACCTGCACACTCTGAGGAGGAAAAAGCTGCTGGGCATCCCCTACGACGCAGCGGGTGTGACGAGTTTTGCGTGCGTGGCCTTCTCCTTCGACGGCAAGTACCTGGCAGCGGTGACGAACGAGAGCCAAACGATGCTGTTCTACAACTGGGAGAAGGGCAAGCTGGAGTCGAGCGTGGAACTGGCCAACTCGCAGAATCCCGCGTCGAAGATCGACTCGATCGCGTGCAATCCAAACGACGCGGGCATCGTCGCCGTAGGGGGCAGCTACGCGTTCAAGTTCCTCACGGTCTCGGAAACGCTGTGGCGCTCGTACGGTTTCTCCAAAGCCGACAACTTGGTCGTGAGCTGCATCGCGTGGCTGAACGCCGACAGGCTGCTCGCCGGCACGTCCGACGGACGGATTCTCTTCATGGAGAACGGAGACCTGAAGAACGTCTTCAACGCGTGGGAGGTCGCCTCGGTCAACCTGAAGCTGCGCGAGGAGGGCGTCGCGCAAAATCCGGCGTCGCAGACCAGCCTGCACGACGACCAGCGTCGGCGCCAGGAGGTACTGCGTCTCGTGGCGTTCGGCCGCGGCTTCGCCTTCGCGTTGGGCCACGGCACGGTGGTCGTCTTCGAGAAGGACGGCCAGCACAAGTACGCGAAGAGAAGCGTGTACGCGGTGCCCCCGCGGGAGTCCAGCCGCGAGAGCGAGGAGCTCTATCGGATCAACGCGCTGAGCGCGAACCCCAGCTGCGACAGGTTGCTCGTGACCGCGGGATGCTCGCAGCTGTTTTGCGCGGCTCCGTGGGCCACCGACTCGAGAACGGACCCGGAGCCTCGGTTCCTCGACGCGATGGGGCATCGGCTGCACCACGGCCCCATCGGTGGCGTCTCGATATGCGCCTGGAAGTCGCAGCTCCTCACCTTCGGAGCCGTCGATCGCAGCGTGCGCGTGTGGGACTACGAGACGGAGAGTCTCGTGACGACGAAGCAGTACTCGGAGGACGTATCGTGCGCGGTGCTGCATCCGTCGGGGCTGTTTTGTCTCGTAGGCTTCAGCGATAAATTGCGCTTCAAGAGTATTCTCGTCGACGATCTCGCGACGATCAAGGAGTTGCCCGTTCGCAGTTGCAAAATCGCTTCGTTCGCCAACGCCGGCCACTTGTTTGCAGCCGTCAACGCCAACATCGTCCAAGTGTACGCCGTCGTCGACTTCAACGTGCGCTTCTTGTTGAAAGGTACCAACTTGACTTTCGTCGACGTACTTTCGTCGTTGGATTCTCACCGAAGCGTTGGCGCGTTCAAGGTCACACCGAGATCGTGCGAGGAGTCGCGTGGTCCCACGACGACACGAGGCTCGTGAGCATCGGTTCCGAGGGTGCGATCTACGAGTGGAACATGTCCAGCGGCAAGAGGTCCAGCGAGATCGTGTTGAAAGGCGTCACTCTGAACGGGATCGTTTTGTCGAGGGACGGAGCAACGTCTTACGCCGTATCGAGCGACGGGCGTATTCACGAGATAAAGGACAATTCGGTATTTGCGTCGACTAGCGCCGATACTCCGATACGTCTGCCAACGGCGCGTTGTTCTTGTTCAACAGGTGATTCGAGTGTACGCCGTGCCCAGCGGCAGGCTGAGCGGCATAGCCATGGGCAACGAGGACTCCTTGATGTTCGTCGCGTACCCCGGTGGATTCGTTGGCTCGGTCAAACACCCCTTGACCGATCCAGTCGAGCTCAACGAGTATCACCTTCACTGCACCGACGTCACTCGAGTCGGTTGTCTCGTCGTTCCCCGACGATCTCTTCGACCGCTCGGCCCTGAGCGAACCTCATCCGGTCGTTTCGTTGTTTCAGATGGTATTGACGTACGACGAGCAAGTTTTAGTGACCGCGGGGACCGACGGCAGCCTGTGCTTCTGGAGGGTAACGCACGCCGATGGGAAGACCAGCGCGATAAGTCGGGAGCTACTCAAGCTCGATCGAGTCCTCATAGGCAGAGAGGATTTAGGCGACAAGGTGCAAACGATACGAGACCTGAACACGCGCGTAAAGGAGCTCGAAACCGAGCACGCCTACAAAACGCGTCAGATGACTTTGCAGCACAACGACAAGATGCAAGAGGTGCATCAAAGCTATTGCGAGGCGATCGAAGAGTTGCGAGACAGGATCGACAAGCTCGAGGAGGACCACGCGAACGAGATCAACAGCATCAACGTGGAAATCGCGAACGCGAACAGCGCTCACGAGGAGGCGACGCGTCGAATGGAGATCGGCTACGACGCAAAACTGATCGTCGAGTACGACAAGTATCGCGAGTTGGAGCTGCAAAACGCGCGAACGCGCGACGAATACGAGAGCAAACTTGCCGAGCTCGCGAGCCAAGCCAAGGCTCGACTGGGTAAGATCGCGCGTGGGGGCGCGATTCCGAATCGCGACTGATCGTCGTCACTTTCTTTTGACTTGCAGACGACACCGTTGCCGAATACCGTGAGCGACTGCGAGCCAAGGAGTCGCGGCTGAGGGATGCCCACGAGGAGATGGCCGAGCAAACGCGCACTCACGAGATAATCAAGGGACAAATCGAAGACGACGCGGATCGCGAGATTATCGATCTGCGAACGACTTACGAAACGGCACTGTACGAGGAGCGCCAGCTCGTGTTGAAATTCAAAGGCGAAGCCGGGGTGTTGAGGAACAAACACGCCATCGGTCAGAAGGACCTCGAAGACGTCAAGTACCGATTGACCAGCTTGAAGGACGAATTCGATCGGCTGAAAGACCGGAAGGACGCGCTGGAGCGGGACGTGGCCGATCTCAAGAGCGAAGTACAAGACAGGGACGCGACCGTCGAGGACAAAAACAGGAGGATTCGCGATCTTGATCTGGCGAATCAAGAGTTGGAGAAAATTCGGTTCGTGTTGAATCACCGCATCGGCGAACTGACGGGCCAGATCGAACCGCGCGACAAGGAGATCGCCGAGCTCAAGCGCAAGATAGCGGACATGGAGACCGAGTTGCTGGGCTTGAACAAGACGAACGAAAACCAACGGTTGAAGCTTTACGAGGTGGACGAAAAACTGAGGGCGGCCAAACGAGAGATTCAACGCGAAACTCAACGGCGCAAGAGGTACCAGCAGATGCTGCGTAGAATACGCATCGACCTACTCGAGACCGCCGGCCTTATCCAAGAGCCGAGCGCCCTGAAGAACGCAGTTATCGGTCTGTACCATCGCTACAGCGACAACGACGAATTTCTACGTAATCACAGAGCCGATCTCGACGCTCGGTGCGAGTTTGCGAGACAGAGAGACCACTTGGAAAAGACGATAGCTATACTGAAGAAGCAATTGGCTCAGAGCACCACGGCCACTGACGTACAGTTCGACAAAGTACTCGAAGAGAATATTTTGCTGCTGAACGAGTTGAACGGCTTGAGGCAGGAGTTGAAAACTTCGCAGAGACACATCGCGGACATGGAGAGCTTGCTCGGCTTAACGGGCAAAGACGTTGGACCTACGGAAGCCAAAGCTAAGATAGCCAAAGCTTGTCACGAGAACGAGGAGCTGGAGCAAAATTATAAGATGCAAATACAAGAATGTCAAAGGATAATTGGCGTCTTGAAAGACGATATCGAACGATTGATCAACAAATTCCCCGAAAGAGATTCCAAAAAGCCCAACTAACGAAATTGCCTCGAGACTTTGTTTCTTTTTCACCTCGGATAAAAATATTTTATTTAGACAGTATAAATGCTTAACAAAAAATAAAAATGCACGACACCAGGTTTTCATACCAAATTTTTTAACAAGTCTTTTCGTTTGAAAAAATTTATCACTAGGAATGTTCAATTTGTTCACAGAACGAATGGAATAATGGCTTTGCGACCCTTTGGGTAGTCTGCAAACTCCTTTTTGTAGAGTCTGTGCTTCCCCAATGCCCACACAGCCATCTGATAAGCGCCAGCGAGCATAAACAAACCAGCTGCAAAAACAAAAGAAGCAACGATACAAATGATGTATGTACCGTAGAAAAATAAAGTTTTTCTTGTCTTGTTGCAAGTCACGCTCTTTGAATTTTTACCTGGAATGCACTGCGTCATGATAGTGAATCCAATCCAGCTTCCAACTTCGTACGTATAATTAGGGCAAGAAACAAAGTTGAATAGTACGGTGAATGGGTTTCCGGTTGGTCTTGGAATCTTTCTCACGCTAGTTCCCGGTGGTCTTAAGTTCCTGAGAGCCAAGTGGATGCCAAGGTTACCCAGTTCGCACACAAGGAAAGTTGCTGCTCCGATCAGGAATCTCGTATACGAAGGTGCTGTATAAAGCGGATGATTCACATGGTAGGCTACGTACATGGCAAATAACCAGTAATACGAGCAATTTTTGAACAAATTTCTCATTGGCATGGTGGCATGACTGAATCGGTGTACGAATAAGGTTTCTAGTAGTCTCTTAATGTAATGAAGGGACCAGCATGCCGCTGCCCAGCTGGGAACAGCATTTCGATGGATTAATATGCGCATAATCATGCAAATTAGACGCTAAAAATGAATGAGATTCAAACTTACTGCACTACTGCATCAACTTTAGCTTCAGGTACATCTCCGTAAAAAATCCATGGTCTCTGGTAGAGCCACAGGTAAACGGCAAGTGGCCCTGCGTATTCGGCAAGAAAGACGGTTTTCCAACCAATCTGAGGTCCCAAGTCCTTATAGTACAATTTGGAACCATGTTTTAGCTGTAGACTTTTGACCGTGTCCGTGTCGGAGAGAGCTTTTCCTTTTGGCTCCAAGCGTAAACATTGTCTTCCTGGGTAAGGCGCCTTTTTCTGCTGATGCAGCTGTTTTTTAATCTCACCTATCGTCGTGGTTGGGTGGCCCTGCAACATTGCACGCGTCAATCGTCGCACTATCCAATAGGCTCCCTTGCAAACGATAATTAACCACTCTGGCAAACGAATTTCATAACAGAAAAATACGCTGCTGCGTCGCGACGAAAATAATAATCGCGAGTAAGCCTCGGATAATTTGAAATATTCGGCTTGATTAGAATGTAAATAAACAAGTTGACCGGGGAAAAAATTGTCGAACAAGTTCCTTGTACGCGTGTACCCATAATTTCCGCTTACTCACCGTCACAGCGAATATTTTCTCCGACTTGTTTGCCTTTATAATTTCAATCTGTAACCATCAAAGACAATACGTTAATACAGTCAATAACGATTTTGCAAATGTAGCGTAGAACGACGAAAAAGAAAAAAAGCTCTGATTTACCTCCATGGTTGGCGAGATTTTTTGGCGTGAAAAGCTCGCGGAGAAAAAACGGGGAGATCGTCCGACCGTTCAACGCAGTGTCCGGCCACCGTCTGTGTATGTGTTTGTCACGTTACTCGACTGACGGCGCCACCGCTCTTTGCCACACAGAGAGAGACACCAGACTGTTCGAAGTCAAAAGTACGTATAAGCCGCCACGTTTAATGGGCCGAGGTGAAAAAAACGTCTCGAAGAATTCAAATGGACACGTGTGTCGACTATACTTAATAAGGAATACTTATTAGGGAGAGACGTCTCGTAGGCTACTATTGCGTTCTCGCGAGAACGTCGACTTTCTTTTGAAACGATCTAGATAATCAAGACTTTTTTTTTATCGACAAACATTAAGTGCAAAGTTGAAAAAAGACGTACAGTTGACTCTCCGACTTATACGATTTTTCCCAAACCAATGTGATTCGTAATAGAGTATATGTACCGTTAATCACCGACACACACACACACACACGCGTCTTTTTCCATAATATAAAATACCTTATTGATGAGCAGGAAGTTTGCAACGCTATATTACACGTCGGACATTCTTGAAAAACAGGTTTCCCTGTACCCTTCACCGATAACGGACTGTATTAACCTATTACATCTATAATTTTCAAAAGTTTTTCCTTCGTCGCGTTGAAATAACGAAACTTCAGTATCGTCGTTCGTTCTCTTCTTTCTTTTTCTTGTTTCTTTTGTTACCTTTTTACGCGGGCGTTGCGTTTCTCAGATGCTTTAATTTATACGACCGGGAAACGCCGATCTTTGACCTTTGCGTACGAGCAAAAAAGTGCGACAGAAAAAAATAAAAAATTATTTTCAAGGTTTACCGCTTCTTTTCTTTTCTGTTTGGTCGTGTTTGCGAGTTTTGTTTAGTTTTTTTTTGCTAAGATAAAGACAAATCAAACGTCGCGTAAAATGGAATTTTGTTTTAGAACATCCTAAAAAACGTTACCTCGAGAGCTCTTTTTTACTCTCTCTCTCTCTCTCTCTCTCTCTCTCAGGGCTTGTCGAACTGCTGAGAAATGCGTATTCATTATCGCGCTTATAAATATTGACGAGCTTGCATGTAATTTGATGTCGATGCAACTATCGACCGAAAGCGTAGAGAGAGGGACTCGTCGCATAACTCGCGCCGTTTGCTCTTTTCCTTTGGCGATGTTTCTTCCTAAAGAAACGCTCGTTTTCTGTATTCGGCGATCGTACGATCATACAAACAGAAACGCACGAGCGAGTACGCGCACGAATAATTCGAGTTGAACGAATAAACGCCAACTCTAATTACAACGATAATACAGCAAATACAACAATTATCGATACTCTAACGAAGCATTTTGAGAGTAACTTGGCAACAATTTTATCCGACGAGCAAAACAACGAATCAGTTGACAGATAGTAGAGCAGAGTCGATAAAAAGGCTCGAGGAGGAGTTGGGTGTTATCGCCGAGAGATGGGTCGGCGAATGCCGCGGATACGGTAATCGATAAAGCAGCGCGCACATTTATCGCGAACGATATTTTATTGTTAAAAAAATATCCGAGGTACATAGTAGAGAGTACGATCGTACAATAATGCCTGCATACGCTAAAAATAAGGCGTCTCCTCGCGTGATAACGTTTCACTTAATACTGCACAAGATTTAGTTTAGCACAGTTTAGACACTACAACATGTCTGTACGCGCGTAAAAACTTATTCGAATGGTCGTATTTAATAAAATCCATCTTCGAGCGAACTCGCTTAGATGACCGTGGTAGCTTTTCTGTAGTGGCCAAAGTGATCCAGGTACTGATGAACCGTGTCCATCGGCTGATAAATGTCGTTGATACGATTCTAGAAACAGAAAGGAACGATAAGTTTTGCTTAAAACGCCCGAGTGCACTCGAAACGTAAGCGCGTCGCTGAAATCCATTCGATCGTACCTGCAAGTACTGAGGAACTTGGTTGGATGCAACGTTACCGAGGAAACCGTGAGCGAATTCCCGAATCAAATCCAAACAGCTGCTCGCCACCACGCACGGCCTGTACTCAACCTGTTAAATAAAACGCAACACCGAGTTTCAGGGTGTGTAGTGTCCAAACGAAAAACGAAAAACGAGAAGAAGGAGGAGGAGAACCGCGAGAATTGACGGGCGAAAAGACGAGAAGATTCATCGACTCGTTAATTCTTGCAAAGCCCTCTCGTTCTGCACTTTTTCGTTAGCCAAAGACGTAGCCTCGTGTCGTTGCCGCTACTACCGCTACCACCGCAGCCGTGGCTGTCGTTCGTGCTCTCGTGTAATTTCGCGTAATTTCCGCTACGGCAATGAAACATATCGCGGCACGCGTTTCCACCAACAGCACCAGCGTCGGAAATATGCGCTAGATTAAAGCTTATTTTACGACGCGCAACCCACTCCCTTCAACCTTCCTTTTCTTCTTTTCCATTCTTTCCTATTTACCGACAATTTCACCTTTTGTACTTTCCGAATCTCTCGCACTCGTCTCGAGTTGCCAACGCTTATCCGTGTCGTTTAGTTTGTTTTCGGAAAATTTCACGCAAGCGTTTTTCAAAAGTCATTGCATATTGTTTTCCAGCGCTGAGTCGACGGCTGGAACGTCGATAAACGTTACGACCATTTGTCATTCGATATCATTATTGGTCATTTCGGGTAAGAGTCGTTTTCTTGTCGTTTACGCAAGAAAAATGTCGCAATTGAATACGCGTATGCAAGAAAGTGATCGTTTGCATACGTACGACGTTTTAGCTCCGAAAGAGTTGTTCGTGGAAAAAACAAATATTTAGACATTGACCTCTCTCTCCTCGACGATAAGTGTGTCAACGACAATTGGGTTTCGACTGGTACCTCGCATCGCCGTTACATCTCGAATTTGCAACAACGACAAAACAAGTTATCGACTGCGTCAATAAGATTAACCACGGTTCCTCTCCTCTGGTTCATTTGGTAATCGGTGGAACATCTCAAGCGGTCAACGTCTCGTTTCGTTTAAAATCGGCTTCAAAGCTTCGAGCTGCTAAAAAACAAAGAAAGAAAAGCTCGCTTCGTCGTTGCGCAGCAAAGAGCTTTTTACGATCGCGCGTGTGTCGCCTATAAAAATGCAAGCGTGCGCCTAACGAGTACCAGTCGTTGCACTCCCTCCCTTCCATCCCTCTCCGTTCCCTTGACGCTACTTGCACGCATACACGTGAAAAAAGGGGGTGAGAGAGAGAGAGAGAGAGAGAGAGAGAGAACTCGGTCACGAGCAGCGCAACACATCGTCGTTGTTGGTGACAATGCCGAGAGATGCAACGCCAAGCTGTTTCGTTGAGGTAGTCACGTACACCGATTATGGCTCAGCTGCAGCAGCACGCTACTCCTGAAGCCAAATTGCCAAGGAGCACGATGCCACCTTGCTACCTTGCACACCAAACGAGATTGCGCCCCTGGATTTGAACGGGCAAACCAACTACAAAAATACTCTCTCTCTCTCTCTCTCTCTCTCCTTTCTGCGTTTCGCGTGGTGTTTAACGCTGCGGAAAATCGTTCAGATTATACACCCTTCAAGCTTGTCCGCTTTCGCGACGTAACGCTCTTGCGGAATTAACCTGCACTCCGAGATCTCTGTCTCTTCGGTAGAGATTTTGAACGTAGAACTCGACGGAAAGCTTTTCAAACTACTTCCGGAGAAAAGCTCCGTTATACGTAGGTGGGGATATCCGTTGTTGTCGACTGTACCGGCTAAACAGATACGGAGGAAATTGCGCGACATTTTCGAATTGAAATCGTCTTGTTACGTTCGGCGAATCGAAGGACGGCATAACGCTCGTAATGCCGGCTAAAACGTTTCGAAGGCTTTTCTTGGTTGGCGTCCAACCGAGACGACGATCGATAAAAAGTAGTCAATAGTTGGATCGAATACCTCGACCAAGACACCCTTGAAGTTCTGCGTCATGGTCACGGTACCGAGTTTGATCAAAAAGTCACCAAACTCAAATCTCGTGCCTTTGCACTCCATCTTTTGCTTCCTGTTCTGATAGATGGTGTTGAGTTTGATCATGAGCAAATCGAACAAGCCGTCGGCGATGAGAGGTACCACTTTGTTACCGGATTCCAGCACGGCGAACACCGAGGCTGGCTGCTCCGAGTTGTGTAGGATGTGAACCGTACGCGGGTGGCCTGTAATCAAATCAAAGAGAACAATCTTATTATCAATTTTCTTCGACCTACTTTCGTTTACGATTTTCAACTTTTGCCGGAGAAAAAAAACCAGCGAGCTTTCCATATCGTTGCACTAAGGGGGTCTTAGAAGTCTGAATGCAGCGACTGTGAATTATTCAATCAGCAGCGGCAAAATCCAAGCGAAACTTTCGAAAAAGTAAAAGTTTGCAGTCTGAGCTGCGAGGAAGACAAGGAAGCACTTAAAAGCCTTAATCGGTGAATGATTAATTCCTCGTCGTTTTGGCCAATGACGTCGCGCAGGCACGGATCAAAAAGGTTACGCGGTCCATTTAATCTTCGAAATGGTAATTTTTCGATAAACAATTTGTTACTTTTGACTCGTTAAATAAATTGCTAGGCTGTAACTAGTCGCGTGAGAAATCGTTGTACAGCGTTTCAATCGGAAACATCCATCAACAAATTGTTCTCTCTTTCTTTTTCTCTCGCTGTCGTTGCATTGCATACGCGCTATTACTTTGACACGCTTTCGTACTTGCAGCTAATTACAGCAATGCCATTACGTCGCGAAACCAATACGCTTTCACGCTTGCTAAAAGCTTTTCCTTCTTTTTTCTTTTTACTTTTTTCTCTTTTTTTCTTTTTTCGTTTGCTTGTACATGCACGCGTGTGTTACGCAAGAGCTTTAAACGTTGCGCATCAATGAATTTAATCCAAATTGCTTGTGACGAGGAGCGAACGTATACATATATATGTATAAATTCTTCTTTTTTTTTATTCGGAAAACTGCAGCGCAGCATCATCTGGATTTACGACTGACTAAACAAGTAGCAGCAGCAGCAGCAGCAGCAGCAGAGAGAGAGAGAGAGATGATTCAGAGAGGAGCATCCGTCGTTGATGTAATCGGTTGTACGCCACGAGAGAGAGAGAGAGAGAGAGAGAGAGAGAGAGAGAGAGATAAGACGCATAATACAGCCCTTTTAATTGAGGAAGGAACGCTACATTCCATGCTCACGTCAAACTGTGAATTTACGACTCGTCTCTTCTTCATCTAACATGGAATTTTTCATCCTTTTAAAGAGGACTTTATCGCGATATGCCTCCTACGTTTATCCGTCGTAAAATTTTTTACGAGCCAACACCGCTGACTTGAAACTTGAAAAAGTACTCTTTGTGTATAGAAACCTGACGAAACGATGTAATCGAGGTGTGATACACTTTTGGCCCTCTTACAAACGTACGGCTGTGCGCGCGTGTGTGTTTACAATGAATCACGATACGTTCTCGAGCAAAATTATACAGCCCTGTCCAAATTGCCAATAAACGATGGATGTTTTAAGTTAGAAACATCCTTCCACGAAGTAGGAATTGACCTAGAAGAGTATTTTTGTAAAAGGTTTCGTGGAATTGACCCATTGACTCGTGGCAAGCCCAATACTCTCTTGCTCGCTCTCGTATTTTTCGTTGACGCCACTCGTTTTGCAGATTTCGCTCTCTGCTACTGCTCGGAAGATTTACGGTCAACGCCGCTCCGACAGTGGCGAGCTTGACGTCCTCGTTTCTGTGCGACTGATTTCAGTGGATTTTTTGCCTTTTTCGGTCTATTTTCTCTTCCTTTTTCTTTTTTTCCACTTTTCACCGTTAATTTTGCGTATACCTACGTGACAAGACGAAGGCAAAGTCCGAGCGGATACGCTCTTACGAGCGCTTGCTTGACGTTTCCACAATTTTTCGATACATCCACTTTTGGACGAAAAATGCTATTTGCCGATCGATCGGCTTTTTTTCAAGAGCCATCAAAGCTGCGCAAGCAGGCTGTCTCGCGAGAGAAAGAGAGCCAACGCAAGACGGACAACAATGGCGCGTGCGTAAAAGAGCAGAAAACCTACGTACCGCACGCTGCTAGAACGAGATGGCCAACGAGGAAAAAAAGAAAAGCCGTTCAAACGTTATTAGGACGCAATCAGAGTCAATGGCTGAGATTTTAAAACGCGTAATGAAAAAGACGAGAAACAGTCGTTGTGTACAATCGATTCTCCCCCTATACGAACACGTTGATGCATCAATAATGTCTGAGGATCAATTATTAACAATGAGCGCGTGCACGAGACTCTCTCTCTCTCTCTCTCTCTCTCTCCTCGACAGTGTAACAAAGATTTATTCCCATTTAATTGTAGCTGTTGTCGCGTACACGCGAATAGATTGTGTTTTCGTTAATTCGAACGTTGCTCCGGGAATTTACTCGTTAAAATGTACGATTGCCAATTGAATATTTGTTATAACGCAGCTTTCTTTCGCTCTTGAGAATTCAACGAAACTCCAAAATAGAAGCTTCTAAACTTTCGTTCGTGTAATTGCGACGAGTGGCGTTCGATTTTCTTCTATTCAATAACCCAATTATCCTCGCCAGACTTATCGTCCAACGCAACAGCTCGTTAGATACGCAAGATTTTCCCGCTTGACTTTGTTAAAAGTACAACTGCTCGAGGATCGTTAGTTTTAACAAAGCCGTAGTTTGAAGAAAAAAAATGAAAGCTCTCGCAGGCACATGTGTTTTTGGTCGAAATCCCCGGGATTTTCCAAATGGGAAGTCTTCAATTTAATCACGCACGAAAATCTCGCGCGCGTGCAAGAGAGAGAGGGAGAGAGTAATTGAACGAGCACAAATGGAAAATCCCATTTGCAGAGAAGTAGACAAAAAAAGAGGAACTTTGTTTCTATGAATCTCTCTCTCTCTCTCTCTCTCTCTGTACCAGCCTTTCTTTAATTTGAATTCCGTTGCGAATCTTGTTATTTTTATTTGTTGTGCAGGTTTGAAAATTCCGATACTCCGATATAGCCAACTACTAGCATTGTACTATTGTGGCTTTTATTAAAAGAAACGACCAATTTTGGGCGTGAAACTTGTTTCTTTCTCGTTATGTTGTCAATGCCACGCATTTAGCACGTTGTAGGGCAAAATCGGACGATGTCGTTAACGCGCGGAAGAGAGCAGGAAGTGGGCGTAGAATAACAGAAATGCGCAGGGAAGAGCACCGATACAAGGGAATCTCGTTAGCGAATCAATCGGATATGTAAAAGAGAGTTTTTTTAAGAGGACAGGGTTGACTGGCAGCCACTGCCGAAGGGTGTGCGTTCCGTTAATTGCACTCTTTCTCTCCCTTTCATCGTATATTTTCCAAGCGAAGCGAAAATGAAATGTGAAAATGTGCCAAACCAAAGGTCTATTGCTTTTTCATAACGAACGCCATTCGCGTAAAAGCGACAATAATCCCAGCACAGCCAAGAGCATACCGTTAATCAAGCCTCGCTTCAGAGAGTACCTCGATCCAACAATAACGGTACAAGCACGAGCTCGTTTAATCGCGCAAATTTATTCAGCGACGCTTTGCGTATTGTAACGTTATTATTGGAGCCGTCAATAGCGCGCTTGATTAAAGGCAAAGGAGGATCGCAATTAGTCGGCCGCAAAATCGGTGCCCGACTAAAGCAAAACCAAAAAACAACGCACGCTCGCTCGTCCTTTTTCTTTGTGCACACGTGTGTTTGTGCGCGCGCGCGCGCGTGTGTGTGTGTGTGTGTGTTTATTACGTGTGCGTGGAGGGCGGCGGGGGGTATACACGTAGAGTTGGCGGTGCAGTTTTACGCGCAGAAGCAACGGGAAAACGAACGGCCGGGAGAAGGGGATAGGATTGCACGCACACGAGGCATAGCGAGCTTTTGCGCAAGACTGCAACAACCAACCAACCAACACCGATGCACGCGCGCGCGCACTTTCGCTCACCACCCCAGAACGTTATACGATAGAGAACGGAAGAAAATACCCCGTCAGTTGGCCGCGACTCGGTGCCTCGGCTGCATTCGCCAACCCCAGCCCGAGAGCTATATCGTTCTCTCTTCACGATCACCGTACGTGCCAATTCTATCTTGCTGCTTTTCTGTTTGTTCTTTGTCTTTTTCCTCGTTTTCTTCCGTTACTTGGAAAGAGTGCTGGCCCAGACGTACCTCTTCCTTGTTTGTCTTTCTTGCTTTAAATTGTTGTGCGGGCCTACTAGTTTTATCAGTGGCAACGAACGGTCCTTTGGTTGTTTATCGCTGCTATTATTATTGTCGTCGTTAGCGCTACCGTTGCGTACTAGTATTCGGGGAGTACGACGAAAAATGATAAAACGTCAAACTCGCAGACTACGCAGACAAGTCAATCGCGATGGAACGCAATGGTTTCATCGAGAACAACGCTTATAGCTCGAAAGCTCGAACGATATTCCGTGGCGAGTCGAGAGAAATTAATTCTGGCGAGTATCGATAAAAACTCGAGCGAGTTGACGAGAAAGAAAAGGAAAAAAGGAAAGGAAAAGTTTTGATTGAAGGAACCGTAAAAAAGAACGAGCAACGTTATCGCTGCGTGATTTTCTCGAGGAAAGAGACAAGAAAGTTTGCTGGCCCTAGAAGTAAAAAAATTTTAAGTGGTCTTAAGGTAGAAGCAACTACGATCGGCGCTACGTACTCTTGGAGCAAAAGTGAATTCTCGCTTTAAGGACTCTTCCGTCTCTAAGCGCTATTACTCTCGTGCAATGATTACGCTAAAGTTGAAATTCTGCGGCAAGAGAAAGAGAGTACGCGCTCCAACTAAAAACGTTTACTTAGCAAAGTCAACGTCAAAGAAAATAACCACGAATTTCAATAATATTCCAGACTCGCTGTTTGTTTACGTAATCGACACGACAAACCACCAACAGCAACGTCAAATTGTTAAAAGAACCAAAAAAGAGTACAACAGAGGCGTCGGCCGTTTGGAAAAATCCATAATTTTCATCGTTCGTCCCTCGAGACGATGGTTGACCTGGTAATGCAGCAGCGGTTCGCTATTAGCCTATGCGACGAGTAGAGTGAGCGAGAGATGGCAATCGATTCTCTCTCTCTCTCTCTCTCTCTCTCACTCGAGCTCTCTGAGAATTCAATCGATCAATCGCCAGTTGTACAACGGACGATGGATCGCTTCTGTTTTCGTGCTCTCTCTCTCTCTCTCTCTCTCTCTCTGTACGCGTATGTATTGTACGGCCAAAGGGGTGCTAATGTCGGAGATACAGTTGTTTAGGTGGCGCCTCTACGCTTTTGTTTAGTGTAAGTTTGACGCGGAAACTCGTGCGGTTTATTGGATGTTAATTGTCTATATGTCTCCACTACTCGCGTTGTATCGCGTACAACGTCAATGCTTATTGTTCGAATAAAAACAATCGAACGAAGTAATGCTTTGATTAATTGCGCACCTATTTGTTTAGAGGTTTTTTGCTAGAGAAAATAAAGCGAGATTATAGTGGTATCGTTCAAAATGTATACAAGTTTTCGCGTGATGCATTAGTTTCGTCGCAATTTGAATGGGTGCGCGATAAGATCCAAGCCAAGGCTTGTTTACATTATTCATCTTGTGAATAAGAAGGAAAATGAAGCCCATTAGAGGTAACTTTTCTTCCGTCGAGGTTCGAGAATGAAGATGAAGGAGAGGCAGAGCGAGCGAAGCTCGTTAGAGTGAAAAATTACCTTCTCTCTCTCTCTCTCTCTCTCTCTCGTGTCCAAACCACGTAGTAACCTATAGACAATCCGATGAAATGTTCAAGCTCGATAAAAAGGTTTTTAATTAAACATTGAAAAAAGTGACGCTTATAGATGCTCTCGATCTCATTGTCGATAATGATGCTTGCGTGGCTATCGTATATATTGTTTCGTTCATTGAAAAGCCGTCTCGCGTGAGTTATGGCAAGCAACAAATGTATCGATTTATCATTGACAACGGTTTAGTTATTCGTTTGGACATTTTAATAACTGGCGCGTGACGCCAAATGATTTATGTCACAGCTTTGTTTTCTTTGTTATTTTTGTATTTCGCGTAAGAGGTGTGTTATAGGTGGCGTGCAATGCAACTTCAATTACGCGCTGCAAGAGAGAGAGAGAGAGAGAGAGAGAGAGAGAAGTGAATCCTATTCCCTCGGCGGAATCCAGGAGGCAGCCTTGTAATTGAGACGTGGCCGAGTAGCGCGAAATTGCTTTTTCAATGTAGCCTCCTGTCGATGAATTGTCGTCGATACTTGCGCCAAATGTACTTTGTTGATTAGACGTTCTTCTACTCTCTCCGTGCGCGATCCAACGAAACCTCCGCCCCGTTGAATAAATCAGTCTATCGTCGGCGAGTTGGCTTAACGAAATATCAAAAAAGCCTGCATCCGAGCAAGCGTAAATGGGATAGCAAAACCAAACGAATTAGAGCGTTCTCGCATCTCGACCTCTTAATCCAAGAGAAGCCTCTTTCTGTCTGTTGGCGAATGTATAATGCCGACAAAACCATCTCTCGCACGGGTCAACTTAACGTATAGCAAAACCAAGCTTTGCGGGAACCACGTGATAATAAATATACATAAAGCCCACGTGCAAACTGTTTAATCACACTTGCGTAATCTCGCATACGCCGCCGTTTCGTTTGAGCCTTTAATATTCTCGATGTCTAAATCGTCCTTCGTATCAAGCATTCGTACGCGTACAGCTGGGCCGGTATCAATCGTTTGCGTTCCACGGAACATCGTTCGCCTCTTCGTCTCTTCTTTTCTCGTCTTTTTTTCTTTTTCTCGTTCTAATTTGTTAACTCGCGCGTACGGCTTCTCTCGACGCAACTCTACCGCACTTCTAACTCGATTAGCGCGCTCTCGTGTTCCAACCTCTTAGTCTTTTGCCTTTTCTCCATTTTGTCCATCTTGCTGGGTGTATAGATCGATCGTCGATAGTGCGGCGCATCCACTTGAAACGCTCACTTTGTTAGAAACGTTGTACGCGCCGGCTATACTCGCGCGTAATACGTAGGTAATACGGAACCGAGCAAAGAGAGTGTATTTTGAAAGAGTGCCTTCCACCGCATACTCGTTGTATACGGCTGCTATCCGTTATTCCAGCACGTACGCGCTATCGTTGAAAAATCTCATTCTCTTCGGCGTTACACGAGCGTGCGGCTATACCTACTTGGGATTAAGCTTCGGGATCTTGGATACAAAGCTCCAAGAGCCTTATAAAGCTCGAGAATGAAATTTGCACCCTGAGAGGAGAGTCGCTCTCTCGCGTAGTCTGCGAGTATCGACGCTGGCGTCCAACGAAAAACACGTACCGCCGAATCGTCGGACCGCTCTTGAAGGATCCGCCACGCCAGGCGTCGCAACGTTTTGACTCGTTGTGCTGCGTTTGCCACTGATAACGCTACGTTGATATCGCGCTGATATCCATGTCCATGCAGGAAAATGCCGCAAGGAAAAGGCAGCAACAACAGCATCGGCACCAACGGTTACAACAGCAACGCTAGAAGAATCAACGCCAGTGGAAGTGGTAGAATCGGTCGCTGAAGAGACCGAGGGTGATGGCTACGTCGTCGCGGCCTGAGCGAGGCCGGCTCAGGTGGACCTAAACTATCCATCGAAAGATATACGAGTAGAGTGGGCGGACGGACACACAGGTACACACGCACAGACACACAGGCGCGTACACATGCATCTGTCACGGACGTACGCGCTGACTTACCGACTTAACGACTTATTGACGGAGAGAATTTCGTAAGAGGGAGGGCGAGAAGCAACAAGGTATCCGAGAGCAGACATGTCACTGCAGCACAGATATTACGTGAGTCGTCAACTCCCTCGCTTCTCGCACACCTATTGATTTTGCCAGAAACTGCTGGCTGCTGCCACTGCTTCTCCGCAAATCGCCCCCGCTTACCTGACTAACTCTACTCTGTACAGCGTGCGTGCGTGCGTGCGCGCAAGCACGATCCTCCTTCGTTTTCTTTGCTTTGTCATCGTTCGCGACGTGTGTCCGCGCAATGTCACGCTCGCGAAATAACACGCTTGCGTTATACAGTCGCTGCGAGTTGTCGTAGCAAAGTGTCCACGAGAGAAAGACAGAGAGAGATAAGCGCTGCGAGGACTCGCGATATCGACCTACCTATCCTACTACTCTTTCTCTCTCTCTCTCTCTCTCTCTCTCTCTCTCTCTCTCTGTTTCGTTGGCAGACAGTTGGCGACAACGTCGCCCGACGCAGTCCAGCCATGTCGCTTTTGGTTTTTTTCTTCTTTTCGTTATCGCTCGAGCGCACGTTTACTCTTGATATCTTTCGTATGAATGGATCCCTTGTTGTAATCGACGACAACGAGAGAGGCCAAGATGACAAATGAAAAATACCCCGAGGAACCGATCAAAGATCGATCTCGAGGCACTTCCTTCAAGGCAAAGAAGCCGCGGTGTAGTGCGATCGAGACGAGCCTGTCTCTCCGGTTGATATACCGATTGCGAGCTTGCAAAGTATCGAGAGCGAGAGTGAAAGAGAGATTGGTCGTTGGTAGGCGCAGGGGGTCAGCGAGGTGCTGTTAATTCACCGCGATTACAACATATTCAGCGCGATATATCGCTGCTTTGAGCGCGTAAGCGTATTGGCCCGAGCTTTTATCTATATTTACGAGACTCTCGTTCTCTAGCTCGCTACTACGCCAAGTAGCTTTTACGCATGCATGCACGCTTATAGAGATTTGCCAAATAGATGTATCGGAGCAATGGATTGTTCTTTTTTGTCTTATTTATTATTAAACGCTTAGCCGATACTTTATGCTTGTACACGTTGAGTCAAACTTTACGACGTAGAAGGTGTGCCGTAATGTAAAAAGGTCAACGGATCGATCTCGCGTCAACTATCTATCCGTAAGACAGAGAGTTAGCAATACATTGCAAATGCAGAGAGTTGGAGGCTCGGGGTTTATCGTATACGTAATCTATCGCTAATTCGAGACGTCTGGGCAAAAAGTAAAAAAAGAACAAGAAAAAGGGAAACTTTGAAGCGATAAACTATTTCCATTGAGCGCGCGCGCGCGCGAGAGGGAGAGAGAGAGAGAGAGAGAGAATATATAGGCCGGGTAGGAGGAGGAAGGTCTCTCTACTGCCAAAACCCGCGACCCAGATACCGATCGACCCGGTAAAGCGAGCACAGCGGTGGTGGCGGCAACGGCAGCGGCGACACACCGAAGAGTCGCTTCCGCAGTGGTGTACGTGTGTACTCCAGTCTCAACCCTTCCCTTCTCTATCTCTCTTCTTCCCACTGTACTATTCCTTCTAACTCGTTCTCTTTCGCTCCGCACACCAAGCGAGAAAGCCTACACTGCCTTCCGCGATTAACTTTTCACCAACAAAACTTTGGTTGTCTCTCATTCAACCATTTCCACACAACTCGTCTTTTGTCCATCATCTCCTCTCTCTCTCTCTCTCTCTCTTTTCTTTGATTTTTTCGGCGCAACCATCTTTTGAGTCGTCGATCGTCCATCGATACGGATGCGCGTCGAGTTTGACAATAGTTTAACGATCAAACGATAAAGTCAAAAGTCACCGCACGATTACCAGTATATTTGCGTTAGTTTAGCGTTACTCCATCGCAGTCTCTTCCTCGTTCCCACGTATCCTACGATTGTTTTGACACGTACAACCTTCATCTCCGAGAACTCAAGCTCAGCAGCCTTGGAACGGTGATCGTGAAAACGTACGAGAACGTCCACGCGTCAAAGCGACGACGACGACGGTACGTTGTCAAAACATCGCGATTAACGGCATCAGCTGTAACTGGCTAGATTCGTTTATCGCAATTGTCCTGACTGTACAACGTATACGTATCTCTGGAACGAAAAAAAGCGAAACAAAGAAAACGTGCCATCTTGTCCTAGGATCGATTGCAGCGTGTGTTCGTATCTACGCTATTCTGTATTTATGCTATAAACTTATCCCTTACAAGTTTGTGGGACAATCCGTTTATGCATATTATATCGTCTGTACGACTTCGCTTATTACGCCAAATAATAAAGTTCAAGATAACTATGACGATGTATGCGGTATACGTATAAACGTACGCGTGCGCATATGTGTGTTTTTATTTTTCTCCTTTTTTTCCGAGTAATTTGCCATTTTGGCCAACGTGCCAAGATTCACTTCCCAACTGTGTGTGTGTGTGTGTGTGTGTGTGTGTATGTATAAGCTTGGCCAGAAAATCGCAAGTGGGTCAGTATACGACGACGACGACGACGTCAAAAGCCTATACTCGTTGCGCACAACTAAAAGACGACGTATTTTTTTTCGCGAATTTATCTTTCTCTCTCGTCTGCTCGCGCGTATAAGCACAACTTTGCAGTAACGTTATACCCGCAGTAGTGGCACGCTCGAACGCTCGATAATATGCAGATGCGCCGCACAAGCTTTTCAGCCGTGATCGCATTGTTTATAATCGGTTTTTTAGAAGGTAGCTTTTGAACCACATTCGAATCTCTCTCTCTCTCTATACATACATACGTATATATATATTCTGTTATGTATCGCTATTTTATTATTGGAATTCGGAAAATTACATTTGTACGCGTTCTTTTCCCAGTGGTCGTCGAAAAAGTTCGTTCTCTCTCTCTCTCTCTCTCTCTCTCGCTCTCTTCTATCTTTTCTACGGAATGCCAGGGATATATAAAAAATTTAAGAGGTTTATGAAATAGAACCGAATATTTATCAGACGCAAAGATGTACGAAAGGCTCAAAAGAAAGAATATAAAAGTCGATTCGAATTAATACGAGTATTAACTCGCGCGTAAAAAAAAGCGAGAGATCACGAGATAAACGCGTACGTCTTATTTGAAAGGATTATTTTTGATCTGATGGAATCAAAGTGAAATTTGTGGAAAACGCATAATTGTTAAAAGTATGGGTCTAGGAAAAAATGTAGTCTGAAATCCAGGTTAATTATCGTATATACCACGTCGATCTATACGAATGCCAAGAAGCTCTCTTAACGTTATTTGAAGTACGTCTAGAACGAATGTTTACCTGTCGAAAACTGCAAGAGAGAGAGAGAGAGAAGTTTCTCAGAGAGCTGCTGATTTACACTTTGCGGCAGCGGTTCGCCGATAATTAATGGTAAGGGAGAAAAGAGAAGGCCAAGTTTCGCCATCAATTTATACCTGCCTCGTATATGCACGTATACTCGCGAGCGAGCGCACACACACACGGATGATCCAATGCTATTGTTTGTTTTTTGGTGCGTTTTTAGACCGAAACGCTCGATACCGTTACTTCCAATAGCGCGCTTTTTCTTCTTTTTCATTCAAAAGAACAGCTCTACGTAAGATGTAGCGTATTTACTCTTCCGATGTTGGATTTTTGAAAGAGTAGTTGGTAGGATTTGGGAGCTTCTCGCCAAGAGAAAATACGAGCAACGAGAAATCTCTCTTTACTCACCATTCGAGTAGATACTATTTATTTGTCAAACAATTTTACTTTTGGCTGTTTGCGAGAAGAGCGGGTTTTCGTAGCATTGGCTTATATATTATACATTTGTAGAGCGCACGCGAGAAATATCGTTGATTTACGACCTATAAAACTCGATCGACTGTTTTATTACATGGCTTAATCGACTAATGAAAGCCGTGTTGTTGCCGCGGACAATTTTTTTAATACTTTGCTCGACGCACGCCTGTAAAGATAAATCGTACGATGATTTCACGTTGGCTTTATGGGGAAGAGAGAGAGAGAGAGAGAGAGAGAGAGAGAGAGAGAATGTACGTACTGTAATAGCGAGCGAGCTATGCTATGCATGAAAAGTAGGTCGGTCGAATCTGAAAATTTTTGCGCGACAAAAGAGTCTATGGATGCAGATACTCTTTCTCTCTCTCTCTCTCTCTCGCTCTCGCTCCGAGAGAATCTGGCTGATTGAAAAATTCACTTTGTGGGATTGGGAAGCGCGAGAGACAAAATTTTTTTCTTCCGAGCGTATTAAATTGTCAACAGAGCGTTGAAAACCTCGCCAGTCATCATCGAGCGTTACTGTATATTTTCCCAAGCGCGGAAAGCTCTGAAAAGCAAGAAGAGTGGGAGAGAGAAAAGAAGAAAGCACCGAGTTGCCACTTTTAACGTCCGTTCAAGTTTATGGACGTTTTAAAGGATTTCCTCCAGTGTTTCAGTTATACCGTTCTATGTTTCATTTTTTGTTTTGTTTTGATTTTCGTTAGGTATAATTATACGCACTTCCATCATTTTTCAGCTAAAAGGTTTATGGACTTTGTGCGCTCGACGTGTGCGTGCGTTTCTGAGCATGGTAATTTTCGAAAATTTGCCAAGCAAATGTGTGTCAGCGCACACGGACTATTTAACGCGCGTGCGCTCGAAAAAGCTTATAGAGAGAAAGAGAAGTGAAATAATAGGAGGCAAGTCTGGGTGGTCCACGCGGTGCTTATGGAACTATAATGCAAATGAACAAAATTGGAATTGGAACGACAAAAAATAAAAGATTGGATTAACCTTCGGTCTCTCTCTCTCTCTCTCTCTCTCTCTCTCTCGTTCTCCCCCTTCGCTGCATTGACTCTGTATAACAATGGGAGGCTTATCGATATTCTTTGTTACAAATTAAATTGACACGCTACGCTAGATCAAAGTATCGACTCTTTCTTCGCGATTACAGTCTTTTCTTGATTCTTTTGTAAAAATGCAGCCGTAACGTTTATCCTCCACGTGAACTGCACTACGTAATTACAAGTTTTACAAATAGCTCTGGGACTGGCTGACAATCGATCGTGGAATGGTCAGTTTTTGGTCGTGCGCCATATTATTGACGCCGGTTATCGGTAAAAGGACGAGCGAGAGAGAACACCGTCATAAATACATCCGTTTAATTCGATAATCACTGGCTAGCCACAGGTATAGCCTAACTCGGAGATAGGTCAATTCGCCGGTGTACCAAAATCATGCTTTCCGACCACCATCGTCGATGCGTTCTCTACTACAACACGGAAACCCTTCTCTTTTCAAAGGAACGTACACGTGTGCGTGCACGGTATAATTATCGTAGTTGCTCTGCTAAACACCTACGCTCCCTCCCTTCTCCGTATCGTGAATTATTAGGTTTTTCATCGAAACGGATTTCTTTCCGTGGTCCTTGTTTATAGCGCTAATCGACGACACGTCGATAACAATACCTTCGTTTCTTCACGACTGCCCTACGCGAAAGCTGTTCCGACGCTGCCTTACGATTTACTTTGCGCGCGTGCGACACAGTCAAACGCTCGAAACAACGGCAAACCGTGCATTTCTCTTCCTTCTCGTTGAACGCCAACGACGGAAAAGCAAAGCGACACGTTGCGTTCTCTGCCCTCGTAACTCGTAAATCCACGATCTCGCTTGGCTCTCTTCCTATTGGTCGAACGATTGCGCGCTGTGCTCTTCTTTCGAGAAGGCGATAGGTCGCAAAAAAACTAGAGTGCATCTAGAATACAACGGAGTCAACGTTATCGACGGATAACGCGACGTTGTACGATAGATCAACCACGTTGGACCTTTTCTCGAGGACCTTTTCTCAAGTCACGTCAAATCCTTGGAAGAAAAAAACAGTGAGAAATGGCAAGCGGCTGGTACGTTGCAACGTTGAATACCATATTTCAATCGTGAAAACGAGCAGTTCGCACCCTTGGCTTGGTATAGACGGCGCTGTAATACGACACTTTTAAGCTGTAACACGTGTGTGGATGCTTTCTGTTTCTTTCTTCGGAAAAATAGGGATCTTCACTAATATCTTCGATCTGCTTTCCAAAGTTATTTTTAAGATGAAGACGAATCTCGAAGGCGGATAAATTGTCGCGTCGATTTTCGGAAAACTTGACTTTTCTTTATTTTTTCTTAACAAAGTTGCAATAGAAAGTTGCAATAGAAAATGATTAGCGTTTTCACCTGTCCCTCGTGGCTAATAGGCACGCTTGGGAACGTTCTCGAAACAAAAAGTCTCGATAAGTCTCGGGTATCGTGAACTCCTCGTGCACTCCTCTACTAATCGTCCAAAAAATAAAAAAAAGCATACAGAGTGAAGAATCTTCTTTCCTCGCACGCATACACACGTACACATAACAACTCTACGATAATAACTCTGGGCGTGAGAAATAGACGCGTGGTTTTCGAGTTCTCTTTCGCTTTCTATGTTTCCCTCCCCCATAGTCTGACGTAATTGCAGTTATTTTTCGAATCGACTTTTAACAATTACACGCTCTTCTGTCGTGCGGACTGTCACTTACGAAAGCAAACACTTAGTAGAGAGAGTCAATATTAAAGCTAAGCAAATGACTCAAGAGTACATGACTTTTTTTCCTGCCGTTGAAAAAGTGAAAACGAACGATGTAAGCGTTCGTTTTCACATTCTCGAACGATATATCGATTGATTCAGCGTCGACGATAAATTAATTCAAGTTCAAGTAACTCGTAACGCGTGATTTAATTAAAATTCAAGCGACTTTATCGTACAAATTTACCGTTCAAGAATATTCCGACAATCGATTTTCCGTCGGTCGTAACAAACAATTGCGGATACTTATATAACCAAGCAAATAAAATCTTATCGACACAACGAGAGCGTTGATTGATCGCAAAGCGCCAACGTATACGTCCAGTAGTATAACAACGAGGAATCGATCGCGAATCAACTCGAATCTCTCTCTCGCTCCTGGTTGATTGCAATAGAGCGGCGAGCGAGAGGATTAGGCCAACTCTGGATTACTTGCCGAGAGTTCTTCGTTCGGATGCATTTTATCGCTAGAGACTGCAGCCCCACTTTTCTCTATGCGATCAACGACCAAGAAACTCCATCGACTTTACCTCTTTTCTGCGTTTGGGATTTCTAATTGATTCTTGTCTTGGCGGACAAACGCTCGAAAGTATTTTTAAACGAATCGTCGTGGCGCTATTAAGAAAAAACACCAAACACAAGGCGTCGTTGTCGCGCAGCTCTATTAAAATGGAATCAACGAACAACGCGTCCTTCTATTTCGTTCGACAAAGTAACGCCGACGGACTGCAGTGCGTCAAATTTGTCGCATCCACGTTCGGACTACACGTACGTTCCCAATCTAGCTCTCGCTCGCTCGCGTGTGGAGAACGGAAAAAAACGCGATGCGCGTATCGTTCGGCGACAAGAGTCCGTTGTTATTAAAGGGATTTTAACAACCACGATATTTTTTTCGATGCCATGCACGCGCGCTTTTCTACATTTACGCTGGCGTTCGCGACGCGTCGACGATCGATTTAATTCGCGTTGTCTTGGAAATTCAATCGTCGAAAGTAAGCTCTCGCTTGCGCGCTCGAATCAATCGCTCACTCGTGCGTCACACACACGCGCGCGCACGGTTGGTATCGTTCTAGTTCGCAATTTAGCCATCTTTCGTACGCTGTCTCCTCCCTGACGACACGCTTCTCCAATACGTACGCGTACGTTTGTCGTCGAGGCGCTAACGTCCATCGAACGCACCAACCGCTTTTCGACATCTGTGTATTTTGATATCCGAAGGAACGGCAAAAACAAAAAAGACGCACTCCAAAGAAAAGTCACAAACGATCGTTGAACGCAACGTCCGATAACTCGTATCAACGTACAGCTCTCATTGGCGTGTAGTCAAGCGGCAATAAACGATTCTCGTGCAGCGACGACGACGGCAGCAACGGGGAAAAGTGAGTGGGCACTTCATGGGTGGCGCCGCGCCGCCTATCTCTCGTTTGTTTTGCAATATAGCGTTACGCCGCTGTCGTAGCGCAGAGTCAAGGTTCCCGCCACGCTACTCTGCCGTTGCGTTCTTCCGTGGATCTCTAATCAGATGCGATTACCCGCGTTATAACGCGATTCTATTTTGCTCGACGGCTGTTTTTTGCGAGTGCTACGCACAATTACGCGACTCGTTGGCTCACTCCAGCGTTTGCCGTTTAATTAAAAATACACCAAGTCAAACGTGGCACTTTGCAAGCGTACGGCTGTGCGGACGGGTGTAGGTACAGTCGGGTGCGTCGGAGTAAGAAAAATAAGCGTTTGTACGTAATACGCGTATGACGCACGAGAATCCAAGTAGTCACGCAGTCTGCGTCAAACTACGCACTCTCAAGTTCTCTCTCGCTGCAACGGATTCTTATATTTTTTTCGCATATTTTTTTTCAGCTTCAAGGGGGAAATATCAAGTTTGTCGCGGAACGCTAACGAAGCGAAGATCCATCGCCGGAGTCGTTTCGTCTTGTCGGGGTAATTGTCCCGTCTCGGAGCGCGGTTACGAGCCCGTTCGACGCGTCGCAAGGAATACGCGGTCGCGACTGGCAGCGAGCTTTTAGCGCAACGCTTGATTTACGCGTTTACCGTCGTCGATCGAGTTCACTCGATAATTGCACGTTGCTTGGCGCTCCGGTTTGCCGAATCAACTTTGCGAATGGCGAATGTCGTAAATCACCATTCGTTCGTCTCGGGTGCGCGCGCGTGCGTCTTCTCTCCGTCGAGGTCCTTGAATCCTTGAATCGAGAGTATCGCTGATGAAGGAAGTCGTACGCGCAAAGCGACGGGTCAACGTTGATCGATCGGCGAAAATCGGGCCGTCTCGAGGCCTTGTCGGGTTCGCGATCCGCGTACGCGCGTGCACGCGCGTACAGGCGCCAACCGCGGCGCTGTGTTCCTCCCACGCGACTCGATTGCGATTTTCTAATCTCCGCTTTCCGAGCTGCACGAGCGCGATATATCGCGTCGCCGTTGGCATAAATCAGCCGCGAGCGACTTAAAACTCTTTTGCAGGGCGTACTTTGCAGTTTACGTAATTCGACGCGTGTACGCTTGTCCGCGTTGTGTTGGCCGCGCCGTTTCACGCGTAAAAACCGCCTGCGTTGAGGTTATGATTTATCGCTCGAGTAAAAAGGCCGATTGTCGATACTCGCGCGTTCCTGTTCGCGCGGATGCCTTGACTTTTCTTCGCGCGCGTTATCAGCTTGGACACGTCGATGGAAAACCGACCGAACCGTTCCTTTCGACGTGACGTACGCGTTAACGTCGACGCCCGTTCGGAAGATACTTTGTTCGATTCGCGTGGCAAACGTAAAAAAAGAAAAAAGAAAACAACGAATTTGCAGTGCGGTAAACAGCGAGTATTTTCAACGTGAATCAACGTTTACTCACGCCCGGTTCGCGTAATAACTACGCACGAAACGTTTGTTTTTACAAAGCGTTTAATTCTTCCGAAAAATGTTTATTTCCAATGGAATATGTGTCGAAGCGCGAGCGCAAGGTTGTAAAAATAAACGAGCGCAAACGTTCGAATAGCGTTTTAAAAACAAAATATTTGCGAAGAAATATTTAATGCGCGTGTAATCTGATTCGAAGCAACGAAATCAAACGATTATTGATCTCTCGAGTACACTTGTGTACACGTACGTATCGCGCACGGGAAAGAGGAGGCAGGGATGGTGAATACCGCAAAACTTTATTAGCGCGTGCGTGTCGCGAAAGTTTATATCGAACTATACTGTTCAAACGCTCAATTAATTTGCTCGGTTGCCCGATAAACTTTATATACGCTTGGCGCTCGAGTCACATTGGAAAATGGTGTTTGACAAAGCTGCCGAAGAGGAAGGGAGGGGGGGGGGAGGGGGGAGGGAGTGAACTAGAGAGGTACTTATACGATTTTGACAGTAGACCATAAATAAAGCGCTTTATTGAACTAGTTAGTACGAGAGTACGAGAGGCTTTTATGGTGCTAATGTATTCGAGCCTTTTAAGTGAAAATTTATAAATAGTTTTCTTGAACAATCGTGATAAAACATTTTTTCTTTTGCTTTATGTTCAACGAAAGGTGCTAGGGATTGTTGATAAATCTTTAATTATGTAAGTGTTTTGAAAGTTTTTTTCGCGTCGATCGAACCAAGATCGATGGCTCTGTCCGTTCGAACAGGCTCTAGGCAAATGTGAAGCAATAAAACAAGTCCTACGGCGAAACCGATGACGAGCGGTGATGGGCAAAACTCAAAATTTCAGTAAAAATTGTAGCCTTTCGATCCTCGTTCGTTCTGGTCTCTCTCTCTCTCTCTCTCTCTTTCTCTCGGGAAGTGCGCGAGTCACGATTGGATTGCTTCATTGCGTTGTGATACGCACACGCCTACATCTAATTTATCACTTTGACGCTTTCAAAGATTTTTCCGACGCTTTTTTCCCTCAAACACGACAATGATGATCGAAAGCCATGTATACGTCTAAAGAGGATGTTTAGAGAGAAGCGAACGCGCGCTGATCGGCTTTTGAGAATAAAGAAGAAAGCCTTGTATCTGATATTTATTCCCATCGGGAACGATACGCACGAGTGTGTCGTAACGAACCGTACACGATTGGATGGTACATTTCGTTGTAGACAATTAAAACCGACGCCACGGATATCGTCGTGGTACCCTTTTTTAATCAAAGTGCAGAAAAAGCCCACCCATCGACCGACAGTTGAATCGTTGATTTCGACGAACGGAAACAAACGTGTGGCAGAGCTTGTTCATCTTATGCATAAACATAGAGTGCAAAACGATCAAAGAATTTTGTTCGACAACCACGGTGCGCGCGCGCGTGTTTACGATCTAATGGTCGTTGAGAATTTTAACGCGAAGCATCGAAAGCTCCGTAAAAGCGTATACATGTAAAAGCTATTAAAAAAGAAAATCAAATGACGGGCGGGACAGTAGTGTGGAGCAGTGTCGCATCGGTGTCACTCGATCAAAATCATTACACGTGCGCACACGTATCTCGAATGCTGACTGGCGTGGCTGCTGTGCGTCTCGTGACAATCGATTTACAGCCAGCGACTGCTGCACACACACACACATTTATGTACGCATATATATGTATATATATATATATATATACAGAGAGCGAGAGAGAGAGAGAGAGAGAATGTCAGCTCGACCTGACGTACAATGCAGCTGCACGTGTCGATATAATTACACGGCTTGATGGGCTTTACTTACGTTCAGCGCTCATTGTTTCGCCTAATCGTAGACAAAGAGAGAGGGAGAGAGAGAGATGAAGAAGATTCCCTTCGCAATTATAACGAAAGGCATTGATGCAACGTGATTTGTGTCATGTCTATTTGTTTCCGATCGACTCTAGCATCTCCAGTAAACGTACTTGAAGATTTTTCTTTTTTCTCCCTCTCTTTCTCTCTCTTTCTCTCTCGAGTCTGTGGAGTACGAAGTGAAAAAAAATCTGTCGTAACAGCACTTGTCGCATACTCCTGGAAATATCATCAAGAGAGGGCTTTTGTTGTTCTAACCTCGATACCGAAAAATCTAGCGCGAGTAAGCGAGAAAGATGAAGAAAAAAAGGTCAAAAGCAGCATCTCGCACGCGAGAGAGAAACGAGCAAACTGAAAAATTGTCGAGTGTTCAGCTGCGACGTATATCACTATTAAGTAGACGTTGATACGATAGGTATTGTCGTTAAGAAAAGCGACGCTTGAATTCGATCGCAAACTGTCGACGCGTAGGGAGTGGAGGGCAAACCAAAAGGTAAAGGCTTTATTATTTAGTCGACGGTTAATTTTAACATCGCGATTACAGCGTCAACTTCGTAAAAATCTTGAACGAGATAAAGGAGCGACTCTCGCGGAAGAGAGAAGAGAAAGAGCACGTTGGACAAATATCGTAAATGGTTGTTGTTTCTTCCTTTTTTTACGACGACCAACGGACGACAGGTAGTCGAATTAGAGGAGATAAGGCAACGACGCAGAGGGGCTTTATTTTGTTGGCTGCTGCGAGAGGTTTCGTGAAATTCCTTTTTTTTCTCGCGAAGCTGATATATATCGAGGAGATACAGCGCCGGGAATTTTCGCGGCTATTGGCGTCGTTAACAAAATTTTGAAAAAGGCACTCCAAGGAGGAACAACGGAGAGGGCGGAGACGATCGTCGGAGAGACGCATCGACGAGGAAATACTTGGTTTTGTGCTTTGTTTTGTTCGATATGAAATATTCGAAATAAGATTTCAAGCGATGAAGATTTATCGCTCGGGATTACGTACAGCGTATAACTACTTCGTTTATTCATAAATTCACAACTTTTGTAATGCGGCACGCACGTTAAGGAACGAGCGCGATAATGGAAAATGTAAAAGTAACAAAAAATACAAACTAACGACGAGTTATTACACCGTTGATAATGTAACGGATATTATGTAAAAGCATAACGTATAAAACGATAAACGCGTTATACCGTAGTGCGCGTTCACGAGAAAATCAACAAAAAGGACGCGTCCGATCAAGAAGCAAAGTCCCAGAACCGTAGGTGACGAAAAATAAAATTACGGAAACACGTAGCACACGCGAGACTGGAAAGAACAAAAACGCAGACACAGCGAGAGGGGAAGATAGAGATAGTTACGCTGTGGAAGATCAAAATACATATTAAGAGAAAAAATGAGGCATAGGTGTGTTAGCTAGCGTTCCGTGGGGACAAATGACGAGGTGGAAAAAAATGAAGAGCCAGTAGGTAGCACAAACGAGTTTATCGTAGCTTTTCATCTCCGAATTTTTCAAAGAGAGGTAGCCTCCACTCTCACTCTCTCTCTCTCTTTCCGTCCGATTACATTCACGGCACGATTTCTTTGACGCTCTTTACTCGCCTTTGATTTTAAAATTCCTTCCGATGATCGATCTCTCTAGCGCTCGTACGAGCAAAGCCTGCGCGAGCGCGAAAAATTCCAAATTTCCCGTGTACGCTTCGGTGTTGTGGCTTTTCTAAAGTCGAATTTAACGCGTAAACGAGCAAAGACAAAAACCAGCTGTTCGTGGCCCTGCACACGAGTACAGCCCTTCGAATTAGAGTTAATTAGCAGGCCTTTGACAAATTTTCGTCGAATCAGCAGGCTGAACGTAACGAGAAAAAAACAAGAAAAAACACCAGAGGAAACGGGGTTAGCGTGGAAAACAAAGTTCCTAGCGTATAAAGTTTTCCTCGAAATATCAACTGCCACTTACCGTTCAAACGTACGAATTGTCGAACGCGTGGCGCGTGCTTTTGTGAAAGAAGCGAGAAAAAACGAGAAACCAAGCGATCGCCGATTGGCATTATCGAGCTGACACGGCGTACACTTGTGGTACCTCGTGAGAAGACAAAAAGTCGATTGGTAAAATCCAATGTCAAGCTGATAATTGTTGACGCTCGTAACGTTAAAGCAACCTACAACGTAAACAAAGACGGCTTGCTTGCGGAGCAGCACGTGTTTAACGTTTAACATAGGCGGCGCGACGAAGAATATACATACGCATGCATGGAGGGGGACACGCGAGAGAGAAAGAAGAGCCCCGGCGTGAAAAGAGAGCGCTTAGCCGAAGTGCAGTCAGTAACGCGATGGTCATCCGGCCGGCGAGTCGTCTAGGCGGTTTCTAGTCGAAAAAGGGACAACGGAGCATGGCCCGCAGACACGATGCTGCCAAAGCAGGATTCTACCCTCGTCACCTTGCACAAGGTTAGCTTTCGGTCTGTTGCAAGTGTCGCTGTCTAGAAAATAACAACGAACGAATCGGCGCTCGTTGTTCGAGGTTGCTGCCTGTTGTCGTGGATGTGCACCGCGTGTCCTCTGTGGTTCGTGGATGTGCGCGTGTGCGCGAAAGTGCGAAAACGCCGCAGGGCCCTTGCTCGTAAATCTGAAATCGGGCTGATTCTGCTCCGGTACGCCTCCGTGCAACTCGGCGTGCGGCTGGTTAATTGGAGGGGAGCAAGTAGGTAGGGCTATCAGCTGCTCGGCTACGCGTGTCGTTGATTAATTTCGCGCCCTGCCTACCGCGCACGTACACGCGCTCGCGAGGACGCGGCTGATCTTTCGGCCGAGCTTCGGCGTGGTTGCGCGGAGAAGCGAGGTTGTTTCTCCGATCGACTCGGCATCCGACAAGCGATGCACTGGCGCCAGACAGCAGCGCCTTTCCCGACCTCTGTCGTTCGTCGACTACGAGAGCGCGTTTCACTCGTTTGCTGGCAAATCGTGCACTTCGCGTCGTTCTTAGGGATGAACGACGATGGATATTGCGTACCGATTCGTGCGATCGATCCGCGACAAGTTGGTTGCCGGCGGACGACGTACGTACGATAAGCGCGTTGTTTCGTCGATTAGGTGCGATGGAAAAGCTGCTGCTGGCGCTGCCGCAAGATGCTCGCGCGCTCGACGCTCTGACTCACTGCGCTCTTTCGTTGCTCCTGTTAAACGCGCTACAAATGTAACGACGCCTCTTTTTTCCCGTTCCTCCCACACACACGCGCACACGCGCTCGAAACAAATTGACGCATCGCCGACTACGTCTCTGGAAGTTTTTTTTCTTCGATTACACGATTTCGAAGTGTATTTTAAAAATTAGACGATAAATCAAGCGCGTGACTGTTTTCTTGAAATTTTTATTAAACGGCACGTCTAAGTTGACGACTGCGAAGATTAGTTTGCCAAGATATAATTTACAGCCGAGATAATACTTGACAACGAATGAAAAACACGTTCAACGATACTTGAACGGACTGAAATATTATCAAGCGTCTAGTACGCGTTATTTTTATTGACGAGAAACAGCGCAATCGCGTCGGGCGAAATAAAAAATTAAAAATACAGCGCGATAAACAAGCGATGACTGAATAATTTTTCCAGGAAATTAATCAAACGACGCAAATAAACGGACGAAAATTCGCAAGTCGGATTAACCGCGTCAACGCTACACGCGCACACGGTCTCGCGACGCTGTTTGCGTTCTCGGAAGCACAAAGATCCATTGAGACGTCTCGGCCTTTCGTTAGTGCGCGCAAACGCGCGTTCCACGACACTGTAATTTCGCGCAAAAATAAACGTTTGCGCTTCGTCAAACGTCGAATTGGTGACGCGACGCACGATCGAACGACAAGGCGTCGTCGACGCGGGTATCCCGTAATTTCCAAATAATTATTTGGCTGGTTGCAAGGTGGGTCGAGCGAGCGTTAACCTTTCAAACGGAAAAACCTCTTTTCCCCAATACGCGTCGCGTGAACGTTGACAGGCCAGGGCGAGTTTGTTGATTCGAGCGTTTTTCCCCCTTCTTTTTCACTTCCGCCCATTTTTCTCACGTTCGATTTAGCCACGGAAATACATCTGATATTTTGATTTGGGCACGAGTGTCCAGACCACTCTCGTCGCGTGGAGGGAAAACTCGCGGCGATTTCCCCGTAGACGCGTACGACGATCGCACGGTAGTTTCCAGGTCAAATACCTGGGCAAGGTCCCACGATCGACGCGAATACGAGGCATTCGGCGCGCGTTAAAGAGGCCTTTGAGGATATTTCAACGTTTCGAAACAAACGATCGTTGGTGCCACTCTCCCGCGCTCTTCTCTCGTCCGCGAAACGAAGCGAGTCTTAAGGTTAACGGTATCGATCGACGCTTTTGCCTCGACAGCTTCGTTACGACGCGCACATACGTATTACGAAAGGCCCATACTCGAGCGTCAAGACAAAACGTCGTTGCATACAGGGCGATCAACCGAGCCGAGTTTCGCTGGAGATGGAGTCTGCGTTCCGTCGCGAGGAGAACGTAGTTTGCGTCAGATGCAAAAGATCGAGTAGGCCAGTCAGTCGTTGTCCGCGCACCAACGACACACGGCTTTGACCGCGAGCGCTCGCTCGTACGGGGTTCTATTGTTGGAGCGATCACGAAAATCTTCCGAAATTAAGTGTGCACCGTATGCATAGAGCAGTTCCTCCTCTGTCGAGCCCAACTTATGAATTCCAGCGCGCTCTTCTTTTCAACGTTTGCCTCCTTTTCCGCGAACGTAAAACAACGAGCCAAAAGGGAGATTCTTTCTTTGTCGGTATTTTCTTCCGATGTACGATTATAGGGCTAAACCGGAGCACAGCCGTTTCTCACGCAAAACGTCCGTACGTACAGCGCTGGCTCGGACTCGCGCTCTTTACCTCTACTTTTACCGCGAGCTTTGTTTTTTTTCGCGCGCAACCTTCCTGCGTGCACGCGTCTACACGCGTATCTCTATATTTGCACACTCGCGAAAAACCTCGGAACAGTCATCAACACCGTTCGTTTGCGCTCTTCCGTGAAAACCATAGTTTGCGTTGTACTTTATTTTATCCTTCTTTCTCCGCGGCGAATCAATAATCATCGAGTTGCAGAGTGATTTTCTGCTCTTTGTATCAAGGGAAGACGAAGAAGAAGAAATACGACGACGACGACGACGACGACGACGACGACGACGACGACGAAAGAGAGAAAGAGCTCATCGTTCTCGTGGAAAAACAACCAAAGTGACTCGTGTAATACCTCCCTTGTCTATTTACGGCTGCGGGTGCACACGCGTACTCGTCCGTTATGTCGTCGCCGTCGTCGTCGTGGTCGATGTCGTTTTCTTGTCGAATAGTATATCGACTGTACTTCCTATTGTGATAAAAACAAATTTTAAGTATACGCGTGTATCAAGCTTCTATTCGTTCGGCCATTAGACTCTCTCTCGCTCTCTCTCTCTCTCTCTCTCTCTCTCTGCGTCGGGAATGCTCTTTTCGTCTGCAAGTTGGAAGCGTCAAGTGCGCCGCGACTCTCAACGTCGTGTATTTATACGATCTACGAAAAGGGGACGAGTTTTTCGCCTTAAAACGTGACGTGTGTAAATCGTCCTCTATAGCTTCAGCAGTAGCAATGCGAGCAGAAGAGACGCGAGATATCTGTTATTTGATGTACGCGCCAAAGTTTGTCCTTGTTTTTTTATCGTTCGTACGCTCGTAGCACTAGTCACGTGAGCCCTTTGCTAATGCGTTTTCTATTTTAGATAAACGTGCATCTTACCGAGGCAAAATAGATCAGCGAGTGGATTGATCGTGCATCTTATCTGCGTTATCGAGATTCACGCCGATCTTTTTCTTCCTCTCCTTTTTACAATCGATAGTTTTTGCGCTGTTTCGTCTTTTTTTTCGCTTATCGCGCTCGACCACGCGTATCTGCTGCCAGTTGTATTTTTCAATTGTGCATTTCAACAGAGTTGTTAACGTCGAGAGCGAGTGATTTAACGTTTAATTTAAAATACACTCGACTCTTGAAAAGCTCGCGAATTAAATCCTCAACGCGTCAAAAGTAACGACCGTTTAATTCACTTGGCGCTAAACGTATTATACGTCACTACGATCGGCGGTGTGCCGTTACGTTATAAACTTTCCTTCTCAAAACTCGCAAGTTCAGATCTCGATAATCTCGCGCGGCTACGTAATAATACGGAAAAAGCTGGTTTACCCAGGTACTTGGTGGATCGCGCACGGGCAACGAGCCCTCCGCGATCTACGACAACTTCCGTTGTTTTACAAACCCCTATTACGTTCTCAGCCAAAATGACAATACCAAAAAACAAACGAGAAAAAGACGCTACGCTGAACAACGTGGAACAACGCACGTGTGCACTGCTAACGTTTTGTCGTCGACAAAGCTACCATTTCGCGCGTGTACGTCCATTGTTTATGGCAAAGCATGCATGGGCTTCTATTGAATTTTTTCAAGCGCAACACCACGTAGTCGGACAGCGTCGATTCTCTCGTGGCGAAAAGAACGTATTCCTTCTTCTTTCTTTCGTTTTTCGATAAGACTACACGATGACATTTAGTTAGCGAATAATAACTCGCTGTACGACGTGCAACGACGAAAGCCAGATAAATGCAATTAGCGGAAGAAGGTGCATACGCGCGAACATCCGCAGTCACGTTTGAAGCTTCGAACAATGTACACGTTTGTTGTCGTACGAACAGAGAGAGAGAGAGAGCGAGCGAGCTAATGAAAAGGAACTTCCGTGGGAACAAAAATTTTCTGCGAGTGAACGCAAAATCAATGATGACCCAGATGCGCGTGATGCCAAGCTTTTTACGCGTATAGGGCCAATGTCAAATCGATCCCACGAGAGACTTATTCCTCTCTCGTTGTTCTAACCCATATCGTGTTTGTGCGTCGATTTATTCAAACAAACTCGAGTTCCCTCTCTTCTGCCCTTGGTTTGGTTTTTATTTGGTCGATGACCATATGGTAAGCAACGAGGAAGTGTACAAAGGGTTCGAAGCAAACGCTACGTACGTCGTTGAACTGGGTGGGTGGGTAGGTCTATTTAATCCCGCGTATAAATCAATGCGATCGTTAAACCGATTCTCTGCGAGCCCTATATACGCTAATCACGCTTCTCGCGTCTCCGTCATCGTGCGCTCGACTTTTCCGTCGCGTTTGCGCTTGCACGGTGTTTCGCAAAGATCTACGAGCTCGTAACGATCGTCGTTTCAATCGTGCTAATCGATAAACCCGTCAGCTTAATGAGTTTGTTCGTTATCGCTTGCTCGATAACGATTTAATTTTGTCGAGCGGTCGAGCGAAGAGCGGGATTTAACGAGAATACACAATGCGCATCGCTATGGATTACAAGGTAATCCCGCTGAGAAAAATGTTTTGCATCGACGTTCTCGAGGGACGAACTTACGTGTGTTTCGCGGATCGATATTGTAAGAGGTAGTAGCGAATGCAAACAGACTGAATGGATATTCGACAAAAGGCAGCGGGCGAGTGAGAGTACGCGTAGCACAACATCGAACGTATTGCACGTGCTGAATTCGAAAACGGACTCGTCGTGTACGATCAATCGCTCGCTCGTAGATTTGAACGAGTCGACCCAAGTTTTGCACTCGAACGCGCATCTTGCGAGACGTATTTCCGTCTGTCTTACTTTCTTGCTCGCGAGGAAAAAAAGCATCTCGCAAAACATTTTAACTCGATACTTCATATAAGATTATCAGGCGAGTGAGTGAGTTACGAGTTCCTTATAATATGGTCGTTTTCGTTCGAAGGAAGAAACTTTGTTGGAGATTAATCGAAGCCCGTCCGCCGTCGTTGCCGTCGTTGCCGTCACCACTACCGTCGCAAGCTCATGTACTTTTTAAAGAGTTTTTGCAAGTTTCTTTTATGTCCGCTCGATAACTTGAAACTTTTCTGTCCACTATTGCAAAGAGCACAGTTGTTGGCCGAGAGCGAGAGTACGGAACTTTGAAATAACTCTCTCTCTCTCTCTCTTTCATACTCTTGACAAAGAGAGAGAGAGAGAGAGCAATGTCTTGATCAATCAACTCATCCAACGTACGTCTGTGTACTGCGTGGACCATAAAAGTGCAGGACGACGATGGTAACCAATCCCCCTCGCCTCGGCCTCTTGTCGTGGCGACAACGATGCCGGTTGTTTACAAGAGACACGTGAGGGGCTTCCGCAATACATTCTCACTCAAGATGCATACGCGGACACTTTTGCCGGTCGATCGACGCGACCGACTCGACAGACTCGTTCGTGCGACGACAACCTCTGTTTTCTTCGTTTTGTCTTTTCCTAGAAAAACAAATATGCACGCATAATCGCCTCTTTACTCTTCAATTTGAACGCTGGACGTATTTTTTGCAACAAACTACAAGCGCTGGAGAAAGCTAGGTTGTAGCTGCTGCTACGCGTTTCCGCGTTTTATTTGAACGACCGTCAATTTGTTCCAAAAAATTGTCGATTTTATTCGCGAAACGTCAAACGTCACGTAAGACCTTTGAAATTGGCCTTTTTCCTCGCACTCGTATATCTACGTTAATTTACCGTATTCGTCTAAGACGTTTAATTTACGTATATAGATACAGTGATTTTTCGTTCCAATTCAACATACGTATATATGTATCTTGCAACGAGAACGAGATTCGATCATGCTTGATTACGCGTATTGGAAAATAACACTCGCTGTAAAATGTCGCTTCGACGCAATATTTTATACAATTTTGCAACTGTTTCAACAAACGTTATATCTGGAAAAGTCGTATAACGTTGTGCACTTGGAGGGTCAGTATTCAATTCCAATCCATCGATTCATCTCTCGATAAAGTCGAAACTCTCGCTCGCTCTCTCTCTCTCTCTCTCTACCTCGATCTGACTGCGCAGTTTGAAAGAGGAGAAAAAAAGAGGCGCATTTTGATTAATCGAATCTCCGAAACTTTGGGGATGGAAAAGAGATAGATATAATGGCTGGATGACTGATGAATGCGAATGTATAATTAATAGCAGCGAGGTTAATTACACAGAGTTGTTAATTTATTTATGCGTTGGATATGCGCCCAAGACTTGAACTACTTGTATGTGTAATTGGCAAATCTCGCGATGGCTTTTTAATTGAGTGCGCTGTATAACTTTATGCGAAATTCGCGTTAATAACATTATTCATAATTTGGCTTTCCGCTGTAGACTAGTCACTCGTGGTTTTTGATATCGCAACGAATAACAACGGATATTCGAGCGATTTATGTTCAAAATAATTAGGCGGGATATCGAGTGAACGCAGAAGGAGGATAAAAGTCGAATTAGACGCATTTCACGATTGTCGAGAAACGATAAATCACCTATTTTACGATATAGTTTTGGCGACGCGGTTACTTAATTAATTTTGACGTACTAGTGAGAGTAGTTCAAAGTTACAACACATTTGCGGACACAGTTGAACGTGCACCCTAACAAAAAACAAATAAATCGTAACACGTTTGCTTTTTTACGCAATCTAATCGTATCACCTGTCCCTTTCCTTTCGTCGTGTGTTTGTTTTTCTCTCGAGCAAAGACGACCGTTTGAGTTAGAAATCGTGTTGGTTGTCTTGTCGCGTTCAAAAGATTAATTGGCTGTGTTAAGTTATTTTAGCATGGCGCGACGTTCTCTAAGATTCTAAGAAAAAAATCGACAAAAATCAACCCAACTAGGTCGCGAAAAAAAAATTTCCATAGGGGTTTGTAAATCGAAGAGTATCGAACGGAGAGAGAGAGAGAGAGAGAGAGAGGATGCTATCGGAACGAAAAATCTGTAATTAAGTTCGCTACTCTCCGATTCAAAGCTCTATTTTGTCTCTCTTTCTCTCTCTCTCTCTCTCTCTCTGCGTTTGCGGATTGATTTTTATCGATTGACGTCACTCGACCTAACAATTTGAAAAGCTAAAAAGACAAGAACAGAAAAGAAAATTGTCATAGACTCTTTTGAATCGAGTACGTTGATTTAACGCACGCGTATAAAAGTTTATCATCGACGTGGCTTTGAGAAAGTCAGCGACTAATTCATGCTTTAACTCTGCCATCCCTCCAAAGCGCGTACATAGCCGCATTACATATTCATAAATGCAATTGAATTTGGTTCTCTCTCTCTCTCTCTCTATCCGAGGCATGAATCCCATTATCCTTGGCGCATCGCAACCTAAGCCATGCAACAATTCCTTTGAAAATATACAGCAGCGGTAGAGGATAACGCTCGCTTGTACAGAAAGGTTACTATTGCTTTTCTTTGGGATTTTCTTTGTCGTTCTCGCAAGCGAGTGAAAAGCGTTGCGTAAATCATTGAAACGACGTAATTAGCAATTATCGGAACTCGTATTTGTCGTTAAACAGGCGAGGCTACCGATAGATAGACGTCTTATCTAGATTATTGTTAAGTACACGTTGTTGTTAGGAGGGAGGTGAAGCATTCAATTGGCTCCGATGATAAATGATCCCGTGATATCCGTGCATAGCGTCGGAGGACAAGAGACATCCAGACGATTGATCCTCGAACGTTCGACAGTCTGGCCTCTTACGCAAATTATAAGCGTAGGGTCGTAGGGAGCGGTTCTAATCGGGGTCCGAGCATTCGCGCGTTTCTTTCTCTCTCGTGTTAAAATGGCCAGAGGCGCGCACGTACGCTAGTACAGTAGGTATAATTGGTCAGAAAGTCGAGAGTTTTAGCAAAAGAGTAGCTCGAGCCGTCGGAGAACGGACAAATAAGAGTCGAGCAAAAATAATCGCGTCTGCTATTGGTTTCTTTCTCCGCTGCTCCATATCTCGCTTCGACAGTCGGAGAGGTAGCGAGCGATGTTTTTTGTCGTTGCCGTAATTAACGATCGTTTTCGAGATATCAACGAGATATCCATTGTACCGTCTCGAAAGAGAGATCTCTCGCTATCGACTGAAAGTATTGCATTGCACGTTTCTTAGCGGCTAGGTGGCTAGTATTTCTAGCAATATTGCACGATGCCATCACGCACGTTGTACGGCACAAGTGTATAGAGTCGAATAGCTTTAGCAAAGTACTCGAGCACACGAGCAGAGCGAACGAGTGATCGAGTGCGCGGAGCGCAATCGACCGATCCTACATCCTCTTCGCTTTTGCGCTGATTGATGTTTCAGGTGACAACAGTACCGGCAACGCCAGCGACGCCAGCGGATCCAGCAACACCAGCAACACCGCCAACGGACGAAGAGTACGCGAACTTTAAAGTCCCGAGAGCAACGGTCGTGCACATGGCGTCGACTGCTAGCAGACCGCAGCACATGTCCCAGGTGAGTGCGTTTGCGTGTCGTCGACCACCTAGTTGAAAACGATCAAAATTAAACGTCACTTTTGGTTGCCTTTCAATTTGACTTCTTCAACAGAAGCATCGATCGTTGTTGGTACACGGGGAATCGTCAAATATTTGCGTCCTCGCTAACCAAACGGGAATATCAAAAAGCCCTCTCGCTTCCGTATATAGGTCAGCGCAAGTGACTCTACACAGTGGATATTTTAATTACATTTTCTTTGAACAAAACATTGAAGCTCTCGATTCCGCGTTTTCTCTGAATTAACGCTTCATTACGAGCTCAAGCGCCCATAGAGAATTTAATTAAATCTCTCTCTCCCTCTTTATCCCTCTGACTTTCGTTTAAATTAATTATAACTTTTTCGTTATCTGCGTCACGAGTTTATTTCGATTTCGCCGATGCTTCGTTTGATATCGTTTCAGCGTCTTTTAATACGCTCGAGCTTTTCGTAGAGCCTTTATTTGCAAATCAAACGTTTCGTTTCGCACGATCACGATCGCTAAACAAACGATACGTACGTCGGTATACCTTTGTATACGCTTAGATATTTGTAACAAGGTGCTCACGGGTGCCCGAAAATGCCTCTTGCCTATACGCATAATAAGCAAACTTGCGGACCGCCCGAGGTTCCTTCAAAATGAAGAGATCGCGCAGGGATTATAATGGAGGGTTCTTCGATTCTCGTACGCACGCGAGACCTATGATTTATTTATTTTTTGCCTTTCTTTTGGCAGACCAACCACGTAAAAAGAACGAGGCGAAAAGGTTATTACCGTAGAGCTGATTTATAATAATTGGCGTATCTAATCAATCTTGCTTTCGCTTTGATGAGCGCCGCGCAAGGGATAAACCAAAAAAATAACGTACAATTGGTTCTCTTTCTTGGGCCGCTCACGAGGAACGGACGTGCGGACGAAAGGGTGTGCGCGGATAAGAAACTTGACGAAATTCTGGCGTTCTGGTTTTTGCCGGTTGTACCGAGCCTCCCCCCCCCCTCCCTCCCCCACGGAGAAGCCATCCAGCTGTTTCGTCCATCGTCAAGCTTACGCGGCGTTACGCGAAGAATCGTCGTTCTTTCGTACGCTTCTCGATTAATAACTCTAACCGCGTTATCGGAACGTTATCCGATATCTCGTAATTACGCCAGTGCGGAAAGCCAAGAGCGAGGATTTAGCTGGCAATTACCAATAGGCGCAAACATTCGCAATATTCTCGGCAAGAGGATATTCGCGGGACGAAGCGAGCCAACTGCGGAAAACTGCGTGCTGCGTCTGCTATCTCCTTCTTTTCCCCGGGAAAGCGAGAGGGCGAGGTATTACGGGAGGCATTACGGGAGGCATTACGGGAGGCATTACGGGAGGTATTACGGTGGGTATTACGGAAGGTATTACGGGAGGTATTACGGGAGAGTCGTCGACAAAAACACGCTTTTTTCGCGGTGACCAGGCGCGACTCGTGCAGCCTGCCTTTTGTCACCTACGTCCCGTAGTCGATCCCGAGGTTCGACGCGTTCGTTAGCCTCCGATCCGCTAATCGTACGTTTACACGCGTTTGTTTAGGTCCTGGCGACCCTAGCGCTATCGATGGGAACACTATCCTCGGGTTTGGCCAAAGGCTACACCTCTCCGGCGCTCGACTCCATTCTCGGAAATCAACCCCCCAATCCGTATCCATCCAGCAACAACGGCACCTGGTAAGCGTTTGCGCACGCAACCATCTCGAGTAAATCGCATGGTTTTACGCTCTTCCCGATGGCATTCGAGACAAAAATAAAAAGGTCCGAGAGCCTCGGCGAACGAGAAGGATTCCTAAGTAGAGGGGACCAACGAGATAGGAGCGCGTGCGTATAGGTTGCGTTGTTTTGCAGGATGGCATTCTCGGTAACTCTGCAGGAAGCGTCGTGGGTAGCCTCGCTGTCGATGCTAGGCGCATGGTTTGGCGCCATGATCGGTGACTGGTCAATGCGAAAAGGTCGCCGACTTGCGCTACGACTAACGTCTTTACCTTTGGCTGCCACGTGGGTCCTCACTGGCCTAGCCCCCTGTCTCGAGCTTATCTACATCACCAGTTTCATCGGCGGACTCTGTTGCTCCGTTATCACGATGGTCGCGCAGGTAACAATCGCTATCAATTCCGAACAATTACAGAAAAAAAGGATTATTCGAAAAACAAGCATCGCGATTCGACAGGTATACATCTCGGAGATCTCTCTACCAGGAATACGTGGCTGTCTATCGGCAATGCTCAAAGTTCTCGGCCACGTTGGCGTACTACTGTCCTACATCGCAGGCTCCTACTTGAACTGGCGTCAAAGTGCATTATTGGTAGCGATAGCACCGTCGATGCTGTTCTTGGGTACTCTCTTCATTCCCGAGACGCCTTCGTACTTGGTACTCAACGGCAAGGACGAGGAAGCTGCAAGCTCGTTGCAATGGCTTCGCGGCTCTCACGTTGACATCAGGAACGAGCTTCAAGTAGGTTGTTTCGATAAACACGTACACGAGCAGCTTATCTCGAGAGCTTGCGCGTTGTGCCATCGCGAGACGGAGAATCCCTAATCGCTCCTTTGTCTGCCGTTGTCCCGTCTTATCTTCTTGTCCCCTTCTCTAACGTTGATTCGAGTGCGCGCACACGCGAGCACAACTGCGATGCGGCATTTTGAGAAACCTTGTCTCGATTACAGATAATAAAGACCAACATTTTGGCGTCGCGAGCAAAGCAATACGAGTTGACGTTCAAAAGTAGCATGCTGACGCCACGATTGTACAAACCCATTGGCATCACCTGCGGCCTCATGTTCTTCCAGCGTTTCTCGGGAGCGAACGCTTTCAACTATTACGCTGTTCGAATATTTCGTCAGACCCTTGGTGGCATGAGCCCCCATGGCGCCACTATTGCCAACGGTTTCGTTCAGCTGCTTGCATCTTTACTCTCAGGTATATTTGTGTCCGCTTGTCTGCCTTCCTTCCTTCCTTCCTTCCTTCCTTCCTTCCTTCCTCCATTCCTTTCTTACGTTCTTTGAACAGCTACTAAGTGCACGCGATCCTTTTTCGACTCGTACGAGCTTAAGTGATTCTCTTTCGAGTGGACGCTGCAGCGCTATCTTTGCTCGCTTGTCTCGCAGACGACGCTGTTCGTCGGAGCTTGCCGTTATACGCTCGCTCGAATTTGTTCACTTTGTCTCGAACGGAATGTCCAAAAGTTTGAATAATTATAATTGATATCTCGTATTACGTACGTTACAGGCTTCCTCATCGACATTGTTGGTCGTCTGCCTCTACTGATCGCAAGCACGGTCTTCATGTCTTTGGCATTGGCGGGCTTCGGTAGCTACGCCTATTACTATAGCTCGATGTCGCAAATCCAGCATGTAGCACCGTACGCAAGCGAGGCAGCGGCAAACGTAAGTGGACAACACGACTGGATACCATTGCTTTGCGTGCTCGTCTTTACCACAGCTCTTGCTCTTGGTATATCGCCAATATCTTGGCTTCTCATTGGTGAACTCTTTCCACTGGAGTATAGAGGACTTGGCTCTAGTATCAGTACCAGTTTTAGTTACTTTTGCGCCTTTGTCGCTATTAAACTCTACATGGACTTTCAAGAGGTGAGTCGTTGTTATTTCTTTGCTAGTAATCATATCAAAGCGCTACGCCAGTTTATCCGGGAGCAAACTCTTTTGATAGAGACTTTACTCGCGAACCACGTTGCGCTCGACCGTCCGAGTTCCTCGTCGTTCAACCTCGATACTTGGAGCATTTGTCCAGAATTGACTTAGTAGTGACATACGTGACTCACTCTCTCTCTCTCTCTCTCTCTCTCTCTCTCTCTCACTCTCTCTCCTTTGGAAGTTGAGCGTGCACGCATACGTATACAGAGGGACAGAGGAAGGGAGACAGCTGTTGCAGAGAGTGCATAGCGAATGAAAAGAAGAGCCGCCGCTCCAAAGTACGCTAGTCTACCTCTTGAAAGAGAACCACGCGCGCACACGCGAGAGTGGCCCGCTTACTTTTCTCATTAGCTTAATTGCACCTTCCTTAACCACTGCTGCTGCGGCTGTTATTGCTGATTAAAAACTCGAGTTTTTCGTTTTGCAAACGCGGATTATCGATGCTTTTGTGGGTTCTATTGTAAGTCAACGGATTTTCCAACGTTTTCGTTCGAATGTAATTGTCCAGTGGAATTTATCTCGGTTCTTTTGCGCAAGTTGGCGGCTCTAATGCTTTTGCTCTAGAATTCAACGTAGCCGAGTCGATCATTATTGTAATTTCACGATCATTTCGCTTTCCACGAATGGAGTACTTTCTCGTTGTTGATAATTGCGTAGAGCGCGACTTGGTGTTTGCTTACAACGATTAAAGCTATTTGGCATTTTATCAATCGATCAAGAGCGAGAGGGAGATAATGTCTCGTTGTCAACGGTAATGCAGCTCTGCTCGCGTTGTTTCGTTGTTTTTAGTTTGTCGCAACACTATCGATGCAGATTATTGAATAATACCACGAGAAGCACATTCGAGTCCGTAAGCCGAGTCACGCTGCGGAAAGCCAATATTTTATCGCGTTGAGATTTATACGCGATATTCAACATCTCTCGTAACTTATTAAACGATTAGCGCGTGCTATTTAAAGCTTGATAGGTGTACGCGACGTATCGAGTTCGTTCTTAAACTGCCAAGTTATTGGAACGAGAACTCGTTTGTCGACAATGGACTAACGATGAATGTTATCGAAACAAACAAACAAACCAGCCAACCAACCAAAGAAAACCTGTGTTTTAGAGCCTTGGACTACACGGAGCATTTTGGTTCTACGCGGCAGTATCGATGTGCGGCCTGTGCTTTGTGGTATGTTGCGTACCCGAGACAAAGGGTAAGCAACTGGACGAGATGAATCCGGAATACGCTCAAGCTCGGTAGTATAAGGCCTCCCTCACTGGAGGGCTGTCCAATCTGGAGAAGACAAACAAGCCATTACCGTCTGGGGCATATCCGAACGAGACCGATCCACGTGTACTTTACTCTCTACCGCCCGCGCCGTCCACATCGCGACCAGGTCTCATCGTTCAACCGCCGTACAACGTTCAACGGACACCACCACCTACGACTCTCGACTGCGTACGTCTGGCCAATTATTGGCGTGCTTTCGCCGAAAAGTCCACTCGTATAAGTCGTGATTTTCGCATGAGAATGCAAGGATGGACGATTTTACCGCACAATTGTTCCGCGAGATACTATCAACAGCAACAGCAGCAACAGCGTCAACAGAGGCTGCCGGTGAACGCCGATCCGATGACGATGCTGAGACAACCGTACCGTCGTCCTCACCATCGTCACCGTCATCGTCCCCATCCTCATCATCGTCAGTCGGCTTACGAGACGAGCTTCGAGCCGAGATACGAAGAGTTGGACGGTAGAAGAGCCTACAGTCGCGAAGTGATGCGCAGTCTCGAGGAATTGGAACTGAATCGTATCGATGGACAACCGAGGCATCATCGTTCGTATCAGCACATTCAACAACGACCGTACAGCTCGTATCTATCGGGATCGTGCTCGAGTGAACGACCTTACGCTACGCTACCCAAACAGCGCAGTCGTGGAGTTAGTCTCGAGGAGCAATTTTTGCCCAAAGATTTGCATCGTCTCAGCAGGTATCCCAAGAGTCTACAAGATTTGAAGTATCTCGAAATCGAAGCGATCCTCGGTAGAGACCCACGTCCAAATTCGTATCCACCGCGTGCAACGAGGCAACAAACGCGTCGACAACGGCCAACGACTATTCTCGACGATAGATTATTCCTCGAAGGTCTTGCTGGTACTAGTCGACAAAATCAAGTCGATAGATACGAGCCTGGCAAAGTACATTACGAACGGGAATACAGGGTGTACGGTAAAGACACCGTTGCCCTTATCTTTTACAAGACTTGCTACCTGTGAAGAGAGCTATAAAAGCCGCGAGCGCATAAGGCATCCGAACTTCCATGCATCGTGCCTTTTCATTCGACATCAATCAATAAATAAACGCAACTACGACAATATTACGTGCAACACCCTTCGCTGGATCTCGTTTATAATACATACATACGTGTATATATATATAATACGTCCGCGATGACACGAGGTCCATGGTGAGTGGGAACCGGACGACGGCAAACACACCAAGATTCCAAGGGACCTTGCGAAGCTCCTACAGTTCGACAAATAGCGAGAGGGGGGCACGCGTACTTTTTTCTCCTATAAGTATATAACGTTCGAGTATAAGCTTACACTACCAAACGCAAACACACACACACACACACACACATACACACACACGAGCCTGCATTCTTGCGGGCCTCTCTCGAAGACTTGAAATCACGACAATATGCCCATTTGTAGATATATCCACGAGCAAATTCTATACGATATACAAAATGTATGTATATATATACATATTTCGTACGATAAAAGACCACTGCAAGTGTACATTGTCCGTGGTATCTTGCTACGTTTAATATTGCGACGTAGCATATGGGTAATCGCTGCAGTAAAAAAGAGAAAAGAACACAGAGAGACACGCTCGATGGATAATTCATTGTGTAATTATTACGTCGTAAACGCAAGGAGGGGGGGGGGGTGAATTCGTGAAAATTACGCGCGACAGTCGTGCAATTGGTTTGTTAATCTCTCGTAGAGTTGTGTGCTTGCTTGCGAGCATCGAGAGACGATAATTATACGTAATTAACGTTTTTCTTCTTCTCTTTTGTCTGTTGTATCGTTTAAAACAATAAAGCGACCAGGAGTGATTCAACGAGATTTGAAAACAAGAAGATGCGCAACGTTTACTGCCATCGACGACGATACTCAATTTAATTAAAACATCTCTGTTAGATAAACTGTGCAATTTTTTTCTCGTATATACATATAATAATAATATATATATACATTGTGATCAGCGTTGATTCGAGAATTACGTTTCACAACGAATCTCGAGCTCCCAAAAGACAAGTGCGTAGCGGTTTAATACTTAGAAATGTATTTGTATTTTGTATTTTTATATAGTTTGTAGAGACGTGTCATGATGATTGTTGATGTGGAGGTCGCAAGAAAGAGAAACAAGGTGTGGACAATTCAGCCAAATGTCAGTATTCGAATGAAATCGTCGCGTTAAGTTTCACTTCCTTCGAATAATCAAAAAAAAGACAAAAAACGTGTTTTTTGTACGTGTGTGAATTAGCGCCATTTCCCTTACTCGCCACGAAATGGAAAAAAACCCAACAAATGAAATCATATCTTTGCGCCTGCGGTCGAGAAACGTACAAGTATAATATTGATTTCTTTTTTTGGAAAGTAACGAAATGCGCCATATCTTGCTCGTGTACAGTTTTTACGATATATTGTGTATGTAATAAGTGAGAGGGGGACAAGATTTTTTATTTTTATGTCTCGTAATGGAGAAACATACAGGATAACAACGACGCTCAACGTCATCCTTCGAATCCTAAATGAGAAAGAGAGAGAGAGAGAGAGAGAGAGAGAGAGAGAGAGAGAGAGAGAGAGAGAGTGCGAAAGAGACGGAGACGATAAAATAAACAAAAATCAAACGTTGAACAAATCTACCACATTGGTGCTCTATTTATTTAACGTAATATCAGCATTCACATATCCAATGGATTCAAAAGAGACTCGAGATATTTAATTGCTCAACAATAAACCTATAACATAGTTTCAGAAATTCAAACGAACAAATAGGATCGTGGAGTCTATTCATTTGTCAAAGCGTTGTTACGAGTTGTCCAATATTTATATACGAAGGTTTCATCGGTAAACTAATCTATCTAGTAATTCCTTACAATTGATCATGACAATAACGGTGACTGTGAAACACCTTTGTTACAATAATAAAACAAATATACATGTATATACCAAAGCCACTATCGAGTCTAAAAGTAAATTTAACAAAAATAGTCGAGCTCGTTCTTCAAATCTGCAAAACAAAAAAACTGAATCGATTGAGTTGTACTTGCGCAGCTTGGAATATTTCTCAAAACTACTAAGTATTTTCTCTATTATAAAGTATACGCAAGCGAGAGAGAGAGAGAGAGAGAGAGTGAAGAAATTATCGTGAATTTGTCCGGCGTAGATGCCGCTCGAGTACGTTGGGCTCGCTAACGACGAACGTCGACGTCGACGGATTAAGAGACAAGTCTCCGCGAAATTGCGTATGCTGCGCGACGCGACGCCTAATCGACATGTACACACGCATACCCATGCATATATACACGTAAGCGAAGGCACAATTGAAAGAGAGAGTGTGCATGGAATGTCCGAGGAGCGTTCCTTTGCACCTTGGAATAAATATGCATACCCATTACTCGATAAACCATAGTCTCTGTATAAACAACAAAAAAAGAAGAAATTCTCCGTAGGCTTGATTTACATTAAAGTCGATAAAACTAACGATACTCTGCACCGTGCACTTTTGTGAATTGAAAACATCTCGTGTATAATCGTAGTGACGAGCGATTATTATTAAGCGACTTAGCCATTATTATCGAACGACTGGTGGTGACGAGGATGCTGGCGACGACGGTGCCGATGCGCTGTGTCTCGTTGTGCGTCGCGCACCAAACGTACATAAAAGAGTCTCAAAACCCAATCAGACTTATCAACGCGACAATAAATTACACGCTTTTAAACTGACTAAAAGGGGAGAAGCTCTCGCTTGTTATTTTTTTTGTCGTCGGTTCAAGAGCAACTCCTTGCGAACACTCCCTCGTTACCGTGCGCAGATGCCTAGCGGACCTTGTAAATAAATGAATTTTCAGTGAGACTGAGAGACAGACAAGAGAAAGAGAGAGAAAGAGAGAGAGAAGCGAGTTTCGAGTTTTTCTCGCTTGCCGAGTCGTTTGTACTTGTCGGCAAGTTCAAGCTTTTTAAGCGCTCAGCCAAAGCTCCGTTGTCCGACGTTTTTCGTTGCCATCTCTTTTTCTCGAGCTTTTAAAACGCCATTTTTCCCTCCTCGTTCCTCCTCTTCCTCGATGCAATCAGGGTTGCCAGCTAGTTCTTTTAGTCGGAATATACGATGATAACCGTAGCTAGTGCAATGACTATAAACGTACTTAAGGGTTTTGATATTGATTACAATTTCTCTGGTAGATCTACTAAGGTAAATTTACAATTCCGAAACGAGTGGCAATCCTGTCGTTTAGACTAATGGAAAAAGACTTGAAAACAAAAATAAAAACATTACGATAACAATTTGTCTTCGAGCGACTCTACGTATTATAAACTATGCATATTAATAATAAACGAGTATAAGTGTAGCTAATCATCGACTTACGATTCCAGCCGAAACGTGCGGTACTAGTAAATAAATTAATGTAAACTGAGGAAATTAAAAAAGACAAAATCACGCGTAAAAGTATATCCAGTAAAATTATAACCGATAATAATGAAACTCTACGACAATAAAACAGAGCAGAAACAAAGGGGCACGTTCGGAGAGAAAGAGCGAATGTACGAGGATGAGTGAGCGAGACAAACTGTATTTTCGGAGTACGAAAAAAAAAAATAACAATGTGGATACGATAGTAATGAAAATTCCGACGGTCCGGCGACCTTTTAAAAAGGTCCGGGCTCTTCAGCTTCGCTTGCTAGATTTAATATTTTTGTAATGACGCCTTAGTATACATTCATACGCATATGTGTACACGCACATACATATAGTTTGTTTATACCTTCGTAGAGATTAAGCGCAGAGCTATTGCACGTGTATACAAATGCAGAGACACAGAGAGATGTATTACACACTTACAAACACATACATACCTCTTTACGACGGGAAACATTTTTCGCTTATAATGCAACTTGCGAGAGCTCGGGGACAACTTTCGATACGGTTTATTGAGAATTACCGTGAATATTTGTTTCTTTTTCTGCTCTTTAGTTGAGTGCACTGTATGCCGGATCTCGGATTATTACGTGATTTTTCTTTTCGTTTTATTTTCACAAGACACTCGTTTTTTTTCTCGTGGTTTCTCGATCAATTATTCGTTTACTAATGCTTCTTCCTTTTTTTCTTCTCTTTTTTAATAAAGCTAAAGTAGTGAAAGTAAATTACCGAAAGTCACACGATCTAAACACCAAAACTTGAAATATTTATCGTTTGTATCGGTTAAAAGTTGGTGAAAATTCTCTATAGCTCGTTACTTCATTCGATTGTTACACACTGAATCTTGTTCGATAATTGAGCATTCAAAAGATTGAAGATGTTTGAAGCAAAACATTATTTCAAGCCTGCCAATTGACGATACTGTAATGTGACAATGTTACGAATGAATAATGTAGAAGCTTGCACATCTCTAACGGGCGTAATAGGGGTGTATTTTACGTTGTCGTGTGTGTACTTAAGTCCTAATTATTAGATAATTGACGACCCGCCTTTGTACCTCTGTAGAGAAAGTATAATACATCAATACAAGCCATGTATGATCGCTAAAATAAAAGTCGGCAGAACCAAAATGTTGCGTGTTTGTATAGAATTATACATATTAGAAAATACATTTACTGCTAAATAGATAAAAAAATACTCAACAGTAGACTTCTGCGTGATTATTCATTGTACAAACCCAATTATGTATATCCTGATCCTAACGATATTAAAAAATCTTATAGATCGTGTAGCAATAGTTGGTAGACTGTATAGATAGTAGAATTATTGGCTTACCAAGTTGTGGTATGGAAGACCAAGTGTCACAGTCGACTAGAAATTGGCCAGCTTGTACAGCACCCAAAGCGATAATCCTCTTTGTTAAGAATTCGATTGTCTGTGGACCTGTTCTGTTTTCAGTCATAGGATACTGATACAACCTATTAAAAGAAATTCCATTTTATTCCATTTATTGCACCTGAACAATTACACGTGTTACTCTAACAATACCAGGATATTTCGCGAACAAATTTCAATCGACTACGACTATATTACAAAATAATGCAAAAGAAATCAAGACAAACGTCTTGTTATAACCACGCGAAAATTGGTTAAAGACGTAATATTCGGGAAACTATTTGAACAGTACGCATTATAGAATAATCACTTACACAACCACACCCATTTTATCGATTAATTATAGATCGAAAAATGATTGCACCGACAGACAGTTTTATTTTGATAAAAATCGCATCAACTCTATGTTTACACCGGTACCTCACGACTCATGTACGTACACCATACCGGCGGCAGCAGCTGTTCGGTTACGCCAAAACCACGATTGAACCGCCATCTTCGTCGTACAAAGTTGAAGCGTTGTTTATCCGTTATCTATCGTCGAGACGTGTAGACATCTTCTTTAGCCTCGTCGCTCGCTGCTTTATTTATTTGTCAACGAAGCTTCGTATTGAATAAACCAAGTATGCGATGTTTATCGCGTCAAGCGGTAATAAATCAGTGGTGTAAAATGCGATTGTAACATTTGAAAAGTATTAGTGAATACAAATTAATCTTCGAACATTTGGCAGGATCGATTGCGCAATGTGACACAGATGTCGCCAGATATGTTGGTAAGCCCCGAAAATCCCACACATGCAACGACAGTCGCAGAAGCAGGCGAGAGCGCGAGTGTTGCACGAATGTGAATCGCGTATCGCGTCGCAGGAATGTTTTTAGCCTGTGCCTGGGTGTGTTGACTTTCTGGAACGCCGCCTCCGCCTCCACAATCGCGCCGGGACGCCAATTGTCGTTGTTGGGTTAGTACAGTGCCATCGCGAAATCGTGTTGCACGTGCATCGGCAAACTCTCTCCTCGTCGTTGTTGAGATTGCGTCGAGGATCGATCATCCGACATTGTCGAGCTTAGTTAAGCTACAGATAAGGCAGCTTCTCGAGGAGCAAGGTGAGTCACCGTGAGAAAGAGAGCTACGTGTCTGCGCGCGCGCGCGCGCGTGTATGTACGTGTATATATGCGTGTGTACTTGGCGACGTGAAAGTACGCCATGGGCTGACGCGAGTAATTTCCTTTTGGGACTCGGATCTATTAGGGCGCCTTTTGTTGCACCTGATAGCTTAAAGGGGAAAGAGTTTTGGAGAACTAACCTAAAACTCCTTTTATTTTCTTTCGTCTTTGGACTTTGGGATACTTTCCCATTGTGGGCGTAGAAATGATCCTTAATACATTTACATTAATTACAGATTTTGAAACGTAACTTCTACCACTTCATCAGCGCTTGTGCGAATTTGAATAATATCCTACTGCGTACGAAAATAGAAGTATATTTCGTCGATCACCGAGTGGAGATATTAAACATCTCAAAGTATCTATAAAAATAAAAAAAATAAGAAGAAATCTCGTCGTAGCGAAGCACGTGCACGGATTAAGAGAAATTTATCAAAAAACTGACTTGAGTAATTCTGCGGAATATCAGCGAGCAGACGGATAATTCGTCCAAAAATAATCCGCAGCGTAAACATCACGATTTCAATGCTCCAATTCAACGGAGAAAAAAAGAAAGAAGAAGAGGCTTGGTACAGCCGTGGTTGCACGTTAATTTTATTTAGCTCGCGATTCGTTCGCTCTCGTTTTTTTATTTGTCGTAAAAACGGTGATGTGCGTTTCCGCGCTTCGCACAAGTGAATGCTCCTTCTGTCTTACCATATTCGGGCATTGCTCGTATACTTGCTTACATCGTGCGTGCGCGTATCTCGGCCCGTAATAAACACCATTTTCCGCAGTCGACGTGGTTTTCGATAGTTTTCAACGTTTTCCCTTGTTTTGATTTTGCTCGCGAGTAAAGCGCATTAGCGCGCCGGATGGCAAGAGGGCAGCTGACTTGTGTTTTCACGGTCTGGCGACTTTTTAGGTTAAGTTTGCTCTGTTGACATCCGCTGCATTTTTCCGACAAGTTTTTTTCGTTCGTTTGTACAACGACCCTTTCCCTCCCGCTCTCTGCCACGAGTAATAATTGAAATGGAAAATATACGCTTTGATTCCTCTCTCTTGTCCTGTCTCAAAAAACGAGGGCAAGTTGGTTCCGTCTCGACAAGACGTAACATTGCGTGGAGCGACAAAGAGAGAAAAAAAGAATCGGTCGGTTTGTAACGAACGTTCTGGGTGCGCATCACATCTCGTTAACTCGGACGTTTCATCCTGCAGGTACGTAAAGCCTTTTAGCGCGCTGTCAATTTACAAAGGCCGCTAACCGGTCGGGCGCGTACTTGCGACAGACGTTGCTGCTGCCGTTGCTGCTCCGCTGACGTAATCGGCTGTGCACGGGCGTACGCACGTACAACACTGGTAAAAGCATAGCAACGCACTGGACGTTTGTCGGATTCGAGGAGCGATTTGGTTGGGAGAATGGCTTTGACGACTTCTGGTAGATCAACGCTTTTTCGCTTCACCCATCGATAAATAGCCGCTTTTCGTGGCAAAAGCGAAGAACAACCGAATCAAAACGATACGTATGACCAAGTGCGTGGGGATATGCAGATTTAGCGGCATTACGTTACGGTTTGCCAGATCCACGACGTACGTGCACATCGAGGCGCGCAATCGATACAAGTGGCTAACCGGAAGATAGTACGAGAGGAAACGTGTGCCTCGAATACCTAAATATACTTTTCGCTATTTCTCGTTGTTCTCTTTTGTATTACTACTCGACTACTTTAGTAGTATCCAAGAGTTGCCTCTCTCTTCCTCTCGCCTGCCTCGCACTGTACTGTATTCGAGTTGATTTCAAGATGTCTACTGGATTAATGCAAATACTTTGGACGACAGAGAGAAAAAAATCGAACAAACCTCGAGTAGAGACACACAGCAGTGATGAAACTCTGCCTTTTTTCGACTCATTGTCGAAAGAAAACTTGCGAATGTTTTATTCGAAAAACTTTGCTACGGTGGGTTTTCCAGCAGCGAGGCATTTTTATTGACTTTCTTCAAATGCAAAAGTAGCAGAAGTAGCATTTCTCGCTTGGCTAGTAGGTTTCTCGCGGTAATGACGCTCCTTATGAGGCCGTTATCACGCCGACCAAGCGCGAATGTTCCTTCACCCCTGCGAACGCCGAATAAAAAGTGACTTATGACTCGACTATAAACGTCCGCGTGACCCGAGCGATATACCTCCAAAAGGAAGCTTTCGCCTCTCCTTCCCTCTGCCTACTTTTTCGAGCGTCCCGAGCTTACGATCGTTAGCTACCCGTTGTACCCTTATGCTCGTTCGACAATTATCGGCAAAGACAAGAGAGATGACTTTGTAGTTGAGCGTCTCGGAGATCCGAAACGTTGCGATTTCGAGATTTCCGAGCAAAAACTCGAGTCAAGTGTATTGCATTTTCCACAAACGATAATTACGTTGAAAGTCAAATACAATTCGCCCTTGCGACAATCAACCGTAACGAGAAATAAAATGCAGCTGAAAGTACGAATCTGTCTGGCATTTTAAACGCGATTGGTCGTTACTCGAAGCATCGAGCCGCAAAGCACTCTGCTTCAATCGAGAACTCATTAACCAAGTTGCAGTTAAAAAAAGGCCGAGGACACGGAAGAGCACGCTCTTCCGTGAATCCAGTAGCGTTGATTATAGCCGTAAGTATCGTCGGGTCAAGTACGAAGTCCTTTTGCGCAAAACAATCGTGTCGGCGAATATGCGTATAGACGGCGATATAGCTCCGACTCGAGAGATGATTCTTCGGCTGAAAAAAAAGAAAACCAATTACCTTCGATCATCGAAAGTTAGCAAGTTTCCGAGAGGAAACTAATTCAACTTTTACTTCCTTCTCTTTTCTTCTTCCCTTGCGTTCTCAAAGTAACGCGATTTTCAAGTACTCTCTCCTTCTTCGTCTCAACGTTGCAGCATGAATAATGCACAACCTCGAATGCGAAAAATTCTTCCACCGCAAATTTTTGTCCCTTGGCGCGCGCGCACACACCGTCCTTGCAACAGTGGTATTTCTGATTGACGTTAATTAATTGGATTTGACGCGTGTATTGGATTTATCGGCAGATTTTTTTCTGGCTTAGTACTTGCAATTTTGGTATTGTGCAACGTATATATGACAAGCGATAACAAAAATTGTTGCTCGCATGCGAATGTTCGATAACGAAGTTTACACAGAAAAAAATCAAACGGATTTGTACATCGATACAGATTTGAACTTTAACCATGCGTCGTTTTTATTCATTTGATTAACAAAAAAACAAACTGACAGTATTCGGATGCAATGTATAAATAAAAACGTTACGCTATACGTCAATTGAAAGAAACAAACAAATTATTCTTTCAAAGTGACTTTCCACATCTGCGTTGTTTCAAACTCAAGTTAACGAAACGAGAGATTCTCGTTGGTCGGCGTTGGACGGATAAAAAGAGTCTCAGATGTCAAGACGTGATTAGCGATACGAATAAAACACGTTTGTCGTAAGTAGTCGATTATAGTTGCTACTGTAACAGCTTGTTGTTTTCACAACCTTGGTCGTTTTTCACTTGGTAATTAACGCGCGGTTAAACATTTCCACAAACTCTTTCGCGATGCATCGCTTGTGAATCATTCGTTGGAAATATAATATTCGAGGCGTGCAATTTCATTTGCCAGAGGATGTTTTTGAACAGGGGAAAAGACGTAAACAATGCTGTAATAAATAGACTTTCGTTTTCTCGCTCGCTCGCTCTCTCTCTCTCTCTCTCTCTCGGTACGCTCGTACAAGTATAGACAGTATTTATGACGAGACAAAGGGGAGATGCAGCAGTGGCAGACATCTGGTCGGGCCATGACTACGAATAAGAAAACGAGCGCTTGCGTAAATATTGATCGGTAGCTATAACGACTCTAGCAGGACAAACTTTGTCGATAATTTTTTTTACGCGTGATTCACCAAATTTAGTTAGGTTCGAGTGATACCAGTCGTTCTTTTTTTTATTTATTTGTTGACTTGGTCATATCGTAAAACGCGTCGAGTGTGCGAAAAGCGAGAGTTGCACGAAATAGCATCCGAGGTTGCATTGGACGAAATTGAACTTTAAAAGCTTTGAAAAGCTTATCCTCTCCTTCCTCCATCTTATTTCCTCTCTCTCTCTCCCTCTCAATTTGCGAGCAAAGTAATACGTGGTTTGCAATATATAGGACGCGCGAGAAAGCATTGTCGGTATAGACGTTTCTCAAGCTCGAAATACTACGTTGACGATAGGTCAGTGAGTTTTGATACGCGATCGATCGATCGAAATTTCCCAGTTATACATTTATGCGAGTCAAGCATTGAACCGAGAGCTTGCACAAATAGACGAACGTCGTTTATTTGGAAGAACTATTGGCAGCACGACCAAGCATCATTTTGACTAGCGCTCGTCGAGAGGTGTTGTATGTTTAGCATTTGTAATAACTCGCAACGCGGATGCATTTGAAATATTCGAGATTATCTCAAGTTGATTTTCTTTGAACCTTGGCAAAGTGGGAGGGGATGGATATACACTTGCAATAAAATTGAAATCGGTTGATCGTTGTAATTTCTACCCACGTATACGTATGTATATGCGAATCGAACGAGAAGCTTCGCTTAAAGTAAGGGTACACGGTCGAGTGGGCGCGTCGTTGCGGTTATTCCGAGCTCGTGTCTCGGGGTGAACGGCCAATTCCGAATCGGAAGCTTAAAGCGCACAGCTCTCGAGGATTGCTCTGCACAGTCCTCTCTCTCTCTCTCTCTCTCTCTCCCTCCCTCCCTCCCTCCCTCCCTCTACTCGTGAAAGGAAGCTTTACGTCTGGACGAGGATTCGTACGTTGCAAAAGCTTTGCCAGCATTCGATTCACCGCGAAATCAAATATATACTTGTATTTAAACGGATGCCTCATCGACGAATCAAGCGCACTGATATTCCAATAGACATCTAGATCTTTTCCTCGGGATTTTCTTGCCGAGGAATTAATTGATCTATGGCTTGATATTTTGACAAAATGTAATATTGGTCTGACGATCAGACGATGACGCGCACTCGAACACCTTCCAAATCTATATTCGGACGTAAACCTTCTATAGATGTGTATAACGTGTATAGAGTCGAAGAGAGAGAGAGAGAGAGAGCGCGCTATTTGATCACGCTTATACCCTCTCTTTCTCTCTCTCCCACGGGAAAGCGTTCGAGGGATTTATGGGTTCGTTAACCCGTACACACAAGCGAGCGTTTATTACTATCAAAGTTGGCTTTAAAGCTCTCTCTCTCTCTCTCTCTCTCTCCGTTGGTTTGCGTGCTGATTTGTCGTTAGGGACTATAGAGATATATATATACACACACGCGCGCAAACCATGTCCTGGATTCGATCGAAGGATATTTATTAGGCCAAACGATTACCTATATATGTGTATATTACAAGCCATTTACGTAGCAGTATTGCGCTATAGCCGTTGCTCTGCTTATTGTTTCCAGCTGATTCAATCTGCTTCCCGTGCCGTTAATTCTATAGGCTGCCTCTGTTATTACGGTTGATGCGTTTAGCTATGGCATTATCATCATCGTCGTCGTATTCAACGTCACCCTCGTTATCGTCGCTTAATACTACGGATAACGATTTTTCATAAGTAACCAGTGGATTTTCTTTCGAGGAAACTCGTTAGTTTTCCTCGGAATTGAAGGGAAAAAACGAAGAATAGTTAACGCGATAATTCGCACGAGCAAACAGACTCGAACTACGTAACGTCGAAACAAGAGCAACTTGTTCAATTTGCTGCAATGGCGTTCCCAATTTTTAAAATACATCTGACGGCTCGTAGACCACGCTACACAACAGATGCGACCACAAGATAACGCGATTATTCTCTCTCGGCTAGCGTATTTAGGTTAGGAATTAGCACGCAAAATCAAGAATGACGCCAGTATCCTTCTCGACGTACGTGCGCATACGCAGCAATTTGCAAAGTATCGCACCGAACAAACGCAAATAAAATAAAAGTCTTACACGTCCGATCGAAGATCAATCGGGCAGCCAGTCGAGCAGCTACGGCTTTATAATAATCGAATTAACACGAGCGAGCAGCGAGTCCTCGGCCCGAGCTTGCGAAATGTGCTAATTACGCAAGTTTGTTACTCGCCAGAGATGCATCTTTCGTCGCAGCGGATTCCACAGACGCACGTTGCACAACTCGAAGGGCTACGGCACAAGTTGGCTGTATTGCCTCTGTCGCCGTTTCGTTTGTACTCGTGCACTGAAACGGAGAGCAACGCAAAGATAACACGTCGTAAAGGATAATCGGCAAATCGCAGAAGCACCTTTGCGCGCGCCGATTTGAACGATCGGAAACGAGCGATCCCCACCCGATGCGTATTCGCACCTTGTCGACTTTGGCAAATTTGTCGAGACTGCGCGCGTGTCTTGTGTACGTCTCGTCTGATCCTCTCTGTCAGGAAACAATTGGCATAGAAATAGCGTACTTGTCGCGTGCTACGTTGCGACCGTGTCGACAACTTTAACGCGTATGCAAATGCTACGAGGTCGACGACAGCCTATAGCTATGTACATCTTCCGGCTTTTTGACTGTTCGATTTACCAGTATTTTACATCTCTTGCTCTCGTATGGCCACGAATCGTTATTATTATATGGAAAGCATTACGTTTGCAGAAAGCTGTACAGCTGTAAAACTGTCGTTTGAGACTATAGTTCACTGTATTTGTCGAAAAGCTCGTCTACGTACCACCGCCAAGTTACGAATCTTTGCATCGCTCGGACGATAGTCTTAGATTCAAGTTGCGAGAAACCAACGGTCAATAACCCGTGTCGGTTTGTCACGTGTCGTGTGCCGTCCATTAACCCGATTAATCGTGTGCTCGTTTAATTTCCATCTCTCTCTCTCTCCCTCCCTCTCTGGCGCGACTTTTCATACTTACTGCGTAGCCCCAGTCTTGTACCTCGCTCAATTGCACAATGCACCAAATGCTACTTTTCTCTCTCTCTCTCTCTCGAGGTTTTGCGGATGACCGAGATTTTCTATATAACAATCGCGACCCTCTTCCTAGAAGCCCAATTGAACTGTCGACGGGCACGTTTATTTATCTCTCTCTCTCTCTCTCTCTCTCGTCCTCTTGATCTATACATGTCGAGCGTTCGATAATAATTGCAATCAAGCTACTTTTCTTGCTCGATTCTCCGCAGTGTTCGCGTATATAACGGAGATGAAAGGAAATACCAGCAGTTGCGACGTTTTCCATTTCTCGAGACGCACGCTACAGGCACGAGGGATTAGTTTTGGCGAGTTTTAGGGAGCACGTACGAGAAGCCTGTTTGACCGAAGGCCATACACATCGCGTTCAAACTATCTCGTCCACGAGATGAATGCTTTGCTTTCGCGCTTGCCACGCGTATATATTTGCCGCTGACGTTCTCGATGCTACGCTGAACGGCAAATTAAGAGAGAGCTTAATTACAGCTTCACAGTGTATCCTGGTCACTCGTATTAACGCGTTTTTCAAGAGGCAAATTCGCGTACGCGGAGTCGATCGAGCGGTCAATAATCTCGACGAATCGCTATTTATTGTTAATAATCAACGCTTCCAGTGTTTTTCATTCGATTCTCACACACTCGACGAGCTTTTGCAATTTGACGCGCGTATATTCGCACAAAGTGAGTCACTTGCCAGTCGTCGAAAATACGCGTGTATCTTTTCGCTCGAACGTCAAATTAACGTGACGTTCTTAAAATACGAGCGACACATCTAAATTCCAATCAACGGCAAAGGAAGACAAAAACAAGCAGGTATACGCTAAACGCTGATCCATCGATGTGCAACAAAGCACACGACAGAGTTTCAACAAATCTAATTCAATATTTGGCACGCCTAATGGGTAAACGAAACAGTAGCGTTGTATCGTGCAAAGGGGGGTGGGGGGTGGGGGAGGGGTAAGAGCAAAGCATTAATTAAAGGCAATTATAAAAGCGTATCGCTATAGCGTAAGCTCTAACGCTCGAAATAGTCGTGCTAGGAGCCTCTCTCTCGCGCTGGCGATTCCTATATAGAGCTTTGGCCAGCTGCCAATGGCGTTGTTTGGATTCCCAAATTTCGCGCGAGCCAAGGAGCCCATTGCTCTCTCTCCCTCTCCCTCGTAGCTACGTATTAATCGGAGTATCGAGCTTTACATATCTGCGAAATTAGGAATTTCGCATTAGGTTCAAGGTAATCCGGGAATATGACGTTTAAAACGTCAGCTAAAACGAGAGTTGGACGCGCGTGCTCTCTTTGTCAGTCCCAAACCCATGAAGCTTTCAGCAGCCTTAATTCCGTCTTGCTTGGATTTTGTCGTTCTCACCGCTTCCACCTACTCCCCCACTCTCCGCCCGCGCAGATACAGCTGCACTGACGCCGTCATTAATCTGCCACTCGTCCCAGAGACGATGAATTATCAAACGCGATTCCGTTTCCAACTGTTCGTTTCCGATCGACGCGTTATTATTTGTTTCCGTCGATAGTCACTTGTCCGACGAGCTGAAAGAGTTTTCTTCAAACTATTAACAACGACGATAACAACGATTCGCTGGAAAAGGGAACGAACGTAAAAACGAAGACCGAACTGCTTCGAGGGCGTCTAATAAAAGGTCGCCTAGCGGCAGTACGGAAACATTCGCGACGTTTCATTAACTCGCGCGGCACGTTTGTTCCCCTCAAAATGATTCGATATATCTTTGTCTCTCTCCCTTTCTCACGGGTTTCAAAGCCTATTACCTACACCAGCTGCACGTTCTCGCGTGCGTTTATTTAACGTTACATTTCGAACGTTCGTTTAAATCGAAACATTTGGTTTCGCGAACTAACGAATGATTAGGTGTGCGATTCCGCTATTTGTCGTTGTTGTTGTTTAACGGATGATTATTCGAATTGTCGTAAAGTAAAACGTTCCATGCAATATTTGGGAGTTAATTAATCGGTAACGTACGGTTGAACCGATTAATTGAAACGTTGGACGTCGAATCAAAGACGATGATCGCTCGAGCGCGTTAAAATCCGCGAGAATTAGTCGTGGCAAAAAGCCCATCGGCGTAATTCGTAAGCCCGCCCCGGCGCCTACGACTGAGAGTTGGCATAATAGAATTTCAAAGCGCGAGACCCGAAATTACGAACATTCGTCCAATCACCATAATTGCAGCAGTACTAGAGCCAACCCTTCTCTCTCTCTCCCTCCCTTCCAGCTACGCGAGAGTCGCGAGTACGCGACGTGCTCGCTTTAAAAATTATTACATTTTTTCGGTGATTTCGACAATGATCAATCAACGTCAACAATTAAGACGGAATTCATCGCGAGAATAAATTGGTCGTTGATCCATATCGCGTTTGAACGAAAACCGACGATAAAACCAAGAATAAAGAAGAAGAAAAAGAAGGTGGAAAACTAGTTTGAGGCACTTAAGCTAGCGGCGGTAGGAGTGGCGAACTTAATTAAATTTTTTCGCTTGGCGTACTAATGACACTCTTTTCAGAGAGTACGGGCCAGTAACAGCAGCGGCGGTAGCACCGCCACCACCACCTCGAGAAATACTTGGCTCGAATCCACGCGCCCATAGCCTAGTCTAGCCGGAAGAGACTCGAATTGCACTTGTAAATCAAACTCGACGGTGGCGGTGGCGGCAACGCGAAAAAGAATCCTTTTTTTGTCCTGTGCTCTGGCACTCGTTTTCAATTCGATCCTCCCATTCCGCCACCAAAGTCGCTGTCGAGAGAGAGAAAGAGAGAGAGAGAGAGAGAGAGAGAGAGCGATTCTTCATACGTGTCTCGATTGATTCCACCCTTGTTTAACAACTTTCGAATTTTTTACCCAACGTTGTCGTTTTAAAATATTTCAACGATGCGCGTGCGTATATATTGTAAAAACAGCTGGTGTCGAAGCGACCAACAGCCGCTTATGGCGAGAAATTAACACGACGGAGCGAACGTGACTTGCAACGCTAATCGAAATAAATGGGTAAATATAGTCGAGACGTGTAGTCGACTCAATTCAATCGTTGTTTCCTCTTTCTACGATGGGTGATCATCTTGAACGCCATAGGCCGCTATTTCTCGTTTCGACAGCAGCCGTTTTTAACCCCTTCGCCCTCTCTCTTTCGAGTGCGCTTGCGTCAAAGTTGCTCCGTTGTCGTTTCAACGAGAATTAGAGTTCTAAAGACAACGACTCTCGCAAACGATCTACTCGAGCTTAAACCGTGAATATCGTAAAAAAAAGAGAGAGAACAGTAGAGCGACGGTGGCAACGGACGCGGAAACAAAGTGTTTTAGCTCTCGTGGGAGGCAACTACGGTGAGATTACTCGAATGGGCTGGACAAAGTGCGCGAGTAAATCGAGTCGTGCGGTGTACGGAAAAAGCACGAGGATAAGACATCGCTTGTCGTGGAAAAAACACTATCAAAAACACGATTCTCGTGCTAACGTCGAATACCTACGTATCGAAGTTTACCAGACCGTTGTAGCTATTTTCGCCATTGCACCCTTTTTCTATCTGTAGCGGTCCGTAAACTTGGCTGCTGCGACAACTTACTCTATACAAAGATACTGTAATAGTATCAATGAGAAATGACCATACGTGCTACGTTGTTTTTTCTCGCAATAGTCCGCAAAAATCCGCAGTCGACTAATATTAATCGCGAAATCTTATCGAAATCCATACTAAAGTAAGGATTTCGTTCGACAACACACCTTGTCAGTCGCGGACGTAATTATTTCCGTTGTGCACGACGTCCAACCGTACACACTTAGATGGTCCTAGGTTGGTGTTTTTGCTCGTTGTCGATATCAACGCGACAAAGTACAGCTTGAGCTTCTTAGCAAGTTGGCGAGTGCAATCGGTACGCGTGCATAGTAGGAGATTACATCCGAACGTACACGTGATATACGATACATACGCGTGTACATTCATAGGCCAAAGTTCGACTCGCACGACGATCGCAATAACGAGGGACTATCGGTTGTGGGCGCAGCTCGCGAATGTAATCAAGGGCTACGCTACGGCCGCGTCGTCGTCGTCGTCGTTGCAGTGCAGTGTGTATATGTGTGTGTCTGTATATATATATATATATATATATATATAGGTACGCGGGAACAAAGCTCCATCCGTACTCCACTGATTTGCCAACGACGACGACGACGACGACTGACCCGTGACATTGGCGCGCTAACGGTCGCTCTTGGGACAATGTAGTTGCTTGAGCTTTCCATTATTAGCCGCGTACAACTTGGCCCGTCGAGGACAAAGATCCCTTCAAATTTTCACGACCAATTGTTGTATCGCAAGCTCGCTTTCGACGCCCTTTGTGCGCGATCGTTCGTTTGCTCGATAACACGTGGTTTTTTGGTGTCTTGCGTTTTGTCGTTCGGTTTTGTCGTTTTGCCGTTTGAACAGAGCGCTGAATAAAGAGCGAAGTTCGGATAGGCGCCAGTCGAATCTAGCGTACGAGTTCACGAGAGGCCGTATTGAAAAACGATCAAGGAGAACGACGTTAAAACGTAGTCTAGGCGACAAGTTGGTTATGAAGAGCAATAACCGGTAAGGGACTCGTCGTCGGAGGTATACGTAGGGGGAGGGGAAATGCCATTGCCCGAGATCGACAATTACCCAAGCTGTGTATAACGAAGTAGAGAGGCTGACGATGGCTAACGAAGCGCGGCTTGTTTCGCGCGATGCAATTTCTCTCTCGTGCAAACGACGTTTTACACTCTGATGAGTCGACTACGAGTCGCGCACGCTTATTGATTAATTGCAGTTAAGAGTTGTCGACCTCTCTCTCTCTCTCTCTCTCTTTCGCTCTCTTCCTTGCCCCGAGATGATACTAATTCGCGACGAGACATTATTTTCCTTCGTTGTTTCAGCAGAGAGCTTCTCCTGGTACTGTACAACCTCAAGTTTTCCTCGAGGATGACGTCCAAGGTGAAGCTTTTTCAAAAGTTTTAATCAAGTTTGCCTCCTTCTCGTCTACATCGCGCCTTTGAAATTGATTGCATAAAATAAAGGTTGAACGAGAGGCTTGCCCTTTTTGTTTGTCTTCCTTTCAATCAACTTGATAATCGTCGAAAAAGACGACACGATAGTTGACTAGTTGTTTTCTTGTAATTTCATCGAGACTATAACGAGGGAACATTTTCAGATCAAGATTGTCAACGTCCTTTCATTGGATACTCAAAGACGAAAGTATCGTCGATAATCGATGCTTGCACTCGGCGAGACTAATCACTCGTGAAAACGTCCCGTTGCTTTTATCATGCAAACTTGGACTAGCGCCGTTGTTATCTCTCGAGGAAAATCGTTTTCTCTTGCATCGAGAGAGAGAGAGAGAGAGAGAGAGAGAGACGGGGGGTGGGGGAGACGATGGCATTGTTGCAACGAGACTCGGTACGGTTGCTATATAGTCTACATCAGCTTAATGGAAAAGCTATTTTGGGGAATGGCCTCTGTTCAACGGGATGTTTCTTCTAAGTAAGCTCTCGTTGCAAAGGCTTGCCTGAAAGAGAGCGAACTCTGGTTGTCGGTGCTAATGGCTGATCTTGACACTATTAACAATGCAAATAATGCTCTCGAGTGTTTACCGTATTGTTTTTCTCCAACTTGCCACGTAGCGCTGGGCAAATTCTTCGTTCTTCTCCTCCTTTATCTTGTTCTATTTTTCGACTAGAGACTCTTTCGTTGGTTCCTTCTTTTTTCTCGCTCGATGCGTACTCTAGGACGCGCCGAACGAATCGACGAAAAATACGCGAACTTTCAGTTTTCGCGAAAAAAAATACATTCGTTCGGATTCACAGGGACAGCTGGGTAAATATAGTTCTGTAAAAAAAAGCAAGTCGTAAGAGTTTTCAAAAGAGTTTTCGCGTGGTAAATTTGAAAACAAAAAAAGCCAGACTTTTATTCGTCGCCACACGAGTACGCAACATCCCGTAAAGTTTTTATACATAAAGTATATAAAAAAGTCGACGAGTCAGCGCTGGCAACGGGCAACGCACGCGTGTACAAAAGTGTCCGTGCTTGGTCAAAATCGAATCTGCCACATACGCGAGTGAAGCGTCTGCGAAGGCGCGTTGTTGCTACCGCCGTAGACGTTAGTGCCACCGAGCGTGGCCACTCGGTGTTTATTAATATATTCGAAAAAAATCCTACAATTTTTTGTACTCCGTCTGTTCACTCGACGTCTCGTGGTTTTTAACCGTGGGCAGGCAAAAGTCGATTTTGCAGCAGTTGCTCGGCTCGAGAGATAAATTTGAATGTCGCTATACGTCTTTTCTCCCCTTTCGACCAACAACCACAGCCTACTCTTCGCTTACGTACGTACGTGCTTCCTTGCCTCTCTCTCAATTTTTCAACAACGTATTCTCACGGCTTTTGTCTAATTACGAAAAGCCTAGGCTGCTCAGCGTCGTGCGTTGTGTTTACTCTAGCTTGTATAAACGTCCTCGTCACCGTCGTCGACGTCGTCGTTGTTGCTCTCTAAGAATTTGCCCTGCTAATTAGCACGCACGTTGTAATACGCGCAAGATTACGAATTACGCAACGAACTGTAACGTCTCTTTTTTACCGCATAGCAGATTTTACGCTTCAAAAGAAAAATCGCAAACTTTGCAGCAAATCACCAACGAAAAATAAACCTTAAAAATGCGTATCGCTTAAACGACATTATGCGCAGAAATTCGAAACTCTGCTATTTCCGGCCTCTGCCATATGTGTAACTTTCTTCCTCTCGCTTTTTAACGTTTACCGTTCCTTTTTTACGAGCTACTTATTACGCGAGGCTTTCGTTGTGCGGAGGAACAAGGGAAACTCGTTAATTCTTTGATAACTCGCTTAAAAATGTCGTCGTACAAGTAACAAAAAATAACGTCAATATTAGTGATTGACGACGTGAATCGTTTTCAAACTATCGGGCATATTTCCTACACTTTCGGCACCAATTGAACGTCGCATCCTCTCTCTCTCTCTCTCTCTCTCTCTCTCTCTCTCTGTCTCTCTAAAAATAAAGTTTTTCGATCTTTAGTTAGAGTTTAATCGAAAGGAGGCTAACTCTCGAGGATCTTGGCGACGATAAATTTCCATCTCGTCGAAAACACGTGTGTGTGTGTGTGTGTGTGTGTGCGCGCGTATGTGCATAGAGAAACGATATATAGCAGGCATAAGGGGTGGCCGGTTTTGTCTGTCTCTATACACAAAATTCAAGCTACTGCCTTACGCCGCGAGGCGAACGAACTATACTTGCGCCTTGCAGTATGTGTATGCGCGTGTTGCATGGATCTGGGGAAAGAGAGAAGAGAAGAGAGGGGAAATGCTGTTTCTCCCCCCTCTCTCTCGCTCTGTTCCTTTCAAAGCTTCGTTCGTTCGTAGCTCTACTGCTGCTGGTGCTGGTGCTGCTGCTGCTGCTGCTGCTGCTGCTACTGCTGCTGGTGGTGGTGGTGGTGGTGCTGCTGCTGCTGCTGCTGCTGCCCCTCCATGCTCAGTCGCTCATTCGCCGTCGTCGGTCAAGCGAGCGCTCTGTGCGTATAACGCTACCGCGGCGCGTTTCATCCTTTCCTTGCTCAGTGAGTGTTATAGCCCAGTTTTGTGCTTTTCTTCCACGATTTATCGTTGTGAGATCCAAATAAAAATTGTGATAAGTGCCAAGTACAAAGCTGTTCCTTCATTCACAGTGTTTGGCCGATTGGTGAGTCGACTTGAGAAATGTAAATAAAGAAAACTCGTTTGACGAAACAAAGTTTATTTGTTGGATAGTTTTTACGCGGATTGTCTCTACTGTAATGGACGATAACGAGAAGCTAATTAAGTGTTCGTAAGCGACGCTTCGAGAAAGTAAAAAATACCGGCGAAATATCAGTCTTTGTAAAGGGTAAATACGCCGTAGGCCGTAGATAGGGCTACATGCGAAGCGACATTGATTCCACACGCACGTACACATACGTACTTAACTCGGGTGTTGAATGACGGCTCTTTTCCACTTTATTTTTTCTCTTTCAAATAAAACCACTGTCTGTCTCGCGATTCTCCAATATCGTCTGCCTCTACTTTGCTCTTGTTTTATTTTGTTTTACAGCGCTCGCCAGATTATTTTGCATTCGTCGATTGATCCTCGCAGACAGCACTCGACCAAGGAAACAGAGATAGAGTGAGAGAGGGGCCGGGGGGGGGGAGGTTGGTTTACTGGTCATAAATTACGTTTTATACGAGTGCATTATGCAGCATCGCAACCTAAATATATTAGCGTACAGCGTCTGCTGGTGCTAGTGCTGGTGCTAGTGCTGGTGCTAGTGCTGGTGCTGTTAGCTGCGCGATGCTGCGGTCAGCACTGCAGCTTGTAATGCTCCTTTCTCTCGCTCGCGTTGCTGCGTTTAGGTACGTTTTTTGACAGTTGGTCATCAAGCTCGCAAGGCTGGTTTGTGGAGATGGTCAGCTTATGGCGTTGTCACGTTTCTTACGCATTTTTGTTAGTTTTGTTAATTGCTCGATTGTTTTCAAATATCCACACACAACTTGATTACTGTACGTATACGTGTACGCACACACGCGCGCGTCAACGAATACATTCAGGTTTGAAGAAGAAAAAATATATATACGTATACACTTGAAAGAGAGACATTCTCGGAACGCCGTTTTATCCTCGCAGTCTTGCGAATGAGATCATCGAGTACTCTTGGGTTCAAAAATAACCGCTTATGCATCGTAAATTTTGGACGATCGAAGCACGAGGCGTCGCTAGTCGTCGTCGAATAATTCATTTCCGACGCAGTACACACAGCAACGTACCTCGGAAATCGATTATTCAACATCGTTGATCATTTTTGTTCTCTTCCGTCCGCGAGAAGGCTAAAATAAACAAGATATTCCACATCCTTTGGGATTTCTCGTTATTTGTTTATCTAACCACGCGACAAAAAGTTACAGCGCCGACGACGAGAAACGAAAGAAGAAACAAAGGTCAAATAAAGAGCACGTAGAGACGCATCGCGTAGCGCTCGGAGTTGCACGAAAGGCACATACGTATTTTTTTCCTCGTGTTTCCGGTTGCACGCAGACACCGCTACGTCTTCCCGTCTCGTCTGTTCCACGTGTTGAGAATGCCTCGGAACAAGCCGATTTCTACGAAAGTCGCAAGCCGCTTAAGAGATTCGATTCTTTTTTTGATCTCCCTCGACAAAAAGCTACACACGCACGAGTTATATAGTTTTCGCGGAGATTTCGATCGACGAATACGCAACTTGCAACGTGTACGTTCGTTAGACTGCCAGCGGTTTGAGACGATAGGCGTCGCGAGACAATCGATAATTATCAACGACTATAGTTGAATGGCTGAATTGAAAGGAATTGACGTTTATTAGGTCCGTTCGCGAGAGAACACGATCTTGGTCGACAACGAGAGATCGGTTTTTCAATAATCAATTGATTTGCATGTATGGACTCGGACGTCCAGTCTACTCCGATCAACATTTGCAGCAAACCTAAGAAAAACAAGGAAAACATCGCGTTTCGTTCGGAAACAAAGACATCGAGCTGTACCTTCCGCTCGAATCAATCTAATACTCGAGGGCCAGGGAAGGGGAGGACAATTCGATAGATACGCTTACCATCCTACCTTTCTTCCCCACCCTCTGCTTGCATCTGCTGCACATCTGGACGAGAAGAGATAAGGGCCGAAAGTACGCTTTAACTCCTGCGGCGATTATTACGTATAACTAGAGAGAGAGAGAGAGAGACAAAGAGCCGCTTTATCTTGGCGTGTATCCTGGCTAATTGACCTTACGGACTATCGATTACTTGAAAAAATCCATTTACGACCGTCGACAATTCTCCGTAACTTCCAAAACGACGACGTTCCTTTCACACCTCGCTTGACTTTCAAGATCCGTTACGAAGTCCGATACCGGACATTCCACGATTCCAAATTAACGCGTTCGAAAACGAGCAAAAGGTACGGTATGAACTTATCGCACGCATCGAGCAGTTTAGTGTTTCTCTTGACCGTTGAAAAATGACGACAAAACACCTTGGCCAGATTTTAAGATTACAAGCAGCGTAACGACGCGTTGACGTTGTTGGATGACGATTACGATAAAGCAACCTCGTTTGCTCGCGTGCTCCACATCGTCAATTCATCAAAGCAAGTGCTCGTATTCTCGGAAAAAAAGACAAATTCAGCTTCCACGCGCGTCTTCCCTTGTCACGGTTATCCACGAGGGGGTTAAAAAGGTCGCAAAGTGCACCACTTGGCAACCGTGACCCAAAAGATTTTTCGGCTCTACGTATTTTTTTCAATTGACGCGTAATTTCGATCGAGTCGACAGTTTGATCGATTCATCTTCGCAGGAAAGCATCACGAGCGGCGAATACTTTGCTGTGTGTGTATACATATATATACATATTCCTACGCGGTCCGACTAACGGGCAAAGTTTCTCGCGTGGCCATAAATCGATCCTCGTCACTTCTCTCGCGGCAGAGTTGCATACTAAGGGCTCTCTCTCTCTCTCTCTTTTGCGAAAGGGAAAGAAACGACGCCAACTACTATCACTACTCGTTGAGAGAGCTTTTGCGTATAAACCCACCACGGACGACGATGACGAGGACGCCCCTTGTGTTTGTAATCAGGATGTAAGAGCTCCATCCGAATTAAGGGTCGCGTCGTTAGCGAGTAATGGCTTTTATAACGATATCGCCAGACGACTTTCTCTCCCTCGCCTCCTTATTTTTGGCTTTCTCTAATGTACACACGAGAGTTGCGAATTTCGCAGTAAGCCAATTATTGCCAGAGCTGCGTTCGTTCCATTTGGTTGCTCTCGTTGTTCTCGCTTTGATATTATTGACTTTTCCCTCCGAGTTTGCGGCTGCGTATATTTTAAAAGAAGATATATTTGAACCGTTGCAGACTCTAATAGTAAATCAATGACTATCCTTATTTTTGCACGAGACCTTTCTCTTCGACAAAGCGTTGATCGAGCCCACGCCCTTTGCAAATATCCCGAAAGATACGCGAGAAAACGAAGCTCGCGCGCGCGATAAGATGGTCGGGCTTTGCGATTGTAGCAACGTCGGAGTAGCAGCGTCGTGCGAGCCGTCCGAAGAAACAAAAAGTCAACGGCTAAAAAGCAGACCTCGTGCGTACGTAGACCGTGCGGCGATGGGAGCGACGACCGATGGTCGCGCTCGATTAAACCTCGCCGTCGTTACGCGCAATAATAATAGCCAACGAGCGAGAAACAATACACGCGTATATCGAGCTTTCTGCCATAGCGTAAGGCGTTACGAGAATTGGATTGTCGCGCAACGGAAGCATGCGTGTACGGTCGTTAGAAATACACGCGTGCACGCGTGCACGCGCGTTATGCATTATTTATCATTGGGATTTTCGATTTAGCTGCGCTGGCGCAACGACAATGTTTAATAATTTGCCATTTGCACACAATGCCACTTACCAGAGACGTTTACGCGCGTCTCTCTGCGTGTCCCTGCGTGTTTTAATTTATTTATTCTTGTTATTATTATCTCTCTCGAATGGCTACATCCATCTTGATCGCGAGAGCGCTAACTCGAGGCTCGTCGTTGCGCGCGCAATCCTCGTTTCGATTGTTGTCGAATCGCCACCGCGCGGACTAGATTCCACTCGATCGCGATGCGCAATACGAAACGTCGAGGGCTTTCTCCTCCGTCTGTTTGTTTCGAGGCGTCGCGCGCTATTAGAGACATTGCAAACGTACGCGAGAAAAAGAGCAACAAGAGCAAGCGCGGGGAGACGATCTTCCGATAAAACGTTGCCTCTGTCAAAGCTAGCTGTGGAGCTTTCGCTCGTTTTCGTTACGCGAACGCGTCGAGACAGCGCATCCACTACCTCGCGACGCTATTTCAATTCTCTCGCGTTTACGCGTAAAAATACGAAATCCACGAGGAGCGTCGCGAGGGCTCGTTGCACGCTGGTCAGGCTGGGAAGCCACGCCGTTCAAAATGCCACCTAATTAGAAGCTTGCGAGCGCGAAACGAGCGATTTGATTGGAAAACGAACCAACCAAACGAAATAAATAACAAATGGGTTTGTCATCTCTTTCAGCAACGCTCTAAAAAGAGATAAAGACGGCCAAAGGAAAACCAGCCACACGCGTGAGCCTACGAGATAATCCTCTTAGAGCTGGACGTGTTGCACGGTACGCGTCTTTTCGACCCATGATAGAGAGCCTCGTCCAACGACGACGAGTCATTCTTACTTTTACGTAGACCCAAAAAAAGCCACAAAATTCGCGGTGCTTGGTCGTTTCGCGATGAAAACGTCACGCGAGGAAGCAACAAACTCGCGTCTCGGCGGGTACCAAGGTACGAGTATCGTCCTTGATAATTCAGCACAAGACGCGTGCTCAAACGCTTTTGCCGTTTTACGATTTGTCGTTGGCTGACGTGATTTTCAGTCGACGATATCGTACAAAGAAAAGGAGTTGAACGATCGTTCTAGTTTTTACGATCTCCCGGGGGATTATTCGTAAAGATCGCACTCTTACCTAAGGCGTTTCCATGTCGATGACTGTACTCTAGAAACGACTTAACGACGATCGACGATGCGACGTAGCCTTTGGCGCCACGTTATGCTCGTATCGTTAATTATCCACTCGAGGCGAAACTCGTCGTTCTCGAGCTTTCCCGACAAAATATCGAAACCTACGCTCTCTCTCTCTCTCTGTCGCATCGCAATGTCGCGTGTGCAAATAAGCATCGGGTACTCGTGCGTGGGACGACTTTATCCATTTTTGTCGAAGCTTGCTCGTGCTTTTTTATTATCCGCGGGGCGCGCCGATGCGGAGTTTCTATTTAAAACTAATTTCCACGGTCTTTTTTTGTTTGCAGCGTTTCCGTTGATGGCGTATCGCGTGTACGAGTAATTTTAATTATCCGCGGAAAAACCTCTATTTCTGGAGGTAGGGACGAATAAAACGAGGTGAAAATGGGAAAATACGACGAGTTTGTTTTCCCACGTACGGTCGTTCAATCACAATTAAACGAGCGTTGGTGTACGGTTATTATAGTCCGATTTGACGGCTATAATATTCGTTGACACACTTTCCGTTTCTTTACGACGCGCGAAATTACGTCAACGATTAATCAACCAAGAGATAAAATGGTTTTGAAAGAAGCAACGAGTAACGTGCAAACGTGCAAATGTGCAAATACCGATTGAATCGTCGAGGAGCTGTAGCATCTTACTCGAGAGTACGCGCGGATGACTCATCGATAAGAGATGGATTTATTCAGGCTGCACCCAATCGGATTAAACCACGAGAACCAGAAGACGACGATTTCGAGGTGAACGAGCCTATTCCCTCGTTGGGATGGAACCATTTTTACGACTAGAAGCAAACTTATTTCAAGACTTTTCCTTTGCTTCTGTTTTACGCGAGAGCAACTTCGTTAGTGCTTTGCTGATTATAAAAGCTCGCCGATTGTATCGCCTTATTAAACTCGAGGGATAAGCGGATCTAGAGAGTGCCGCTTCGAAAGATTTATCGAATTATTAACGGTCTGCCGCGCTTCTTTTTCTTCGTTAACTCTCGGTTTTGCGAATCGCGACGCGGTCCGATAAAAACTATGTAAAAAAGTCAAGCTTTCGACTTGGTGCAAAGAACCAAATCCACGACGTCACCGCGTCGAAATGTCCGAATCGCGAGAAGGAAGGCAAAGTTTACGCATCGGGTAAAACGATAGTTTGGCGAAATCGCTCGTTTCGACAGGAGCAAACGAATAACGGGCAATGACCCCTGTGGCCGATAATAGCGCGTGGTTCGCGCGACGCGTGCTCGTTTGACAAATTCCATGCCCACTTTTTCTCCATTTACACCTCCGATAAATTGTTGCCTCGGACACGAACGCACTTCGACGTCGCCCTCCGACGTCACTCTCCGACTAATGACTTCTGTTGCATTGCGTGGCTTGTCCACGCCATACATCGGCCAATACACCAGACCAAACAGTTTCCGCGGAACCTCGTGCGCGGTTAACGAAAAAAGCTCATCCGACAATTTGATCGGGTTCGCCAGCTGTGCGCGTTGGTTCGAGTCCATGGGTGCGGAAGAGACGAGTTTTACAACTCTTTGTTCTTTCCAGCGTATCGATACAAAGAGGAACCGAGATATCGAATTATTGGCCAATAATTATCGTCGAAGGATTAGTTTCCTCCAGCCTCGTCTCGTAAACGACAGAGTTCGAGTGTACAGCGGGAGACATTCCTGACTAGCCGATACCAAGTATTGACTCTCGTTTAGTCACGTAAGCTCTAACGAAAAACAACCTTTTTACGCGATCTGGATTGCACGAGGAGCTTTTTATGTTTTTGAAGCGAAAACAGCAGGATCCGATTATAGGATTCTTCGCCACGCGTACTTCGATATTTTATCTTGCGCTTTTTCTACAATAAAGTCTGCAGCGGCAGCAAACTCAAGGTAAACAATCGCGGAAGAGGTGAGGCAAGCAAGCCCCGTGTAAACAGACTTGCGTGTGCACGGCCACGAGTGATAGCGCGTATAGCACACCAAACTCTCTCCTTATCAGCTTCCCTCGCGCTCGTTCTACACGTATACGCGTACACTGTCGAGTAGATCAAGCTCTTAGATATTTTGGAGCGCGTCGAGGGACTTGACAAAAAGGATCGTTTTCGTACAAAAATCTGGCTTTGCGAACATCCTCGCGTTTCGACCTATCAACTGCAAAGACAAACAAAGTAAAATCTCAACGGTTTGTTGGTCGCTCCGTCAGCAGATATATAACGTGGAAGCACGCGCGCGGTGAGAGAGTCGAAGCCGTCGCTGGAAACGTGACACCGTAGTGGTGGTAGTTTGTCGTCGGTGTCGTCCTCCCCATAGTGATCGTTGTGTGCAGACTTGCGTAACGACGAAGACGACGTTTTCTGGCACTGAACTAGGCTCGTGGCATTTATTTGGCACAAAGTTATTTTGATGGGAAGACTCGTCGTCGTCGTCGTCGTCGTCGTCGTCGTCGTCGTCGCCGTCGCCGGCTACATCACAACAACCAATTTATTAATTTCTCTACGTTTGCAAATATTAAGTTGCATCGAGTAATTATCGCTTGCTTTTAACTAGAGCAAACGCCAAGAAACTTTGTTGGGAAAACAACAAAAAAACACACGTCTCTCTCGTATCTGTCGTGCCGGTCTGTGTACGCGCAACGGAATTTTACATTGTTGTCACAACTACAGAGACAGAGGTATATTACATCGTTGGAGTTTGTTATAAAGTCAAAACTCGTTGCGAATTTCGATCCGTTAAAAATGTGACGTTCTAAATATGGCACTCGTTGAACAGGACATCGTCGATCGACGTATTCTCGCTCTCAAAATAGTACACCTAAGCAGGCACACTCGCGCACGCAGAGGAACGTCATCGTGTCTTCCGTTTCGAAAGAGATCTTTGGCTAATCGCTCAACGCTCGAGCTATTCCAAAAATTTTGGTTTATTAATAGGCCGAGTAAAGCAGGTAAACGGAGCCATCGTTTTGACGGGCGATAAAACGTGTTCTTACAACCAACGCGTCTCGTCGTCTCGATCGATAGCAATCATTGCGACTGCGGCATTCCAAAAAAGACACGCGTGGAAATAGGATCGGTTTTCTTTTGAGAAAAAAAAGAAGCTTGATTGCATTTCACGCGGATGGCGTATCCGTTCCAATTTCATCGAGTCGGCATCGTATGCGTCCCGTCTAAATACGACGACGAGGAGTAAGAAGAAACGGAAGAAGCGTTCGGTGTCGAATCCACCGTTCAAGCCATTTATTGGCCAACGTTTCGATTCCTAGCGAATAATTCATCTTGTCCTATCCCGCGAGAGAGTCGATATCGAGTCGGAACTAGCAGGCCTTACAACGTACCCCGTCTGTACGTAGGCACGTCTTGAACTCTCTTCGCGCACGTATGCTTTCCTTCGGGTAAGAGAGCAACTTAGCTTCAGCTGCAAAGACGATTATAGGTATAATTTGTTTGAAATTATACCTATAAACGCGACGCACGGCGAGGGAGGCGCCTGCCGTAGATGGCTTTGTCCATCTACGCCTCGGAATTTTCTCTCTCTCTCTCTCTCTCTCGTTCCGTCTGAATCCGTTTTTCTACCGTAGATTTTTACACGAGGCGCCAAGGCTCTCTATGTGCGCGCGCGCGTAATAAGCGGTAATAACGGTACTCTCGCGTTTGCCCTCTACTTGGCATTTAATTTGACGCCTACTTCGTTTACCCACTTGTTCGCGTGCACAACGAACAACGATTCATCCTGGGACAAGAAACTGACGATATACACATACGTACATAGTCGTGTGCGTGCGTGCGTTCAACATTTTTCGCTCGTTGATTCTCTTGCTAAGACTAGCAATTCCGTTTACGAACCGCACTGCCGCCACCGCACCTAGTAATTTCATTTCGGATTTAAAACTCATTCAAGCTTGTTATTTGTTGCAAATGCCACGTTGTGTCCAGGTGAAAATATCGAGACTATTTGCATAAGTAGCCTATGTCGCTCGCGTAAATTGCCTTCCGAATCTTTTTTTCTCTTTATTTACGCTCGACGAAAATTGTATTAGCGGATCTAACAAACGCTAAGAGGTTTCTCGCAACTATGCACTCAAAGCAGAGAGCACACGGTGCACGTGCATCTTTCGCGTCTAATTTCCCTTTTCGCACGAGTATTCCGTGTTGCCGTAGCGACGTGTTGTAGCAGCAACAGCAGCACCACCACCGACTAAAGAGGGTGCTACCGCAAAAACGTGTTCTCTCTCTCTCTCTCTCTCTCTCTCTCTCTCTCTCTCTCTCTTTTGGCTGAAGAAGCTGTTACTGAATTAACGATTTCTTTTTCTTCCTTTGTGTCAAGCAGGTGAATGTATATATACCTATCGCACTTTCTCTCTCTCTCTCTCTCTCTCTCTCTCTCTTTGACATTGCACTCAAGTGAATCATCGTACTGTTTGTCGACTTTGTAACTCTGGCATTCCAACGGCAACAGAGCAACAGGGAGTCGAAACAATGCGACGATAAAAACAGCCATAGCTTACGGTACCTGCTTGACTATCTTATCGTTCGTCGCCACGTAAATGCAATGTGCATCTACTTTTCCAAGTACCTTCGTGCCATGTACCGAGTTTACAATTATCTTTCGCGCCATTTACAAACGTTGCTAGTTTATTTGTTCTTTTCTTATTCTTCGCTCTGATCGATCGAATAACTATGCGTACAAGTTCGATTCCATATAGGATGCTAAATGGTAAACACACGCGCGTACTCTTTTGACGATAAAACTTTGCCGAGTACAAAAAAAATAAAGAAAATTGATCGATACGCGTCGGCATAGCAACCGAGCATCGATAATAATTCTGCTGATGGTGGTGGTGGTGCTACTGCTGCTGCTGCTGCTGCTTCTGCTGCCACTGCTGGCCTATTAATAGAAGTACAACGAATCTCCGCTTTATATCTCTTGAAAGAGAAGGCTGAGTAAACTTTTGTCTGAAATTTTCTTTCTTTCTTTCTTTCTTTCTTTCTTTCTTTCTTTCTTTCTTTCTTTCGAGAGAGTGAGAGAGAGTAAATTGCTTATCGTTTATGTATTTGGCCGGAAACGAAGGGATTTAATTGTACGTTTAGTCATCGAGTTTATTCATTGACTTTGTTTTTTGATTGGCTATTCGTCCGTATTTTGCTAGCAATCTAATTACCACTGAAACGACGAGTACTCTTTTTGACTCTCGTTGTAAATGAAATTTGTAATTAGTCTTGTATTTGTAGAATAATCACGGCAACAAGCCAAAATTGCATTTGCACAGAAGCGTTCATTGATAATCGCTGGAAATATGTCAAATAATAATCGTAACAACGCGGCGTCTTTTTATCAAAAGTTGTTACGAAACGTACAAGTACGTATCGATGTGAGTCAGGGCAACTCGCACACGAGTCAAATTTATTACTTAACAAAAGTATGTCGTCGTACGGTTGCCTGGTTATATTGTTCGCTTGACACATTTGTTTTTCAATTGACTTTTACAAATAACAGCGCGCACACACTGATTTTTCCATTCGACGGTCGCGCGTGGTCCTCATTTGCTTTGTAAAACCGTCGTCGTTCCGCTTTTACGCGAGCTTTCATTTTCCTTTTTTTATCTCGAATTGAATTTTCAATCGCGATTCGCGAAATACAATTGGAATTTTTGCGTGGATGTTTAGTAACGAAACGATCGTTTGTATACGTATATCGTTATATCTTTACTCTTTCAAACGAGTCATTTTGAGAAAACCAACGACGCTGATTATGCTTTCGAACGAGCATTTTGATTATTTGTCTTGGTGATTGGTAAGAAAGAACGTTGGAACGTTGATTACAAAATTCCGATGAAAACACGTTGAGCGGCACAAAGGGTTAATCGTCGATCTTTAATCATTGAGACAACATTGTTGCATTAACGGTTGACGTTCAACAACACTGTCATTAGATTAAAATACGAGATTCGTTGATGTAACTTGCAACGAACATTGAACCTCTCATCGACACGCATTGCAGCTACGCAAACGTAGTAGCACGAGCAATCCACGTCTTTTCCTTTCGGACTACGCGTAGCATATATGTGTCACGTCATAAATAATAATCTCAACAATCGCAAGTCAATTCAGAGTAGCACGATCTCACTCTGTGTGTGTGTGTGTGTGTGTGTGTGTGTGTGTCGCTTGTGTGGCAAGTTGCAGTAGTTGCGCAAACTCGAGCCAGCCCTCTTCTCCCTCCTTCCGACAACCTACGCTTGTAAAATCCTTCGAAAGTTAATTGCGCGACGCGATACAATACACAAGCTGCGATATTTCACACCTACGTACGTGCGTGCGCATACACGCATCCGAACGTACGGGTCGTCCCTTAACGAGTTGTTTGTTCAATCGTGCTTACGCACGTAACACGAGTGTTGGAATAAAAATTGCTCAAAGTTTTATTAGACGAGGAAAACGAAGCTTGGAATTGGTAAAATTCCACGCGGATAATTGTTCGGTGAGATGCGCGCGACACTTGGAACGAATGTAGGTCGGTGCGAGTGATGGCAAAGGGTTATAATCGAGACTCGAGAAACGAGCGAGTACAATGCAGCGTTATTTCGAGGCAAACTTTTGCGCGCCTACTCGTTTCCTTCTTAAATGTACGAAGAGTTTGGCAAAAGCGAGGCTCTTGGCGCTCGTTTGATCGTCTCACTCCTCTGTTTGCGCTTGCAAGGATTCGTTTCTTGCAAGCTTTCCTTTCACGCTCGTCGAACAATGGTTTTTAACGAATCCACGCAGTCGATACGTCGGCCACACGTTGCTAACGATCACACGCGAGAACGGTATTAACGGCGTCGTCGAGCGAAACCGCAATATTTGACTCGACGCTACGTCGCGGTGGTATCGACGTTGGGCTAAGATTATTATTCAGGACGCTAAGCGCAATCTCCTTGTACTAACTCGACGCCGACATCCGTTGCTAATTGCTTTTTTGCACGGTTTTTAGCGCTCGATTCGTTCGATTCTCTCGATGGCGCCGAAACGATAGGCCGAAGCGATAGTCTTTTGTTCTTTTCGCCTCGCGACCAAACTGTCGAAACGTAACACCCTCACGTTTCGACGGGAACAAGAGCTGTTCAACCGAATGGTTTCGCGTCAAAGCCACGCTAATAATTTAAGTTTCGACTTATTTCGTAAGCACGCGTACCGATGCGAGCAGCGACTCGTCACCGGAACAAGATCTACGTCTGCGTGTTTGGTTTTGAAAAACGCCGTCTCTCGGGACACGACTCCGTTCCGAAAGCCCCCTCGCTAAAACCTCACCTCCCTGTGCCCGCTGATAGAACGCCCCTCTCGTTTCCGTTTTCGCGCTTTGCATCGTGCAACAGCGACGGTGCTCTCGCGTCGCTGGCAGCAGTGGCGTAAGAAGGAGCCGTGCGACAAAGAGACGAGCTAACGGCAGAGAGGCAGTCCGAGAGTCGACGCGTTCTCGTTCGTTTTCACCTCAACGTCGCGATAAAACACACACCGGCCCATACGAGTCTTCTGTAAGTTGCGCGAACGTTTGCGACGGACACGACCACTCGAGAAAGAGAAAGAATCGCAGTGGTCAAAAAAGAGGAGGACAACTGGCGAAGCCACTCAATGAGTCGTTATACCGCAGCGAGCACTTTAACCGTAAAAGCCGCATCTTTCTTCCATTGGATGCTAATGTTTTTCCGCTGCTAACTCGCGACGCTGCGCCGCCGTCGCACTGCTCCTCCGATACTTTTTCCAAGATTTACGAGGGAACGCTTCGCGGAAGCGACGATAAAGCATTTTCAATTAGCTTTATCGTCGCTTTTTCCGACCCTTTTTCTTTTCTCGTGCTCGCGTATACAAGTATACAGGGGCCACGCTCGCGAGCTTTGTCGAAGCGACGAAAACGCTTGCCTTTTTATCGCGTTTTTCTTACGACGACACATTTGAATATCGATCCCTTTTTATTTCTTTTTCGTATTTTTTAGCACCGTTACATTTTTACGCAATGGATGATTTACTCGGTGACGGGATATCCCGAGCTAACGACTCGTAACGCTTTTTGCTCGTTGGTTGGTTCGCGCGCAAATCGAACGTTGTTTCGTCGATCACGGTTGGCATCTGCTACATTTTCCAACGACCTCTCGCGTCCCGAGTCGATCGCGATAACGGCCAACGATGACGAACAGCGATGCTCGATACTCGTCAACTTTTGAAAAGATGCTTGGTAGGTTTGCCGACGTTGTTTTCCCTCGCCAACCGAGCGAATTAATTGTCAAAGCGCGCGACAAAAGAAACAAGCTCTGCGGTCAAAGGAACCCTGGTTCTCGTGGCGCGGTCGGACTCGTAAAAATTTTCCCCAAGCTTCTTTCGGAGTAGCAGTGGCGTTGCCGGGTTTGCGCTCCAATTTCACGTCGGAGCTACGCAGCTACGACGAGGCTCGTTCGGAACTTTGGAAGAAAGCGGCGCACGAGAGTTGGATGTACTTCGCCGAATCGATCAACGGCGGACGATGCGACGTCACTGGATTCGTACGCGTCGTATCCCTCGATCGAAGAGGGGGGGGGGGGAGAGAGAGAGCTTTCCGTCGGTGCAGAGATCGAAACTCGTCGTACGCGGATGGTGCGTTCTCCGATTAATGGCTGCACGAGCTTCTCGTATCAGGCGCGCGAGCGCACGCGTGTACCGTTGGGACGAGCCCATCGGCCTCGACTTTTCAACTGTCGTCTTCGCGCGCTTATAATTAACGATCGTGTCGAAACCTTGGGTCAATTTCGCTGAGATCGAACAAAATAACGATATACCCGACGGATAATCCATGGGTTATTGCCGGAAAGCGCGCGAGTCGTAAATTTTTTCGCGTTCATCAAGATACGCGAAAAAGGATGGGTGGATACAAGCGATTGTTCCTTCTCCCACTCTCGCGTTCGGCTTTTCAATTAAATTTGTTACACCAGCGACGCGCTTACTTGTGCGTATATCTCGGAAACCACTGGGTTCGACTCTAGCGTTTACCACGACGGATACGACGTCGGGAAAGCGCGCTTTGCGATGCTTCGTTTCTCAGTTGCAATCAGAGTCGTTCGTTACAACCAAGCGACGTTCGAATCTCAACTCCCCGGTAAAGTTCGAGAGTTCAAGGTCTCGAGCGATAAAGCCACGAATTATCGCCGACGTGGAGCGACCTTTGTTTAGCTTCTGCTCGTCGTATTACGAACTTGTCAATCGAGGATGATACCGTAACTACGGTCTTTTCTTTAACTAATCTAGTCACTAGTCGACATTCCCATTGCAAATATTCACGACGAGCCAAACGTATCGTCGGAGGATGTTAATGATCGTTCGCCGATCGTACGCACAAGGATGCTCAGAGCTCAATTATTCGCTGACTGGCAGCCAAACAAGAAATTTGCCAGCAGCGACCGGCCGGCTAACTTGTTGTTGAAACGTTCGAAAACGCGTAAATTTGGCCAAACCTGCGATTTAACGAGAGCGGATCCGTTTTCGGAGCCAACGTAACTTGGACGTTCCGTTGCAGAGAGCGTCTTTCGACCGCGAAGAGGAGAAAAGCGAAAGATCAAGGAACTGGACAAAAAAAGAAGCTGCGACGCGAAAAGACGAGGAATTTACGCGAAAATGGAGACGCTGTTAGTGCACGAATTAGCATAAGCTTCTCGCGTTGGAAAACTCACGTTCACTTTTCTCCTTTTTTCCGAGCTATTCTACTCGTCGTCGCGTTTGCTCGGCACTCGTATTACCTGCTTGACGAGTGAGACAATGCGCGTAGGTGTGGCGCGAGAGAGTGTCCAGAGGTAGATCGCGAGAAACGATCGATATGCTTACGTCTCGAGGAAATTACGAGAGTCTGTAATTCAATCGTTCGAATTAACCAGATTTCTGGCCCAACGTTTACTAGTCTCCTTGAAATAGCGCGTGTCGTCAATTATTAAAACTGTTGTCGTTTGTTCCCTTTAATGCGCAGATGAAAACAAACCAGCTCCGCTCACGACGACATCCGCGAAAAGCTTTGAAGCGTGCGTCATTATCGCGCGATAACGAGATCCAAACGAATCGAACTCATCGTTTGACATTCAACGAAGCTTTTTTCTTTTTCCCGGTGCATTTTTGTGCGCGTGAGTCGACTATCAAATACGCGTGCGTCATAATTCATCGTTCGATTCAGACACTTATCGTTTCGCTTCGCGAAACGTCGCGTAATCTCTCTCCTTTTTTCCGTTTTTCTCTCCGTTCGGAAGGTTACGCCAGAGAAACTAAAACTTGCACGCTCGTAAAGACGCGCGCATCGTTATTATTGGTGAGCGCAGGCGAAACGGACGAACCCATTTTCCACCTGAACCTCGTGATTTGTTCGATGTTGTATCGTTGTCGTTAATTAACCGTAGCTTCGTCTTTTCTATCTAAACGAGGGGCGACCTGGGGGAGGATGGAGGAGGTCGATAACCTCGCTACACATTTGTCTTTTTTTACAAATCGAATGCTCCGACAATCTCGTTAAGCGATAAATATTTGCGGATGCCCTTCCCTCGTCGTTCTTCTCCGTAAACTTGCTTTTGACACACACACGTTTGCAACAACTCAGCTTTTCCATTGCGTTCGATGAATTTTCGCGGTGCAGCTGCACGGGAGTGGCCAGTTCGTTTAAAGACATTGCACACGCGACACGAAGGGCATTCGCTAATGTACGCGTACGTTTGGTGACTTACTTACAGAAGCGTCAGCTCGGAACTTATTCCAAAATTGTTTTGAATAACGCGCGAGTGCGCGCAATTGGCTTGGAAACTTTGTTCGAACGCGAGAGTTCTAGTCTCGTTTGACGTTTCGGGGATTTGATTTTGATATTTCGGACTATAAATTGGCTTATCTTCGCGATTATTCGATAGGTTTTTTACTTTCTCTCCAACGCTATTCGTCCTCGAACGAAATTAAATTCCAGCGACTCCAGCATTTTTCATTTTTTTTATCGTTTCTATATAAAGAAAGATGGGCTCTTTCGTAAGAGGGATTTATCAAGCTTAAATTCATAAAAACTCGAGCATCTCGAAATTCCTCAACGATGAAAAGTTACAATGCCAGCAAATAAAAATACTCGACTTTGCATATTTATCGTAGATTTATGTTTGGCCGTCGTTTCAAATACATCTTCAAATAAGTAAAACCTACCAAGTATTTCATATCGCGATTGTTGTCGGTAATGCGACGTGCGACGAATAAAATTGATACAAAGCGTTGTTTACCGCGAGATAATGCGTTCAAAGACTACGGCCTTCAAGGGATTAACGTCGTTAATTATGCCAAGCTAACCGTGTGATTATCTTTCGATTAGGTTTCGAGACTATGCTTCGACCGCCAACAACTACGACGTAGCTTACTCTCACGACAACAGAAGCAACGTACATACAAATTCTTGTTACCTCGCCGATAAAACGCGTTCATTTGTTTCTTCGTTCGTAAGGTTTTTGGGTTGTTTCATCGATTGCTAATTCTCCGTTTTGCTCGTATGTTACAGATTGTAAACGAAGCATGGTACGATAACAAAGAGAGCAAGCGAGTTTTGAAGACGGCAGGATGACGAAGATGAAGCGAGTGCTGTTGCTGTGCTACCTACTACCGGCATTATGCTTGGCGATCACTTATCAAGAGGACGATCTAGTGTTCGACGACGTCGGCGAAGAGACGCCAACGTCCAGTTCCGAATTGCCCGGTTCACAGACCGAAATCAAGAGAGATCGTAATAATGCATCCGACAATAAATGGCAACGAGTTGATAAGCTCCTTGGTATGCCCGACGCTGTAGCTACCGTTGGCCATGTCTTTAAACTTCACGTTCCTAAGCAAGCGTTCTCCGGCAGCATTGATTATTACGAGGTAACGTATAGTCGATCCAGCAAACGAGAGAGAGAGAGAGAGAGGAGGGGAGGGAGGCGCATAGAATCTGTCAATTTGCTCGTGTGGCTCCTCCTGTTGCAAGGGAGAAAGGTGTATATATATATCTGGACGCTTGCAACTCCCGCTCCATTGTTGGCATACGATTTCTTTTTTTATCCGGGGGGAGGCTGCGGCCTCTTTTGCTCTTTTGCTGCTACCACTTGCTCCTTTAAACGACCGCTTCTCTCCCTCGTGTATACGTGTGCATTCGCCGTCGTTCAACTTTCCTCCGTACCGCTTGTCGCGTAAACCTTTTTGCTGGACCTTGTATTAAAAGACTTTGAATCTCGTTTATTAGATGGAACGTTACGAACGAGCTACGTGCGTGTCATCTCGGTAGGAAACCATCGACGATTGCGCTTGCGTTTGCCAAGGGTGTTCTCGTAAGCCGACGCCGCTGGACGTTGTAACGTTTTAATTCTTTTTCTATCGTTATTTTTCGAAGGAGCAATTTTCGGTCGATTTCCCGACAGATTCCACACGGGTTCCATACAAATTCCATACAAATTCCCTACCAAGTTGTACGTTTATCCATCGAAAGAGTTTGCAAGGTGAAAAATATTTGCGCCACTGTCGTCGCGCAGAAAAGAATCCAAAGGCAGGATAAGAGTTACGCCGGGCGTTCCATCAGCCGAGCGTTTTTCTCTTTCTCTCGTCGTTCGTCGCATCTCTTGAACAAAGCTTAGCGTTGTCGCTATAAATAAACCTCTCTCTCTCCCAAACAAAGCGCGCAACTCAAGACTAAACAGAGCGCGTCGCATTTCCGTTCGTTCATAAACGACGACAACAACAAAAACGAATAACCCAATATGTTTATGTATAAATACGTATACGTACGTTGCGACGTGTGTACAACGCGCGAATGTTACAGGCACGAGGAATCAACGGCAAAGAATTAGCTCACTGGTTGCACTGGGACGAGCCGGCTGGAGCACTTTCGGGTGTGCCATCGCGTAAGGACGTTGGACGACATCGCGTTGTCGTCAAAGCTTTTGGCAAACACAGCGACACTGCGCAAGATTCTTTCCTCGTTCACGTTGTGCCCGAAACGAACGAGCATTTCAAGTACAAGGACGGCAAGGTATGCCTTAATCGAATCTTTCCTTCTTTGTTTCGTTCGTTTGACTTTGTTCGCATTCCGCGTCTGATAGTTGTTTGAAAATCACGAGCGATCGGAACAGAAATATCATTGTCAGCGGGGAACGATTTGTACCGCGTAAAACTCGGCCAATTGTCGGAGTTGCAGACTGCTCGTTGAACCGTTTCTCGGTGTCGCCGAGCGTGCGACTGCCTCTCTAAATAAACAGAAAGAGTAAAAAGGGGTGGACAAGAACGAAGAGGAGAAGCTGCGGGAAATTGCGTACATTAAAAGCCCATAAAGCTCGATCAACGACAATTGGCTTGCGCGTTGCGTCTCGCCGTACGCGCGTATAAACAGTTAATTCACAATTGTCTCTCGACTTGTTTTCACAGAAACGTTGCGGCCAGGATCAAGAACGGACTCTACTGACTCTCTTAGTCGACACCAAGTACGACAGTCTGAAGCCCTCGGCAAAGGTGAACGCATTGGAGAATCTCGCTGGTTTCCTTGGTCTACACACGGTAAAGTTTCCTTCTAATTACACGAGAGAAAGCACGCGTTCTCACACGCGCGCGCCCGCGCATTTAATACGTATGCGGCACGTAAGCAAGCGGATCACGTATGCACCGCTGTGTTTGTTTATGGAGGATGTTGTATTTTTTGTTTATTTCTCGGCGTTAACGAGAGTCAACGAACGTTCACTCGCCACCCAGACAGACGAATAATTACATTTGTATCGGATTTCACCAAAGCGGGCGCTTGGCGCTTTCGTATAGCTTGGCCACTTATCGTTCTCGCGCGACATCGGAGCGTTGCAGGGACGGCAAAGCATTGAGAAACCATTAAAAGCGCTCGCTCCGCGTGTCTGCGTAGATATATTTTAACGATTCTCCTCCTACGTCGACACTTTCTACGGCCTCGATTCAACTTTCATCACTTTTAAACACGAGCGTAATAAGCCAACAGGACCAACAACGGCAACAACGAGAAAAAACATCGAGGAGATAACTAACGATTTAACTGGTTTTTCCACAGAGTTCGGTGTCGATACAGCCAGAGGCAGGTAAAGATACTAGTTCGACGACAACGACATCCAATACAGGCTCATCGATAGTACTGTCGGGTCCGGGCAACGTAGCTCGTCGACGAGAAAAACACTCGACGTTCGTCCAGTGGCAGGTGAGTGGGTCTTGAATAAATTTTCTCTGCGACCCTCCTCGTTAATCGCCTCGAGTACTAGTATAGTAGTGCTGCTGATTCAAGCTCGCCTCGACAACTAGGTTACTTTTTCTTCTTCTTCTTCTTCTTCTCCTTCTTCTTCTTCTACTACTGCTACTTTCTCTCTCTCTCTTTCTCTCTCACTTGCTACGCTCGTTGTTTTACCGAAGCGAGGAAAACCCCTCTTTCTCTATTCGGTGGTACGTTGAAAGATTCCTGGCGATGTAGCTTTTGCCTTCTTTTTTTTCTTTCAAACGGCAGAAATGTAAATTCTTGACATAAGTCTCGACGTTACTCGCAATTCGTGCGACCTATTTGCCAAGAGCAAGAGTTGAAGCATTCGCCGGGGATAAGTCGCGATGTTTAATAAAAGGACTACGAGCTTTGCTCGTCTCAAGTATTTCCGGTGCATTTTGTACCTGCGCGAATCCCGTTGAGCACGTTTCCGCCAAGTTCGGACCGACGTTGTAACGTTTTCGCAGAAATCACCTCGCTGTCTTTGATATCTTATCGAATCAATTCAACGAATTATGCAATTCGATCGTCTTGGAGGAACGCAGTCGTCCAAGCTTAAAATTGCGCGGGAAAAGCTAATAGCCGCGGTCGTCGACGAAAATAATCCGACGACCCAACGTGAAAAACCCAAAAACCCAAAAACCAAAAGAAAATAACGTGTACAGCGCGATAATTTACGCGGTCGTTTGTCTTCCCGAGAATGTTGCACAATCCAATCAAGCGGCGGCGACAAGGAAAGAAAATTAATCGAAACTTTGCGAAACTAGGTTGGCTGCGACGGACACTTCTGGCAGCAGTACGTCGAGCGGATCAAGCAAATCCCCGAGCAAGCACGCGACGGTACTCTCACCGAGGTCCTTCAACTTCCAGTTTACAAGTGGTTAGTACGTAGCGAATCGACGGATTACTCTCGTAACCGACGTGACACCGCGCCGGGTTCCGGCGATGGTTTTATACGACCGGACGACGACGACGACGATCAAGAGTACGACGAGAACGAGGAAGATTACGACAATTACGACGATGGTAACAACGAAGGTATCACCGTGTCGCCTCAAGAACCCAAACCAAACAAGCCAGTCATTCGTCCCGTTGACGGTGCCAGCTCTGGAGGTCTCGACGAACATCCCCACAGGCACCATCATGGCGAGGAGAGCATTGCTGGCATTCACAATCTCGACGTGAGCTTTTACTTTCTCTTCGTTTAAACAATACGCTACACGTGACAATTCGACCGATCGAACCTCTGATTTGATGTTTAGAACGAGGAGGATTTCATCTGGAGGAACGCGGAAATCAACAACAGCATTTTCAATAAAACTACTACAACTCCGTCGACCGTAAGTGTGCGTGGCAACTGTTTTTCTGGCTTCTCGACTAGTTTACGTCGGCTTTCGAAAAGCGTTGCGTTCGTTGCATTTTCATGCTGCTGAGCCAACGACTTTATTTCATACTTGTATAATATTTCCCGAATGCTTTGAAAATATGTACTCGTAACGCTTGTTTCCCATATCCATTCATGGAGCTTTGTGACATTTGCACTGTCTCGTATTGTTGTGTCCAAGTTCACCGTTCGTGTCCAGTGTACACTGTACAAATATCCATCGTCAAAGCTGCACTGAAAAGATCAAAGATTACATTAACTATTCCGTAATACATTAACGTTCTTTTGTGAGTATGCTATTTTGGACGAAAACAAAAGTTATTAGTTTGCGCCGCTTTCCTCGGTGTTGGTGATTTCGATAAAAAATTGAAAACAATAGATATAAATATATGTGAACAATCCCGAAATTGTAACTAACAATAATTTCTGGCACACACGGCATCTACTAACCGTTTCGCAGACAATAGCTGTTACGTTACCATCGTCAACCACCACTACCTCCGCAACAAGCACGACCACCACCACGACAACGCCCGAACCGTCGACCACACCTTCCTCCACGACATCCGAACCAACGACAACGCCAAGCACCACCACCACTACCACCACCACCACCACCACTACGGAGCAACCGTCGACGACTCGGAGCATCGCGTCGACAACTACCACTACGACCACGACTGAAACGAGTTTCATGGAAACTTTGACTACTGAAAATGCAACGTCGACGAATTTTATCAATTTGACGCAAGTCGCGATCAATGGCTCGAGTATCCCGAAAAATAACGCGACGATCGACTCGTTCTTAACGGCGGAGGAAATAGAAGGGGAAGAGGAAGAGGAACTGGAGGAAGACGACGAAGAAGACGCAGATAACGCGATACTACCGACTGATTTTGATAACGAGACAGAGCCTGACGTTACGACGATCCTTCAGTCGAATTCCTCCGCTGCTGCGTCCGAATCGACAACGACGACAGCTTCGGCGACGACTACGACGACGACGACGACGAGGACGACGACGACGATGCTTACGAATGGAGGATATTCATCGTCGAATGGCGGCACCGTGGAATCAACGTCTGATACAAATGCGACGTCCGTACTCTCTGTAAATGCCACTGCAGAGGAGGTAATGCTTGAGTTGCAGGATCCGCTTCGCGCGCGAAACAAGCTTTTCTTTAATTTTGTACAGTTTACGAGCGGCTTTTTATTGGCATATTTCTGTTTATACATCACGTTTCTCGTTTTGTCGCACGCGCGTCGACTCGTCGCACGGATATCGTACCTTTATTTAAATACTTGAATACATACGACTGGAAAAATAGAGACTGTCGAAGAAAAGGTTGCGATGCCGTAATAATCATAATCATAATCATAAGATACGATATCCAGGCACCAGCTTAGCAACACTCACGCGAAAGAACCGAGAAAACGTCACTGCACACTGCGCCTACACTATTCACTTTTTCACGCCTTTTGCGCCACCACACGTTATTTGTTATTCATCTCTTGTTCCGTATTGTACAGTTTTCTGCATATTATAATATTTTTGTGTTTATACAGGTACACCTTATGTTGTTTTACGTTGTCGATATTTTTTATATTATACACCCGTGATGTGTTACACTCGAGTCGATTAAAATGTACGTCATCATTGAAACAAACCCTTTCTCGTTCAGTATCCGGAGACACCAGTCGAACCGAAAGAAGTTTCAACCTCGAGCTCCGTACCTTCTTGGAGCGATCGAGCCACGGAAGGAGCTCCCGACGAACCGATCGACGCGTACGATCCGTACGACGCTCAAAATGTACCCGTCTTCAGCTCGTCGAGCTCTGCGACAAGGTGAGCGAATACCCGCCGACTTGCCCAAGTGAGATTCGACCGAGGTTTGGTGTTCTAATTGGTCGGGATTCGGTCTGTGTTTCAGCACGTCTACGCCAACTGCGACAACGCCAGCCGTAACAACTCGGTCAACCTCGACCACCGCGGAGCCCTCGACGACGCCGTCGACGACAACGACGACGACGACGACGACGACGACGACGACAACGTCGGAGCCTCCACCTCCTCCTCTTACGACACCGTCTACTACGACAACCACTACCACTACAACAGAGCCCTCCACGACCAGTTCTACGACATCCGAAAGAAGAGACTTTGGCATTCGTAATCACCCACCAAGGATAGAAAGGAGGTTGAAGAAGATACCGGTAACCCAGGGCAAAGTTCTCAGTTATGAGATACCCGAGGACGTGTTCAACGATTTCGAAGACGGCAACACGAGAAATCTACGCCTGCAAGTCTACGAAAAGGACGGTATTCCCCTCAAGCCGTCTTATTGGCTACAGTTCAACGAGAACACGCAAGAAGTCTATGGCTTGTAAGTTTTGCCAGGTCGTACGATACGAAGACCTCTGGTAACCGACGTAAATTAACCGTTGGTTCGTGAATTTTCAGGCCCGACGACGACGCTTACGGCAATTACTTCTTTGAAGTCGTTGCTACGGATCGGAGTGGCCTCTCGGTCAGCGATAGACTCGAAATAGTGGTACAGCAGCACAAACAGCAGCGCGCGTTCAATCATGATTTCCATTTGTATTTGAAAATTGAAAAGAGAAACAACTTCCGCACCAACGTCGACTGGCAGCTAAAGGTCGGCACTGGTTGTCACCTGTTATTTTTCGAAACTCTTGTGTTTCGTGCGTTGGTTAAGCGAAGCAACTAAGTTTTTCATCGTTCTCACAGGTAATGAGAAGTCTGGCCGAGCTGTTCGGGGATAGCGATTTGAGCTACATCACCGTTAGGTCCGTTGACATTGAGAACGATCAAGCGATTTATACGTGGACGAACGATAGCTTAGCCAGAACGGATTCGTGCCCTCACGACGAGATCGACAGACTGTACAGCGTAAGTTCAGCAAAGAACCAGACTTCGCCATCGGAAAGAAACGTATTCAAAGTCGATCGTTTTCACAGCTTCTCGTTTCAAACAAGAAAACCGAGGAGCCAAGCGAAGCTCTGATGCGAGTACTGGGTCCCGAGATAAAAGTCAAACGCGTTGTTTATCAAGGTTTGGAACAGTGCCAGCAGTCCAAGGAAACAAACGAGAGGTGGCCTATAGTCAGAAACCAAATCGACCACTTAAAGGCACTCGTCGGGAGCCTACTGGTTTACAAAGTTAAAAAGGTAGCGTTCGACGGTGCGCGCTAGTCGTATAGAAGCGCACGTGGACCGTTTGAAATGCGTTCGCTTTGATTCGCAGGACATGTTCTTTGACGAAGACGACGGCGACACCAGCAAACTCAAGCTGTCGCTTTACACCGGCAACCGATCGGACGTACCGCCGTACGACTGGTTGCAGTTCGACGGCAAAAATCAAGAATTTTACGGCGTTCCTTTGAGGGAAGATATCGGCCGGAAAACCTATCAACTGATAGCGAGGGACAAAGAAGGTAAGCCAGGGCGATCGCCGCAAATTTGACGACGAATAACGACGTGACTTGTTACTCGTAGGCTTGGAAGCGACGGATAGTCTAATTGCGGAAGTGAAACCACTGGAAGAAGAGTTCAAGCACACTGTCGAAATAAAGATGAAGATCAACATGCCGTACGAGACGTTCGTCCATTCGGCCCGATACAAACGAGAATTCATTCAGAAATTGGCAAACGTGTACGCCGAAAGAAATACAAGTGTGATAAACATCCTCTCGGTGAGTGGTAATCGCGACACCACCGACATCGTCTGGCGCAATTTCTCTTTACCACAACACAACTGTCCCAATGGCGAAATAACGCGAATGCGCAAAGTATTGGTGAAAGACGACAAAAACTACAGCGACGAACTGAGCCGGGAGTTCAACACCCTCGAGTTTGCAATTATACAGATAAGCTTTACGCTAACGGGCGTGTGCCAGAACGTGATCGTTGCCGGCGCCAATGTCCCGTCCAAGGACGATACTGCGGCTAAAGGCGCGAGGCAGGAGGAATATCTCATCACCTTTGTACTTCCCGCCGTCATTATCGCTGCGATGTTGATTCTCGCGGGAATAATCGCTTGTATCTTGTACAAGAGGAGAAGGAGCGGCAAGATGAGCGTCAGCGAGAAGGACGACGAGAGGCAGAGCTTCCGTAGCAAGGGTATCCCAGTGATCTTCCAAGACGAGCTCGACGAAAAACCGGATCCAGGTATTACGAACGAACCAAATACGTAAGCAGCGCAAGTGCAACGACGACGACAACTCGTTTTGCAGGTAACAAATCTCCCGTAATATTGAAAGAGGAGAAGCCACCGCTGCCGCCACCTGAGTATCAGCGCGCGGAGGACGGCGCGGACATCCCGATGTTGTCGAAGGAGAACTCGGAGGAGCCGTATCAGCCGCCACCTCCGTTCGCGACGAATCGCGACAACAACCGCCAGAACAGACCAAAGCCAACGCCGACGTACAGGAAGCCACCTCCGTACGTGCCGCCCTAACAGAGCAACCATCTTAGCAACGTAGCTGCCACGGCAGTGAATTCGCCTACGCGCAAATACATGCTAGCGATGCTCGGCGACTCGCCCAATCACGTGCAACATCAGACCGTGGCTGCGAGATTCAAGGGCCAAATCAACAATGGCTTCCGCGAGCCTCGCCTCCTTCGGTAGACTATCACTACTCCCAAACTCGCTCGTCCAGAGCTCGACGTCTCGCTTTCGACTCGAGCGCTCGCCGACCGAATCGTCCCCTTTTAACTTGAGCTTTTATTCTGTTTTCTTTTCTTTCGTTCCGAACGCGATAATTACTTAATCTTGGGCGAAAGCGACACGGAGTTTGCGACACTTTTCTCTCCCCTAATTTGGCTCTTGTGCGCAACGTCGGTTCTTGCCGGAACAATTGCGGAAAACCAATTTGCCAGAAGACGATTTGACCGACTAACACGCGTACATCGGCGAACGTACGCGCACGATTATGTCAATTTTTAACGCAAAAGTAACTTTCAACGAATATGACTTTGACGTATTTTTCCGATAAATCAAGCCTGTTAATTGTAAATATTCGCCCACTCAACGATTTTATTTCGCGCGAGAGCCTACATCAGCCGCAATGAAATTTCAATTTCCACTTGATTCGATTAATTTGTCAAGTTTTACATTGAACGTAGCTTTTGTTCGCTCGAAGATACGCACACGCTTAAACCAAGTAAAGAGAGAAAAAAAACTCGTTGAATACTTGTCGATCACGCGTTGCCTTTTGTAACGAACATTGTAGCGTTAATAGCGCAGCGGAAAAACAAAGCGAAGCTAATTGCTCTGATGTCGGAAAAACTCGTGTATCGAGGAGCTTGAGCGAAAGAACTACAAAAAGCAGGGGTAGATAAGTACCAAAAGAAAATAGAGGGTAGCGTAACGAAAAATACATTTCGCAAATCAGTGCCATTTTATTAAGCAATAAGCTCGCCTAATTGTGAATAATGGTTTTTTACGTGGGTTTCTTGCGCCAAATTGATGAAATTAACCGTTCGACGGGCTCGTTTTCTAGCGAGCCTTCGACTTACCTGAGACTGCAACGTACTCCGCGAAAGATTACACAGCACTGCCAGTACGAAGATTTGATCTTCGCTCGAAAGTCCAACTCTCTCTTTTATGCCCGTCGAGTAATTCCAAACGGATGGAAAACCGGACTGCGAATCAATCGCGTGTCACGTTGAGCTTTTGATAATGCAAAAAAACTTTGATCGATGCTTCCATTGGCGCGAAGGCGTGCCAATACCAAACGACGTAAAGGCAGCGGAGCAAAGATTTTCAACCGACGAGCCTTCGTCAAACACGAACGTACAGCTGCGTGATACGTATCAAGTACATATTTGATAAATGTTATTGATCGTTCGTTTGATACTCTCTTGTCGATAGTTACACTTTTTATAGAGTTATTTAAATGTATCGCTTGGCCAACTTTGGAGCATTTACGTTGTAAGAGACTTAACCGTCAAGATGATTTTATCGTCCTTTTGTCACGTGTACCCCCTTGAGCTTTTGTTTGTTATCTGACTTGGAAATAAAAGAGCAACGAATCATCGTCGCGAAGAAAAGGAAAACATTGTAATCTTTTATCGGGCATGAAATATTGTACGGAGCTTTAACCGAAACACTTTTGTACACTAACGCGCACCATAACTGCAAAACTATTTAATTTTAGATTTTACACACCTAGTTACCAAGCCAAGACTTGACTTATTACCGTATAACGGCAAAGAAACGACGAAACAGTCGTAGAAAAATAAGAAGAATAATATTTGAACAGGTGTAGCTTGTTACGGGTGTTCACCTTACGCGTGGCACTTGTCAAGGAATTTTTCGAAAACTTTTTATTTTTATCAGTAACGTTAAAGCGTAAATGAATCGAGAGAAACGAATTTTTCACTCTTTAGAAGAGTGCCGACGTACCGTGTTCTTTTCTCCAGCCTGACGCGCAACAACTTAACAATTTGATATTTTTCAAAGAATACGACGATAATAGTTAGGTAGGTCATGCGCAAGGAATCGTGCGAACGACGATAATTTTCATTTGTCTTTGTGTACGTGGAAATTTGCAGGATATCGTTGATTGAATTCAAATAAATGTTCGGTGTGTCAGACGACGACGACGAGGACGACGACGACGACCAACAACGGAATAACGAAGAAAAGCTAGTTTATAAATGATAATAATATCAACGTACTAATGTCGAGCTACGTTGTTGCGTAACTTTTAGCAATTAAGTCTACCAACGATCGTCGGAGATGCGTGCAAACGACAGTTTCATTATCATCGACACAACTGGTCTCGAGCATCCATGAATTACGCTGGAAGATGTGTGAATAAAAGAATGTTCCTCGTTGTTTGGGAGACCAATTATAGGTTCGAACAAGAGCACGTGTCGATTTGACAGAAATTTCAGCGAATTGTCGACGATCCGTTTTTATACAGAAACCTTTAAAATTACGTACGATAACGATCGCTGATGATTTTACTTATCTCTTAATCTTTTATCGCTTTTGCGATCTTTATTAATTTTATAAAAAAAACAATAAAAACTGCGCGATGAGCCGAAGGTGATCGAAACATTTTCATTTATACATACACTTAAGCGCCATGTTGTCAAGCTATAATAAAGAGAACGCTTCAGAAACACATTGAAAATATGATATACTTGGAAACAATTCTCTCATATCACGCTTAACTCATATCGACGCTCGGTACGCATCCGTCGGATGCTGCCGGACAAAAGAAATCTTGTATAATATACATGTGTACTATATACGTTAGATAAGCGATGGAGATAAACGAGACTAGACGAGGAGAAGAGTCGTTGTGTATCGTTGGTTTGTTTTTTGACAATTCCAGGAGGGACCGAACTACGAATAGACGCGAAACAACGGATAAGGCGCTACGATTATTTTTCACTCGCTTTACGCATATCGAGTAGATCAGGGAGTGAAATTGGAGATTACCGCGTTAAAGCCTCCGTTTAGAATGGAAACACTGGAAATAAAGACAAACTCGTTCGCGATAGAAAAGCCTGTAAATAAGCGAACGAAGCCAAGCTTTCAAAGTAAACGACGTATCTCGTGATTTGTCGACTAAAATCGTTTATTTTTTTACCGTACCAAGTCCTTGATCGCGTTTCATTGTTGTATGCCAGAGGCACTTTGTCACGGAGCAATACCAATTAACGTAGAAACAAGAAAAAAGAAAAAAGTAAGTAGCGACGATTCTCGTTAGGCTCGTTTTTGGCTTTGAGTAAAACTGACGACAAATTTGCACGCCGAGTTCACTCCCAGACCAGCTCGCAAAACTACAGGTGGTTTGAGGCAACGATCCAACAAACGAGAAGCATGCGTTGCGCACCGAGTGAGACATTTTTATCGGGAACCACGCCACGATCAGGCACACGCCAAGTTTCACGTTGCGACGGAAAGCTCGTTTGTAACCGTTTATTTGTCTTTTTTTACCTCTCGTAATGCATAACGCTTCGTTGTATGTCGCATAATTCATAATAAGCGTACTCTTGTGCACATCGCTAAATATGTTGGTACCTCTACCGAGATAATATAAATATACGGACACACGCGATCACGTACACTCGCGCGTCTAGTCTATTTCCCCTCTTTGGCCATACGCATGCATAGATCGGACGAGTCGAGCCAACTATTGATCTACGATGGACAAATTAACGTAGCAGACAACAGTTATGCGCGGCTACGCGAGAATCCTTCCGCGGAAAAATCGGAAAAACCTTTTGCGAGTTCCAACCGATCGATCTGTACGTTGGTTTGTCGGCACCCTTGCGTCAACCCTCAACCCTCAACCCTCACGACTCTTACATTAACACGTTGTCGGTAATATACTAAAGATGTAATATTTAAAAAAGAGCACGAATAAAAAAAAAATAAAATATACATGCGTGTACACGAGTACGAGATCTGGCAAGCGCATATCTACGCACACGCACGCACGCACGCGCGCACACACACACACACACACACACACACACACATATGTATATATTCGACATGTGTACAAGACAAGAGTTAATAAAGTCATTTTAGGATACAAAAGGCCTTGTTCGTTGTCCACCTCCCTCCTTGTAGTAGTCGTCCCAATGACGAATCTCAACGCATCTTTTGCAGCTAGAGCTGGAAAACTCGAGGCAAACCCGTAAAAAGCAATAAAACACACGCGAAAAGGGAAACGACGACGAGAGTGTAGGGCGGGCGAAGGGAGGAAACCGGTTGTCGATGGTCGCGCGAAAATAGTACGCACAGCAGCCTCGTACATTTAGGTCTTACCGATCGGTACAGCTGAAACGGGTTTTTCTCCGCGTGCCTCTACTCCCTTCTCCTCTGCGGGTACTTCGCGCGCGAGACCAAATTATCCTCCGCTTGCGGTCAATTTCCAGAGGGCAAACCACTGTAATTCTGGAATATTCACGAACGCGACGTTTGTTTTAGCGTCGTTAAATCAGCCCAAGCCATCCATTACGAACGATTCATCTTCTGGGCTGGGGAAAGCCCAGAAAGAAAGGGAAAAAAACAAGAGTAAAAGGCGAGACTTGGAACGTTCGAACGCGATAAGAGAGCCGAAGACGGCGATGGTCGCGTGAACGCGCGTTTTTAAAAGGCGCTACCTCGCGTCACGAGCAGCACGTGCTCCGGGCACCGCTTCGCCAGCGGGCGGACGAGGAATCTGGTTTGGAAGGGCCACCGAGCGAGACTTTTAATCGCGCAAGCCGATTCGTCGACAAAAGTGAGCGGCGCGTCACGCGGCCGAATAAATTTTCCCCTCGGGCTGTACCTATAACGAGTACGTAGCAGTATACAGTGGTGCGTCCAAATAGAGTCGCGCGAGTGGTCGGGACGGCGTGGAAGGGGAAAAAAGAGAGAGCGCACGTGTAAATATTTACCGGCGCATGCGCGTCCACTCGCGAGACGCGGCTGGAGCTGGAGATACGTCAGTGTCACGTGACTCAGCCTTGGCGCGGCTATAAACGTCCGTACGACAACCGGCCGGTCTACACAACGCTCCCGACTTTCCTCGTCGACGCGTCGTTGCCGTTGTACGCGCGTACACCAAGCCCTCGCCTTTTTTTATCGCACGCCACTTTCTACGCTACGTACAGTACGCTACTACGACAGTGTCGTCTCGTCGTCTCGCTGATTCCGCTGGGAAACAGTGCGACTCCGCTTATTTCGTCGGCGGAAAACCAATCTCAAAGTACAACAAAGGAGTTTCTTCGCCCGACGTTTGGGGGAGAAAGATAGCCAAGACGAGCGGGAGCAAGCCTTACTCGGATCTTAACTTCGCGGACCTCAATTTCCGATAAACAACTCCCCGCGATGGCTGGCTTTTGGGATTGGGACTATTCCAGTACAAATGGTAAGTTTCGCCACCTTCCGCCATTACTGCGAATCCTTTTATTTACGAGTTTTTTCTCCTTTCCGCGCTGTCGTTCGTCGTCGACCACAGCGACGATTAACCGACGCCCGCACGCCCAATTAGTCGCTTCGCCGTTCTCCTATGGACATTTTTATTCGTCTGCTAGCTTCCCGTTGCGCGGCCGACGCCGCCGGTTTCCTCGAAAGATCCATCGAAAAGAGCCGCCGAAAGCCGCTAACGAGTGCTTTTTTAAACGCTAATCCCGCTAACGTATCTCGAACAACGGAAGAAAGGCGTCGAAAGGTGTCGATCGCTGACGTTCGTTTCGGCAGCTCGCGTCACGCTCGTTTTAATTCGCGCGATTATCAACGCGCTCCGCTGAATCTTTTTATACTTAATGTATGCGAAACGTTTTTCAAGGATGCAAAAACTCGTTGGTAGCGCAAACGAGCGCGTTGACATTGTTTGGTCGCGTAACTGGCGTATTACAGACGCGATAAAACGTTTAAAACTATCAACAATAAAGGCTCGCTTATCGTAACGTTCCGCTCGAGTCGCTCGTGGAAAAATGCTTATCGACAACGAATAAAACTGCAATTATCCGCGGTAATGGTTTTCCTGCGTTCACTGCCATGGCCATTGCCGCTAATTAGAGAGGTCGCTTACTTCCGCGCGCTCTTGTTTCTTATCGCTCGTGCGTACCGAGTCGTTGGAATCTCGAGTCTGAATATCACGGGGAAACCCGCTTTTTAGCGACAACGCGAGCGCGACGAGACGCTATCCGCCTCCTGACGATCGTCCGAGTCGTCGACGAGTTTCCGTCGAAGCCGCCCGAGACCAGAATATCCCAACTTGCGCAAACAAAGATAGAGAACACTGTCGGTGTTCTATTTCGGCAACACCGCAACACCACTCCGCGCAGACTAGAATTCAAACTACAACAAACTACGTTAACGCGAGTTTACGATTCCTCGATATCGCGCGAACCATTAAATGAGTCGAATTAGACGAGTCCAATGAAAACGAGCAAACAACCGCGTACGCCCGATCGTTACGTCGGACCAGTTGGCGAGTAGCATCGATTCAAACAGGTGGCGAGTAGCGTACCTAGGTTTTGCATCGATTTGTTTATTCGAGGAGAGTAGGAAAAAATGCAAGGATCCACGGGTGCTACGACCCCGAAACGAGCACAAGGTTTTGTAAGCGCGCGCTACAGCGAGGGTGCATGAATTCTAGAGGAAGACGTATCACGCGAGTTGCATGTCCGTGTGCATTTTATCGATGCGCTCAAACGTGCTACATGCATAAGCGACGTCGCTTGTATCTTGCTTTCCTTCTGTTTTCAGCGAAAAACGAAGAAAAACACTATCGTCGGTGTGAATAAACGATCGTTACGAGAAAAACAGAACGCGAAACCATAAAAATGTAGAAAGCCTCAAAGACTTTCCTTGACTATTGCTCAAGAAATTATAAATACATATTTCATGGCCTATTTCGTGTAATTGCGAGACACGTGATTTCACTTTTATTATTATTTACCCGTATATTGCCTTAAAAACGAGAGAGAGAGAGAGAGAGAGAGAAGAGACAGTTTCATTACACGTTACTCGTTTTATTTACGAGTCATTCTACGAATATATCGATGATACCGATAACAAGCGGAATACAAGGAAACAGCCTAGATCCGATATAGAACGTCAACGTAGTACAAACGAGTGAGAAAATCGTTTCAACTTTAACAAAACTAAGTCAAACTCGTATTTGTCGAGCAAATGACGAATTAAAGTCGAAAAGCAATTCAACTCGTAACCCAGTTATCAGTTGCGCTTTTGCACGCGCGTGATTCTTTTGACGTTACATGCAGGAATAGATAAAACTAGAACAAACGTGTGCAGAAATTGTACTACTGAAAATCGGTTTCAGGTCTACGAAATAAACTCGAGTTTACTCGTCACGCGTTTATCTCACGTGACCCATTAACTCTCTCTCTCTCTCTCTCTCTCTCTCTCTCTCTCTCTCTCTCTCGTCTGCGACGTACGTTAAATCAATCCAATTCGCCAAAAGTAACACGAGAAACAAAGAAAACAAACGAATCAGTGTGGTTGCGTGCCGGATGAAATGCAAATTCGTCGTTTGTCGCGTAAGCGGCAGTAACCGGTTTTTCACACCAAAGTCTTGAACTTTACAAACGTCGATATATATAAGTCTTGCGAGCAACTGTAATAACTCGTAACGGTACTATCGTACGTAGTCGATGTATATACGCGAGCTACCCGAACGCGCTAATGCACTCTTCGCGGAAATTCTCGTAAATACCATTTTTTATCGGGCACGATTCATTTTCACGGAGATGTAACGAAACGTTGAACGATATCCGGATGTATTTGCGACGTACAACGACAGAGTCAACTTGTCAAATAAGTTTACACGTTCGTACGGGTATTACGACGCTACCATGGAAATGCCATTGAACGTTCGGTCGTTAACAACCAAAGAAAACACGTCCGTACGATGATTTATTTTGTGGTACACGCGTGTGCGAGGTGTACACGTAACACGCTTTGTTTCTAGATCTTTCGAAAGTTTCGCGATTGCAATTCGGCAGAGTCGGTAAAAGATTTCCACAACTCACGTGCTAACAACAGTTTGTTTGCGTACGCAACGTGCGCGACGATAAGTAACTCACGATTGCCGAACTATTGTTCGAATCAATCCAAACACGAGATTAAAATCGAGCCTCGTATCTTTGTTCGAGATAAAGAGGCAAAAGAAAAAAAGAACAAATTGCGTCGGAAAAAAAGAAGACGTTCGAGAAATTCGTAGGGGTTTGTTTCTCTCCGCGAGCTTCCCGTGGACGCGACCGTCGCGTTGCTGCACCACGCGTAAGACGCGTCGGTGTCCCCTCGCGTGCAGCGTTTTAGAAAAGACGACAAAGGTGCGTGTGTGCGGCGGTGGGGAGGGGGGGGGGGGTTTAGGTACTGCGTAGATTCGTATTAGTAATACAAGCCCAATGTCGCGTCGTCTGGGGTGTGTCGAAGGATTTCCGTGGCCTTGCCCGTTGCCGTAATTTACGCCTTTCTAATGTCGTTGTCCATTAGTTGATTGTTAATCCTATAGCGAGTTTGTTGTCGTGACTCATCGCTGCGAAAGGAGAAAGACAATAACTACATTGGCGTTTGAACGGACGCGAATTAATAGGCCGAGCTCGTCGAGTTAAACAAACGAACGAACGATAATAAAACGCACAAGGACGCGCATCGTCGTACGCCGTACAAGGATCTTAAATCTACGTAACTTTGTTGTAATTTTGAACGATTGGCGTTGCTTATCTCGTAAAAAGAGACACGGCTCAATCGTTTTGCGCGATAAACGATAAACTTGCCTTCTTATCGCTGAAGGGAGACACTGTATGTGTCTTATCGAACTCGACGATCTACCGGTGGCCGAAATTCCGCGATATTCCCCCTCAATTTTGCGGTGATCCCTCGGATCGAGAGACAAAAAACGGAGAAACTCCCCTCGATTCTCTTTGTTACCAGTTTTCGTAGGCTGGATCTTCGAGGAGATTTTTGGGACGGCAAGACAAAGCGATACGTCGGATCGATCAAAAAGCCTTGTACGTGACAAATATGCTTTCAACCAAACGCGACGTGGAATACTGTTTTGCGCGCATACTTGTAGGTAAACCATCGAGAGGAGAGGCGCGCGCTTTCAACCCAGCACTCGTGCCTGTAAGCAAGAGGACGCGAAGGACGAAGGATCTTCCCCTCTGTCCTCCGTGGACAGGCGCGTGTTCCGAAACGTTTGCACGCTCCCTCCGTCGAAGATATCTTTATCGACGATGGTCGTGCTCGATAAGCGGAAACGCAACGAGAAAACGAGGATTGTAGGCTAACGAGGTGGTTGTTTTTATGAACGCTCTCTCCCTCTCTCTCTCTCTCTCTCTCTCTCTCTCTCTCTCTCTCTCTCTAATTGTCGGAAATTAGAGAGGGTTTTCGACCTTGCGCTAGAAAAAAATTTGAGCAAACGACACGATCGATTCGTCGTTCCAAATGCATCCGATAGCCATTGCCTCTGTTACATATTGATCTAATTTGTACATGGCGTACGTCAACGATAAATTCTTTAAGCGCGAGAATAGACAAGTTCGATTAGCCGTGCTAAATTGCCACGTCTCTCTTGTCGCGTCTGACGATAATTTTTAACAGACTTGTTTATTGCTCGCTCGGATGGAAGATTAGTTTCTTCAAAGTGCATTTGCTGACAGCGTATTGTTGCGCGAAAAAAACAGAAAATGCCTTTTTTCTTCCGTTTGGCTTAATTTTGTGTGGTTTTCGATACAAAGAAACAAGTCGATTAGCTCTAGCGCGCAAAACAAATGGACATTTACAAGCTAATTGTGCTTAAATTGTTTGGCGTTTTTGTCGCTTTGTCGAAACGACGATTAAAATCCTTCCTTGGAGTTGATACGAGACACAAAAAAATGTAGCTTCGAGTCGTTGCACAATATCGAATTCGAAGCAAAACGAACGTACCGAGACAAAATACAAATGACCAATATTTAGCGTTGCATAAGAAAACAACGCTAATCATTTGACGTTCAATTAATTAATCGTTTCTTTTTTTTGTTTTTTACTCGCAACCTTCCGAGTTTCCGGAATGCAACCTATTCGCTCGCGCGAACGGTAGACTCGCAGAAAACGCGCTTCGGCCAAATAATTTTTTTACATTTCTTATCCGACGGACGCACCTTTCGAAATCATTTTTCTTCTTCCGTATACACCGCCTCTCCCTTCCAGACGAATGCCACGCGTCGCAAGAGTAGTTGTCGTTGTTGCGCCCGAAACTTCGAACGTTGATCGGTCCACCGCTCGAGGATACCGCAAACGCGCGTCTTCCGCCAAGGCTTTCGAAACGAACGCGCAGTCAACGTTTTTTCCTTGCAACCTCTGTACCGATTTACGACTAATTTTATCGCGCGATGCATCGTAGCTTTGTCCGTGGCAAGGTATATCCTGCCGGAGAAAAAGAAGAAGGCAAAAGCCACTTTCCGGCTGCCAGAGCATCTCGTGGAAAAGACCAAGATTTGCGAAAGAGAAGTCGATTATAAAGTCGACCTTCCGATCCGGAAGGTTCCTTGACCGTTCGCGGCCGTTCCACACACTGGCGCGTTTATTCGCGTTGTTCTCTTTGTCGCGTGCGCTGAAAAACCAGTTTGAAACAATTGTCCTGGCTTTGTATTCTTTGCCTCGGTCCGTTTTCCACGACGAGTTTCCTTTTTGCAGTCCTGGCGAAAGATCGTCGGGCGGTCGTTCGCGCGACGCAAGAGGCTCGAGTCTGTCTCTGGAAATCTCGAAATCTCAGGGCATCAATGGCAATCGATATCGATCGTACGCGCGTAAAGAACCTTCGAGCGAAGGCCGATCGTCCTAAAAGCGTTATCGGTTGGAGGCCCCAACTGAAAGTGAAAACTTACGTAACTTCCATACGTATACGTCTCGCGCTAACGTGTCCTGGCCGTTACGCGTGTTATTTCAAACGGACAGTACGGATACATCGACACGTGTCGTTGCGTTTTATTGCGCTTTATACCGGCGTTCTATATTTAGTCCGACGTTAACGACCACTTTTTCCATTTGTCTTGTCTATTTTTTGCGATCGCGCGTCCTTGGATATCAAATAACGGTATTATCGACGAAAACGACGAAAGTGACGAAAATGACAACGCCACTGACAAGAGAACGCGGTGAGCTATCTAATCGAGACGATCGACGATAATCGTCCGAGTCTCTCGCGCGATACGCCAACCCTTATAGAAAGACATCGCGTGCCACGAATTTTTACGATCTATAGATCGCGCCGTGCCAAATCGACGCTTTGCTTTTTTGTCCCTTTTATCGTTATCGCGATCGCGTATTTACGACTTTGACGCGCAGATAAGACGCCGCAGAGGCAGGCGGACGCTGAAAAAGAGGAAAACAAAGTTACGGCAATCCGACGCGATCGAATCAACCAACCAACCAACCAACCAAGTTCACCAGCACAGCGTTCAACGTTGAAAGTAGCGCGCGCTGTTTCGCGTTAGCCAACGTGTGCGCGCTTCCGAACTACGCACGGTGGGTTAAGCGCGATCGCTTTCATGCGTACGTCCGAGCGACTCGTTCGACCGCCGACGGAAGCGTGCACTTAAACAAGCGACGTTGCCCGTTGGGGAAGCTCGCCTTCGACAGCGCTCCCTTTGCCACTTTTGCACTTTTCGATAACAAGCGCACTTGTAGGGACGTGTTTTCAATTGCAAAGTCGATCGGCTTCTAGTAGATAGTCTCGTACCGTGTGACGATACGTTCAATCTACAACGCAAAGTCAACGGTTGGCTAATTGCTTGTCGTGTTTAAACGACAAAAACAACGAAAAGTTCGAGTTGGATATCGATCGTCGAGAGAACAAACAGCACGCGATCGTACGATGCACCGCTAATTCGAGTAAATTTTTTGTTTCGAAATTACACGTTCGAGTCGATGTATCGAGTATACGCGCGCCATTACACGCATACGTGCGGTTTGTCTAAACGTAATCGCACGTTTCCTCGAATCGAAAACCCATTAAAGCGCGATCGCCCGTTTAACGTCGCTCGTTTTACCAGATGGTATTAATCCTTGGCAAAAGGAAAAAACACGAAAATGAAAACGTACCGAGAGATGCCAATCGAGTTAAAAAGAAAGAGCACTGTTTGAAATTGATTAAAATGTTGATCGCGCGTCAATGACGGAGAGTGAGAGAGAGAAACAGAGAAACTTGTATACCAAACGTGCGCTCAAGTTACGTTTGACTGCGCGAGTACGTATCATTGAGTCATCGCCAGATGCGACCTTCGGAATATATTATTCAATGACGATCTGCATCGTGACTCTACCGATGTTTATCGGTGTATCCAAAATATTCACAAATACCTTCGGACGATCGCCCTTGCCGTCGACTTTCTTGCGATTTCATTCGTCTCCAAGAACTCGGTTCCAAGCCGAATATAGCTTTTTTCGAGAAAACAGACTTCCTTATCTCCGAGTACAAATTACTTTGCTCGTGCGTCAACACGGATGACCCCGTCGAAGGAAAAAAGTTTCCTCTCTGCTCTACGAATTTCCCAAACGATTTGTCTCGCTTCTCCAAGTAGACGTTTCGCGCGTACGACCACTGCCTTTTTGTATTCCGTGCTCGCCTCGAGAGCGACACGCGGTTTCGTTTGAATGCCTCGCGAAAGAACGGAAGGATCGTCGCTCGACGTTTGGTCGTTGCTTTCGCCGACTGTACGCCCGGAAGCTCTGTTTCTTGTCCGTTCCTGAAAATTCCATCGGCTTTTACGACGTTGTGTACGTCGTGGCAACGGGTACAAAAACGAGAAAGGTAGGAAGCCATAGCGCGCGCGCATTTTCCGAAATTCACCAAGACGTATTTATTTTGACGTTATCGATTGACAATAATGAAAATGCAAATGTCGTATTGAATGTTTTCAGGACCGAGCACATGGGTGAACAAATTCCCGATGGCGGCAGGTTCACGTCAATCACCGGTAAACATCGAGACCGAGCGCGTCGAATCCGACCACGAAGCGTTGCTTAGTAAGCCATTGAGATGGAAATATCCAGCAACGGCTTCGCGCAAGCTCGTCAACCCGGGTTACTGCTGGCGTATCGACTGCGACGGCGAGGGTACCCGTAAGTGTGTATATATATATATATATATACGTATACGCGCGTTCTCTTTGAGCTTGTTACGCAAAGAAGCGATTAAAGTTGCGAAAAGCTTCGTTGATCGTGTTCGATCCGATCGAATTCACCTCCTCCCCGCCGAGTTTGCTCGTGCTTTTTGATAGCACGCTCATTGCGGCCTATTAAGGTGGAGTACGCGGCGCGTGGTGCGCGATTGTCAATTTTACAAATGAGCTCGTCACCGACTCGTCGATGAGCCGTCCGCGTAGCGCGCATAAAATTGCATAATTGATTCGTCTTAGAACGCAACCTTCGTACAACGACAACAACGGGCGTGGTGGACGCTACCAAGTTGAGCGCTAGCGAAGGTTCGTTCGGTACGCGCGGAAAGAAAAAAGGTCGCAAAATTACAAGGGGATCGTCGAGGAATACCGAACAAAGACGTTGATCGGAATCGTCGAAACGACGACGAGCAAACAAAATCAACGATGAAAAATAGAATGGCGTGACTCGACGTTTGCTTTCCGGTCACGTCAAAAGTTTATCGCGATTGACTTTTACGATTGTTTGCTAGCGATGAAAACGAGGAAAACCAGAGGAGTCGGAGATTTTCAACGAGTATTTATAGAATTACAAGCAACAATAATCGGCGTATAGTCTATTCGAGGATAAAAACGATTCGATTACAGCGGTTATTTGCATGTAGAGCCTAGCGTGATACGAAAAGCGCGCAAAGATCGACCGCCGAGTCGAGCTTATTGCTCCCAACTTTTCGCAACTCTATTAAAGTTACATCGCGAGTACGGCATTTTTCGAAGCGCGTCAATTACGCTCGCGAATAATCTGGAGAGAGAGAGAAAGAGAGAGAGAAGCGACTGCCATAGTGCACAAGGTAAAAGTAAACGTTGAAAAGCGCGATAAGCATTTGCAAATCCAATATACGTGCCTGGAATAAACGCTACTTGCAATGTAATAAATGGTTGTTCTTATCTGAAAGTTTACGTAACGTTTCTCAAAAGAAACATATCGTCGATCATGTACAACATCTCGCTACGACGCGGAGCTGTTTTCGAGGGATTTCAATAGCCTCGAGGCGTGATTTTCATTGGATCTTAGACGTTGCAACAATTTTGAAAGTCCTCTTATCTGCGACTCGCCTAAAAGACTTCCCTACGCGGGACGTGGGAAAGTAACGGCCGTGCGAGTGCAACTAAACCTTGTTTATAAATGCAATAAAACGCGGGCACATTCGTCGTCGACTTGCCACGACAAAAGGAACGAACAAGAAGGGTCTTTGTCGAGTCATACGCGAGTCGGCCTTCCGTTAACAAGTCGGAAAACAAGAACGGAGGAAAGAAAAAAACAGCGGACATTCCGTGAAATATATTCAGGCACGTATACGCGCGCGCGCACACACACGGACGACAGTTCCGCTTTGACAAGATTTTAAACAGAGCGCGTTACGCAAGCACGCGGCGTCGATTGTACGTTATACGCGATGAACGTTCGTTCAATTTACTCGTACGTTTGTTACGCTGCACGCGATAAACAATCTACCTGCGTAATCGTTTACTAGGACGCTCTCCGATCGAAAGTACAAATTTGTTAAAAAAACGTCATGGACTTCCGTAATTCGTCGTAACAAGGTCGATTGCTCGAGATCGAGAGAAAAGAGGAAACCTTTGCGTTCGTTTATTCCAATGTACGACGATCGATTGGTTGCCGTTGATGTGCATCAATTCACAACAACATTGTTCGTTATTCGTCCAAAGTTCCTTGAGATGTAAAAATAAACGTTGCATCTCGACAGAAGCACGACCAACGATTTTTGTTTGCGCGATTAATATTGGCGTGGAAAATGGACGGAAAATTGACGAGAAATAGACGAGAAACGATACTTCAACGACGTATATTCGAGCCCAGTCTTTTGACGTTGTACGTTTACAATTCGGGTAACCGGCGCACACTGGAAAATTCATCTCGTGGGTCCTCTGGATAAGCGTCGTACTTGGACACACTTGGTACGAGCAAATACAATTCTCGCGTCTCATCGTTCTTCATCGAGCACGCATCGAGCACGCATCGAGCTTCGGCTCCTTTTACTTCCCTGACGGCGAAGCTTTATTTTTTTTGGCCGTTCACCCTCCGAGTGACGTATCGCTTTCCGTCTCCCCGTCTCCAAGGGATACGGGATACGGGATACGGAAACACCGACGCGTGCAAAACGACGAGATCTTGATTTCGTTGTTGTCGTTTCACTCGTACCTTACTTGAACGACAAGGAATCTGTTTATTGTTCAAACTGACTTTCTTCAAAGTTAGCAGAAGGCAATTGTTGTTTTCTTCGATTCGGGTTATTCGTCGCGCTGAAACTTGGCCTTTCGATGCTTTGACTTTGAGATTCGTCGAGGAACGAGGAAAACTCGCTCGCTTGAGGCGCGTTCTTTTGTCTTTTTGTTGGATTTGGTACACGTCGTCGGCGGAACGGCAGAGAGACGACGATAAAGAAACGACATCCCCGTGTCGAGAGGTGTCGAGAGGTGTCGAGAGGTGTCGAGAGAACCTCGAGTTTTGCTTGTCCAACAGCGTGGAACCCTTCCAAATTGGACGATTGTACAGCGAATAACGGTGGATTTTTTGTTCGTTGTTAACAGTCCTCAGTGGAGGCCCCTTGATGGACGACATCTACAAGCTCGAGCAGTACCATTGCCATTGGGGTTGTAGCGACTCGAGGGGTTCGGAGCACACCGTTGACGGAACAGCTTTCTCTGGCGAGGTACGTAGCACTGCTCGTCGATGTTGTAGACGCCACAGCGGCACGCTTGTGCAGTAATCATCTTTTGTGGATTAAACGATACATCGAGCGACTTGAACATTGCATGAATAATTTTCCACCGAACCACGCACAGCGGAAATCGCAATGTCGCAATGACGCAATGTCGCAACGTCGCAACATTGCTTTGGACGGTCTCCTCGCTCCGAACGTCGAGGAAATTTGATACGACGAGCGGATGAATTGGCTAGCGAATCGAACCGAAACGGACGTGCCATTTTTCTTCGTCGACGCATCTCGTTATTGGGTAACGTTGAACGTTCCTTGCGACGCTCCCGAGAAAAACGTCAACGTTCGTTTGTTTTGGCAATAACGTCGAATAATAAACTAAAAATGGTCGAGGAAACGATAACGTTCGGCTTCTGACGTCGCGAAATTAGCGCCAGTGCCATAACGAACTTTAACGATGTGCTTTGTACGGTTTCAACGGACTTCCAAGACGAAACTAAAAAACTAAATAAAGCAGACGCGGTTATCGAGAAAACGACAAGCCAACGAGTTTCCACGTTACATAGTTGTTTGTCTCTCGTCACTCGCGTGTTATCGAATAAAAATAAGACAATGTTGTAACAATGTCAAATCGCGTTTGCGACGCATGAATAAATTGCATCAATATGCAAGCCTAAGTGATTCGCCTATTTAGAAATCTCGTTTGAAAGATTGCCTTTTCCCCCTCCCGCGACGTTCGTCGGTAATTGATTTCGAGCATTTCGCAATGTTGCGTCCCGGCTAATCAGACGATCGCGTTAGGCGCTGCTGTGTAAGCTCGTTCGACTACTTAAGCGAAAACGAAGAGAGACGTAAACCACGCGACACGCCTCGCTCTCTTTCTTTGTCATTCCGTCCGACTTGAAAGGATTATGCCAAGACTCTACACCCACGTTACTCGTGAAAATAACTTCGTTCATAGCCATTGGCACGACAACGCTTTCCGTCGATTTCATTACCCAAAGAGACGACAAGGCCGCTTGTTCGATTGCCTTGTACATTTTTAGTGCCTCCCAAGAACAAAGTTCGATTAGTCGGAGTATCCCTAAGGGGATTTTCGCATGACGCGTTCACGCGCAAATAACGTCTATTTTCAACGTGCCACGTGGAAAACCAGTAGAGACGGTCAATATTTGGATTGGCGTGAATTAACCGGACGCGTTGCGATTGACCCTTTTCAGTTTGTTTGTCTTGTTGTCCGCGGGTCGTGTCGTCTACGTTGACGTTGTCTCGCTCACGGGCATCCTTGGGATTCCGAGGAAATCGACAAGCTCGTTAGCACTCGATGTGGCTTTTCTATAGTCGAAAAAAAGGAAACAAACGGAGAAACACGCGAGAAAAATTGAACGAGACGTCGGTCGATAGCTTTGAATACGAATCGTTTCGGTTTGAACCAGTTTGGCCGAATGGCCTCTGACTAGGTCAGCGGAATCATCAAACTCGTTAAATAACAATTGAGCGATCTCGTCGAAAGTGACACTATTGTGTCACATCTGGCACGTTAGCAACGTACACATACGGACGGACACACGTGCAACGCGTATTACTTTTTTACCCAATAAAGCGCACTTATCGCGACACTATTACGCGATAGGCGCGAGTCTTGGGTCGAATCGATTTCGCTCAATCGCTTTCCGAGTGCATTTTTGCACTTGTCGCTCCAGCCTGTTGGTCGCTATTTTTAGTCGTTTCTTTCGTTCAAACGAACAACGCCGATCGAACGTACAAAAGACGGCATCCTTAACAGCTTATCGACGAACGACGAACAAAGTATTCGGTATTCGTGACAACGGCGAAAATGACCAAGCGTTTTCTTCCGTCGTATGCGCGTATACACGTTCAAGCTCTGTTGTACCGGACAATTACCGCAGCGGTACGCGGACGATCGAGTTAAGGCTAATTAGTACTTTCCATCGCGGCGATCGCACGAGAACGAGTGACGAATGTACTTTTTTCCTCGCAGAATACCGCGTCTTCGATCGACCGTACGGACAACGGCTAGCTTTGTTCCGATAATTAACAACAAACTACGGACGCGGCTTTGTTTACGAGTTTTTCTCGTATTTTAAAAGCTGCCAATTTTACGATCGTTCCGTTGACCGGCAAACGTGCAATCGGACTATTCATCGTCACTTTGTAATTTGTCTCCTTTTGTTTGTTGTCGATAAACTAGATCCTGCTCTACCGTCGTTCATCATCGGACGACAAGACGCAATAATTCTTTTTTGCAAAACAAAAACCGATAGGCATCGTAATCATACGGAAGTGCACTAACGTCAAACACACATGCAAACAAATCAAAAAAGTCGATCTTTCAACGATCAGTGCCTCATTAACGCTTGCGAGCTTTTTTCGATATAAGTGCGTGCACCTGTTCGATGCACCGAACAAACTAGACTACGCACGAGGATAATCGATTCCTTTTACAGCTGCACCTCGTGCACTGGAACACCAGTAAGTACAAGACGTTCGCCGAAGCAGCTAAAGCTCCCGATGGACTTGCCGTACTCGGGGTTTTCCTTAAGGTGAGTCTTCCGTATCACACCGACTGCGAGAAGAAGGGTTGCTAAAATATTCGATGGTGTAGCTGATAACGAGGCTGTCGAGAGGTAAATGGCCAAGATCGTCGAGCGACGATTGATTTAGCAGCCTTCGCGTCGTTTCGCGTCAGCGCGTTGCGACGCTTGCTTATTTGCCCGGTTGTCGTTCGTTGTCCGACGGAAAAGCTCCGAATTCGCAGGACAGGCTTGGTTTGGGAACGCGCCGGGGAACGCGCCGGGGAACGCGCCGGGGAACGCGACGAAAAACGATAGGCCTGTCGCGACACGCGAGTCAAAGCTAGCTATAGCGTAGCTGCAGCTTGTATGGATGCACCTATATCGAAGCTCCTTTACATAATGCGAGCGTGCGCCCTCTCCTAAACCGAAGAGAACCGACGAGAATCCGCAACAGCGCTACCGAGCTATTACGGCTGTTACGTAAACGCCTCTGTCTAACGTCGAAAACAATGAAAAACAAAAATGTTAATCCTTACCGAGGAAACGATCTATTGGCCGAGCCAATGGGTTTTAATCGCGGAACGACGCCGATACGAGACTCGTTGATAATTAGCGACGTTGCACAACTTGCCGATTAATTAGATCGATCCGACGCGCGGTCCTCGTTAAAACGTAAGCCTACGCGTTGTACTCTATTTCGTTTTTTCGTAAAACGGAAAAAAATACTCGACTGGCCTTCGTTGAGCAAACGTGGACGAGTAACGAAATCGTTAAGGAATTACTACAGTCCATTAGAGCGCTCATCTATTAAACAAACATCCGTCGGGACACGTACGAAGCTATACACGTTTTCTACGTGTACCTTGTACTTGTGCAAACAATTCGAGTACCTCGTAGTTTCTCGATTTTTCCGTAATGATACTCGTACGTCACAAGCGCAATTTTGACAAATTATGGGACGAGGGCCGTTGTAATCGACGTTCGAATCCGATTGATTGTTACCGTCTCGTGCAAAACTTGTTATTCGCGTTCGTTGAAATGCATCGTAGTTAGTACGCTTAATGCATAATTCGTTGGAACAGGCGAGTCGAGCTTCCGCGACTCGCGCAAGTCCCTCGCGAGTTTTCACTTACGTTTACGGACGTCCGAAACAACGTCGCGTAAGCCACGTCTTTTCGAGGTGCATTTTTTCAAGCGAATCTTTCCGCGTACACGGCCGTGCGTTTATACGCGCGCTAAACCTTGAAAATTCCCTCGACATCTAGATTTCGAGACTCGATGGAACTCGAATCTACGACAAAAGCCATTGATCAAAGGCGCGTGCTACGCGCTGTAACCCTTCTCTTCTCTGCGTTATCCGACAAAGACACGTCGACGAGACCATTGAATAATTCGCACGATTGGCGATCTCTGTTTGTTCAGGTGGGAAAGCCGCACGAGGAAATGGACAAGATCGCTCGAATGTTACCGTACGTCTCTCACAAGGACGACAGTATTGATATAAACGAGTTCATCGATCCCAGCCGTTTACTCCCTGGTAAGTTATTTTCCTTCTTTCCGTCTCTTTTCACCAAATTTATACGAGACGACGGATTTCGCACCTTGGAATATTCCGATTACTCGATACGTCCGATTAACGTTCCGTTACAACCAAGAGAACGATCGCTTGTGTTCGACGAGGAAAAGGACCACGCGTGTGCGGGGGTTGAAGGCTGAACTAGGGGGGGGGGGGGAGAAGAGAGGAAGGACCATCGAGAAAGAAGACGGATTCACGAGGCTTGCGAGTAGAGCTGTGCTGGTGGTAGTGTCGATTCTCTCTCTTCGCAAAGAGGCATTGTCCCTCGAGTATACGAGCGTGACTAAGCTTTGCCATTTATCAATCTGTCGCGCGAGGTATTTTGCCGAGAGAGAGAGAGATGATCAAGTTGTTCCTATTTTCTCTCGCAACGCTTCGAGAACGAATAATAGCTTGTCCTTTCTTACGTTCGCGTACGTATAGATTCGTCGATGAAAGACTTTGAGTCGACGATTATCCAACGATCGTAACACAAAGCTAGACGAAGACTCTGCCGCGTCCTATTATACAACAACTCGTTGCGCGAATCTTGTTACTTTCAAACAAATTGTTTTCTTCTATTTGTTCGTCACGATAATACAATATCAATTGCATTGATCAAAAGTACGGGGTGGACGAGCTGGAAGCAGTTATAGAAGCGGCACTCAACGATGCGTCAATCCTTGCATGCGTTGGGCTGGTCGAATTATACGTCCAGAGAACAAGTCTGACAAATGGCAAGGTTCGTAAAAGCACGAACTTTGAGTAGAACGGCGAGAGAAACGAACGAAACGTACACCCTGAAGGGTGACGGGGCTTTATCTTTAGTTGAGCACGCCCTTAGATAGCACATTGTTTGTTTTTTCTCGACAAATTCGTACGATTCACGTCGAACGCACGATCAGGCTTTTTTGCAATTGTTTTCGAGCAACTTTTTTCAAGCTTAGAATCGACGTTTATCTTCACACGCTTCAACCGCGTACGTTCAATTATTCACCGTCGGTGTTACGATTATCCGCTTGGCAATTGATCGTTTCGTTTCGTACAGAGTTTCGCGTTACAATATTGATCGACAAAAGCCATGTTCCACTGTTTTATTCATCGTTCCTCCTCATTTTCCCTTCTTTTCGTCCAAATTTGTTTAACGAGTAACGAGGATACCTCGGTCAACTGAATTGTTCATAAGCCAGAAAAAAAGCAAAACACAACAATGGCGAAAGCTCGACATCTGCCCCCATTGGCACACTTGGCACGAAGCTTTTGTATTCCCAAACTGTAATACGAGTAGATTTACGCTTGGAGCTTGAGTGAAGGGAAAGCCCAGCGCCAAAAAAGCGCGTTAAACCCATTTCTTTGTTCTCTTTTAACGGATCTGTCCTTAAGTGCCTACGATAAATTGAATCCACAAAGTTCCTCGTCCCAATTAATCATCCTTGATTTCGTCAAAATTCTTTCGACCATTGTCAATCCAATCGGCTTTTTGTCGTCCTTACAGCGATAAAAGGAAAGTTCTCCTTGGATCTTTATCGCGAAGAACCCCGTCGATCGAATCAGCAGCCAAAGGCTTTGGCGAAAACAGCTTTTCCTCGCACCTACGCACTTCCAGGCGAAAGAGAACGATCTCCGTACGATAATTTACGACGCTCGTTACGCGAAAAGCCCCAAATTACCGACGGCTACAATTAACTTTGATGACTTGGTCGTTTCTTTTTATTCGTTCGGTTTTGTTGGCGTTTTTGTATAAATCGTTGCCGCGTGCGATATAAACGAGGCAAGCGATGTTTCTGACAATTATCGCAACATCGACAAAAACCAGTCGAGATTTGATCTTTCTTCGTTTGGCGTACAGTGGACTTTTCACGTTTGTTCGTTAACGGCAAGACAAATTACACGATTCGCGCACTCGCGCTCTATCCTTCGTTACCGCAAAAACCTACCGTTTTCCTCGGTCGATCGAATAAATAGCTAACACGCGCACGCAACACTTGTCTCAGCCGGTACATTCGGACGAAACGCGCGAGCACGCGAGTAAACAACAGCTTTGATCGATCGCAAAAGTCCATTTGAACAAATCCAACGTACGACGCCCAATGCACGCTCGTACGCGTCAACGGGAAAACGACGCACACGCGCGTGGATCTGATCAACGGCGAGGTGTCGAGGTGCCAAAGTACACGGACGCGCGGACTTTCTCTCTCGTGACTCACGGTCGGCAAATTACGATGCACGCCCTACACGCGCATAGCTCCGTCGCACCTATTGGCCTACTGCACATCGTCGACGAGGTTGTCGACGTTGCCGCAAAGCTGAAAATTGCAGCTGAAAATTACGTCTAGCACGCACGACAACGTTTTCTTTTGTTCCGTTGTCCACTTTAAATTCGTCAAAGCCGACGAGATCGTTCTTTCGGCATGATCACCGCGGAAAAGAAAGAGAGAGAGTTAATACCCTTAACTCGATAAACACGCGCAAAGTTTGCAAATTATGCGATGGACAAGCATCCTCTGTATAATTCAATAATGAGATTGCTGGTAACGAGATTTACGTGTGATGTGTGTGTGTGTATCTGTGTATATATATTGCTGACGCTGTCAAATCCATTCACACGTTACGTAAATTGATGCATTCCAACGTAAATACGTGCACTTTGTTTCGTAATTGTTTCTTTTTGTTTGACGAATAGACGACAATGGTTACTGGACGTATCTTGGCTCCTTGACAACGCCACCGTGCAACGAAAGTGTCACCTGGATACTGTTCAAACGCTATATCGAGGTATCTCACCATCAGCTCAACATTTTTCGTAACCTACGCAAGTTCCCGCGAGGCGAGGAATGCCCTTGCCACGAGAATCATGGCGTCGTAAGTATCGTTAACCTATGCGTAATCGTTGACTCGTATCTTTTTTAAACGTTCATTTCTGTAATTTGACAGCGTCCGAACAAATTCATCGGGCAAGAAAACGCCGAACCATCCCGTTCGGCACGTTTTTTTTATCGCGTTTCGTCCTTCGCCGAATGTAAACGCGAATATCAAGGTTTATCCCGTACGTCAAATCTCACTTTTCAACGTAGCGGGAAAACGATTCTTTCGAATTCGGCCACGCTGAAATACAAATAGCTACCTATCGTACCAGACTATTGAATTTGATTGTTTGCCATTTAACTCGAAGTTTAGCGTAATGGTAATTTGACGGAAATTCGGCCGACTTTGACGGTTGACTAGGCTTTCGTCTTTCGTCAAAAACTATCCACGAGCGATGTTGCTTGAAATAAGAAAACGATAGATAAGTCATCGCCGTAATTATCGAATGCTAACTTGTCTGGCATTGTTGCAGGTGATCAACAACTTCCGTCCGCCGCTACCTCTTGGCAATCGTGTATTGCGGGAATGCGGTAGTTTCTAAGACGAAACTATCGCCTCAACATCCAAACACTGGAAAGAAGACCGTCTCATCTGTCACATTTGCCGGCTATCGCGGGGGATTATCGACGAGGGGGAGGGGAGGGGGGGGGGTCATCGATGTTTTCTTTACATCGAGTAAGGGAGATAAAGCAGAGAAGAGAAGCAACGAACAAAAAAAATAAAAATTTCGGCCACATCGATCTACATCCTATAACTCTGGAGAGTCGTTCGTGTCTTATGAAATCGAATCGTACGCGATGTAATATTTACGCAACAACGTGCCTTTGAGTTTTAATTAAGATAATACGATACGATAATACAATACACTCGACGATTTCATGTGACACGTACGTACATTCACACGTAATTTACACAGATACGCGCGCGGAACCGAAAGTGCAATCCTCTTTCAGTAATAAACTACCAAATTTTGAAATATATCTATTATTGTAAGCATACGCGAATAAGAGAGATAAAGATTTACAAGTATTTGTATTTTGAAAAGAACATATTTTGTAGCGTTAAACAAAAGAATCTAAGGTCTGGTCTCGATGCGCTTTTTTATACTTTAAATTGTCATGGAGCTAATCGTTTTGACGAGCGCTTTGAGTACACACGCACACACACATACACACACACACACACACACACAAACACACACTCCGATGTAAGACTAATCGAAAAAAGAGCGCGTAAATTAACGTTCGCATTGAGCGAAATAAAATCAACAAAAATACACAAACCAAGACCAGACTGCCACGAAAAACTTTTTGATACGTATAAAGCATTACAAGTTCCGATGATTTCCAGTTGACACGATGTAACAAGGCAAAGCTTATTCTTTGTCTTGTGTAGCAACAACAACAACAACAACTTACAACCACCAGTTTTGTACGACACACGAACTCCACGATCGTGCCTGGATCGACGAGTGACACGAAAAACCGCAATCTACGAGTTGAAGGGCGAAGCGTGTAGCAACGACCAAATGTTGAGCGACGTCGTTGAGTCGGAAATATCAGAGCACCGTTGAGATATTGGGTGAATTAGCGAGAATCTCGATGTACGAAACATATGTAACACGTATTAACCTTTGTAGTCAGTCACATGTTTTGCGTGCGTGTAGATGCTAGTGTTTAGACAGATCTCGTTTGTGCAGGGAAGATCGTAATATCTTGTTAATTCCAATCATTTTTCGCAACCGTCGTACGCCTTTCCGTTTGCAACGAGAACGCGATCGCGACTCGTTACATCTTTTGTACGATCAAAAAACGTTTCAATGAATAATCCGCGTCAAGTGTATTTTGCAGAAAGAGTTGTGCTTATTACAAATAAATACGCAGAGAGGTTGTCGCGAGTGGCGCTTCAAGTACGAATTGACAAATATTTATTAAAATTTTGATTTACGTTTGCTATATTACGATCTGATCCGCTTATCGTACGTATACCATATATATTTTTGATTTGCACTCGCGTCCTCGCTTGTCTAGAGGACTATTGCGGTGTAAATATTGAGTTATCTCCTTGTAATGTAGTTTGTGTAAAGCAATCGTAATTTTGCATATTGCAATGCTTAAGAGGTATATTAATTTCAGGTAGTTTGTAGATACTATTTGAAAAGCAAACTCGCGTTTTAGCGTCGGAAAGTATTTCGTGAGGCCTATTTCATGTAATATTTATTGTAGGCGTGGCTATCGAAAGAATTTCTTTATTTTGGAGTTATTGTGCGGCTTTTAACGAACCGCTACAGTTATTTTGAAAAGCAAAGAAGTTTTGTCGTGCTATCATTGTTGTTTTGTTTTAATTTGCAGTGGCTTATTGCTCGTTGTTTTCTATGAGTGAATTTTGAAATATCAGTGAAATTGTTTGTACCCTCGGTTGGTATAGAATAGAAGACTGCTGGTCGGCTATGTATTTGTGTCGATTGTGATAGTGTGAAGAAATAATAAAACAGTCATTTAAAAAAATGTTTCCATTTCAATTATTTTACCGCACCGACAACGAACGTAATCGTTACTACCGCCAAAAAATATAATGAACTCGCTCTCTCTCTCTTATTTCGTATTCAAGTCTACGTCGTCGTCGTCGTTGTGACGTTGTGACGAAAAAAAACAAACGATTATTTACGAAAAAAATACAAAGGCTTTATTCGTGTTACTTTACAGTTATTTTTCTTCTTGCTCTTCCGTCTGATCGGTTTCGATTGGCGTGTTTTCCATAACGTCAACCATATTTTCTATAGGTGCTATTATCGTTTGCGCGTTGGGCGTACTCGCCGCTTCGTCGTTCTGCTTTTCACCGACGTTTAGCGTTTCAGGATTTTCAATTTGGTTTTTCAGAATTTCCAGTGGTTTCTCTTCCGTGTCCTCTTCGTCGGAATCGTCACCAGCTCCAGGATGAGCGTGTACGTAGTACTCTGGATTTGCCGATTTAATACCCGTAGACGGCCACTGTTCTGGCGGTACGTCCTGAAAATTAAACGATTCGTATTTATGTCCGATAAAACAACGAGTTTCAAGTAACCGATCGATTACAAAGCAAACGACAGTTCCAACTCACTTTCAAATTGACTTTCTTCAGATAGAAATCGTAGACAAATTTAGCCATGTGCGGCATGTCTTGAATCTCGAGTGGTTCCTCTCGAGGTTCTTCATCGTTCAATCTCGTGGTAGGGTAAGTTTCAGTCGGAACGATGAGCAACTTCAAGGGACGACGCATAAGTTGGTCAAAAGCAGGCGTGAGCTCGAAACAATTCTTGAACAAGGAAACTCTCGCGAAAACGTAAAGACCAAGACGAGCTCGAGACATGGCGACGACAAGACGTCTCGCGTCTCGAAGATGACCTACAGCTCGTGTTTTGACGAGCGATAAAAGGATGTAATCGTTTTGTTGACCCTGATACTTGTCGACTGTTGTGACTTTGGCTGGTCGACCTATCAACGGGTTGTTCGCACACCTGATGTTTATGACATCGCGAATCAGGTGCTTCTGCCCGTTGTATGTCGTGAGGATACTGATTTTATCAGCTGGATATCCAAGCAGTCTCATGTACATGAAGACAGCTACGCAGTACTCAGCTTCCGCGAGATTTTGATAAAAGTACGCACTGGGCTCGCTCTCTCCAACTCCGTTAAAGTCTTCGACGTTGATCAACTGGAAATCGTACAATAATCCAGGATTCGCCACGAGGTACTCAGGACTGTTTTCTACGTGACGTAGATTGCCTAGTTTCTTGTAGCGCCAATTGTACAGATTGCAAATGTTAGGTCTAGCGCGACCTTGCCCATCAAGATCCACCGTGGGTACGTTCAAACGTACGAACCGCGCGAATAGCGATTGCTCCATATTCGAGTACTTTTGGAACGCCATGTTCTTGATTACAGGTGGCAACTGATGATGATCTCCAATCATGATCCATCGTTTCAAACGGTTGTACCCGTCTTGCGGATTTTGTAGCAACAGAGGTATAAATGTTTCAATTTCCAATATCTGCGCAGACTCTTCCATGAGAATGTTGTCGTACTTGAAACCCATGTCTACCAATTCTCGCCTCTTCAATGCTGCGTGCGTACAAGTCATCGCAATGACTTTGGCCTCTTTGACAAGGAGATATTTCGATCTGTCAAGGCCAGATCTCAGCAATTCGAATGCTCTAAATTCTTCCAATTGAGTGAAGATTCTCTCGATGTATCTGTACATTAATTTACGCGTCAAGCTGAACCTGCTTACTCTTCGTGATCAGTGCCAAGTTCAATTATCGATACGTACCTGAAGCAGCTCTCAGCGACAGCTAAATCTTCCTCGAAACTCTTTTTCCGGAAAAGCGGCTGAGGTGCGTTGTCGAAGAATTTGTGGAACGGAAACTCGTCGTCGACCATTGACGCGTGAACGTCGTCCGTGCCACCGCCGCTTCTTTGTTTGATACGTGACTCAAAACGTTCCCACCTTGTCATCACTTGGTAGGTGAAAAAGTAGCCTGCCGTTTCGCACGTATACGCGACGTCTCCTTGCACTTGTAGCGATTCCTAAAAACAACGTTGATTCATCGTAGACGTTGTTCGCAAATCCAGCAATCAAAAAACAACTCAACAAAGTCAAAGTATGTATCACCTGCAGCCTCTGGACCTCCATCAGTAGATCGAGTCGTTTCGCTAGGACGTAGTTCACTCTCCCGTATCTGCTGAAATCTTTTTCCGTCTCAAGAGCCTCTTCTCCGTGACCAAGACGCAGCAAATGTCTTTCGTCGATGTCAAGCGCCATAATCTTTTCGAACAGCTGATTCAAGGCCTGATTGGAATGCGTGACGATAAGGGTTCTTTGATTTGGAAAGTTGTGATACAGATTTGAAATAATTTGCACTGCGACGTCGGTTTTACCCGTGCCGGGTGGACCAACGACCAGCGTTAAACCTGGCTGCATTCCAGCGCGAATTGCCTCGACTTGCGTCGGTGTGAATGGGATTTGGTTTCTGCAAAGGGAAGAAATAATCAATGGCCTTACAATTGGCACGTGTATTTCAAGCGATAGTTGCGAAAGGGCAACTCTTTACTTTTTTGGTTCGTTGGCTTTGTAAGGACCACGACTAGGCGGCACGTGCGCTTCGACAGTTATAACCTTACGCTCTTCTTCGTTCATCTGTTTGCAAACGACATCTTGAAACGTGAGCTTGAAGGGTCTAACGAGCTTTTCCGGATCGTCGGTCGTAGTCTCGATGTCGTAGCCAGGAAAACTCGCGCGAAGATGATCGATGTCTAAGAAGGTGTCGTTGAAATCCACAGTAGCTATTTCGTCTTGCATCCTACGAATAATTTGGTTTGTTTTGTTTCGTTGTATTCGTACAATGGGAAACTAAAGGGGGAAAAGGTAGATCTCTACCTGAAATACTGAGCGGCGCCAGGGTCACCGTAACCCAAAATAATATTGTGCAGCCAATCAGGTACCACGCACTCGGTATTCATAAGCTCGCGGATAGTTTCGAGAACAGCTTTGAAATTATTTTCCTTGGGTTTGCGTCTCATTATAATGTTGAAACTCTCGTAAACATCTTCACCGCCGTGACTCGCGTTGTCCATATCGATTCTGTATTGATTTGAGTCGAGCCACACTCGATAGGTGCGAGTATCGCCGGGCAAAATCGGCCTCGGTTCTGGTCCATCTTCGATTACACGGCCGTTCGAATCGAGCATACCTTCGACCTCGCAACCTCGCACCGTAGTCAGACCAACTTGAGGTATAAACGGTAGTTTGTGGCTGTACTTGGTACCTGTGGCAAAGCAACGTCGTATGAGTCGTGCGCGGATCGGTCGCGCAAGCGATCTACCGGTGGTAGTTTTATCGTTTTATCGAAACAGCATACCAATGGCGTTTTGGGGCTTGACCGTGATCAAGAAACAAACGTCGTGCTTTCGAAGGTTCTCCCATTCGGATTTGATCTCCTTGCGGACATTGAGATTGATGGTGATGTCGGCGCGTACGCGAGACGGGCGTTTTTCGCCGATATTCGGCTTGGCAACTTCCACTACGGCGAACTGAGTGATCGGCTGTGCCATCCTTGCCCAACCGCCAAAGTACACGCTTCCATCCTCGGATCGCCTGAAAATACGTCAATCGATTATTAGTAACGACGTTGACGTAGGTTGCGGTTTATCTTGCCAAGCCGCGACGTTCCGCATACTTACCATGGGCTGAGTCGGCTGACCGCATCTTCGATATCTTGACGGATCTCGTCTGCGGAGGGGGGAAAGAACACGGAAATTATCGAATTGTTTGCGGTTCTTTGTATTTATCTATTTTGTTTTCAAGAGTAGAACGCCTAAAATTAGAAGTGAACGAAGCTACTTATTGTTCTACTCTAATCTCCGGTAAGGAAAAAAAGAAAAAAGTGGCGACGGAGGAAGCAAAGTATTGGCCAAATCAAAACACAAACTTAGAGCTTGTTGTGCGTCACGTACAAGTGGATTCTAGGCGAAAAAGGTTAAAGTTGCGAAGTAGGTAGTCGTGTAGCGTGAGAAACTGTAGATTGAGTTTGGGCAGAGCAAGGCAGCCTTCTCCCGAGAAATATTCCGTTGGTACAATACTCTCGTTCCAAATAATCTCTTCGGTTGGATATAATGGCATCTCGTTCAACTCTTCCAATTGCGAGGCTCGTCTTTCGTGTCTCGATATCTGTCGATCAATCATTGTTTTTAACACCTTTTCCCGGTATCATTATCGAAGTATGAATTATGCATGTAGTGTGTTGGGCGAGCGGTTTAACACGCGCTACGACATCTTATTCGCGTCGCGTCAATAACGAGGCGACACAGTCGTAAAAAAGCCCAACACTCGGGATACCTGTATCTATGCGTACGTGTACGTATAAATATACACGGATGCACGGATACGCGTACATGCATATTTCTCCTCCGTAGCTCTAGGCTCGTTGCCGAACGATCGACGACGCACACGCGCCTACGTACGTGTCGATACAATTGAAACTCACGAGTAACTCGCGCAGAAAGTCAGGGTCGAGCCTAAACCAGTTCTCGATCTTCCGACGCTCCTCCGTCGGCACAAGACTCAGATAGCTCGCTATAGCTCGAAGCTTCTCTTGGCTGCGAAACAAAGGAAACACGCACGGTGAGCACTCGTCGAACGGGCGTAAGACCCGAGGCCGACAAAGCTAACAACTTACGTGAGAGAACCAAAATGCCTTTGTAGAGCTTCCCGGGTGTCGACGCTGGCAACGTTGGCAAGCGCGAAACGATGAAGATCCGGGAACTTGGCAAAGGCAGCTTTTTGCAAGGACGTAATTTTGGAGTAATGAAGCTCCGTCATGTCGTAGTCCGTCAATGGATCACCCGTCTCCTCGCTGATCTCGAACCTCGCGTAGAACTTTAGCATCTCGAGCAACTGTAAGGAAACGTGGTGTTTCGTTAGGAAAGCCAAGTTTTCCGCTGCTGTCGTTGCGAAAAACAAACAAGCAGCGATAGCGCTCGGCGTACGAGGGGACGATAATTGTCGAGCGTTTCCTAAAGCTCGTGCTTTGAGATCGTCGCCCAATCGAATCGCGCTCGATCGTTACTCGCCCGTTTCAACGCGCGCATTTCGGGCGGACATTGGCGGGCGTTTGACGCGACAAAAAAAACGGACAAAAAATCAAAGACCGGTCTGGCCGAATCGCTTATACAGTTTAACGATACTTATTTACGATCGACGTGATATCATCTTGCTCGTTCAATGAAGTTCTATACATAATGGATGACCATAAACCATCAAACAAACCATTGTTGGTTTACGTTAAAAATACGCGTGTTTAGCATAAAAACCTACCTGCTTATTCATGTTATTTGGATATGAATAGGGATTTTAAAAAGGCGATATTCAAATTGGCCGTCGATATAAAAACATCCAAACATTTGTAAGCTTTACAAATATACTTGTATCTCGCGCCTCGACTGCAAGACGTAATCTACTGGCAAAGATAAGAGAGCGAACAGCGAACGTTATCGGCGAGAACGCGAAAGAACGATTCGCGGAAGCACGATCAATTTTCCGACGAAATACAACTTGCTCGACGCGCGTCAACGACTAGGGCCAGGCAACGCGCACAACGCAAACGCGACCTCGCGTCTCGCGGGGAATTTGGCGATGGCCGTCCGATAAACGAGCCGTTTCCGTAAACGAGAGCACTCGTTCGTAAAGCAAACAGCTTAAGCAAAAGCGTGGTAGGATCGCGAGAAACGCTCGCTCGAAAAGAGGAACGAAAAATTACGAAAGACTCCGTGCTCCCGAGAGTGGTAATGTTGCGGTGGTGGGGCAGTAGGCGCGAGCTATCGACTTGAAAAGTGGTGCGCTCGAGCGAACGATTTATTTTTCTCCGAGCGGTGCCAGTGCGAGAACAACGCGTCTCCACGGCGCTCTGGTCTCCGTTCAAAAAGTACACGTACGATCAAACGGTAATAGAAATCGCGCGGTTTGCTTTGTGCCTTTCACCCGACGCTCACAGTTTGAACAACAATAAACAACGATCAAGATTGCTTATCGTCGTTCCTTGGAAAGTAATCGTACGATATTGATCGTCTATCGCGAAACATCAAGGTTACTATCGGCGACTTCGCGAGCGTCCGCTGGAAATGAGCCGTGGCTGAGAAACCAGCGGTCACCAGAAGCAAGAACAGCAGAGCAAGGCCAACGAAAAATGCCCGTGTTACAAGGTAAATACGCAGCGTTTATGGGTCGTCTTGCGAAACTAAAGCACCGCTACGATGCTGCAAAAGAGGACAAGGCCGTCGTAGATTAGTATCAATTTGGCTAAATATTCGAGCAATTTCATCTTGACGTTTCGAGTCGCTCGACGTTTTATCGGTTTAGTCTGGAATTACGCCGTATCTTTTCTTATTTTTCTTGTTCTTGTCTTTCTTTTGCTTTCTCCTTTTTCACGCGATACAATTGTCGCCGAGCTCAAGATAAACTCAATCTACCGTCGCATTGTTGTTTCTCCGGTAATTTAAAACGGCGTCACGTCTCCACTCAACGGCTGCGTTTACATGTCGTCGAGCCGCGATATTGCTCGGGGAGGGAGAGAGGGCCAGAGAGGGCGAGAGAGCTACCGAGCCGAACGCGCTTGCATTGGACAAATCTAGCGCGAAGGATGCGAAGGACGTAACGTCGGGGGAAGAAAGAGCGACCCGTTCGAAAAGTCAAGTCAAGTACACTGAAGCGTGCCGGCTGATCGAATTTCGACGACGCAACGGCGAAACTGGGAAAATAAGGACTTTTCCATGAAATATTCAGCGACGTTGGCGTAACAAGGAGCGCGAAAATCACGGATACAAGTAGCCAACGATTGCTTCCCGGAAACACTCGCGCGACGAGTAATCAAAAAATTGCACGCCAAACGAATCGTGTCCGGCGTGATTCGTTCTCTCTTTCTCGCAACGTTAACGCGCCAACAGTCGCGTGTTATTTCCTTCGAACCGTACGCTTAAGCGCGCGACGTCGAGAGATATCCTATCTCGAAAATGCGTATCCGTGTATTTTGTTTATTCAGCGTCAGCGCGTAGTTTGCGTCAAGGCGTCGCGGTTAACAACCGACCGTTCACCGTTCGACGAGCAACCCTCGCTAATTGCGCGTGTCAATGGATTTGCTCGTGGCTTCGTCCTTCGCGCTAACCATGCGACGCGTGCCGCTTGTTGCAGTGGCATGTGCGCGCGCTGATAAACCGCGTCCATCGATGATAAATAACGGGCTTTCCAGGAACGATGTACGAGTACGCGCTGCTGGCAAGCTTGCTTTTCGCGACGACTCACGGATCGTCGTTGGACTGCTGCAACGCCGGGATCGATTGGGAAGGCAAGTCGCGCAATTGTCAAGACGGAAGCAAAATTAACTTAGATTGCCCAATGGGCATGTACATGGTAGATCCAAACGAATACCCCGACGAATATTACTACGTTGAGGAAAACTCGAGCACGCTGATGGTTGCCGTCAACAACCACGATGTCTTGTACAACGTGACACCCGGCAAGTAAGTATCCGCGGAAAACAAACGAAACGAAGCAAAGCCAGAAACGAATTAACGGAGGGTCATTCGGTTGGTGCAGCTTCTGCCAGACGCATTTGGACAACGAGACCAGATATTTGATCTGTTTCACGGAAGATGCTCAAGAGTCGACAAGGCCGTTGTGGCGAATAACCTTTTTCGGATTGTGCAGTATGTTGTCGAGTGGCTTTTTAGCACTCACGCTCCTCGTCTACCTCGTCCTGCCGGAATTGCGCGATTTGCAAGACAAGGCAATGATGTCGGTGTGCGCATCGTTCATGGTCGCTTTCTTTCTCACCGCCAATCAAAATCTCAACTTCCCGGGTCATCTTCAGGACGACGTATCTTGTATATTGATCGGTAAGCGTCGACCGGGGTAACCCGCTTTACGAGGAGAGGAGAAACCGAGAGTAATGGACGATGCGTTGTTGTTGCAGCGTTCTTCATGTACTACGCTTACATGTGCGCCTTCTTTTGGCTGAACGTCATCTCGCTGAACATTTGGAAATCCGTGTGGTGAGTCAACATTCGTCGGCTTTTATCAGCTTTGTTGCTAATCTCGCGCTGAGCATACGTAGCGTCAGCCACTTAAACTTTAGCGCTCGGCCGCAACAAAGATACCGATCGTATAAATCTGACGCATCCTACGCATACGTATCGACGCACGCGTACGGCCGATCGATAATTCCTCGCTGACGTTGTCGTTGTATTCTGTTGAATCGTCGATTAGGTTTCCAAGTTTGAAAATGGAGAACAACGTGCTGTTTGCGATCTACTGTGTACTCGGTTGGGGTGTACCGTTGTGCTTCCTCGCTTTCGCCATCGTCACCCACAACGTCGACGGAATCTACACGAGGCCTGGCTTTGGCGAGGGCACATGCTGGTTCCACGGTGAGTTCGCCTCTACTTCGCCGTCGCTCGTTGTAACGAGGCCAATCCAATTCCTTCGACGACTGTTCCTTCCTTCCTTCTGTTCGTACAGGCTACTACGCTACGTGGTTGTACTTTTACGGGCCGATACTCGCATTGATCTCGATGAATTTAGTTTACCTCGGACTAACCGGTTGGAAACTGTGGCACAGGTACAAGCACCTCGACTGCTGCAGAATCAAGGTACTGAGGATCAGATGCGCGATGTACGTGAAGCTCGCGATAATGATGGGCGCCACTTGGATCTTCGAGGTGATATCGTTCGCTTTTGGAGACTCCAATATACTCTATTGGTAAGTGTTTCGTCGAGCGATAATCGGGATCCGACAACGAGCGATTCGTCGTTATTCAACTGGCCGATTGCAGGATTCTGCCGGACGTACTAAACGCACTGCAAGGTTTCTTCATTTTCTTATTGTTCGTCGTTTGGCGAAAGAAAGTGCGCAAGCAGCTGGCCGAACGAAGGCCCTTCAATATTCCCTTTCCAAAGTCATGGGCTGCCTACAAGGACCAGGAGCGATGCGAGGAGAACGGCGAGGACGAATTCGAACTGTCGCAAACGTCGTAAGGAGGACGACGCGTGCGAGTCGACTCGCAGTCACGTCTTTAACGCGACCAATACTCTAGGATGAGCTGTGCGAAACGTCGATTTCTGGACGTACGCGTGCGAACGGCGTACGTTGTTTTCGCGACGTAATCCTAACTTGTTTTGTTTTATCGGTACCAGACTAATAAGCACGGCACTTTCGAAAACTTTACGAAAGATCGATGTTCTTTGATGTATTCGCAACGATAATACAAGCGTTGTCCGTAGGTACTGTTGAATCGCTTATCGCTTATCGAGATCAAGCGAAAGTGTCAATGTCGTTTCGTAAGCGAATCTCCTTAGATTAAGAGTGGACGAGGAACGATCCCAACCAACCAACCGATGCGAAAAACAAATTACGTCGGTTTTTTTATTTTCTTTTGTACTTCCACAGTCGCGATTTCCTTGCTGTGAAATGCTTGGCGAACAAGGAATCGCGAGACTTTCCGTCGATCGAACGACCATTGTTACGACGATTACGTAAATAAGTAAGAGTGAGTGAAATAAAAAACTGTCGATAAACAATTTGTGGAGACGTTCTTTGTCAGCGTTCGGCCAACGTTTATTCGCTAAGATCAAACTCGTGCGCGAACAAAAAGCGCGACTTTACGCGCGTCAAATCAAAGGATCGAACAAACCGAATAAACCGCCAAGAGATTACTGTCTCGACTACACGTTCGCGTTAAAGGGCTTGACAAGTTGCAGCTTTCAAAGTTCATGCTCAGCGTTATCTTCCCACCGAGGCAGAAGGAACGTCGCGGTCGGAGGGGGGGGGGGCGCAGAAATCACACGCATCGTCGACTTATCGGCGACTTGAATGTACTCTTCCGCGGTACGCTAGTCAGAACGCTAACTTGCAACGCTAGGCTTGCGCGTTCTCATGTTGACTACGCTTAATTTACGGTTTACTACTCCACGGATACAACTATGCAACGCCTTTTTCGCGGTAAAACAGAAGGTTCCGAATAACGTACGCGACGTTTTTTTTCCTTTTCTTATCAAACGAAACATTCCCCAAGCGAATGTTGCATCTTTGTAATACAGTGGTTGTTGTAGTGGCTATCGTTAAATAACAACGCTATTTTCGAACGCCAAAAGGGAACGAGACGCAGTTGGATTCGACTGTTGTCGATGGCATCGCTGCAAGGTGAAACCATTTTTTCCATCGTTTGTCGATTGTCTCGTCGAAATAAAAACGATGCTTTGATGCGCGCACAATCGATATACGCCGCTATGGATATTTCTCAAGACTCGGGAGGTCTCGCGGATTTTCGCTCCGACCGATTGTGAAAATTGCAAAAATATCGTCGGCAACGCCATCGTTGAATTGTTCTGTTGCGTTTGTTTTCCGTTGAGCCAAGACACACCCGGGTTTCCACCGATAATACCCGTATTATTACAAAGCCCACGTTTACGACGACGCTAGTCACTTTCCGGAACCTCGCTGTACCTTTCAAATTATTAATTTCGACGATTAATTTCTAGAAATACACTCGCCACGATATCCTTAGCAATCGCTGGCTTTTACTCGTTAATTGACCCATAAATCCAACGTTTACTCGCAAGATAAGTCTTGCGACACGAGTAATTAACATCGAGTCAAATCGTTGGCGTACGCTAGTTAGGAAGAACGCGGCCAATCCACGCTCGTAGATTCAACTGGATTGGCGTGGTTTGTCGCGATTGCAACGTACTCGCCTATTGCGACGCAACGTTGTACGTGCATCAAGTCGAAGCTAGTTACGTACAGCGATTACGCGGACTTTGCACGCGTCTCGTCGCAAGCGTTAATTGCACGTATAGGTCGTTGAATTTTGATGCACGCGACAAAACAACGCGTCACTAGTTAGCACGAGCGTCTTTACGCAAAATCGAAACGGAGTTAGAGGGAGCACGTAGCCTACTCGTAAGTTGGTTCAACGTTTGAATCGAGACTGGGCTCGGCTGGATAAACGATACGTTTCGTTGCAACGACAGCGTTGAGCGACATCGGCGGTTCGAGCTACAGATCGGATAGCTACCTCGTTGATCCGGACAACGACGTCGAACGATTGTTTCGCGGAAACGAATCGGACTGGCTTGTCACTCTTGACAACGAGAATAATAGCATCGCTAGTTACGCTCCCGACAAGCAGATCCAACGATTAATTGTCGTCCGAAAAAAATGCCCACCCAACGCGTTGTTGGAGACTTTGTCGAGCACACCCGAAGAACCTTCGCTGCTGCAAGAAAAACGGGAGTTTCTTAGCCGTCGCGTTACTCGTGTGCCTAATTCTATCGAAACTAGGCGATTTGCAAGAAATTGCAAGTCAAACCAATAATGTCGTTGTGCGCTTCCTACGGTTGCTTTTCTCCTCGGTGGTATCCCGAAGCCGAGCAACTTTATCTATGCTAAGGCTAACCAACTCTCTCGCTCGTTGAAAGAATCCGAGGCGCGACGTTGACGCGTAATCGGCGACTCGTTTCCCTTTTGGCACTCCTCCCGTATCACTCGTCCTTAGGCGCTTTTTCCGGTTGAGCGTTATCTCGCTCTACGTCTGGAGGTGCGTCTGGTAAGTCGATCTCGATTGCCGACCTTGCCACGGTTCAATCTCGAGAATAACGGCTTGTTTCAAATTGACCGTGCCCTTGGCCGGGGGTGCGTCCTAGTGTTTCTTAATAATCACCGGCGTTGCTCGGTGCGTCGCTGCCGCTCAACTACCACCCGAGTTTGGCGACGGCAGCCGTTGGCTCAACGGTATCCACAGATCCGTTCTATCGAGTGAAGCACCCAACTCGTTTGACAAATTGATCGAATAAACGGAAAATCCTCACGGGATATTCCGACACGTGGTAACGCTTCCACGGACCGATACTCGTATCGCTCGTAACGATCAACATTTGCGTTTTGGATACACGATTCCGCGTTAAATGGAAAACAGGAACAACAATTTGTCCTCGCTTGTGTACCTTCGGTCTACAGTCATCCGTGCTTTCGTTGCAAAACAAGCAAAACAAGCGTCGCTCCGTATAACGCGTGACTCCCCCTCCCCCTCCCCCCGCCCCAGCCGCCGCTTACTTTGTATTTGTTTCCAATTGTTCAGCGGAAATGTGACTTTCTCGATCTTTCCGCAGCAGCTATTGTTTCTGTAAGTATATTGATAGAAAAACGCGCAAATAATACAGCCAGTTTGAAATACGCGATATATTCGAAACGAATAAACGAAAGAATAATTAAGCGTTGCTACATCGGAAAATAAAATATACGTTGACCAACGATAAACGTTTAAAAACGAAACAAAACGTTCTATATATAACACCCGTTGTCGTGTTGTATTGTCGTCTACAAGTTAAACCTTGTTTTGACTTTTTAACACGACCGATGAGTAACAAGCCTATCTCGAAGCGCATAGCGAACGATCAACGAATCATCGCATATTCATTCGTTGTTCAATGGACAAACACTCGATAAATCAAAAGATTAAAGAAAAATAAAAAAATATGACTAATGCAGTTGTTTTGGACTAGTAAAAACACACACACGCACGAGGCAAACGAAGCGAATCGAGTTGTTCGAATCAAACGAACACAATACAATTTCCTCGGGCAATTAAGCGACAGAGAGAGAGAGAGAGAGAGCGAGAGAGGCGCGCGAGTGAGCAAGCCAATTATTCCCCGACTCAAATCTGTCTGCCGCGCACTGATTCAACGGCACGTCTACCGGTACAAAAGGGACACGCACAAATAGCAGATTCTATATTGGTGTGGTTCGTACGTGTGCGAGTAGACGCATAAGTATAGCGCATACCACGAGCCCATGGAGAGCCATAGCGACCGGTAAGGATACACGACACTCGCAAACCCTTTTACACTCTCCGTGGCGTGCCCGAACGTTTACTTCGTTTCTTAATGCCGTTCGCATCAGATGCATACTCGAATATAAAAATCAACAAGTAATAATTTAAACAAGCGAGCATTGTTAACGGTACGCGGTCTGGACAGGGGGGGGGGGAGGAGAAGTGTATCATTAGATAGAGGGACAAGCGCGACTGGAGCGCTGACAAAGACGGCACAGTCCTGAGTCGCAACCTACGTATAAGCGTAAAACAAGCTAGATACACACACACACACACACACACACACACCATACAGTAGCAAGTCAGGCCAGTATAGGTAGACGTGCGAGCAAGAAGGGACCAGGTGGGGGTACGTACAAAAAAAAGAAAAAAGACAGATCCGCGTGGAGTATAGCAAACGAACAACAGCGCGGCGTCCTTCTAGTGTAGCGTGTAGTAGTGTAGTACGCGGAGTAAAAGGAATTTACGAGAAAAATCGCACGCGTAAAGTGAAGTAGTAACGACAAGCGCGAGTAACGAAATGAGAGAAGAATGAATTTACTGCAGGTGCTGCAGGTAGTGGTGCTGCTCGTTGTCTCGACAGCAGCGAGCACGCGAGACAATCACGCCGCTGCTGTTGGTGCTCGCGTCGATTACGACGACGACGACAATAACAACAACAACAACAACAACAACAACAACAACGACGAAGATAACGGGAACGAGAATGGGAATCGAGTGAAGATTGCCAAATGCTGCGAGGAGTCGGAACTTCTTCTCGACGGCTCTTGCGTGGCAATCAAGGAGAGTAACGAGTCGCGACCCTGGCGGCCGGAATTCGAAAGCGAAGATGCTTACTATCCAGGTTACAGCAACGCTAGACCAAAGGTACAAGAGCCCAAGTACGAGTTGAAATTTGGTCAACCGCCGTGTCGAAGTAATCAAATGTCATGGGACGTGTATCATTACTCCAACAGTCCCGATACCTTAGTCATGCTGAGCACTGGCAAGCTGCGGCACTACGTACCCGAGCAAGACGACGAGGTGGAAAAAGCCAAAGAACTGTATGGCACCGAGTACATGGATTCCGAGGACGTACAAGCCAAAGCCATACATTACGATTACCCGTATGGGCATTACTGCGCGGATAAAGCGATCCTTACCAAGAATAACATCGTTGCGACTTACGCGCGAATCTGCGTACCCCGACCAGTCAAATGGGCAAACGCCGATAACCTCATAAGAAAAGCAGTCGATCCAGCTTTTCACGCGGTAGCGATCGTCGGTTATCTCGTCGTTGCCGTCGTCTACTTTGTCCTGCCGCAGCTTCGCGATCTCGTTGGTAATATCATAACGAGTATGACGTTGTGTTTACTGGTCAACCAGTGTGCCTCGCTCGTCACCATCTTTACCGAGTTCGGCAATCATATTAATTTCCTCGTCGCAGGTAAGTGCTATCGACGTGGCCGAGAACAGCCTCGAAAACACCCTCGACTCTCAAGCACGCCTTTGACTTTCAGATTCGCTGATGTTCGTAAGCCAGATGGCCGCGTTCTTTTGGCTGAACGCCCTCGGATACTACGTCTGGCACACGTTTCGCTCGAGGAACGTCTTCCTCAGGAGTAGCGACGGACGCAAGTACTGCTGCTACTCGAGCTGCGTCTGGTGTGCTACCGTTGCCATTGCTGTAACGGCGATATTCGCTCATCTCACCCTCGAAACGAACGTACCAATTGTCGGTGGTGTTGCGTTCAGCGCTCAACAAACTATTGGCTGGTTGGGACTTTCAATGATCTTCACTTCTGTTGGATTCACCATAATCATCGACTTGTGCTACATACTCACGACGATCGACAAGCTCAAGCGAATACGTACTTACGGCAGAATACATCACAAGATGAAATATAGCTTCCGAATGTTTGTATTGATTTACGGGATAATGAGCGTTGGATGGATCTCGACGTTATTCTCGTTGCTCAAGTACGACGGTCTCGCTTATTGTCGTATCGTAGTCAACGTTATTCAAGCGCTCTCGATACTTTACGTCTGCGTGTTTGGCCAAAAGAGGGTCACTTTCTTGCTTGGGAAGACGTGCAATTGCTCGAGCTCCAGCGATCGTTCCGAAGGCTTGGACTGGGGCGAAGAGATGACGGCCATCAACGCCGGATATTAATAACTCGATCCGTTTCGCGCGCTCAGCTTTATTCTCCTCGGAATAGTCCGTGCGATCAATTGCGAAAATCGCGAATAAATATACCCAAGATAGGGATGCCTCACGAGAAGGCAATACACCAAACTGACAATTTCTCGACTCCCATTCGACGTTCAATTGCAAGAGAATAACTTGCTCTCGTTCGTTAAGACGATTCGAACGATACTCACGCGAGTCATTTACAAATTGATCGACTCGTGGCTTTCAAATGTCTTTCGTTTAGTGCCGTCGTGTAAGTTGTTTTTAAGTATAGCTTTTAATATTTATACCATTTCCAAGAAATGATTTTTGTACGACTGTTTTCAAAAATAAACAATCATTTAAAAGCACTTACCTGTCCGAACAATCCACCTTCTGGCCTCTTTAATAAATTCGACAGCTGACATCTGACAACCAAGTGGCAATCGTCCATGACGGTGTGGAAAAATCTTCTTGTAGGTAACAGGGCTTCCAAGTCGATCGTTAATTCTAAAAATCTTTCGCAATAGTGCACCTTGTCGGGATTTACGTGACCTAAAATCAACGTATCGTTTACCTATCGCAATTCAACTGCTTTCGTGCCGTCAACGTTTATCAGGATAGCAAGGGACATTTTTCATAATTACCCTCGGCTGGAATAGTTTCCAATATCGTCATGAACTTTATCATCAATCTATGTAAAAATTTACGATCCCATTCGCGCTTTTCTTTATCTTCCGACTTGTCCTTTTTCAAAAGAACTTTCCACTGTTTTCTTCTAGTGGGATTTTTCTCAAACTCCACCTCTCTTCGCTTTTGTTGAAGAGACATCCATATACCCAGTGAAACCAACCTCCTAACCTGATCTCTCACAAGTGCAACTTCCATGGAATTGAAACAGTGATTCAGAAATACGATTAAAGCGGTCTGCTCTCTTAACTCAAAGTCGTGAATACTCTCTTCTAGACAGGCTTTCAAAACGTGCTCGAAGAAACCTTGAAAATGATCTGGTAATTTTTCAAAAGCTTCCCAAACTTGCACTCTTTCGCGAAATTTTTCATTAACCATAATGACAATGGACATAGTGTGTTGTCTCGTGGCTTTTTCCGCGTCATAATTTGGCCACAGGTACTTTTCTAAATACTGGCTAAATTCAAGCATCATGATGCGTCGAATGGAAAATTTGGAGACGCTTATTTCATTGACGTATATATTATCAACTATCTGTGCGCTGAATTCAAGATGAGAATCAGCAGTGTGCGGGGCCCAATATCTATTAGCCAGCTGTGTCAAACCAAATTACGTTATGAAATAAACAATAAATTGACAAATAACAAAGCAGATTGGTTACCAGAACAAATAATCACCTGTGTGATCTCGTCATTGTTGATTTCTTGAACAGTTGGAGCTGGATTATTTATCTTTACGGGTGGCAACGTTTGTACTTCCATTGTCAAATCAGTTATTTCAACGATCCAATTTTAAATAACAATCGTGTGCACAGTATATAACCTATAACTATCCTATGCAAACACTGCGCTTCGCATACGTGAGTGTTTACAATTGTTTAACGTTGCCTTTTTCAATGAAAGTTTCACAATACATCAATAAAAATATCTTTCGATGCTTTTTGTAGTTTCATTGTCTACAATACCACTAACTTGTACAGAGCAGTAAACACACACGCTAGTTGGCCAATATATAGTTATTATTATCAGTCGCGTTGCCGGCGGGTTGGCCATAGGTTAACATAGCCTCCCATGTTTAAAAATGGCAGCGGAGTCGGTTTGAAGGGGACAAAAGATTCTCGTAATTATCTCTTACATCTACTCGTTATTCCTGCGCGATCATGTGTAATTCGGTAACAAGTGAAATAATAACTGGATTGCGCTAATTCTGGACAAGTAAACGTGTTTTTTGGCGACTGTTCAGTCGCCATTTGGTAAGTAATAGTGACGTTGCTTTTTTATCCTTGTTTTGTTTTTATTATGTTTCTACCTGCGTTACCCTTTTAGCGAGTTCGCGAAGAAAATTATACATGTCGCGCTCGTCGCGAGTGGAATGCGCATCCTGAAAAGTGAGCATTATTTTGTTTTCTGAAACAATGACACGATTTAATTTCAATTTTTCTTTTGGAATTGGAGCACGAGGTAAAAATAAAATTCAGCCACTGTCCCGTACGTGTGTGTGCATTAATTATCACGGAAATTCACTGCTATGTGTAGGTGTCCAACAAAATCAATAACAATGATGATTTCGTTATTTCTGCCCTTTTTCAATGCAAACGTCGACCGTTCTTTTTCTAATCTTCAACGTTTAATTAAAGAATTTTAAAAACGTTATTTATTAACAGGCAGTGTGATAATTATTTAAAATAATGGAAATATCAAAAAGAGCTAGGATGGAGTACGATGATGTACCATTAGATTTGAGCATAAAGAAAAGTTCTTCAGATGAAAATAAAAAAGAAGAAACAGAATTAACGCATACAAATGCGCTTAACGACAACCACATATTTGCTGTTCCAAGAGTTCCACCTCAAACCATTAGTATATCTGATAGAATATTAGCGTCTGAATGTGCGCTTTCTCAAAAATTGAGATATATAAATTTCAACTTCCCTGTCGAATACGTATACAATCCTATAGAATATGCGTTTCAAGTTCATGCAATGTATGTCACTAAATATTGTCGTTCGACGAAAAAAGTCCTTTTCCTTGGCATGAACCCTGGACCTTGGGGTATGTCTCAGACTGGTGTACCATTTGGTGAAGTTAACATTGTAAGAGACTGGTTAAAACTTAGTGGTAATATTGGTAAGCCATATCGTGAACAAGCAGACAGACTGATAACAGGGTTTAATTGTACGCGTAGTGAGATTAGCGGTAGAAGATTTTGGAATCTGTTTAGAGAGTTGTGTAGCGAAGATCCTGAGAAATTCTTCAGACATGCATTTTTGCATAATTACTGTCCAATTGCTTTGATGGATGCTGGAGGTCGTAACATCACTCCTGCGGAATTAAAGGCAATACATTTGATGTTTTGGTTGCGATGAATAATTCAACAAGTAATTTTGTTTTTGCACAGGGCCCCGAACAGTATACTTTATATGCAGCTTGCGATGAAACTTTGATAACTGTATTGAAGCTGCTAAAAGTCGACATTGTCGTTGGAGTTGGCAGATTTGCGGAAAAAAGAGCACAGACCGTAATAAAAACCACCGGACTTCCAATCAAGGTACGAATCCTGCCACTGCCCTTAAAGTGGGCATAGTACGAGGATTAGTCATATTTTATTGTTGTTGTTGTTGTTTCAGGTACTATGCATTCCACATCCAAGTCCCAGGTCGGTCGGTAATGAAAATTGGAATGAAAAAGCAAAGCTCAAGCTCAGAGAATATAACTTGATGGAATATTTTTTATATTAAGTTTCTATGTACGCTCTACATATTTGATGAGTTTTACAGCTGTTTTGATACGACATCGAATGTTTGAGTTTATCCGAGATTCCGAGAAAGTATCGTTTCGATGATTTGTTGATAAATTGTTTTTTGAATTTATATAAATATATATTTTATCATGAGTGCTGTTGAATGGATGGACAAAGCTTTGCAAGAAGCCAAAGAGTCGCTGAGAAGAGGCGAAGTTCCCGTGGGATGTTTATTTGTACACGATAATAAAATAATCGCGACAGGTAGCAATACCGTGAACGAAACACGTAACGCCACTCGACACGCGGAGCTCAATTGTATCGACGATGTACTAGTCTACTGCCAAGAAAATAATTTAGATCGTAAGGAATTCTTTAACAATATTGACGTTGTAGTGACCGTAGAACCATGTATCATGTGCGCCGCGGCTCTTCACCAGTTGCACATTCGTAGCATCATATATGGCTGTGCCAACGATAGATTCGGAGGTTGTCAAAGTGTTTACGAAGTATCTAAAGTTTACGAATCTCAAATAAATGTAGTAGGCAACGTCAAAGGTGACGAAGCAATGCAATTACTTAAAGACTTCTACAAGGGTACAAATCCGAACGCGCCCGAAGCTAAAAAAGGCCGTAAGAAGAACACGGACGATCGGTGAAAAGTAATTTGTTGAAAAAGCAATTATTATTCATTTGAGATTATAAAAGCCAGATTATTGTGTTGTTTCGACCGAATAGTGCTCTTTCAACGAATTAAGGTTCATACAGGGTACTAACATCGCATGTCCAAATAATGTCTTTGTAAGCAATTATTGCTTATAGCAAGTTTATTGTACAAAATATAAGTAACTCTCTATGTAAGGCTAATATTAGGTGAAACTCGTCTTTATAATTTTACAATCCATCGCGTTTTGTTTGTTTCGTTTGATTGCCTCTTCCGAAGGTCTCGTTGTATGTACATTTTGTAAATTAAATAAATCTATCGTAGAATTTACGTTCAAGCTCGTCGATTTGTGAATCCTTTTGCCGTCGTAGCCTCTCAAAGAAATACCGAATGGCACCGTTGTCTTTTGCAGTTCATCCACACCACGTTGGATCGAGTTCACATTTGCCTTGGAACCATCGAATTAGCAATTGATTTCTCAAAGAATAATCTTTCAGAGTCATGTTTTTCGTCTGAAAGAGAAAACGGAGGTGGTTGTGAGAATCGATGAAACAAACTCGAACGAAACGATGACAACGTACAATCGGAGGTGGAAATATTCTCAAGTAATCCATCTTGTTGTTGTGCTCCCAATGACTTTGAGCCAACGTGAGGGTTGTTTCTTCGGTGAAACACGGTTTGCATAGCTGACATTCTACTTTAAAGCAATCGTCGCATTCCGAGCAAACCTCCGGTAAGACAACCAAATTCTTATCAGCGGTGATCATGTGTTGTTCCTCGACGCTCCTAATACGCATATTTCGTCGATTAATCGATTAAGTAATGACAACTCAACAACAACAACGTCAACCGAACGGTCAACAGTTTACCTCGGTTCCAAAGAATCTTTCCGCACTCTCTGCCCAATCCCAATTAACGCAAACAAATTGTACAAAACTTGCTCGTACAGCAGCTGATTGGGTGGGTAATGGGCCGATGACAAGTTTGGAGACATGTTCGCCTCCATCATGAACACCTTCAAATCTTCGTCGACCGTAAAGTCAAATCTAACGAGTTCGAAGAAATTTCGACTGGCTGCGAATCGCTTGACGACCTCTCGAATTTGAGCTTCCTTTTGCAAGACTACGCTTTTGATCGCCTCGAAACAGTCGTCCCACATCTTCCGAGGATCCTTACCTAGGGAACGGGCGTGCGAGTCGAAGGTATCCTTCATCGAGAAGCCAAGTTTGGTGTAATAACTTTTGAGCGATGGTACCTTCCAAATGGGCAGATAGTCGTCGCCAACCACGTACTTGTCAACTTGCTCCGAGTCGAACGGATGGTACTTGGTGGGACAAAACCGAAATAGCACGTCGCCTTTGTACGCGTAAACTCGCAGTGGGTCTATGGACGTGATAGCGGTGTAAATGCCAATGTCGAACTTGTGGCCGTCGACTAAGAACGGCTTCTCGATGAACTCTTGCACGAAAGATCCGTCAGCGGTCAAGTTTAAACGTTCGGTCGCTCGAATCTTAATGCCTCGATGCGAATTAGACTTTTGAACGAAAATCTTGTTGGGATAGCGCTCGGCGTGTCTCAAAAACGACTCTCGCTCCTCGGGGATTTTGAAAGCTTTCGGCATGAACGTCCCTTCCGTCGTCGACAGATCCACTTTGTTCGTGATGTAACCGCATCCCGGAAAATGATTAACTTTCTGATGAGGTTTCAAACGATTCAGCGCGGGATACAACGCTCGGAACGGGTAATCGTGCGCCCAGAGTAAATCCCAGTCGGATTCGTTGGTGCCACGTTGAAAGCCCAACCGGTCGAGTACCGCGAAAACGTGCTTCAAGTGGCCTGTGTTCGAGTCTTTGTTGTGTATCCAGTAAATAGGTCTCCGCTCCCTTACGGGCACTCGCTTCATCGCCCCAGCCGTCGTCGCGTCCGACTGACAGTGTAAAAATAGGAAGAACAGCGCGTAGAGCACTGCTGGTCCCACTATCACCACCAAAAATATCTTGGCCAATTCTTTGACTTTGGTGTCGAGCACCTTTGCTCCCGCTCCTTGTTCGGGCTGAAAATTAACGCTGCTCTAAGTACAAGGCTACGTATGCAACTTGTCGACAACGTTTCGTTCTCACCTTCTTCCCGTTATCTCCACCGTTGACCTCCTTCATCTCGATATCTCGAAACTGGCGATACTACTCGAAAATTCGCCAAACACCCGAGCTCATTTTCCAAAGGACGAGGAGCTTCTCGCTGTCGGTCGCGTGCAAGTTTCAAATTACAGGCATCTCGGAAGGTCGGCGAAGCGAAGAAAAAACGTAAAAGTACCGTTGCCGTAGTCGCTGTTGGAGCGCACTAGTTGACTCCTCTCCGTTTGCCAGGAGAACCTGTTTTTTTTCCCGTTCCCCACCATTCGCGATCGTCTCTCGCGCTGCCCCTTGCTTGCGTTTCGTTCTCTCTCTCTCTCTCTCTCTCTCTCTCCGTCTCCCTCTCCCTCTCGCCGCTCTCTTCGCCTTTTGAGGAGTTTGTGCGCAAAGTACGATACCAAATTTTTGTCAATGGTCGTTTCCGAGTCCTTTGCTCGTTTTCGCGTATCTAGCGACACCTCCGTTGGAGCACTTCGAGCAACGACGAGCACCGTTCAAGAGTCCCACGATTGCCTGGGCAATTGTCGGCGAAACTTCACGTGGACAATGTTTGCGATATTCGAATTGTCGCGGGCCAACGCGGGCGCCCTCTCAAAACTTCCGCGCAAACCACGACACGCGTGTTGAATGGCCGTGTTGCTCTTTCCTACGGTTGATTTCGCTTAGTCAAGACGAATCCACGCGAATAAAATGGGTTTTCAAAATATCTGGTACTCGCATCCCCGCAAATATGGCCAAGGATCCAGGTCCTGGTAAGGATCGTTTGTTTCTTTCACATTTTCGATACGTTAAAGCCCGCAAAATTGAGAAAGTTACGAATGATGTGTTGCACAGTTTGACGCCGTGTCAAACCACGCTGTTCGAGTTGTGCAAATTTTCCATCGTTACTGTCCTCACGTTTGACGGAACAACGCCCAATTTCCCAATTTTTTATTAAAATTTCTAAAATAGTAGTGGTTTGAACGACGATTGAAAAAACAATATTTTTGTCGAGTATAACCTCAAAATATAGCATCCGCACAGTACACGTGTTGGCGTTGAAATACGAGCTCGTCGAGTTTGGAAATGTTTTCAAAAACGTATCGTTACCATCTTCGCTAACCGAATGTATTTTTTTCAGCCGTGCTTGCGCCAACAGACACGGTTTGATCCGCAAATATGGATTGAACCTTTGTCGTCAGTGCTTCAGGGAGTACGCTGCTGACATTGGTTTCAAGAAGGTAAAAATAATCTTTTTATTCACACTACGAAACACTAGTTGAATTTACCACGCGTTTAAGTAACTCAATCTATCTACATTGACTCCTAATATATTGTTATACTACTTGTTACCAACCACTTTTATTTTCTTTCTATTTCAGTTGGATTAAACGTCGAAAACAGCTGCGCTGATTTTGTGAAATAAACAGGTTTCACATTCACTTTTTTATTGTAACTAGTTGATAATTAGTTAATTTAACAAGAATGTCTCAACTGTGTATGACGGAAAATCAGTAAAACAGCTTAAAAAGTGTAACAAACGATTTATAAATTTATAATTTTAATTTCTTCTTCCTTACCCTTTGTTAAATATTTGCATTAACAAATGAAATTTTAAGTATTTTGAGGCATTTAACTGATTTTTCATTAATATTGTTAATCAATATTTCTTAAAGTAGCTTGGTCAAATAGAAATCTATCGCTGATAATTTCAATTCTAAACGAGTTTGCAACATTTCTATACACATCTACATTGTTGAACGACAGCTAAGAGAGCTGATCGATGCCACGATGCAGGCTTTTTCTTATAACGATCGCTCTTTTCTAGTCGAATAACGCTAAAATTAATTTAAGACAATACAACGTTATCAGCCTTCCTCAATTTTTACACAAAATGAAATTACTTAAAATTAGAACGCAACGGGGAGGAAATTACTTGGTCTTGGCCATTTTTTATCGTAAAATTTTATTTTTATTAAGAAATACACAAGACATCTTGAATGAATATCGATCACAGTTTAACGCTTCTTCTCATCCGCGTTAGCTGTAGCAAACGTTGAAAAATAGCTCGATTCTTTTCTCTATCCTTTGACAAATCTCTGCAAGCGAAATCAAATATTCGGTCGTTTAGCGAATCGTGGGCGGTAACGATAAAAAAGAGAAAATTGGTGGGTCGAGTAAAAGAAATCATAGATATATGTCACACGGAATTTTAGTTTCAAACTTGTGGATGATTTAACGTTGCAAAACAAGTCCGGATCTTGTTAAATTTGAATTTGAAAAATATCGACAAGTTTCACCATTCGTTCTTGTCAACTCTGGAAAATGAGTGAAAACGAGGTAAACAGAGCATTTAGCAGTATCAAATGGCATATAGTTTTTAGACAATGGACAAGTTGTGCAACATATCCTGTTTTCTTCGTTGCCGAGGTTCAACGACATCGCGCCCAAAAGACGATCACTCGGAAAACTCACCGATGTAGCTTGAGCGGCTAAACCTAACAGAGATCTTATCGGAGGTCTACAAACTTTATTCGATCCTTCTTGGCAACATAAATTTGGCAAACAATCCATCGTCTTGTTGCATGGACGTGCAAATATATCGATGACAGTTGGAGGGGCCGACTGGCACTGTAAGAATCCAGCTAACGATCTCAAAGCTGAAAATAACAAGTTGACGCACGAGTTCGTTTGACGCACGGTGTTATTAACGAGTAATCGACGTTTACCATCGTGATTTTCTGGAAAAGGTAACGCGGACCAAACTGGCAGTGCTGTCCTACAATAAAGTTTATTATCCTTCTTGTCGGGACAACATATCCTGTTCACTCCTTCGCAGTCTTCGTCTTTTGCGCATCTTTTAACGGGCAATCTTTCGGCAAACCCGTGCACGGGACATTTCCTTCGAAAACCTAAAACATCTGTAAAAACGGAAGCGCCCGTTTAACCTACAACTGTTTCGATCGTTCGCACGAACAATTTTGGCAAAACGAACGAAGAGAGGCGTAGGACAGTGAACGCTTGCGTAATCTCGAGAGTCGAATTATACGGACGCTCGCCGACTCCCACGCGAGGCGCAAGCTAGCAAACGACGAGAACCGCAAGTGCTCTCGGAGCCGTGGCGTTCGTTCGCGTAAACCAGCAACGTTCGAGCACAGATGGCAGCACGGAAGCCTCGTACTCGAGCGTACGCGTCGCGTCGCTCGCGCTGATTATCGCGATCAAAGACCCGCCGATGCAACGTTGCATTTTTCCGCTCTCCCTTTCCCTTTCAGCAACCTTAAAGCTTGAAACATCGGACCGTCGAAAAAAGCGACGTCCAAGAGACGCCAGAACCAGTCGTGGGGGCTAGCTCACCTTGAGGCGTCGCACGCGTACGTCGCGATTCGAAAGTCGAGAGCGATTTTCCTATTTTCGAGTACGCGTGAATAGAGGCGATTGATTCGTCGCGACGGAGAGGATTATCGGGGCCAGGAGTGTTTGATCGATCGTCGATGTTTTTTCTCGGTGTATTTGTTCTTCGACCCAAGGGTTTGCGAGGTTTCTACGTAATATACGATACGCGCACCTACATCCTTCTACTACGGAGAGCATTCGTCGACTGTTTCCGCGTATGCAGCGATGCGACTCGTTTGTTTGGAAACGGAGCCCGAAGGATTACCTTCCGAGGCAACGCGGTTAAATTGGAACGTAACGTACGTGCCAAGATCGTTCCATAGTAGTCATTGGCACATCCCTGCCGTGAATCGTTCAATTGTTGATTGTGCTGATAAAATTAATCGAATTGTACGACGGACAAGTCCATCGACGCTCGTACGTGGAAGTGTCGGTATAAACAAATGCCGCCACTCTCTCTCCCTCCAACAAAGTACAAATTTCCCGCAACGAAAGTCGCTAGTTGTACGCGCACACGCACCCTGACATCGATTCAGCCTCATCGCGTACGTGCATGCAGCTCTAGCTCTCGTTTTTCTCCGAGACGCGTACTCCGTAAGGAGTATAACAGTCTTACAACCGGCATTTTCAAACGGAGACATTTCCTCGGAATAATCACCATTATTCGTACGTCGATTTTCGAATAGCGCTATAGCGACCACTTTCCCTCTCTCTCTCACTTTCCTACGTTTAACAGGAAATCAATCCCGCGCGCGAGTACGCATCACGTATGTCCCCACTTCGAGTTCTTTGCTTTTTAACTTGGGACAGTTGGTACGTTCAACAGCAACGACATTTCGCATTCCGCGCAAAACGCAAGTAGCAGCGCGACGTACTTTACGTGAATTTCGTGGAACGTCAGCGAGCTCGAATTTGCAATTGGACTTGTTCTTTCGGTAGACGGATTACAACCAAAGCACGGGCTAAATTTTGTCGTCGAGCACCGCTGCTTTTCCTCCGAAGGCGTCAGTTCGCGTAATTTTGCTCTCCCAAGCGGTACATCGATAACGACGGATCTTCGTCGTACTGTCCGAGCGCTGTATGCGCATGGAATCCTATTGAAAGCGAAAGCTGCATCGTGTACTGTAGCGCAAAGCTTATACGGCGTGTATACGAAAAAAGAGAGCGGCCAACGCGAAAATCTCGTTTATCAAAAACCGGAGCAACAAGGCGTACACGCGCGCAAAGTACGCTACGAGCTAGCCCACTCTCTAGCTTCTCTTCATCCGACACCTATGTGTACGCGTAGGATCTTTGAGCTTCCTCTTTTATTACTTTGCTGCCATGTTTTAATTTCAGGTTGGTCGTCGCCCGACGGCTCGCTCTCTCTCTCTCTCTCTCTCTCCTCTCTCCTTACCTCTGTCATCCTGGCGAAAAGAAGAGAAAGAAGCCCTTTTATCCGTTTCTCTCTCTCTCTCTCATCTCGAAAAACCAGTCTTGCGAGGACCGTACGAGCAGCACGTGGTACGTATACGTATATTCCTCTCGTCGTTCCACGCGTAAAAAGCTGGCATGAATTTGACACCGAGCCGCGTCGAACGGAATCCCAGGGGATTAATTGTTATACGTACCGAGCGCGGTGTTTCGTTGAAAATATCGTATTTGCTCGGAACAAAGTAAATAGAACGTTTCAATTATTTCGAGTATTTGCGGTACGATCGATTAGCGCGTTTGGCTCTGCGGCAGGAATCTCGGATGTATGGATATAATTCGTTGAAAAATCATCGAGATTCTTCGACGGAGGGAGGCGTAGTTGCAGTCGACCGAGAGAAAGAGAAAAAGAAAAGCGTAAAAGGTCAGCTGCGATAATCTTGGCACGTGGCGTGCGTCGCGCGTAAAATCCGTAAAATCTTGCAAGTTTTTATATAAATTGGGTTCGGAAGGAGGGTCGACGACAGCTGATCGCACGACTGCAACGACGCGACAAAAGAGAGAAACCGTCTGTCTCGCAGAGCTGATAGATCGGCCGGGGAAACGAACGAGAACGAGTTTTTATTTGCTATCTGGCTTTCGAAGGAGCACACGCGCCGAGTCGAAACGTAGCGCGTCGTGTGGGATAGCTCACTTTTATCGACAACCGTGTCGCGCGTCTCGTTGCGCCTTTGCTTTCGTCCTTTCCTTTTCGTCGTCTACGTCCGCTCGACGAGAGAACGTACGAAGGTCTTCTCGCGCGTTGGACGTGCAACGGCAACGGTTGGAACGGATGGCGGTAGATTGGTCGGCGATAACGCTCGACGTTGTAAGCACGCGTAGCGCGATCGGCGGCATCAAACTCCACGTGGGTGCCGAGAAGCGACGCGCCAAGGACCTACGCGAAAGGACAAAGCGCGAGAGAAGCTACGAGAAATAGGGGAGGAGAAAGCTTCGTTTTGACGAAAAGCAAGACGGAACAAAAGCCCCTTTTTGGCGGTTGCGCTACGCGCCTTTTGTAATAGTCTCTTGAACGATCGCTTCGAACAATATTACTTTGTATTACTTTGTTGACGCGGTTAATCAAAGTGCACAACAAGGTTAATAATTAGAGGCCATCTGCTCTGCGATCGTGTACGCGCACTCGCGAATTAGCCGTAACGCGCGTTGTGTGTCACCCCGTTGGTCGGGCGCTTAGTTTTACGGTTGCTCTCTACGATCGATATTTACACTGCACCTTGGTTTAGCGAAGCTACACGTACGGGTGAGCGTGCGCGCTGCAGGGCCCTGCGACGGACAAAGGAAGCCAGTCGTGGCGAATCCCTTTTTATTACTCTTCTTTTCCGTTCTTTTCGACCCGGATACGTACGTTGGTCGCGCGATTCGACCTTATTCGTTGACGCCTCGTGCAAACGTCGATATAGCGTAGTGCTTCGACCAGCTGCGAGCGTGTGCAGGGACACGTTTCCTCGTTTTCTTCGTATTTTCCAAAGTGAACGCGCTAAAATCCACAGCTAGATGCCAATAAGCGCGCAATAGTCGAAGACCGGTTTCGTCCCCTTCCGTACGACTGAAAACGCAGTGCTCGAACGCAGTGCTCGAACGCGTGCGCGCGCGCTCGCGAAAACAGACGTACGCTGGATGGACGCTCGCTGATCAAACGCTAGTTTTCCCGTAACGTCGAAACGAACGAACGCTGCAGTCTTGGAGAAAGCGCTGATCGTTGAGATCGATCGCCTACTTCTCCGTACGCACTCGACAACGTCGAGTGCAGTCACTCGCACAAACACACGCGTAGAGGCTACCGTCGCGAATAAAACCGAGCTTCGATCGCGGACGCGTTCGAGCGTTTACCAACTGATCGACGGAGAGGACAGGAGGAGGAGGAGGAGGAGGGGGAGGGGCTGCGTCAGAGGAATCCAACCGGCCGTTCCAAGCCCTTTACCATCTCCAAAATAATCGGGCGACACTTCGCTTTGGTCTGCGTGGCTTTACCTTCGTGTGGAGGCTCGTTGAGCGGAGCATCGACGCCGCGTCTACAGATCTTCTTGCAACAACGCTGGTTCGCACCCAAGAAGTTACAGTCGGCATTTCTCTCGCAATTCACGCTCAAAATTCGCGCCAGAGCGTTGGGTGTATCCAAAGGACACACCACTACTCTCGGCGACGCTCTCGCTGCTGTCGTCGTCGTCGTGGCGTTCGATCCTCTCGATGGAGTTTGACTCGCCACTTTCACCACCGCTGGTGGGTTTCGTGCTGGAACGACTGAAAGTGACAGCGTTACTTGTCGCCTGTTTTCTTCGCCCCGTGCCGAGATACAGCGGCGCACCGCGTTTGACCTTACGATATTTTCGTAGCCGCGCTAGACCGAGCTCTCTTCCGAGGCTTTCAAACGGCGTGCTTTCGTCACCCGAGACAGCTCCCGTTGGAACAGCGATTGGTTCTCGTCGAAAAGCACAACGCCGTGAAATATTTGGCAAAGCGCTCGCGAAGATTACGGGAAAGAGCGAACCTCGATAAAGTACAGGCGTAGCTGCTTGCAAATTAAAATAACGGATTCGCCTTTGACGTTTGAAGTAGCAGACATTTTCAGACACTCGCAAAGCGTTTGGAAAAAGAAAAGGGAAAGGAGAAACGAGAGGTAAATCGCTTGCGAAGGCAATTGTGGACGGCACGCGCTCGTATAAAAATGACAACGAGAGAGAGAGAGAGAGAGGAGAGTGCGTCGTGCACAGCAATAAGGTCGATCGCAATCGACCGTTTCGGAATAGAGCGTTTCGCGTATTCCCGTCCGTCTGGTCGCTGCACGTCGCTGACGAACAAACCGACGCTTACGCGGAGACGACACGCTTGAAAAACGCCCAGTGCTTAGAAAGAGAGACGTCGATCAACATCGTCGTCTGCCTCGTCGTTATCGCTTGGATGCAACGCAGTGCGTACGAACGTCCGTGACGAAAGCTGCGCTACTTTAATTATACGATCGCAAACGCTAATCGACGTTACTTTGAACGACGAGAAAGGGCGCATCGTAGCCGGCGCAATTTATCGACTGAAAAACTATAGACGCACGTACAATTGCCATCAAACGTTACTCGTACAACTGTCGTGCGCCGTGCAAATAAGCGCAATCATCGCAATCCATTGTCAAAACCCAATGGCTCTTGAAACGGTTCGATTAGAAATGCAGTCGTCTCTAATCTAAGTTCGAGGTTAAAACATTAACATTCGTTTGCGTTATCTGAAAAAATTGATTATCTCGGCATGCGCTTGTAGGAGAGTACCTTTTCGCTCAACGACGTTTGAGAGAGAAAGAGAGAGAGAACCGAAACTTGTTGGAAAGCCGTCGATCAGAGCATCGTTCGCGTTGCCACTGCTAATTCTCTTTGGCTTTTACAAAAGGTCAAACGATAACTGTCCGCCTTGTTACATATCGATTTCCAACGTCGCAAGTCACGGCAAACTCGTAATTTCGCGAACAAAACGCGTAAGCGTGCAGGATCGATTTTTCGGCGGAATCGCGCATGGAAAAGGTACAAAAGTCCAGCGATTGCAAGTGTGTCGCGAAAGCAACGTACGAGTACAGAGGTTTTTGGCGCTGTACTTAATACGCGTGTGCAACACGCGCGTAAAAAGCTCGCGTAGGCCAAGCCCTTGACTTACGATTGAAACGCTCACCGTTGCTCAGCCAACGGCGAATCGATCAAGGTTATCCACCGTTTCGGTGGCTGCTTGGGTCTTCCGCGTTGGCCGATCTTTTGCGTAGCCAAGGTTTCATCGTTGCGTTTTTCGTTGGTCGACAGTCGCGCGGGCATACGCGTACGTACGTGCTCAAGTCTCGCTAACAACGCTTGCCTAATCTATACGTCGTATACGTTGACGCATACGGGCGTGTATAATCTACGCCGCTTTTTAGTCTCAAATTGTTCGCACGCGATTACGCGCAAAATTATAAAAACCGAACGCACCGCCGAGTCGCAACAGAGAGGAATACACGAGTGTGGCTGGTAATTTTCAACGTCTTTGTTGCGGATCGCAGCTCTACCGAGTTATATCTCGTATCGTCGAAGACGTTGGCTTATCGAGCGAGCGTTCGAGATGTATACGTAGCGCAAGTTTCATCGAGGTTCCCGCGACGCTATCGTCGAATAATCCTTCGTTAATTCTAAAACGCACAACCGACTATAGAAAAAAGGATACACCGACTCGGCGCACGTTTCCGCACGCACGTAGATGCCTGCAGTTGATAAGAATTTACGACGACAGACAAAAAACTCGTATAATACCAAAGCGTGAAACTTCAGTCGAGTTAAACCCGCTGTGAAACATTCAAATGCGTGTAAACATAGAATGGAAATGCAGTCCAACAAGTTTCCGCGACGACCACGACGACGACGACGAGGAGACGAGGAGAAAAGCCTGACCTAGAGAAAGAAAGAGAGAGAGAGCCGTCGGTGGTGTACGTGAAAGGCATCGTCGTTAAAAGATCGCACGAAAGTGGCAACAACACTCTCCCGCGTTGTTATTTCCTCGCGATGGTACTTATTTATAGATTTCGTTAAAAATCAACGTGTTAAATATGCAATTAAATTTCAACAATTATTTAGTCGACCTCGATTCTTTGTAGCAAAAAACTTTGTTCCATTTTCGTGTGTTATCGTATCGATCGCTTCAAACTCTCGCTTGGTTTTTCGCGAATCTTTATTTATAGACGAACCGCTGCTCTCTCTCTCTCTCTCTCTCTCTCTCTCTGCTAGTAGCTTTGTTATTTATGATCTCGTAAAGAATACAACTCTCTCTCTCATTCTCTCTTGCGCTCACTTGACTTGCAACTCCCCAAAAACGACCAATATTACGTTATACGTACTTGCCAGTGTATAGAGCTACTTGTGTAAACCACGCACGTATACGTGTAGATATACGTACTATTTGGATGACATCGTATACTTATGATCTGTCTGAAAATAGTACAGGGTTATTAACAAAAATTAAACAAATCTAACGGACCTCGCTATCTTTGCAATTAAACGCACAGCAGTAGCGGTAGCAACGTGCAGAGTGGCATCGGTCACTTGCAAACGAAAAGGCTTTCTAAGCTTGCTGCCGCTATGCGTAATTATACGTGTGTCCACTCGATCAGTCTCTCTCTCTCGCTCGCTCTGCCACCGTGTCTCTTTGGTTCTGTGCACGCGACTGACGTCATCACGTACGTACTGCACTCAGAGCGCTTGCGCCTTTGCCCGTGGGTGTGCACGGAAAGCACGTACAGATGGCTGCTACAGTCGCGAAAACGCGCAATATCACCGTGCTCGACACTGGTACGAGTACATAATACGATAATAGAGATGGGAGAAGAGACTTTTAATTATGTATACGTATATATTTGCTTTGCATACGCGTACACGTCTCTTCTCGCGCTCGCTTTCTGCATCGCTTCGTGCGCGGATGGCTATTTATGTAATGTTTCGAATACATACGTACGCTCGCTTCTCGTACGAGTGTGCGTGTTTTCGTTGCCGATGCGTCGTACGTTGCTACCTCTCCGCTCGCGGCTAAAATAACTACGCCTTTTTTATTTTTGGCCTTTATACGCGCGACAATGCCTATCTCTCTTCGATAAACTCAAGCTGATTGCGTGGATCGCGCGGATTGCGTGGTCATTTTCGTTTCGAATCTGCTTACACACGCCGACACGCGTGGTAATAATTTATCCAAGGTATTCAAAGTGCCAACTGTACGTACTTTCCGGATAAATTAAGCAAAATTTGTCGCGCGTACTCTCTCTCTCTCTCTCTCTCGTTGTTTTTTCCGCGAGGAATCTAGCCTACGAGTACACGCGCACAGCTCCATTGTAAAGCTCGGCTGGAATTATTGCGGAGACGCACGACGATTGCCGTAGCCGTGTCGACAAAATTTAGCTACAAATATTCCACGTAGTGCAATTTGCTTAGAAACGCCGAACGCGGCTACGTTATCGTCGTTCGTAACGACGACGATAACAATCGTAATAACAGCAGCGTCGAACGACGCTGTTCGTGGACGCCTCGAAACGGTAAAGGTTTGGCCAAGCGTTGACGACAGCTGGCGTCCACGGGACGTCTTGCTCGTGCAACGCGGAGGCTGCAGGACGAGCGACGACTCTCGACGACGAGGCCGCGACGTAAATTTGGTCGGGAACCGATGGATTTCACGTAATTTAGCGGTCGTTGAACGTTCTTTTGGCACGTACGCGATAAGTGGCGTGAAATTATTACAAAGTGCTGTTACGTAAGACGTACGCGCGTACAAAGAAGCACACGGTGCATCGCTGCTACGCCTCGGGATAACTATACGCGAGCGGAAAAACGTACACGTATACGTACCAGCGAGATTAAAACACACCGAGCAAACCAAGGTCGCATCGATCTTGCTCCTCGGCCTCCTTGGCGCGCGCGCGTATAGCTAACGTAGTCGATCAAGCTTTACGAATGGACGTCACGCGCGCGCAAATTAGGATTCCCCCTTTCGATATCGTCGATCGGATTTTCCGTCTTTTTAAGCTTGCTTCGCGCCAATCGAGCGGACGATCTCGCGGACTCTGCGTCGCGGCGGATGACATTAGCGTACGCGCAAGCGAAGGAAATTGTTTCGATTTACAGCTGATGTCGAGTACAAGCTTACGAGAAAAGCCAATGAAAACAGACGACTATCCCCGCGTAGGCGATACGACTGAATTAGCGCGTCGCTTGCACGGATGAATCTCCGGCTGTACACGGCTAAATAGAACGACGGATCGACAGAGTCACGCTTCTAAGCAGCAACCATCCGTTCCTTTCCCTCCCCTTCGATATTGTTACAAGCTATCCTTTAACAAACTTGTTGCGTAACGCGCGTTCCGAGTGTCCAACTATATCGCCATACGCGCAGCGAGAGCAGCGCGTCGACCTCAAAATATCGAACGTTCGATGCCTAATGATCTCACCTTCGTTAGAGTTGACGTCCTGTGCACGACAGCGTTGAAGGATAAAGAGGTAGACAACGGTACGAGCCACGCAACGGTGCAAGTTGAGTATCTTTGTCGCTCGTCTTATCGTCATACTGTACCGCGATCGTCGTTCACTTTGATCGCGACATCGCTGTCGCGTTTATACACGCGTAGACGCGTATATGGGTACGCGTGTGTATCGACACAGCGGCGTGGCTCGGTCCAAGCGAATCCGAACGAAGAGCACCGCGTCGGAGCACTACCGAGTGGTGCGAGGATTTGTAAACGGAGTGTTTCAAAGGGTCTGGAGCTCGCGACGTTGTCGAACAGTCCGCCTGGGCTGTCGCAGCTACCGCACTGCTATATCCTCCCGCTCGAGGAAAAGAGAAAGGCCAACTGTTCCTTTGCAACGCTCCACGGATCTCCAGTTGTCTGTATATTTTATACGTGTATACGTGTGTACGCACGTGAAAACTAGGCCGTCTCGATTGAATAATCGATTGCGTGCTGCGACTTTATACCACCCTGCATCGCCAACGACCGCTCGGCGTCGTGCTGTTGCTCGCTCGCCCGTCAAACCTTCGGATGATTCGTCAAAACTGGCTGTATCGCACGTACGATTCGAGTGTATTTCGTTTTGCACGGTGTGCATTTTGCTAATTGGGTCAGCGCTGAGCCAATGCGTAGCGCTCGATACGTCGAACGTTTCGACCCGCGATCGTCGTTCGATCCCAGAGACGACTCGTTTAAATCAGAGCGACGGATAACGGAGTAGCGCTCGTCTCGTTAACGCCACTCGCAACGTGCCCGTCGTTCGCGACTCGGCAGTCGCTGCCTCGAGGACGGTTATCGTTGCCAAGTACCGGACGCCGCTCGGTCGAGTTGGGATTTTTTCCTATTTGCAAGGGGACGTTTCGTTGTCGTTTCGGTAAGTTGCGGGCGTAGGACGTTTTCGCGCTCGCTCGTAACCGAAACCGAGAGAAAACTAATTACACGGTATTTGCGGGAAACGGCGATTTATACGTATGCGCCCGCGCGTGCCTTGCGTCGAACGTCCACGAGCGACAGTTGTGAAAGATGCGCGACGTATTATTGCTACATTTTTTATCGCGTGTACCCTCGTGAGCTCCACTGTCCGGCCATTGTCGGGCAATTGCCTCTTTTGCAAAACGTCGTTCGCGAGCGCGCATGCTTGTAATCGTGCGATCAATGCTACGTAATATTTCCGCGGACAATAACGCAAACAAAATTGTGTCAAACCAGCCAGTAAACGAAGATAACGTCCGTTCCGGTGCTTTCTCGCGGTTCAATCCACGATCCCGCTCTTCCTCGAACGAGCAAAGACACGCTCCCCTTGCCGCGGAACGGTTGGCAAAAGTTGGTCGCTTTTGCTGGGACAGCGCGCTGCCCTGCGACGTGCCCTACGATGCAAATCGGAAAACGCCGTCGGCGCTCTTCCACTCTCCACTACGAACGCGAAGCTTTTTTCTTTTCCGTTCGTTGTCGTATTTTCGTGGACAACTCTTCCGATATCGAGCCCTGCCCGAATACCGTCTCCTCCCTTTGGAAATAACCAGCGTGCTTTTATTCGTAACGCGCGCGCCTGGACAACGTATCGTCGTCGTTTCAATTTTGAGGCTAGCAGGGCCCGCGGGCCAATCGACCAAAACGAACGTGCGCGAGCGTATCGATTTGAGGTCCAGCCGCGTAGTAGAGTAGGGCTCGGCTAAATCGATTAAGGTTTTTTCGATCCGTCGCTCGTGTCCAGGTATCGCGTCGCTTTGTATCCGTCGTATCCCGCGCTCTCGCGGCAGACCAAAATATAGCAACGACAAACAAAGAGAAGACGCCGCCATAGAGAGAGAGAGAGAGAGAGAGAGAGAGGTGCCGTGCGTACCGATTGACCACGCGATTCATCGCGAAAAGCCCAGTGAAACATCGAACCTTTTCACGCTTACGAGTATTGATTTTTGCAAAAGACAAGCAAGATCCAAAGTAAACGAGCGCCATCGAAAGAGCCGCGTTGTACGTTCGCGGAGTGAGTTCCGATCGCCTTCGCCCTCGCCGGTTTCGTCTTTTTTGTTTTCCTCAAAAGCGCGTATTACGCGCACGCTTGGGGCTACGTTTAATTATACTCGCCGTAGTTGCAACGGAGTATCCCAACTGAAATCTTATTATCTCGCACGAGTAAATATTTAACGCGGAGAGGGATTCGCGCCGTCTACACGCGTGCGTGCGCGAAACCTATTACACTTTTGCCTCTCAAAGTTCCAAGTTCCAAGTTCCGAGCCGTGAACTTACGAGCGGCAACGGTCGCGCGACGACGCATCGACCGAGGCGATAAAAGTTCCGGGCTATATTTAGACGGCAGCGTCTATTTTCGTCGTTACGGCTCAAAGTTTTCGTCAACGAAAAAGAAGGACAGGATTTAGACGCCGACGCTCAACATTGACCATACGACTCGGTAGTATGTTTCTCGTCGAATTCGGGACAATCGGCAGGACAATCGAGTCTCCGAGGTGCAGGGTGACGGAGCGTCCGAGGAAAAAAACCGCGTTATAAACGTTTTGTTCGCGCGCGGTTTTACGCGCTGATTCGTTATTCGTCGAACGTACTCGTACCACACTTATAAGCACTCCAACAACCGTTTTGGTCTTTATCGGACCAGTTGGTCGCTGGAATAAAAAACAAGCTAGCTGTTTACACGCACGACGCGAGCAATCTCCCTTACCATCTTTCGTACGACGACAGCTCGGAAAACCAATGCCCTTTTCATTCGTTCGATTTCCCGGTGTCCGCAGCAGGCCGAAAGATCGCAGCTTTGCCAAATCGTTCGAGTGAAGCTCGTCCGCGCTGCGAACGCGCGACGATACGCCGCCCCCACCGACGTCTTTCAACGCCAACTCAACGAGCAAACGCGATCGAGTCGATGTTAATCATCTGGATCGCCAAAAAAGGCTCGCGCGGCAAGAAAACAAACAAGTATCGTCGTCAAACGTTGCGTGTATAGCGGCCCGAGAGGCAACGTTTGCATCGGAACAAAGTATAGTTATAGCCAAGTGTGCAGAGAGAGAGAGAGAGAGAGTGAGCGCGAGCGCTTAATGCGATCATCCGGTCGACTTGTAGAGCGTAGCGCGACGTTCAATACAACACGAGTGACAACGATGAATCGAATCCGAGGAGGACGCTCCTCTTTGCTCCGTGGACTCTGCTACGAGCAGAGAGCTCGATCGTTCGTTAACGTTTGGTCAAAAGTCACCCGTTAATACGCGCACCGGCTTCGATTCTTTCCGTCGCGTGGATTAGCGCCTTGCAACGAACGAGCAAGAGCGAGGGCCAACAACCAACTCGATAACGAAGAAAAGGACGCGAAAAGCGAGCCCAGAAGCGCGGATGATTTTTTTCCATCCACCGTTGAATCTGCAGAGACAGCTACACCTTGGCGGTCAACGCTGATGCATCTACCTGGTTTTTGTAAGAAGGCGCAAAAAGAACAACGACAACGATCGTATAGTACGCGGTATTTCGTCGGTTTCGACGTTTACCTCTTCGCGTGATGCTGGTCGCACGGGCGCGCTCTACCGTAAAAAATAAAAGGTGGCGCGATAGACCTTTCACCTTGGGATTTTTCGCGATTTAGAAAGTGTATACGTGTGAGTGTTTTGACGTTCGATGAACTTGCTCGTGCGAGCGTGTGTGTGTCCGACAACGAACGTTGTCTTTTCAACGTTCTCGTCCATGCGACGATAAATTGTCGTTGCTACGACGGAGTAAGTTACATACGCGTATTAATCGGCTCGATCGATCGACGATACGTTAGAGAACGTAGCGTTTCCCGAGAAAAATCAAACCCCCGTCGTATAAGCCGAGGGGAGTAAAAAAACAAAGATCCTCGAGCGCTTGCAAACACGAGACGAGTGTGGGTGAATGAGGTTCGATACACACACAGAGTCACAAAGGGAAGCAGTAGTGACGCTTTGAGCGCTATTTAGCCACGTCAAAGAGTTTTGCTCTGCTTTTTATACTTCTTCCACCTCGGCGACATGCTCAAATTGCTTATTTATTTAGCTATTTTTTGTTCTACGGCAAATAATCGTTATATACGATGTTTACGTTTACAAGACGAGATAGCTTCTAATATTAAAAATTCCAGTCATGCCTTCGAATTATACCGCGCTCTGCTGGTATACACAACCAATTCAAAAGCGAACGTATATAAACGAGCCAACGGATTATATACAATGTTGTAATATACAGCGATGAGAGTAAAGTTAAAATCAGCTGTGATTCGAGGTCGTACCCACACGATTTAGCGAGTCGAATACGCGTCTATGTGTGTACACGGGGAAACTTGCTCCCTTTTTCCGCGAATAAAGTCCGTCGGGTACGAGAATCTGCAACACGCTCAACGGCCTTCTTCATTGGCAGTTGTCATCGGACTGCTCGTTGAACGAGCTTTTACATAGTACACACATACACACACACACACACACACACACACGCGCGCGCGCGCGCGCCCGCACAAAAGTCATGTTTGTAATACTGACAATTAGCCAAATCGTTTATCTGCTCATCTATCTGATCTTCGTATTCTGCGATGCTTTTATCACATTTTTTCGTGAGTATACACACATATATGTACTATACATCTCTGATTACTCGTGAAAACAAAACCAAACAAAAGAAATGGATATCAAACGTGCGTGTATACGTATAGGTGTATTACAGCAGGGCTACGATATATACACGTATACACACGAGCAAGGCAACAATGTTCAGTAGTATAACGTGCAACCTAAATAGCTTATGGGAGATCAAGTGAAAGAGTGCTTTGTATTTATGAGATGTGCACTCGTAAATATCGCGTCACATGCCGAGTAAGAGAGGGAGAGAAAGAGAGAGAGAAGAGTGCAGGTACTTTAACGAATTTCGCTCGTTAACGAAACGAATGCTCGAAAAGATAGCGCGATAGGTCAAGGACTCTCTCTTTTCTCCGTAGATAATTTTCCAACGTTCTACCGTCGTAATTGAATTCGCCCTCCCTCTCTATCTCTCCTCTCTCTCCCTCTCCCTCTCCCTCTCACTCGTTCGCTCGTTCGAGCATAGTGCTGTTTTTGCACAGAGCCCTGTATAGTATCTTTATGCCATTCGCTGACAAAACCTGTTTCCTCTGCTTGTATGCGTGTGCGCGCGCACAAACGTTCGCATGTGTAAGAGTAGTATATAATAGGGATATATCGAACAGTTCGCGCAGCTGTTTTTTTTTTCACGCCCAAGCAAGCCGTAGTTCTAAGCTCTATACGCGGCTCTACTCTTATTTTATTCAGTTGACAGGTAAGTAGGAGGAACGATCGAGAAGAGTCGCTCGCGTCGCATATGCAATGCCGAAAACAACCGAGGCGTGTGTATGTCGTCTCCACGTATGTACATATACATATAGACGACAAGAGAGAAAGAGAGAATTACTTCTCATCTGATGTGCGCGCTCTTTGCTTGCCGCTTGTTTGCAACGACTCTGCATCCATTCATAAATGTCAATGTTGAGTTGAGTTGAGAGAGAGAGAGGGAGATAAGCTTCAAGGCACACAAAGAGCCAAAGGGACGACGTTCGGAGTAAGAAGGGAGGAGGTGTGCGAGTAGTCAAGTTTGCACGCGATGCTTTTTTTTATCGCGAAAAATGTTTTTCTTAGCAAACGAATATAGCTGTGTGCTACTACGTACAACGTTCGTGCGTATGATCACGAGACGCTATCGCGCGAGCAACACATACGAGTATTATATTATGTTGTCAGAGTTCTCTCTCTCTTGCGGCATTGTGTATATACATCGACGCAAGACTCGTAATCGTCGACGCGCGCGCACACACACACACACACACACACACGCGCGCGCACGTCTATGTATACGAGAAAAAGAGAGAGGAAAAGAGACAACGCTCAACGATCCTCTCCACCGACCTTTTTGCACTTGCAAAATCTGTGGGTGCGGTATTTGCCGAATTGAGCGTCACGAATTTCGCAAGTTGAAAACGAGAGAATGGTCGCATAAATTCGTTCAAAACCATCGAGCTTTGAGGAAAAAGATCAAGCGAGTCACGTTGAATCGACGAAAAGCATCAAAGAGAAAAGAGAACGGTGGAAAAGCTGCATAAACCTCGAGTCTGTCCTCTTCTCGCTTACGCGTTTGACATAGGCGAGCAGACAGCGGCCCTCGGAATCACTGGGCGAAATCAAACATGGCGATGGGATGGTGGCGCAGCTCTCGAGCTCGCCGCTCGACACGGCGACGGCGGCATATGGCTGGAGCCGGCGGTGTACCTCGCGTTCAGTAGACTTTCACGCGAGCCGCGAGCAACAACGCTCTTCATGCTCCGTTGAGCTAGACTCGAGTTGAGTGAGATAGATTGCGAGAGAGAGAGAGAGAGAGAGAAGGAGAGAGAGCGCGATAGTGAGAAAGAACAAGGTACTGCGCTTGCGCGAAAGACCGAGAGAGAGTGGGGGGAGAGATAGCGAGATATCAGATAATATGAGTGTGGTAAGCGCGGTGCAACCAAGTGTGGCGGCGCTACAGGACATGGAAGCAGAAGAAGAGGAACGCGTCGACATAACCGAAGAGGAACTCGTCGAGGACGATCCTAAGACTAGACAAGAGGAAGTTATGCTTTTGGATTCAATCAGCGAGACGACGGTTAGAAAGACTTCGAACAATCCAGAAGTGCAGGTTACGCTGGACAACGAAGAAGTTGACGCTCAGCTGAGGGCGATGGCAGTCTCGGTGGAGACCGGCAGCTCTCACGCCAAGAACTCGTCGACGCGCGCGCACCACGATCAGCAGCCGCCCTCCACCGCTACCTCGACCGGTACGCGATCTGCAGGCGAAAGCCACGATGATCTCATCAACAGCAAAGACGTGAGTACGCATAGCGTTACGACGAGAGAAACATTCGTGTGTATTTATATTCTTGGCGCACGTGTGAGACGATAGGTGTATCTTTTTTTCTCGATATCGTCGGAGAGCCCACGTCGAATACTTGTTTGTTTCCATAAATTGACGTCGCGCAATCGATCGAGTACACCGTCGCCAATTCCGAAACGACTCGATGCGCACGCTTCGGAAATTTTGAAGCGAGAATCCGCGCGCGTTACTCGAGTTACTCGCGTTACTCAACTTCGGAGCACTTATCCAAAGCACGACTCGAGCTTGTTACGCACGGAAAATTGATTGTTTTCGCGATGGCCACCGATTGCGTTACAATGCCACAGATGCCACATACGCCACACGCTCCGTTGAATTACTTAGAGGATCGCGTGATCGAAACAAAAAAAACAAAAAAGTAAAACAACCTGTTCTTTTCCGAGTAAACAACTTTGGAGCGCTCGATTAACTCGTCAAACGGCAGGGTTTGGGCCAATTTGCGTCCGTTTAAATAGCTCGGCTTGCAGTCTCCGTTTCTGTTTGAACGCCGTTTACAGAATTGCGACAGGTTTCGAAGGAGGAGGATGGGAGGGATGGGAGAGGCGCGGAGAGACGGGGATATCTATGAGACTGCTTCGAGTTACGTATCAAAACAGACCGCATGGCATCTTTACGCCGCTCGCTTGGGCCGCCTTGTTGTTTCGTCCGTGGTTGGTGCGACGTGCGATTCAGCACGCTTTATTTTCGCCCTCTTCTTTACTTCGGGAGTCCATCCGAAAGAAACGTTAAACGTTGTTTTGTCCCCGATAGCGCTTATCGAAAAACCTCGAAAAACCTCGAAAAGTCTCGTTTGTTATTCATTACTGGCTATGTTTCACGAATACATTATCAAATGTATTTTTATCGCGATTGCACACAGTCGCCACACACAGTCGCCACACACAGTCGACGTTGTGCTAATAAACTTTGATATCTCCAAATGACCTATATAATCGTCTTTAATTCGCTCGCTCTTTTATTCGATTCGAACGCTCGCGTGGCCTTCGCTTTCGCGTCGTTCGCGGATAAAGAACGCGGATAAAAATACAGACAAAAGCCTAACCGTTTGTTTGTTTGTTCGTTGTGGTTGTATGCTTTCAGCGTTTAAAGCCATTTGTGAGAACGTGCAGCAAGTTCGAGAGCGGGAGCGGGAGCGGCGACCAAGAAGGTATGGTAACTACCGAAGACGGAAACGACGTCGCCGCGAAGAAGCGCAAAACAAGACGAGGCAAACCAAAGCACCGCAAGCTCAAGCCCTACTCGAAGCAGCAGCCGTCGTATCAACAACGTCTACGGACTCGGGCGCTTGGTCGACCGACGAAGACCGGTCGTCAACCACCAGCACCGTATAACACCACCCAATTTCTCATGGAAGATCACAACGACTTACCGGATCTCGACGAGAAAATCGCGGGCGCGGCCACCGGAGCCGTCGCCACGATGGCTGCCGAGGTACACAGTCATTTTTCCAAGCCAGTCGCACCCCCGCGCACCAGAGACTCGAGCTTCAGCATCGACTCCGACGAGGACTACTTCTATTCGTCGCCCGAAGACGAGGAGGAGTTCCTGCAGAAGGAATTTTCCACCGCCTACGAGGACTTGCACGCCGAGAGATTGAACGCGCTCTCCAAGTCGCAGCTGATCCAAGAGTACATACAACTGGAGGCGAGGGTTGACTTGCTGAGCAAGCGGTTGCGCAGTAAGAACCAACAAGAGAAGCAGTTGCAAGCCGAAGCGGCGGCGGCGGCGTCGGCTGCGGCTGCGGCGGCGGCGGCGGCGGCGGCGGCTGCGGCAGCGGACTCCGGCCCGAAAGACCCCGAGTCGGTGAAAGCGAAGATGTACCAACAGCGCATCGACGAGCTGCTGCAGGAGAACGAGCAGCTTCGACGGGAGAACGAGATGCTGCGGAAGCAACGACGCGGCAGTCCCATGTCGAGCGTGGACAGCGAGAGCGACAGCGACAGTTCGTGCAGTAACGCGGGTAGCAACTGCAGCTGTAACGAGCACAAGACCTCGCCAGGCTCGTCGCCTGTGCCGGCTTCGTATCAAGCGCATCGCGAAAAGAACAGCAACCGACGAAAGAGCTCCGTGTCGAGCGTCGATAGCGAAAGCGACAGCACCACTGGTGAGAGCTCCGCTGGGGACGCTAGTCCCAAAACCAGCTCCACCACCGACGTTGCCAACGGACACGCGACCGCTCACGAAATCGACGGGTTACCCACATAAATTTACTATCATTATTATTACTATCATTATTATTATTATTATTATTATTATTATTATTATTATTATTTACATCATTATCATTATTATTATTATTATCACTATTATTATTATTATTGCCAAGGGAGTTGTTGTCGTTCTTCGGATACACGTACCATTCGATCTGTTCGCTTGACAGAGCCGAGAAACCCAGTCAGACGAGAGTCGGTTCGCTTTGCGCGTCTTTCTTTACAATAATATTAATAATATTATTAGGCTGTACCTTTTTTAGAGGACACGACGACAGGCTGTCTCGGATCGCCCACGTCGCGTTACGATATTGTGACGACGATAACGTTCGATGATCGAATCCGAGGAGATATCTCTGTTGTATTCAACAGGGTGTGTGGAACAACCAAATTTAAGTATTCAAAGATAAACTTTTCGTGATATTTTTTTAAAAAATTCCTTTGAAAAAACAAAACCAAAACAAAATACAAGAAAAAACATTGAAAAAGGAAAAAGAAAAAATTATTATATTTCTCTTAAAATTTAAGTTTCGTTGATAGATTTCCCCATTTTTTTTTAATTTTTCACGGAAAATATCGTCAAGTATTTATTTTTTGTTTTACAAAATGAAAAACTATTTAACACATCGACTGTACTTGTGTTTTGATGTATTTCTCAATTCTGGAAAACGATTGAGTTTCGCACTCCCTCGAAAGAAAGAATGTTGAGGATAAAAAGAAATGAATAATGAGAGTTATCTCCGACTTGGAAAAAAACGCCCTCCGTTGTCTTTTACTTCTGCCTCTCACCCGCCCCGCAAAGACTGTTCGTTGTAAATAAGAAAAGTGCGTACAAAAGTGCGTACGTGTGTATGTGCATAGGTATAGGCGTACGAACGCGCGCGAACGTTGTAGAGCGATCGGTCGATTTTTAAGTAGACGATGTTCGTTTGGGCGCGAGGTGCTGGTACTACCTGTACGCATACACGCGTGCACGCTAGAAATCGCGTTGCGTCTTGCGTCTGGTCTGATCGCATCGCACAGACTCTTGCGTTCAGCTTTTTGCGAGCTACTTTTTATTGTGATTTATCACAACGACATTATGTCATTCGTATACGGCTCAGTGTATAGCTGATTCTCTTTGTTTTACGCGTACTGCCATTTTTTTTTTGTCTTGGATGATGAACTATTATTGCGTTTTTACATCGACAAGAGACCGACTTACGAAAGCCTTTCGATTTTAGTACATCAAATTTTTTTATACGTACGTAACAAATTGACGATGTCTTTTTCAACGACAACAAACGAAAAATAGTGCACACACTTACTTGAAATCCTTGAAGTATTTTATTATTGGATCTTTCCTCGAAGAGTCGCGTGCAAATGAACGCTTTTGTAAAATGAATTTTGTGTACTAAAAAGTAAAAGAGAATCATAAATCGGTGTTCCAAAATGCACTAACCGTTGACAAAATCTTGTAATCGAATGAACATTTAGATACCATTTTTCACAAAGTAAATAATGAATGCGGAGGCTTGCAGACCATCAACTAACGCAAGTATACACGGGTCCAGTGAAAAGAAAATAAAACGAATGAAATAGCGTTTATTGGACGCAACGAATATTACACGATGTAAAGAAAAATAAAGTATTATTGTCGCGATAAAGATATGTGATGATTTAATACAATATAACGCTTAAGAAGACTCATTGTACAATTGTATAGACTAGATTAAGACTATATAGGGTTAGTTTATGGTCTGATTGATAGAAACGGGGCGCGCCTTACCCTTTACTTTCGATAACGTAACTTGGATGAAGCCAAAGGATGTTGCCTCTTTGTATGTTTTCCGTTAAGCTCCATTGAAAATGAAAACTCAACTCCCCATCTTCTTTGTATCCGCTAAAACGAATAATCGACCGTTCTTAAATGGATAATGTCATCGCGTCGGGTCGTCGCACGATTATCAACTTTGCTGTTTAGCCTAGACCTACTCTTTAATAGAATGCATAACGAGCCAAAGTCAATGCAAGTTTACGCTTTACTCGCTCGATGAATCTCGTCGTTGGCACTTTTTAAAAACTTTATGGTTTTCATTTGTTCGCGCGTGTGTGTGTGTGTGTGTGTGTATCCTTGCGACGAGCGACTTTTTGCGCAGCCTTAATCACACGGAAATTCGTCAAAATGTTTTTCAGATCGATGAAAACGAGCAAAGTGAGACTAGTTGCGTAAGCCTGTATAGACTTTAAGACATCGAAATTTGTTTTGGAAACAAAAGAATCTTTCAATTGTAGTTGCGACGCTTATATCGTGCTGAGGAATTCAAGCGAGTCTTCCTCCGGCTGTTTTTTCGAGCACATCATTTGCCAATATTATAACGAACGTTGTGTATTATAATTTAGAAAACAAGAGGAAAAAGAAAGGAACAAGATTAACGCAAGTTTCACGAAAAAGAAAAGAAAAACAAAAAAAACACAAGTTATCAGATTCTCATTGTTTTATTGTTGATTTTTTAAATCTTTTTTTTACAAGAGCAAGCAACGTGAGAAAGTCGTTAATAACGCGATAAACTGAATAATTATTGAATCTAATTCTCCTAGTACATGTTCGATGATCTATACGATGTCGGACTTGCTCGCTGTGATAAACATGTGTGCTTACAATTATTATGAAACCGAGAACGTTCAATAAAAACGAAAGAAAAACACTTATTGACTGCAAGATAAGACGAGTGTCAACAATTGGTTTCCTACCCACGCTCCCTACCCACGCTCCCTACCCACGGTGGTACGCTAAGCGCTACGCGGCAAAGTCGAGTCTCGTCCTTATCGATGTTTGGCCTACTTTCGAGTCGGCAGCCTTTGTCGTGCCTTCTCGACCGTAGACTCGTTTCGCCAAATTTAACAGCGAAATTTCGAGGCAACGCGCGGTCTCGTTTGTCAGTCCGTGGCAAAGGAAGACGACGATGACCTCGCCAGCATCGATTTCAAACGAAAAGTTATCGACTCGGATGGATCGTAGCTCGACGAGTCCCGGTTCGTCGTTGTAGTATCCGTCGTCTATCCCTCGAATCTCGACACGTGTCACGTTCGTACGGTTAGAAGCGTAGCAAATCGATGAATCGATAAATAACCAAGTTGGCTGTGTAGTCATTAGCGACAGTGGCGACAGAAGTGGAAAGCGACACATGTGCAACGCAAAGAGAGGACGCCACTGCTCGGAGCAGTGAACTTTGGCAGCATGCTACCAGTGGCGGCTGTTAAAAATGGCAGAATACGCGTTCGACAAATAACAAATCCGGCATCGAAGCGTGTGCACTTTTGTACGATAATACTCAACGCCCAAATATTTTGAGTATCGCTTCGTTTGCGAATCGATGACACTTACAGTGCGCTCGAGGTCTTTCGATTCGCAATAATGAAGGAACTTTGGGGCGCTGATAAACTCGAAGCAGAGCTCGAAGCCGCCAAGGATGACCTACGGGGACTCGAGAAAAATATTCGGAAAATTCTTGGTAGAGACGTTCCCGAGGGTGAAAATGGCACCGCTCCTGTAGTCGCAAGGTTTGTCCAATTCACCATTAACGACACCAGCTTGCTCCTTCCCTTTGAAACCTACGTTATACTTGTTTCATCCGATACTTTCAAAGTGAAACCTAACCTCGTAATCTTGTATTAGTGCACGGTATTAGTGCACGGCTTCAATCGAATAAAAGAAACAAGTCGAGTCGACGACGGTACGTAAGAGAGAAATATCAAAGTACGATTGTGTTGCAGGCTACCGCAAAAAAGGCCTTTACAAGAGGACAGACGGAGAGTCAATGCAGATTTTTCGAACAACAATGAATTCGGAGCAAAGAGACGATGGCAAGGTGGCAATAATGCAGAACCAAAAACTGTTTTTAGTAGATTAAGCGCTAGAGTTCCATCGACTGCCGATGACAGTGGTGACGAAGATGACAGTACATTCAAAGTAATTGAGACAAATAAACGTGAAAAAAAAAAGCTATTTTTTTTTTCACAACAGTCTATCCTTTCCACGTGAACCATCGCTAATTGTTTACCCAACTGCAATTTTTCAGCCCGCTGTGTCTTCCAGAGTCATAGCAACACCACGAGAAGTACCGTCTAGACAGGAAGTCATACGTAGGGAGAGCGTCGACGAACGAAGTAGACAGAGGAACAGACGCATGTTCGGAGCACTTTTGGGAACTCTGCAGAAATTTCGTCAAGAGGAAACCAAGTTGAAAGCAAAGGTAACGTAAACGTTGTACGTTTATCGCCATGTAGCCCGTCATTTGATGTTTGGCGTGGACACTCAAAGTACTATTAGACGATTGAACATCGATGTGTACAAATTCACAGGAGGACAAAAAAGCTGAAGTAGAAGCTAGAGTCGAAGAAGCAAAACAGAGAGAAAGAGAACAGCTGAAGAAAGAAAGGCAGCAATTATTCATAACGCGTAAACAGCGGCTCGCTCAAGTGAAAGCTCTCGAGGTAAAATTAGCTAGAAGCAAACAATACCAAGAGTGGCGTAGCGCGCAAATTCCGCTTTTAAATTTCATTAGAACGAAAACGATGCCACACATTTATTACTTACCCAAGCGACCTACACCCGAAACAGACACACTATTACAAGAGTCTTCGAAAGAACTCAAAGGTTTGTATTCGTTTGAGTCTTGTTGCTAGCTTCGATCTTGGAATAGACAATTACTTAATCGATCGTTCCTTTTGACAGCTGAAATTGACAGGAGGGAAAGAGCTTTGGTAGAGGACTTGGAAAGAATCCAAGCACACGCCAACTTTGGAAGGAGTCAAAAGGAAAGGAATAGATCTATGTCGGAAAATTTAGACCAGTCAATGGCGGAGGAACCGGAAGAAGAAGAGAATCGCGATCCCAATCCGGAGAAAAACGGAGACGTTGAAATAACCGACGACGCTAGAGACGTCGTCGAACACGGCCAAGGAGAACACGATGGTAATGCGAATCCAGAAAATATGGATAAAATGGATGAAAACGAAGGGCAAACGGGCATTGACGATGAGAAAGAGATAGAAGCTGATAAAACAAGGAAAGCAAAATCTGCCAAGAGGAGGAGAGTAGGATTTGACGACGATAACGAATCGGACTCTGACGAAGAAAGAGATGTCGATTCCGACAAAGACCAGGACAAAGATTCGGAATCGGAATCGAAAGAGAGTGAAGCCGAGCTGGACAAAGATAAGAACACAGAGTCCGCCCGTGACAAAGATGCGCAATCCGACCAAGGAAATCAAGGAGAGTTGGAGTTGGATAAGGAAAAGGAATTGGAGCGTGACGGCAAAAAGGAGAGAGAGCCCGAAAGAGAAGAAGAGCGGAACGACGTTTCGATAACACAGGATGGCGTTGAGAGTATCAAGCCGGACGAGAATAATGATTAACGTTTGTTAAAGACTTAAAAACTGTAAATAAAAAGTAGCAATCTCGTGTGTGCATGTAAGATCGAAAGTGTATGACGAATGCTTCGTACTTGCAATTTTCAGAGAAGATTGCCAAGCCTAGGCTATTGCTAGGATCATATTTCTAGGTTTTATATAAAAAAAAGAAAACGTTTTTTTATTAGATTACCGTTGAGTAAGCCCGCCAATGAATTCGTCGATTTGGGAGCATGCAGAGTTGTATTTTTCTTTAGGAATCATATTAGCGTATGCCACAAACGAAATGTTCGTTTCTTTTAGTTACATTGTAACGTACTCCCTCGACAACTGCACTCGCAATCAAGTTCTTGAAATGCAACTTTGTGTACGAAATTAACAAGACGAAAGCAAAATAAAGAACCGATAAATCCCACGTGCGGAATGCGTTCATTGATGGCCACTGGCAACCAAACGGACGAGTTAAACGTCTACAATTCCTCAGAGCCGAATTAACGGAGAACGATGTGCGATAGTCGCTTGCAAATAATGGCAGCTTTAACGCTCTTTCCGAGAGACACGCGCAACGTCACAATTAAGACGATTCTCCATTTGGAAGGCCTGAAAAGGATCCTTGTCTGTTTATGCGCGTTGTCGAGAAGGGAACCAACAAAAAGGCGAAGAAAAAGTCTGGCGCCGCACAACGCATTTGAACTTTAGTCGCGAGCCATTAAGTCGCTTCGTCGTATCGTGCGTGGCGAGCAGAAGCAGCAGAAGCGGCAGAAGCGGCAGAAGCGACCGAAGCGACTGAAGCGGCAGCGGCGCGGGGGCAGGGGCACAGAGAACGAGAACGTGAATGCGTCACCGAGCGTATTTTCAAGCCCCCGCGAGAGCCAAGCGCGACAACGACGACGTTCGAAATTCGGTTCAAATCACGCGAACGCGTTGCTTTAATTCCTTGACGCTGCTCACCTGCACCGCATTTTTTGCTCTCCATCGTAATTCGCGTTTAGTCTCTACCCTTTACGACCGCCTTCCTTTTCTTTGCGATTACAGATTACGCAACGTTGCGTAGATTGGACCTTTTATTCAGACGTCGAACCCGCGAACAGCGCTTGCAATTCCGACACGTTGACAACGTGCGCGACCACCTTGCGTCGCGTTAACGACGGATCGGGTTCATTGGTTTCTTTGACAAATAAACCACTCGTAAATACACCAGTGCGTATTTGTTATTTGCCGCATCTCGTTCAGAGACGACAAAACAACCAGCCGGAAAATCCCAACTGGAATTTATTTTCCGTGAAATCACAACTTTCGCTCGTGGGATACTTGGCCAAGCAACGAGCTCGCACGGAGCTGCACGGACGCTCGACGCTCCGTTCTAGCGTAAAACAGCCAAATCACTTATCGCCGTTTGCCTCCTTCGCGTGCTTCCCGTAAAACTAATACTTAGCAGGCGTCCGTGCGCAAAGACACGAGGAAGAAAACGCTCGGTTTACGCGTTTTACGCGTATATATATCCCCGTGGCCCTGTCTCCGAAAATAACCGTCGGCAAAACCATATTCGTCGGTTCGGATCGGCATAATCGTCCGTTTAACGCGCTCGAGACCGCCTTGGCTCGTTTCTTTTCTCCGTCGAGCGAAAGCGTCGTCGAAGCTGGACTCGACGCCGAGGAGCCGTCGAGAGAAGCTGCTTGTAAATTTAGAGAGCGACCGCGGGCTCGACGCCAGATAATTGCCCGCTTCGCGACTCGAGGCGGCCTCTGCTCGTTTCGCACCCAATATCCCACAGAGCCGCAGAGCTGCAAAACTCTGACGATGCCTCCTCGATTTTGCCGATCTCGAGGCTTTCGCGTCTGCCCCAATGGTTTGCGGGCGAGACCGCGTGGCTCCCGACCGTCTCGCGTCGGCCCAAGGGGCTCTTCCGGCGATTTCGAACGTAGGGATCCCTTCGGCGAACGAACGTGGCGGCGTCGGTCCTCGGTTGCGCCAACGTAGCGATCGCGCGAGAGAGGCCCATACGATTACGGAAGAGCTTTGGCAAGGCGTCGCCCCAATTTCGCGGTGTCCGCGCGGAGGCGCGGAGGAGACGGAGAGGGCGACCGAAGCTTGCGCTTGGTCGCGAACGCCAGCGGTCGAACGTGCGCGAAAAAAAGGAAAAAGAGCGTCGCGACCGATTGGCTTTGGCAGCCGACAGACGTCTCGATCGACGACGCGTACCTACGTGTCCGACGGCTACGGATCGGTCTCACACCTGTGACTTTGGAGACGCACGTGCGCGCCTAGGTATCGTAGGAGAAGGAGGCGTGGAAGAGAGTCGTGCACGCTTTGCGAACGTCGCCAATGGTCCGCACCGACGTAGAACCGCCTTGGTAAAAGCCACACCTCCTGCGCCCCCACCGCCTCGTTTACCGTCACGAGCGAATGAAACGGCGACGCGCCAACTTTGTTGTTTTCTTTGTTCGCTCGATTCTTCGCAAGTCCGGACCGAGGTGGAAGGATGCGCTTTTGGTTTTGCGCGAGCGCGCGCCGCACGACCAGCGAAAACCAATCGTGTTGGTCGTTAGCTCGTCCACGACGCGCGTTACGTGTATTGTACGTCTATTATGTAAATGTTTACCGATAATACGATCGCCTTTATTTTTTAGGCCGTTGCGTAAGGAGGAGCGATCCAAAAAAACTGCTTAGCGGAGTATAATTGGTTCGATAGCAGGGGAATTCCAAGGAACGACGTCAGAGTTTACAATCGAAAGATACGACGTTCCCGTTGAACCGGCGATCGCCGATGATATTTTTTTTCGCGCGATAACGAGAGTCGACGGGAAAAATAGCTCGACGCACGACAAAAAAGGAAAGAAGCAGTTCCGCTGAGCGCATCGTTTGCTTCTCTTCGGAATCAAAGCGAAACCGATAAGGCTTCCGAGCGATACGTGTCGGCAATCGAGCTAATCGATCGATAAATGCCAATCAAAGAAGAAGAAAAAAAAGAGGAAAGGAAGCGCAACGTACACGGTCACGGGTGTGTTGATCGTTTGGTAAACATATCGCGAGGGAACAATATTTGGTTCTCTCTCTCTCTCTCTCTCTCTCCTCTTTCCGTCGACAATTGATAGAGCTCGAAACGGCTTTCTCTATACGTTTTAATGCACATCGCACACGCGTGTGCGAGAGAGAGAGAGAGCGAGAAATATAGGTTTGGCTCGGACGATTGGATATAAGTATGACCAGTTGCGGCGGTGGCGCGCACAACTCGAAGATTTCTTATTTCTGCTCGGGTAAATCTGTCGTCCCAGTCAGTGAGGCGCAGAGCTGGCCGGAGTGGAGTGTTTTCTCCTCCCTCCCTCTTTCTCTCTCTCTCTCTCTCTCTCTCGCTCTCTCTCTCTCTCTCTCTCTCTCTCCCTATCTCCTTCTTCTCTCATTCGTGCAAGCCCAAAAGGTTGTCGGCGAGGAGAGGTCGAGAAACATATATATAGAAAAAAACAAGTTAAAAGGGCTGCAACTCGCGCTTTCGACTTTGGAGGAGAATGGTTCGTAGGCAACCGGGCATAGCCGACGGCATAGACGCTGTCTCTCTGCTGCCGAAGTTCCAAGTGTTTCTCTTCTCGCTGTTTTTCGGCTGTGCAAGTGCCGTTCATTGGTGAAGCGCCTTGTTGTTGTTTCTTTTTGTTTCTCTTGTCGTTTCTCTTCCGTTAAATGTGCCCGATTGGGATTCCAAAGAGATCGAGGTACAATTTTCGTTTGGTTTCGCTGTCGAATCCCGCCGAGTGCTCTTGTGAATGAGTGCGACGCGTAAGAGAAGAAAAATTAAAAGTGTGCTTTTGGATTATTCTCGCGTGTATGTATTGCAACGGATCAGCCGCCAAAAGCGTAATAACGAAAGAACCCTGGAGCCTCAGCAGCTGTATTGCTCGATCGATTCGCTATGGATTCAATTTTATTAGGTAAGCCTTTGCCTTTGTAAACGTTTCGTTTCAATTATTTTTCCACGTCCGCGTTGTTTTTCCATTTGACTCCGAGTTCAATCTCCCGACGAGCACGTACAATTGCGAAATGCCGCACGAACCAGAGAATAAAAAATAAGCGCGTAGCGTTGAATTTTCGCCCGACGCGATGACCTAAATTTTTACGCTAAGCACTCGGCCATAGCACTTGGAGCGTATTTTTTCCCCGAGTCACGCGTAGAAAGTGATAAGTTGGTTTTTTTCTTTCGCCGATACGCCGCACGATAAATACTTTTTCGTGTGTTTATCTTTGTCGTTGGACGAGCAAGCGTAGAGTTGAGGAACGAACGCTGTACGATTCAACGGCGTTCCGGACAAAGACACGGCAATCGATTCAACCGACCTTTGACAATATTAAGCCGATCCTGCTATCGACTTCTCGTAATAATCGAGTAGCAGGCGATCGCGAGAATCGCGCGGACAACCTTGTACGGATCCGCGTCGAAAACTCCACCAACGAGATAACCAGAAAAAAAGCCATCGCGTCGGCAGCTGACGCGACGCTATACGTACGTATCGAAGAAGACGGGAGCCGCAGCTGTCCAGCTTCCGTAGGTAGCTTCACGTGCGTTCATTAGCGTCAATTAGTCGTGTTTGCGCGTCAAACAAGCCGCGGACGTTGCAGCCATCGGAGGGATTGCGGATAAAGAGCTATATACCCGCGGCGCCAGCGCGCCTCTATAAGTTGACAAAGGACTGATTAAACAGTCAAACTCGAGCAGTCAACAGCGGGTGCCTTGTTCTTCGCGTACGTACAGCGACCAAGGGCCCTCGACTTAACGTAATCCCGTACCAACTACTACAAATTCACACTGGCTACCGATTTTTTCCCGTTTCGACAAACAAACCCTCCGTGCTTTTGTTTCTCGAGCGCTGCCCTTTTTCCCGTTCTTTGCTTGTCGTTCTCGGGTGCTTCGGGAAAAATATAGGCGGGCCGAAGCCGACAGAGCACACGTCTACGGTCGCGGGGGAAGGCATTGCGCGTGCAGGTAGACCTTCGACGACAACTCGCGCGAACGTACCGCGTAAGCGCTCCGTCAACGACGACCCGTTCTTGGGATCGATCAACGAAATATAGTCTTGGTACCGTTGAGCTTACCTCCACGAAGGACAAGGCTCGATAACGGGCTTCGATAGCGAACGCTTTGCCGTGACAAATATGGGTTGCTCGGCGGTTGCCGCTCGTCTAATCGGGCTCTAGAACGCCAAGTAAATAACGCCATTTCGTCGTTTCGTCGCAAACTTAACAAACAAGACGACAGCGGTTAACCAAGTGAATCCATCGTCGAAAAACAAAGCGTAATACGGCATAACAAAAGAGAAGAAAAAAGAACAGCGAGTCGTCGTTACGCTCGCTCACCTCGGTGCGCTTGTCGTCCACGCGCATCGAGGTGACGCTAGGAAGCGTGTGTTACAGTGACCGTATAATCACTCGCTGCATCAATCTCTCTCTTAACGCATTATACAGACGGGCAACTCGTTGCCGGTCCGTTGCCGCTTGGGAAAAGTCACCACGTGTTTTCCAAGAGTTTGTACCGACGACGACCAAGACGATCACGCCTACTTTGACGCCACAACCGCAACCCCTTGTACAACGGCTCGCGAGAGAGGCTTTTCTATTTTTCACGATGGCATTCCAAGAGCTGCTGTACCGACTCGCGAGTCTTCGTAAGCGTTCACGCCTATTTCCGGAAGTGCCATTCAAATCTTTCGTTATCTACGGCTTGATTAAGCTAAGTAATTGGACGCACGTTTGACGCGCACGTGGCAAGTCGAGTCAAATACACGGAGCAAACTGGAATAACGAGCCCTGGCTTTGTCTCGTGCGCACGCCGAGACAAACCAAGTGATCGCGAGCTACCGTGCCAGTTCCTTGGGCTGGCGGGGGTTTCGAGGGGGTTTGGGGGAGGGGGGGCTCCCTCCAGTTTCGCGCGCGACGGATCTTCATTTTTTGACCAATTTTCACCAGCCGAATTCCCAGCGAAGAGCGTCGACGTAGAAAATACTCGAAGAAATGAAGCGCACGTGTCACCAAAAAAAAAGGGTGGGATGGAAGCTTTTCACGGAAACGCAAACGTACGTTTCAATTGGGAAAAAGTCTCGTTGTTCGGAGAGCCGTAAAAACCAAGTCGAGAGAGAGAGAGAGAGAGAGAGAGAGGAAAAACGAGCGTTGCACGCCTACTACACACGCCGTCAATCGTCGAGCTATCAAGTACTCGTATACTTCATAGAACAATAATCCAGGCGATACGGCATTTTTGAGTACCAAGTCAAAGCTCGTAATAATACGTACGAACGCACGACAGGCTCTCTTTCCGTTGCGACGCGAGGGTTTAAACACGTGTATTACAAGCGTGTAAAGCGAGCGCGGGATCCTTTGATCTCGGGCGTTCATCAGCCCTCGCGAGAAAAAGTGTCTAATAATATACGCGCTCCGAGAGCGAGCGAGCTTTTTGTCCTTCTTTCTTTTTTCTCCCCACGGACGGTCCTCGCGAAGCGAGCGTATCGCGTACTTTTTGTCCGTTTGCTTCGCCCTCGAACTCGAGCGACGGTACGCGCCTCAACGAACAACGAACGACGCCCCGTAAGACCCTAGTCTCGTACGCGGACCGATTATCCAGGCAATTGGCGCGAAATTAAAGTATCCGTTGTCCCGCGATCGAGCGCCGCCAGCTTAGCGCTTTCTCTGCGCTCGGTGCGGGGAGTTCCGCGATTAATCTCGTTAAAACAAGAGTCGCGCGTCTTTGGGAGTTTGGACGGGAGCGCGACGGATCCTGTCCAAACAGCTCGTGACAAATACGCGCGCGCTCTCGAAAGAGTCGACGCAGACGCGTTACGCCGTGGATAAGGCACGCGAGATTCGCCATGCCGTCGGCGTCGTCGTTTGCGCCAGATACCGATTACGCGACGATACGCGATACAGCGGCGAGCTCGCTTTCAAGTTTGCCCTGAAAACGCGTCCGCGTAAAGCCGACGCCTGTTATCGTTGTTCGCGCGCGTCGATCGGTAGCGCTCGACGAACGCTTGCACGCGACGTTGGCGTTCACGTTGCCGCTTTAACCGAGTTGAACGTTCCTGAAACGTCCGTCGAAAAAGCGACCTACCAAGAACGTCGTATCGGTGGACGGAAAAGCGACCGTCAGCTTGACGCCCACTTTTTCCAGGTTGCAACCAACGCGAAACCGAGCCCCACGCCCAGGATTGTCGACGACGACGGCTGGGCTCCAAGGGCACGCCCAAGTTAAAAATCAGCGCCCCTTCCTTCTTGTCGCACGCGCGTATTCATAGTCGGTTCGTTTCGAGTCCTTCTCCGGCCCATTTGCCACGCGGTAAAGTCCGATCCGTTTGCGGAAACGAGCACGACGAGCACAACGACGACGGCGACGACGACGACGACGAGGAAAAAAAGGAAAACGCCCGTCGTTCCGAGAATCATGCGCGCGGACTAACGTGAAATTTATCGCCCGCGCATCGTGCGCAACGACGAACGAGCGGATGCCGCGCCCGCGATTACTCGAGATTTTTTTACGAACGTACGTACAGTGCGCGTTGTTGTTGTTTATCGATTTTTTTTCTCGCTCGAAGACAGAGCGAGCGTTCTGTTCTAACGAAAATTAACGATCGCGCGGAACTTACCACGCTTATCGAGTCGTTTAGTTTGCGCTGGCGTGTCTTGTAAACGTCGGCTTTTACAAACGACCTACTCGCAATAGTCGTTATTAACTTGAAATAAAGTGGTCGGCCGTCTTCCAGTGTATCCCGGGTCGCTCTCGGGGTACACGCGATTTGCAATTTTCTCCTTTATACGTCTCGAGTGTCTTGCCGATTGCGCACTGTGTTGTTCAACAACCTGAACGTTTCGCTAATCAAAACAGCATTCGACGACGCTTGCTCGAGTCCTCGAGTCCATTCCAAAAGTGCCCGAAATAAAAATCTAATCAACGCTTCCCAACTCGACGGGTCGATCGCTCGGAAAAAAAACGAAAGAGAGGGAGGGAGAGAGAGAGAGAGCGCGCGCGAAACCAATTCTCGGACGTCGTCGTTGACGCGTTAATTAATAAGCGAGACACGCGCGCGACTCGTATTAAACGATAATTATTTAAGCGTCACGCGCATAATGACCTGGCTATTTTAGCGCGATTCCATTTCACGCGTGGTTGGTTGAGCAATATTCGCGAAAAAGCTCGCAAAGCATGAATTAATTGACACGTGCGTCTCTTTCGGTTATTCCGAGGGCTCGCGCGATATACTACAGTGCTAAGGTAAATAAGCTGCCTCTCGGTGCAACATCCAACTTGATTTACGCGTGACTCAGGCATACTTTATCGCCGACGTGTGTGCCTTTATTGCGAAACTAAAGCGTCGCGAGTTTGCGACTATTGTTGTCCGTCGGGATATTTATAAAGCCATAAGATATGCGACAACTAATGGCGTGCGCTATACGTCTCGTGTTACGTTATTCGACTATATTGAGAGAAAACAACGGGATTCGGTGGTCTGTTTCAGAGAGCAATCAGCTAAGCCAGAGTCCGCAGCAAAATCAACAGCATCAGCAACAAAATTCACAACAGCAATCCCAGCAGCAGCAGCAGCAGCAGCAGCAGCAGCAGCAGCAACAATACGGGGAAGTGAATCAGCTTGGTGGTGTGTTTGTAAACGGTCGACCATTACCGAACGCCGTACGGTTACGCATCGTTGAACTCGCTCAGCTTGGTATCCGACCGTGCGACATTTCACGACAGCTACGAGTAAGCCATGGTTGCGTGAGTAAGATACTCGCGCGTTACCACGAAACCGGTAGCATCTTGCCAGGTGCGATCGGTGGTAGTAAACCACGCGTCACGACTCCCAAAGTCGTTCAATACATCAAACAATTGAAACTGAAAGATCCTGGAATATTCGCGTGGGAGATTCGCGACCGATTGTTGTCGGATGGCGTTTGCGACAAATACAACGTGCCTTCGGTATCGAGTATCTCCAGAATATTAAGGAACAAGGTCGGCGCGGCGGCCGCCGCTGCTGCTGCTGCTGCTGCAGTCGCAGCGATACATCATCATCCGCATCATCCGCATCATCCAGCGCATCATCACCATCACCATCATCATCATCATCTGTACGCGGCAGCTGCTGCCGCTGCTGGTGCCGCAGCACTCTGTGCGCCGATGCCTTATGCACCAACGGCTTATCATCCGCCTGCGGTTAGTCATCATCATCACCATCATCGACAGGGTGCTCTTGGCGACGCGCAACAGGAAAACGTTACCGTGAGCACCCCCAACAACGGACTCGGCAGCGGCACTAGCGTGCCGAATAATTTTCGCAGATTCTTGACCATCGAAGAAGGTAATTCGGTTTAAAGACAACTATGTCACGATTAAATAGCTCGTTGACGTTTTCGTTCCATTTCAGCAGCTCTACCAAGTTCACCGGCCTCGTGCAAGCAGCAGCAGCAGCAGCAGCAACAGCAGCAGCAGCAGCAGCAGCAGCAACAGCAGCAGCAACAGCAGCAGCAGCAACAACAGCAGCAGCAGCAGCAGCAACAACAGCAACAGCAAAATAACGCAACACCGTCACCACCAGTAGCAAATTCCAACGGCCAACTTACACCAACGACCAGTAGCTCGTCGTCCTCGATAACTAGCCTGCATTGGCCAAGTTCGCACACGGTTCACGATATACTGTCGGGAGCAATACCAGCTCTCGACAATCTTGCGCGTCATCATCACGAGTCGCTGACACAACGCAACAACAATAGCAACAACAATAACAACAACGTTAACGAATCCGAACACCATCATCATCATCATCACAGGCACCAGCAGTATTATGCCTCGACTCTTTATCATCATCATCATTTGGCACATCATCAGACGGTACCGACGGCTAATCACCATCACATGCAAATCGCTGCCGCCGGCAACGATAGCTTTCACGCGGCCTGCGATTGAGTTGGCGTTCAACTATACGCAACTATACGTACATACGTATACGTTTGTTTTCAACAAAGAATACCGAACGTGAACGTTGGAGGAACGTGCGGAATTTATGCAATTTATCGATTGGATCAATTTCTTTTTTGTTCGCGTGTACAGCGTGAAAAAAAAGAAGCCGTGAAAAATTGATCGCTCGACCAGTGAATTAGCCTATTCTATTTTCAGCTATTTTTTGTCACGGACTCGTAGTCAGTAAGTAATAAATTTGTAAACATTATTATACACAAGTGACGTACGATCACGCAAAGTACGAATAAGCTGTACGCGTAGTTATAACCTTGTAAGATTTTGCGCACGACTGAATCGAATAATTATACGGGATTTGTCATGGAAATGCCAAGCATTTCGTACGTTGAATAATCATTTTTATCAGTATATCAATTATAACGGTGTTTCGTACATATCGAGTGCCTCCCTGACTTTTCTTTCATCCATTATTGAACGCTTTCCAATCACCAGAATAGTATACGTACTCGTGTATCGGATTCCACGTAGTATTCATTGAACAGCGATATAGCGATGTATTGCACAATTGACACACGTCAACGACAACCTGGCAAGCGCGTACAAAGATAGTTTTTAATCGTAGCTTGCAAAACAACGATTAATCACGTCGAAACAGTTGACATTTCTGGCAAAAAGTAAAATCTTTCGTTAACTCGGAATGCCTATCTGGCAACAAAAGTACCCTCCGCGACGCGAATCCAAGCGAATCACAGCGAGAACAAGGTGACGAAAGCCCGTCGGAGATCTTACCGATATACGGGACTATACGTCTCTCTCTCTCTCTCTCTCTCTCTCTCTCTCTCTCTCACTCGTTCCTTCTCCTCCAACAATCCCTAAAATTACTACAGACTTGTAGCACACACTAACGACGCCGGCTACAGCGTGTTTTCTCTTTTGGAACGCCACTGCCCGTAAATACTATTCATCGTCGGCTAGCGACCCGTCAAATCGACCGTTTCTCGAGATCGTCGCTTGTGCTCACCGAGTATCCCACGTGGACGACGAGACGTCGACCAAACTCTCAACTTTCGACAATTTTCTTGCGACGACTATTAATAATATCCCAATGGGCGTCGTTCTGTACTCTCGGCCTTGGTGTTATTGTTAATCAGTTTGCTCGTACAGCTGCAACGATTAAAATGCCGGCTCGATCAATGTAAACATTGACACAGCGTTTACGTGCACGCGATATGCACTGCGCGCGCGCGCGCGCGAGAGAGAGAGAGAGAGAGGGAGACGGTAGCGTCAAATTTTTCAAACGTATATTTTTAGAAAAGTAATTTTTTTGGCGGATTATTTTGAAAATATCGACAACTTTGTTTATAGTTTAATCTTATCTTTTTAAACAGACGGTACTTTTTACGTTGCCTATAGCTAATAGCAAAGTTAACGTACGACCGTTGAAAATGTATCGTTCACTTGGTTGCTGTAGATGTGTATCGACGCGTGCAATCGCACTTGATAACGCACATGACGACAAAAGGAAAGTATATTTTGATCGCAGAGCAAACGATCCAAGTTGTCTTTGATTGTAATTTCAACGAGTTTGATGTAGCATCGAATGGAACGCTGTGTAATTACTGGCAAAATGCTGCCAGAAACGTACCTAATGTAATTATAACAACGTTTGTTCACGACAACAGTTTAATAAACGTAAAGCTTCGGGAAAGCATTGAGCTTTACACAGGCCAACCGACGTTTCTTTGTTCTTCCGATCTCTCGCTTTGCTCCTCGTCCTAATGCAACTCTCGCGCGTTTGAACGAAACACAAAAGCCCGAGTGGTTTCGTCGTTAAATCCGTCGCTCTCGAACACTCGCGGGCTTCTTTTTTCAGCGGTTTTTTTTCAACGGTTCCAGCCCGATTTTATACGGTTTCTGAAAATGCATAAAATTTCAAAGGCGTAGCGCGCAACTCGAGACTCGAGCCTCGCGATTGCCACCGAGCTAATCGAATCGAGCGCTTTCGAGGCCTACATTGGCAATTTTAAAAAAAGTACACCGTCGAAATTGTAACGAAAGCACAGATCGCTAGTTGCTCGCGTGCTCGTTTTTTTTCCCGTTTGACAACGAATCCGCGTGTGGCTCGCAACGAGCAAAAGCTATAAACGCGGCCTCTCTGAAATACGAACGCGCGCGTGCGTACTTTTTCGGACGCGACTCCGCCCTCGTTACCGGAGAATTCGACGTCCACCTCTTTTTCTTATTTTTCGTTGGTTTTCGAGCACCGATACCGGGCAGAGGAGAGCAGCGCTGACGCTTTACGCGGCGCTGTAAATCATTTTCTTCCTTGAACTTTGCGCGTGTGGGAAAATTGCTGACTCCGGCCCAACCGCGTTTTTCTTTCGTAGCGAGGTGTTGGTTTCGTTATTTTATTAATAGTTTGTAGGCTATTGGACTAGCCGTTACTCGTCAAAAATATCACGGGCTAATAAACAAGTTTCGCATCCGAGATAAGGCTTTCTTTCTCGTTCGCACCGCGACAAGTTTATGCGATGAAAAAATCTCGTAAAAAGATGTTCGAGAGAAAAAGAAAAGTCGTATCGTAGATCAAAAAGTCGCAATAAATACCGGCAATCTTTGCAGTACGCCCCTTCCGTTTCGCGTTTAAAACAAGTGCAGTCTGAAGAGAGAGAGAGAGAAAAGGCGAAACGTTACACATTTCGGCAAGAGTAGAAAGGTGCACATGGGCGGCACGACAGATATTAGGGCCCTTAGCTATTCGCTAATTCGTTGCCAGCCGCGCGTCTGTTGGCGTCTATTTTAAAAAGAGATACGAAATGCGCTTCTCTTCTCGGCATGTGCTAGCGCTGCTACGTATATTATTGCTGTGGGATTTTAGTTGAAAAGGAGACAAAAGCGACGGGGCGGTTGTAGCGGTTTACCGTGTGCGACAGCTACACGTTGCTCGTGCGGTGGCGATCGTTGTTTATTTCGTTGTTCTCTCTTCTGCACTAGGTGTTAACGTTGATTTTCTTCTTTCCCCCTTTCGACGTACCGGAAGACCCGCCTCTTCTTTTTTTCTCCTTTTTCTCCTTTTTCTCCTTTTTCTCCTTTTTCTCCTTTTTCTCCTTCTTCTCCTTTTGCCAGCGAACAAACTCGTTAATCAGTATACGCATATTTGTATATGCGTATACATGTGCGCGTGTCGGTACGAGTCCTCTGATGTCTCGTGGGACATTTTTTGCTCGAGCGTACAATCAGCTGTTGATTATCGAGGTCGCTGAGACATTTTTCCAACGATTCGGAGGTTCTCGCGAAGAGGCGCGGACCTAATCCTCGGCTGAATATTTGCGATAAATGCTAATTTGTCGAAAGAAACGTTTAGCAAGTCGCCAAAATTTATCCAAAAATACCAACTGCTGCTACATCAAGAGACTTGAAAAAAAAACGAGCAACCAAGCATACGCGGTTAACTCGAGATTCAAAGATCAAGCATAGTAGGCTCGTGGTGTACAAGAGGGACAGAGGGAGAGAGAGAGAGAGAGAGAGAGAGAGAGAGAGAAAGCGCGCGAGTTGGAGTTGGAAGATGCCGGATGCCGTAGTATCGTCGGTGCAACGCGCATCTCTCGCGAGAGAGAGAGAGTCGATAGAACGAGCAAAAGGAAACAAAGTCGACGACGAAGACGACGAAACGAGCACGCGCACGCAGGCTATATTCCAGGTTTGCATGGCGGAACGCCCCTGTCCGGAGTGAGATGCTCCCGCTTTTATACCTCCGCTCTTGTACGCTCGCGATGCTCCTACTACCCGCGCGTTTATTATTATTTATACGAGAGTACGTAGTGTCGCGTTAAATCAAAGCCAAAGCACCACGAGTTAAAACCCTCGAGATTTATGGGGTTTCGTTAAAAACCACGTCTCCCTGTTATATCACGAGATCGAGACTCTATTTCGCTAATAAAGCTCTTTGCATTCTTACCACGAGCGTACGACTTTGGAGCTTTTGGCACTCACCTTGCGCTCTACGCGTAGCAACGCGCGCACGGCTGCGGCCCATAAATACGTATAAATCGCTTTGCGATCTCGATCGAGCGTGGGATAGTCGTGTGTCGGTTCACCGAAACTACGCGCTTTCTTCCACGCGCGCCCGTGCTTTCTACGGATTACGTTTGCGATATATATTCTCCGCTGCAATTATTCTCGGGATTTCGAGATTCCAAGCCGGCCTGGCGGAAATTACGTTGTTAACCCTCGTAAAAGAGTAAAAGACGCAAGACACGAGAGAGCGAACAAAACAACAACGCCACCGAAACGCTGTAGCTATTTGTACAGTCTGCCACATGGATTTTTTTGCACGCGACCGTCGCTGCAGTCTGCGAGTTTCTCTTCTGCCGCTATTATCTCGACCAAGACACGACACTTTGTTAATTACCACGAAAGCACATTTCCCTCTCTCTCGATTCATCTCCCCGAGTCATCCTCCATTTGTCGTCTTTTAAGGATTGACATCTCGTACGAGTCGTGCCGGCTTTTCGAGCCTTTTGCGAGGGGTTCGGGCGAGACCGGGACGCGTCGCTCTTCGCGTTAACCGCCGAATCATTAGATTCTCAAAACTATCGCACAAGAGTCGGCTATTTTTAAACCGAGCGAAACAACCGGAGACGAGCGTTATTTCGCGCGAATTCGTAACCATTTTGACAAAATAGCAGGTCGCTAACGGACGCCGACGGGAGCCCCTTTCCGAACGCTCGTGCGCCTTCTCGAGCTAGGCCCGTTGCTCGTCGTCGATCGTTCTTGCCGATATCGGCCGACGTCCAAGCGACAGCCTGCCGATGAACGTCGCAACGAGCGAGTCAAACTTACCTACGACATCCGCGACGATTCGTGGACAACGTACAAGTGCCTCTTCGATCCGCCAAAGTGTCGGCTGTCGTCGAGGATGCGGTTGTACGGAAGCCGAAGCCAAGCGAGCGAGGCTGCTGATGCAAAATATTTGGGAACCCGCGACCCTCTCCCCGACCGTCTCCTCGCTTGCGTTGGCTCTTTCAAGCGGAACAACTTGAAACAAGCGAGGCTGTGCCGTTGGTCGTTGTTACGTTGTTCGACTTTGCAGCGGCGACAGTCGATCAACGCGCTACGCGCTCGATACCGGTCGTCTCGTACTCAAAGCTTCCATCTCGCAGCGTTGACGTTGACCGCGTAAGCTCGGATGACCAACGAACGTGCAAAGAAACAAGGTCGCTTTCAAACGCAACGGCTATCTTTTTCAAAGGCAACGTTGATTTTGCCAAAAAGCAGAGAGACAAAGAGAACAAGGGAACGCGCTCGCGATCGCACGATTGTTGCCGGGCGAGGCGTATCTTCTTTTGCACGGTCATCGTGCCTCCACGGCGCTCCATGGGAGAGGCGTCGCGCGAGCACGACGAGCCGTCGTCGGCTTGTCCTCAAACTGTCACCTAGCTGTGCGCGCTTTCGAACGCGCGTCGCTCGGTTCGCCGAACAGCGGTCGTCGTAGCAGCGCGCGATTTCTCGCAAACGCGTCGATAGTGCCGACACCGCAAGCGGCTCGTCAACGTAGCGCGTTGGCTTTCCGATGCGAAACGAGCCAAGTTGCGAATAAGTCGTTCCGACGACAACGACGATCCCGACCACGCCTCGCGAGAGCACTCCTCGAAGGCTCGAAAGCTCGTCGGCCGAGAAAAAAACGGGGAAAGGCTCGGGACGAGCGCGCTGGGTTTGGCGCCAAGAAACGACGACGCGCCGTGCGCCGTGGAAAGTACAAGATCGCAAGGGAGGCGTAACGAGGCGAAACGACGCGCGACTTTATCGTGGCCACGACTCGCGCGCGTCTATACGAGCTGATAACCCTCCCGGATTCGATAACCCTTCGCGTAAGAATACCGCCGCACACTCCACGACGATGATAAACCAGCGACCAGTCACTCTTAAAGCGTTTTCCGATAAACCGCTGCGAGCGATTGTCACGTACGCATGGCGCGCGAGAAGGGGTGTGAAATCGATCGCGTTGGGTTTGTTTTTTTTCCGTCGCGAGATTCATTGAGTTTGCTCGACGTTTGTGTATTTGTCTCGTAGCGATGCAGCTTCGGAAATCGAGCCGTTTTTTCCGTTTGTCCAAACGCTTACTTCGCGTTCGCGTGAACTTTGCGCAACGATCGAACCGGCAAAATCAAGTACGCTCGACGTACAAATGTGCGAATCGAACAAAAAAACAATTTTAAGCTTTTCTGCGAGTAAAACCGAGGGCCTTGTCAGACGTACGAGTGTCTACACCTACCGTGACATTGGCAAAGTGGACACGTCGGTAATATCCAGCGTCTGCGTTAACGACTAGACGGATTACGTCCATCGTCCACGATCGATCGATAACTCCTATCGTTGGACGATTTAAACGGTTCAAACGATCAGCTGGGTCGATTGACAAAATCAAATACAATTCAAAGAACAAAAATTTATTCACAGGCATCTCAGGATGTCGCACCGATACTACAATGTATCGTAAATGCTGTACGACGCTTCTGATTTTTAATATTAAATAAATACTTTCTTTTATCGCCTCGACAGATCCATGGAGAGAGAGCCGAATAATCTCACCTTATAAACAACGATTCCAACATTACGCAATATTTGTAGGTTTACTCTAAAGAATTCAACATCAACAACTGCTTCAAAACTTTGGTTTGACTCGTTTCTCTGATCTCTCCTGCCAAGAACATTTCGTCTACCACGGTGTACACCTGAAAATATATAGTTGGTCGTAGCTATTTCAACGTTAAACGTTTCAAAATGTCAAAATGTCGTTACCTTGTAAAAGTTAAATACCAGATCCAATTCACAGACATTGTGAAAGTATTCGTTCAGTACCTCGACAAAATTATGTATCCCTTCCAAGTAGCACAAATTATTATCGTTGACATCTACGCATATGCAAAAGTAGAGGCCTGCGTAACGCCTGTACACAATTTTGAAATTCCTGAACTGAAAACAGACAAGTGCTTACTTTAACTACGGTCAAATACGATACGCTGTCAAAATTAAGAGCTTCCAAACGCTAACCTCGACAAAGTTTGTGTGTTTGGCATCTCTCACGGTTACAACTGCGTGTACTTCTTCAATTAGCTTTTGCTTTTCGTCGTCGTCGAAGTTCATGTACCATTTGGCTAATCTTGTTTTTCCTGCTCGGTTCTGAATTAGGATAAAACGAATCTAAAACGATAATTAATTTTTACAATTCGCTGCAAGGTAGTCTGTTAAAGAGGTATATTTTTCTTGGATTAGACGTCTTATTCGTACGTTAATTGTAGGAATATTTTTCAATTCTGTCACTTGCAGTGCTACTTATTCATAGAAATGGAAGTAAACGGTCTATTCAAAGTGCTCACCATTATCGATATTGCGAATGCTAGTTTTTCGGCGAGAACTGTTAATCTATCGCTACTGACACTTATTTCAATAGAGAAGTTTGACGCGAGATAAATTCCGCCCCTCTGCCAAGTGTCCGTCCAACGATATGTATCGTGAAGTAGGCACAACTTTGATTAAATGAGGATTTCGATTTTTGTCGATTGTCACGCATGCGCCAAAGGTGTCGCGCGTACGTACAACGTACATACGCAAGCGCATGTTTTGACCCGGCTGGTAACGCATCGATGTTATCCACGTGTGCGTCACGTTCAAGCGGCATCAAACTCCAAAGTAGCGCTTGATAGTAGTGCATACAAGTTTATTTCGGAGCAACCCACTTTTCTCACTGTTTCACGAATTGTACAAGTCTAGTTTTATCGAGAGATGAGTTTTCGAAGAAACAAAGAATTTATCGAGAGAGGAGACGTTGTCACTCTGTATATTAATCCAAATAATATGCATCAAATAGAAGTGACAGATCAAATAAAAAACAAAAAGGGTGAATTGGTCGATTACGTTTTTCAAACGACTTATGGTGCCTTGAAAGTTATAAGTCTCGTTGGAGAAAAGTACGGTGCCAAAATTGATCTGTCGAAAGGATGGGCTTATGTCTTACAACCGACTCCAGAATTATGGACGTTGACTCTTCCTCATAGGACACAAATTATTTACACCGCAGACATAAGTTTAATTATTTATCTCTTAGACTTAGCCCCAGGAAGTGTAGTTATAGAAACAGGTTTCCATTTTTTTTATCAATTTTTATTCCGATGTTGTTTGCGGATCAACGTTTGCCATATTTATTCCAATAGGGACTGGTAGCGGATCATTGTCGCATTCGTTAGTAAGAACAATTCGCCCAAATGGCCATTTGCACACGTTTGATTTTCACGAGCAAAGAGTGTTGTTGGCTCAGCAAGAGTTCAAAACTCACGGTATAGATGAGTTTGTTACCGTTAGGCATAGAGACGTATGTGTACAAGGCTTTGGAGAGGAACTAGACGGCAAAGCTGATGCAGTTTTCTTGGATTTACCTCATCCGTGGTTGACGATTGAGTTTGCTGTCAAAGCTTTGAAGAAAAGAGGTAAGCAAAGAAATTATTTCATGTTTTTAATAGCTTGATACTGCGACACTCTTGTAAAAGGTCTTTTGAACACAGGTGGTAAATTGTGTTCCTTTTCACCGTGCATCGAACAAGTGCAGAGAACGTGCACAGCGTTGACAGTTGCTGGATTCATAGAAATACAAACATTTGAATGTTTACAACGAGAACTAACAGTTTTGCAAAAATCCATGCCAGTTTTGAATCTAACTGATTTTGAAAATCAGGTACGTTGATTTTTTGCTACCAAAGAAAACATACATTTCTATCGGATTACTGATGGAATATTTGCTTTTAGACCGACGAGATATTTAAAAAGTTTGAAGAACCTATTAAAATGACGACTGTAGCACATCCTCAATCAACTCCAGGCCATACTGGATTTGTAACTGTAGCCACGTTGCCTCCGGTGTCTGCTAGATTCGTCGAGGAAACGTAGCGTTCGTGGTCGTCTGAATTTTATACAAATAACATGTGAAGAAGCTTTTATTGAAATAATTTCTTATGAGAAACTTTAAGATTTACGTGAAAAATACTAAAAGACGAAATCAACTTGTTAATAGCAATAAATTTTACTTTTTTACAAAAAGTTTTCAAAATTAATACTTTTTTGTTAATTCTTAACAAACAAAGTGTCATGGATGAAATAGCTAAATGAACAATGTTATAAACGTATTTTACAGTGAGCAACTGCTTTTCTTTTTTTTTTTTTTCGCATTATTTAGCACTGAGAATTCTAATCTGCTTTGTTGGGACTCCACGTCAAGTAATCTGATCTTGTTGCAGCTTGATACTCTTTAACTAAGTAATCAACAACTTCTCGCGAGTTATCCAGCTCGTCAAGATTATCCTCAAACATCTTTTCTTTCCTAAACTGTTCCAAGAACGCTTCTCTTTTCCGAAGTTTATCATATTGCTGTAAAGCGCGGTCGAATAACTGAAAATTTTTCAAATACCCACATGAGTGTTGGATCGATCAAACTTGAATATCAATTTAACGAGATGTATTACTCACTGAAGAAATATTCGTGTGATTGGCCAACATAAGACCTGACACTCTGTGTGTACTTTGAATGTATGGAGACTTTCTTGATAAAGCCACTTGGATACTAGCCGGTCCCCATGGAATGAACTGAGCTAATTTTCTTTCTCTTATTCTTTGTAGAGATTTGTGAACTTGCGTTGGATCAACTTCACCCTACAATACACAGTGATAATCGATACGACGCAATACATACGCTCGATTTTTCTTTGTTAATCTTACCTGAATAATGTTCAAAATAGAAATATAACAATGCGCTGCATTCCTGTCTAGTGCAGTAGAGACCATCATATTTTTTGGCTGTAATAAACGGCGCATGACGTCCAAGACCGACGTTTTTCTTACAGACGCTCCCTAAAACAGTTGCAACAAAGGTTTTTTTCATGAAACAATTTTGTGGGGCATTCGATTTTCGTAAAATATTGATTGTACTACTTCTTGATCTGTTGTAAGAGGCGTGTAACCAGTCATAAGAAAGTGTAATCTTGGTGTTGGAATCAACGGTGCAATTAACCCAACTAGATCATTGTTCATGTAAGATGGATATCTGCAAAAATAAAAATGCCCCATAAATAATGAATGTTGCGTTAAACATTTAAACATATACATAAATTCGATACCTTAGAGTTGTTGTACTGACAGACATGATTGTTGAGACTAGTTTATTGATTTGAGTAAAACTAGGATTTTGAATGTGCAGTCTGTCGGTAGCTATTCTGTTCAAGGCAGTATTGTCAAGAACCACCACACAGTCTGCACACTGAGTTAGCCTTTTGAGGGTTAACAATGAGTTGTAAGGTTGTACCACAACATCACTGGAAATTGTTTTCAATACGAGAAATATCTGAGAATGTCTCTAAAATTAAAAGTCAAATTTGGAAAAGAGCTAGATCAAATAATATACCTTATTTCATCTTGATTTGGAAAGACACTGTAAGTTTCGATTAACTTTTTGGGAAATCTATCAGCTAGAGATTCCAACATGAAAGATCCCATTCCAGATCCAGTACCACCAGCGATCGAATGGCACAAAACAAAGCCCTTAGAAAAACATTTCATCGTTTTACCAGGGATTACGACATTTACAAACAAACAAACAAACAAATAATCATACTTCCAAACTATCACTTCCATCGGCTTCTCTATCAAGAATATCAAATATTTCTTCCTGCAATTTTTCACCTTGGTGATAACCCGACGCCCAGTTATTTCCAGCACCACCACCGTGTTTCGACAAATATATATTTTCAGGATTGTACAGCTAGGCAAATAAACAAAATATTCTTATCATTACAATCAATGCAGGCACGAACATGCACGAGATCTTTACCTTTGAGTAAGGAGAATTCATAATAGTGTGAATAACTCTGGGCTCCAAATCCAAAAGCACAGCTCTTGGGATATAATGTTCGTCGTCTGACTGATAGAAGAACACATCTTTTCTGTCAGTTCCCTCTGTAGCGTAATCCTCCAACATCCCTTCAGGACTGATACCATGCTCAGCGCACAATCTCTTCCAAAACTCAAAGCCAACTGAAAGTACAAAGTGTCTCATGCTGAAAACTTATTTACATGTATGTACATCTTGGCGTAAAAACGTACTTTGATTGCCGCATTGGCCTAGTTGCAAAGTTATCATTTCGCACGGCATTTTGCACCTTTTTTTTTTTTTTTTTTTCTCTATTTACAGTCCCAATCAAACAAACAATCGGATCTTCACTTCTTAAGTAAAAGCTACAAGAACGCACATGGATTAATTAACGTCGTTCCAATCACGTCATATTAATCACAGGTGAAATAAACGCAAGACAATTTAAACGAGAAACGACTATTTTAACCGGTAGCCATCACTTTGACAAAGATCCGAACGTAAATATACGGAGCGCGCGCGCAAAACAAAAATTACAGAGCAGAAATTTTCGAGTGGCACGCCCTCTACATTGTCTCTCGCGGTAACACAGCGTCTGCATTATCGACCTGACCGTCGATGGTCGTCGTCCGCACTGTCTCTTTCTGTCCATTTCGTCATCTGGGCCGACAGACTAAATTTTCCGACTTGCAAGTTTGACTAGGACGGGCGGTAAGTGTAGTGTCTATTATCGGTCATTGTCAATTTGTAAAATACGACTATCCAAGAGTCGTCTGTCAGCGAGCGAAGCTTCGTTAGATTCCAACCATAATTACGATTCTCACGACCGTAATCAGTCCACACGCCGGATTGCTTTGGCGATTACACAAACTTGCTGGTCTCGCGCCAAGTTACCGGCTGAGAATACTTTTCCGTCATATTTTACCGCATGCTTCTAATAATTTTCAAATCGAGCTTATGCACTGCTTTATAATTTGTTTGCAAGTTGATTGCTGTTAATAATTTGATATTTATGTTAAACCTATAATCTCTTTTGCTCTCTTTCCCTCGATCGTAACGTTTGTAAATTTGCATTAAGCATGGTTCGTAAGAGAACCACCTTATAACGATATTGTTACTGGTTTTGTTGTTCTTGTCGTGGTATGCGATACATTTAAGTTGATCGGGAATAATGGGCATTTAAGAAACAACTTTTATAATAATAACAGTATAAGAAACATTTATAATAATAATAATAACAGTATAAGAAACATTTATCTACGCGAAATTCGCACAATTTTTTAAAAACGCCTATTTTTTCATTCTTCTCTTGAAATCACGTCTAATTACTTGCATTTTCGAAACGAATAAGTAGACAAACAAATAATCATACTTCCAAACTATCACTTCCATCGGCTTCTCTATCAAGAATATTAAATATTTCTTCCTGCAATTTTTCACCTTGGTAATAACCCGACGCCCAGTTATCTCCAGCATCACCACCGTGTTTCGACAGATACATAATTTCTGGATTGTACAGCTAGGCCAATAAACAAAAAATTCTTATCATTACAATCAATCCAGGCGCGAACATGCACGAGATCTTTACATTTGAGTAAGGAGAATTCATAATAGTGTGAATAACTCTGGCCTCCAAATCCAAAAGCACGGCTCTCGGGATATAATGTTCGTCGTCTGACCGATAGAAGCGAACGCATTTTTTCTGTCAGTTCCCTCTGTAGCGTAATCCTACGACATCCCTTCAGGATTTAAACCGCGCTCGGCGCACAGCCTCTACCGAAATTCAAAGATATCGAGCAGAAATTTTCGAGTGGCACGCCCTCTGCATTGTCTCTCGCGATAATACGGCGTCTGCATTATCGACTCGGCCATCGTTCGTCGTCGTCCGCACTGGCTTCTTCTGCCCATTTCATCATTTGGGCCGACACACGAGATTTTCCGACTTGCAAGTTTGACCAGGACGGTGGTGAGTGTAGCTTCTCTTCTCGGGCATTGTCAATTTCTAAAATACGACTTTTCAAGAGTCGTTTGTCGGCGAGCAAAGCTTCGTGAAATTCAGCCACGATTGCAATTTTCGTGGCCGTAGTCGGTCCACACGACGTTGTGCTTTAGGATTACATAAACTTGACTGCTCTCGCGCCAAGCTGCCTCTTGAAAATACGTTTCTATTGAATTTTTCAGTTTGCTTCTAATAATTTTCAATTCGAACATGTGCACTGCTTTTTAAGATTACAAGTACTTTGCATCAAGATCGAGATAATTGGTTGTGTGTCATTTATATTCTTTTGGTACTGAGCAGTTGTTGAAGCACTGAATAAGCCACTGGTGATGGTGCGTGCAAGCATATTATTATTAGGATTGTTTGGTCAAACGTCACTATACCAAAGATTAAGACTGGCTCGTGGTGTATCATTGTTTCTTTTTATTTTATAAATTTTATTAATTTTATCCGCGCAAAAATGTACTGTAAGTGTCAGGTTAAGTGAAGATTGTTCTCTATCTTGAACATGTTACCTGCATTGGAGTTGTAAAACGCATGTCTCGAGTTCTCAAGTAGTCGTGAGTAACACTTGGATGTATCCCCACATAAATAAATCACAACTTTTGTATTTCAGAGATTGGTTAATCATAAAATCATGCTGCGCCAAGGAACCAATCTCCTAGCGTTAGCTGCTGCACAGCAGCAGCAAACGCAGCAACGTGGTATGGCAACCTTGAAGGCCATTTCCATTCGCCTGAAGTCCGTCAAGAACATCCAGAAAATTACCCAGTCGATGAAGATGGTGTCGGCAGCCAAGTACAACAGGGCAGAGAGAGATCTCAAGCAGGCACGACCCCTTGGTCACGGAGCCAAAATTTTTTACGATCAAGCCGAAGTGTCAGCTCCCGAGGGAGAGCCCAAGAAGCTTCTGATCGCCGTGACGAGCGATCGTGGTCTGTGCGGCGCGGTCCACACTGGTGTTGCAAGAAACATCCGCGACCAGCTCTTGGCTAATCCAGCCGACCGTGAAAATACAAAAATTATTTGCATTGGAGAAAAGTCACGCTCCATTCTCCAACGTATGTTTGCAAAGAATTTGTTGTTCGTTGCTTCCGAGGTCGGTCGCAAGCCACCTACGTTCAACGATGCTGCCAAAGTAGCCACCGAAGTCATGAACAGCGGGTAAGTCAAAAATACGTCGAACGCTGACTAGTGGAGTGGTGAGACAAACTTTGATCGATCCATACCTATCTCTCCTTGCAGGTTCACGTATGGCTCAGGACAAATCATTTTCAACCGGTTCAGATCGGTAGTGTCGTACGTAATCGATAAGCTGCCGCTATTCGACAAAGGAGCGGTGGTTAGCGCACCAAAGTTGTCAATTTACGATTCATTGGACGACGAAGTCATTCAAAGTTACATCGAATTCTCCCTGGCATCTCTGCTCTTTTACGCGATGAAGGAAGGAGCCTGCAGCGAGCAGTCCAGCAGAATGACAGCTATGGACAACGCCAGCAAGAACGCCGGAGAAATGATCGACAAACTGACGTTAACCTTCAATCGTACTAGACAGGCCGTCATCACCAGGGAGCTCATCGAAATTATTTCTGGAGCTGCTGCATTGGATTAAGGAGTTTCTAGGGAATCCCATTGGAATTAGGTCGTATAGAACGTGAAATATGAATTAAGTCACACGGAAGAAGAATTTGCGAGGAAAATCCAATAGCTTGCTACAAATTGAGACAACAATTTTCATAAAGCATGCAGCAGTTATACAAGTCACATTGTAAATTCGGTTGATCATTTCAGAAATTGATATCGGTCAATCCGTAACTTGTTTGCAAGTTGATTGCTATTAATAAATTGAAATCTATGTTAAACCTATAATTTCTTGTTCTCTCTTTACTTGCATAAAGCATGGTTCGTAAAGTATCCACCACATAACAATATTGATGCGTGTTTTGTCGCTTATGTCTTTGCATGCGATGCAATTGACACGATCGGGAATAATGGAATAATGGGTATTTAAGAAACAACTTTTATGATAATAACAATATAAGACACATTTATTTATGCGATATTTGCACAATTTCTTAAAAACGCCTATTTTTTCATTCCCCTCTTGAAATCACATATTTACATTTACATTTGTAACGTTTTTGGCGTCACAAACGTTCGAACTAAAATGATACGACTTTAAATTGGCTTAAGTGGAAATTATAGCGTCTATCATTATTATCGAGAGGAAAACTACTGGTACTTGAAAAAATAACGTTCACGAAATCGACAAAATAAAACAAAATTAGTTCGAATCAATTGAAAATTAATGAAGGCACTTGGTGCCCTTTGAATATCTTGATTGTTATAAATATCGAACTTGTAGAAGAAATCGTACAAACTGTACAAAGAAATACAGATGCTCGATGAAGAATAATAATTTAAGGATTAGAAAACTGCTGTAACAGATTTTTCTTCAAGAAGTTTCATTAAGTAATTGCACCTTCAGTATGTACAGACATCAGTTCACTTATATTTGTATTTACAATCACACTTGAAAACGCTGTTTTGGATGATTTAAGAAGATCAAACTAATCTATTTAATTTTAGAAACAATGCATCTCTACGAGGACCGTATCATAAGCTAAGTGTAACGTTTATAAAAATGAAGCCGTTTTGTAAATCCTTAGATTATTTTTCATATATTAAAACGTAATCATCTATGCACTGTTATATTTCTACTTATGGTAAAGTCTTTTTATCACTTTGGAAAATAATCATTTATTCTAATGTACAACGCGATTTTTGGTGTGATTGTTTCAAACAATTCCCAGTTCGCGTAGTGTTATAAATTCAATGGTATCATCATTATACATCAAATTTTACAATATTATTTAATGTTTACTTTCAAAAAATTAACAATAATGAATTTGTTTAATTAATTTTAAATATTATTTTCCCAAAACTCTTCGAACAGAAAAAAAAAAACATCTCAATATATGGTTTCGCACACGGTAATAAAAGTAAGACTGCGAATGTATAATTCAGAATCAGCCCAAGCTGTTTTCAGTCCATTACTGTAGTAGTTATGTCAATTAAAAAAAAGTTTCTTATTATTATCGCTGTAAAATATTTTTTCACCATTCGGCATCTCCATTGGCTTTTTGGAAAACAAAGTCCTTACCACTCAAATTCATAATTCCATCTTTTAAATAAAATTTCCATTTGTTCCTGCTCCTTGTGATCTGAAAAATGTTGTTGCGTAAATTTTACAGCAAATAAATATACCACGCAATTTTTCGTTACTCTCGTACCTTATCGTATTGACAAACCACAACGTTTTCAGTATCGAAAAGATCCGTTGGATCTTCATCCGTGACGTCATCCTCAGAATTAAGAGGTTCCTAAAGAGATAAAAAAAAATCAACGAATAGATTGCCGTGTTCCAGCAGTTTACAATCATACTCGTTATAAATCGTCCTCGACACGTACCTCTTCCCTCGCACCAGAGTCGTCGTTTTCATCATCCTCTTCTTCTCTATCTTCATCTGGATCATCGTCGTCATCATTATCTTCTTCCTCTTCTTCATCGTCTTCGTCTGATGAATCACCCGTTAATCCGTCTATTTGAAGTATATTACCTGCAAGCTGACAATTGATAAGTTGTAAGAAAGATGGTTTGGAACAAGAAGGTAACTCGAGTGCAGCTGAAATGTCAGATCCAGGAAATTCCTTTTGCATTTCATGAGAGTCTGAAAACGAGATGGCGATTTGTACAAAAGTTGGTACTCGATTCCGTTCGGTTTTTCGAAAAAGATACTATTTATTGTTGTTATTTTTGTTTGTCGTACCTTGTCCAATGGAAGCAGGATAGCGAAGAGTAACTACTCTTTCGGGCTTTTGGTTATAAGCAGGTACTTTTACTTTTATTGCAATCAGTTGGGCGCTGTTGCTACTACTACAACAACCGCTGCTGCTACTACTACTACTACTACTATTACTACTACTTTCGTTTGTCGCTTCAACGCCACCGTCATCGAGTATATCGTCCGCAATCCCATCCAATTGAGCGATATTTCCGTGATTCTGAAAATTGGTAGAAATTGTAGAGAACTTGTTGTCGCGGGATATCACGTTTAAATTTGAGCTTACTTGTCCTTGTATGAGTTGTTGCTGCAATATATTGTTAGTACTTTGATCAACAACGTGTATAGATGGTACCTGCACTGGAGTAAAGCCCGGTACACCCTCAAACATTGAATTCACATGTTGCTGCAGTAAGGATGTTGCAAAAGGTGTAGGCAGCGATATTACAGCGGATATTATGGGACCAGCGAAAAGGGTATGCAATTGGCTTCCTGGAAACACGTTTATACAGTAAGAGCCGTGTGGTTCTATAATTTACACGATTGATGGTTGTTATTTTAATTCAGATACCGTGTACAGCAGAGGCAGGGACATGGACAGTGATCAATCTCTCTGGTAATTGACCATGAACGGGTAATTTTATTTGGATGGAGATTGGCCTGTCAACTGGAACTGCAGCGGCTGCCTGTTGATTCACGTGTGCCTGCTGAGGTGCAGCTTGATGATGCTGTTGCATCTGTTGTTGAATTGGCATGTTTTGCATGTTTTGTACTTGCTGCGGTTGGGATTGCGGTTGGGGTTGTGGTATTTGTTGGGGCTGAGCTTGAGGTTGAAGCTGGGATTGTTGATGCGTTGATTGAGGAACGGTAGCTTGTTGTGGTTGTTGAAGTTGAGGACGAGGAGGGGAGGATTCTTGTATTTGCGGTTGCACATTCGCTTGGACATTGGAATTTCCTAAAAAAAAAAAAAACGTACGGAATCGATCGAGGGTAAACCCAATATAACGGCATAAAATTACAAAGCCAATAGACTTACTTTTGGAGCCACCTTTACTAGAGGAACTATTTTTCGAACCTAACTGTGGTGGTTGTGGCTCTGGAGGTTCACAATTTAATTCTACAGCTTTGCTGGCCATCAACTTGGTCTCCCATATTTGTTTCAATTCTTGAAGCACTTGCTCGTCAACACCTTCGTCTAAAAATGCTTCTCTAACTCCTGATACCACATCTTCTATAACTGTGTTGTACAATTTCAACTAAAAATCATATATCACAAAATCAAGATACGCAAGTGAATTTTATATTGTAGAGGAGGACTGTTGAGCCAAGCAAAGAAAGTACGCCAAAATATAGGAGGTACTGTATAGTTTCTTGTATTCACAACACTAGAGCATGTAATCAAGTGTATGAATCCATCGATGAGTTTCATAATTGCCAATACCATTAAATCATTTTATTGGCGAATCATTTCTTAAGATAAGGAAATAAAGTTATCGTCGAATAGAAAAATCCAATTGATTAAGATCGTTTATTCTCATCAAGTTGGAGAAGCAAAAATTAGGGCTAGCATCGGAGATGCTGAGCCTACTCACCACGCTCGTCTGACTGAGGGCCATATTGTACGTCGCCAGTAAGTCGACTCGTGTATCTCGTGTAGAAGAATGAAATCTCGTCGATGGAATAACGTCAGCAAAGAGCAAAGAGCAAACAGCAACAGCACGCGTGTTACGACGTGTGTGCGAGATAGGCTAAGTAAAGAGACGAACGGATGCGGATCGGAATAAGTGTGATGTGCGAAGGCGGCGCGGGGCGAATATAAAAAGATGGTGTCCGGAGTGAGAGATCCCGCGCCGTGTCTCTCCTCCTCGGCTGCGACTCACGAGCTCTCTTTTATACGCTTGCCGAGGCTGCGCACACGCACAGAGAAAGTTCTGTTTCCCATAACATTCCGCGAGTGAGAAAGAGACGGCACCATCCAAGTGTTTATGTATATGTGTGTTCCCGTGCCGTCGCCGCCGCCGCCGCTGCCACCTATCGCCGAGGAGTACAAAAATAACATAGAGTCGCCAACGTACGAGACTCGTTCGCACGTTCGACTGGCCTGCTTGCTCGCTCTTTTGTCGAGTGCACGAAATCACTGGCGATGGCTCGTTTCGGAGAACGACTCGTATTGGATTCCAATCGGGATGGATGGGCGGTTTGCACAAAAAAATGATGAAAGTCACGTGCGTTTCGTCTACGTACTTTATTGACATTTACGAATTTTCAAAGTCAATTGCAATATTGTAACAATGTCGGATAAAGGAGTGGCTCGTGTATATATACGTATATACATAGGTACACGTACGTACATATAGGTATACGTATACACGTATATAACGTAATGGAACACTTTTCGTATAATATTGTCTTTGGATCTTGGACGCTATCGATATATCAATTTCGTTTCACGCGTATATCAATTAATTATACAACGTTCGTTGATCGTTTGAGTTTGGGCTAAGACGAATTGAACAGGGACACTCGATGTGACGCGCGAAAATTTTGTTGCGTTTTCGTCGATCTCTAGGGCATTATTCGGTAATATCGGTCGAATTGTTATTCGATACTTGGTAGACGCTTTATCGTTTGTCTGCTTTTTAATCGAACGTACGAGCGAACGTATGGTCCTTGGTCCGTGAATTTTCAACGCCAACCTGGAATAATGGATAATTTTCGTAAAAAAATAACTTTGATTCGGTGGCCTATGTCGCGTCGAACGAGAAGCAGCAAAGCCAAATTAAACGAACGAATGTCCAGTGAGTATACATCTTATTTTACCGGCACACCTGCAGCGTACGCGCGTCGAACGGTGCCGAGGAAAAAGAGAAAAGTGACGCGCGTTCATTTCGACAGCCCGTACAGGCAGGCGCCTTGTCGATTAGCGCGCTTGAACGCACGCGAACAGTAGCACCGAACGAGCGTGCGCGCAAATTTCACGAAACCTACTCGTACGAAGGATACGACAGCGTTATAGGGCTACTTACGACGACGACAACAAACACGTTGCGACAACTGTAACGAACAATCCATCGTTGTTGCGATAAAATGTCGCCAACCACAACAGTCGTCGGGTATCGTGGGACTGTTTGAATATTTCTCGTACAACTAATTTTGCGAGTATTGTCTGGAACGGAACTGATGGTCGCGATGCAATTCGCGTGTTTTCTCGAATATTGCCACCGCGGCGGCTTGCTTCCGAACGAAAGACCGCACAAGTGGTTAAGCGTTATCGATCGAAAGGGTTCGTCGAAAGATTCGTTGGAGCGTTAACCTCGTATACGCGTAGTATCGACTTGGCTGTACGCCTACGCGTCCGTGTCGACGTCAAGTTTAAAATCGTCGATCGGCAATAGTCCAGCTAATCCATCCATCGTCTTCGTTTTACGATCGCAAACTTGGAAAGGCATAACGATTCGTACGACGCGCGTATAGGCGTACGAATGGAGAGAAGTCGACGGGCAACATTGACGTTGCGATACTCGTTTGCGTACGCGTTACAAGCAAGTTGCATCGTCGAACTCGTTGTAAAGTTAGGTGCGGTGTCGATCGATCGTCTACGTCGTCGATAAACCTAGCGAACGAAAAAGTGACTAGTAGTGAAAGCATTCGTCGTCGATAAAGACGGAAAGGCGAAAAAACTGCGACGACTATACGAGTAATCGTAGAGTAACAGTGATAACGCAACGTCGGCAATAATCTATTTGTCGGTGGGATCAACGGAAGCTGAAGTTTCAGGTTGCGTCCATATGTAGCCGGTGTGCGTGATACTGCAATGCGCGTCGTAATAGCGCCCGGGTGCTCGACAATACGACCATCTTGGGCAACGGCATCTAAATTTGCTGTGAAACTCCTCCTTGCATACCTCGTTCCACCAGCACGTTCTCTGTTGATTCGTAAACATTTCAGTTCCTTTCCATGCTTCGAACAAATATGATTTTTTTTAACGAGAACGTTACCTCGGTCAAGTAGCCGCGAACACTTTGATCGCTGTAGTTTCGTTTAGCGATAACGTGACGCGAGGCACCTTCGCTTAAATAGACTACACACAATACCAGACATAAACTTATTTTTACCTGCGGTTAGATAAGACAACAATTTATGAGCATCGTCGTATATATGTGCTTATATGTGTGTGTGTGTGTGTGTGTGTGTGTGTGGTTAAAACAAAGTCAACGGGTGTCATTGTAGTATCGCGCGTGAACAGTGTGGATGCGGGTGTAGCGACAATCGCGTTCCTTAATTTTTTTGCGGTCAATTCGTCGCTGTCGAACTCGTAGCGTCAAGAGAAGCAAGCAACCCGTGAAATATGACGTTTGACGACGTGTAGCTCTACGCGTGTATCGATAATGTTCTCGTGTTCTCTCTGTATCGTATCAGTCTCGAGAGCAACAGCTTCTTTACGTACCTACTATAACGGAGAAAAGCACACGCACGCACATTCGTTCAACATCACTGACCTACAGACACGTATCGCTCCTATTAGTAAACCAAAATATATGCTTCTGCAACAAGTATTTAATGTCGCGAAGATTGATTTTAGTTTTACTTTCTTTCTCTCTCTCTCTCTCTCTCTCTCTCTCTCTCTCTCTCTCACTCTCGCACTCTCCTCAAGTTCGCTCTCACAAAAGAACTACGACGACAACGACAAAGCCAAAGAGTTGCTTTTTTACTCCAGCAACAAGATATACGCTTGGCTTCCCCATTACGTATATATACACAGTCACACGTGCACACACGTACTTAAAGTTTGCACTTACGTTGAGCCGCATGCTGGCTACGTGTGCTCGTTCTCGAAGAGCTTTACGCATTGGTGACTGCACTGCCAAGGGAATACGCGGCATATATATATATACAAATATATATATATATATATATATATATATATATATATATATATATATATACAAAGCTAAAGAGAGAAAGAGAGAGAAAGTTCACAGGGGCTGTTGGGCATGCGCTCTTTATACCTATAATATTCATCGTTTTATCCCTTCTGTTGACGATTGACGTAGAGAGATTTCACGCTTGTCGTAAGAGTACCCTGAACTGCCGTACGCGAATCCTGACCTGTCGTACGCGAAATTTGAACCGTTGTACGTCACCGTGCAAGTATCCTAGTTATTGTACAATTCAAACGCAGCGATCGTTTATAAACGCATCCGAAGCATTTTGGCACGCGTTTGTACAGTCTGACGGTTGCCTCGGAGCTTTTGCAACCGATGTATATAGAGGGTGCACTTTCGGATTTTTGTATCTTCAGCAATTATAGATTGCAGGAAAAACGTATAAACGCATTTTTTAAAGGCAAGCTGTACTCGTTTTACCGTATCCGTCTACCAATTGTGAGCTCGTTCGTTTTGTGTCGGAGTTGCTGGATGTTTTAGGAAAGCCAACCTAGTGTTCGGGACGTTAGGGGTTGGGTCGGTCACAGCGACGCGCATGCTACTCGTAATTGCAAGTAACGCTTACGCTCTGCGAGTTGTAGAAAATTTATTTTCTTATTATTACACGATGGAACGATGTCGTTATCTCTCCAAACCGTAGGTAACGCTTACGGCTGTGTTATTTGAACAAACTTTTGGCAATTCAGCAAATTAAAGTTAGCTCGTGCTCGTGGATAACGTCAGGGTCTCGGTGATGGTATTATTTATAGTTTAGCTACGCTTTTGAAAGTTCTCCGTACAAAATCAATGCGTGTTGGTCGCTGAGTTTCAAGCGACGCTCACGACACTGCGAGCTCTACGCAAATACAGCTAAAGAGTTGGCAGCGTTCAAATGGATACGATGATTTGTCGGTACGACTTGTTATCCATTTCGTTATTTCGATTGTTTCGTGGATTTAAATTAACAGCGGTTGAACGGTGAAAAACGGGCTTCGCACTGAAGAACTTTGGTAGAACGACGATTGGATGGGTTGTGTCCGTCGTTTGATCTTGTCTATGCAACGGTGATCTAGCAAAACTTCCAATTTTGTACAACATTCGAGACGTTGGCACTTTAAGAGCATATCAAAAAGGTGCGTTAAGTTTACGGGAAACCTTCGTACGAAGACGGATCTAGCTAATAATGGCAATTTGATGAGCTTTCCATCAACGACAATTGATTTTTGTGTATTGTTTTATATGGTAGGCGAGAAAATGATACGAACGAAATATCGTGCAATTTTAATGGATAAATCGTTGATTGCGTAGCGTGAGATGCACTTGCCATTTTTGTTGGAAAAATGAAAAATCACCCATTAATACAGGAGTAGTGGCAGACATTGGGTTACTCGGATAAAATTGCCAAAAATTGTTGAATCCATTTTTAGAACTTGTGTAGCAATTACACCTGATCCTTCCAATTTGAAATTCATGTATTTTTAAGCGAGTTATGGCACTTTGTATCAATGGTTTAAATTTGTCAAAATTTGCTGCATCCACCTTTTAAACATATGTGGTATCTACCTACATCCGTTCCACTTTAAATCGTTGGAATCCTCTTGTATACACGGCAGTTACAGCGGGTTGGGTTACCGGGTTATAATTATCAGCAAACGACTGAATCCACTCTTAGAACATGTATAGCAAATCCCTGTACACGCTAAACTTGAAGTTTTGCAAATAGATATACCATTCGGCGAATTATGGTAGTTTGGGTTATTGGGTTATAATTTTCCAAATGATTGTAGTAACTTTTAAAATATACGCAGCATCTACATGTGACCGTTTCAATGAGAATTCTTGAAATTCGTCAAAATATCCCGGAGTTAAGGTGGATTGGGTTCTTGGGTTATAATGTATAAATTGGTAAAATTGATGATTAAAAATTGCGCAATTTCCCCTTCATAACGCTGCATTTAGAATGTTTTGGAAATTGATAAATTTTATTCGGTAGTTGTGGTGGTTTGGGTTGGTGGGTTATAATTATTGAATACTGGTTAAAATCATGTGTAAAACATGCGTAGCGTCCGTTCTACCCGAGACATTGGGTTATTGCTGCTGGATCAATCTGGAAAATGAGCGAGTTTTTGTCTTTGGCCTATTTCACGTGAAATGTTGAAGTGGGTTAAGGCAGTTTGGGTCAACTGGTCTATTGGGTTATTATGTTGATAAATAGCTGGATTTACTTGTAGAGAGAGCGGGAAGCATGCTCTGTGGGTCAGCATCGAAACTTTGAATTTTATCGATCGACCAAAATAAATTTTGTTGGGTTATTGGGTCAGTTGGCCTACTGAGTGAAATGATAAAAAACAGCTAATTTACTTGTTAACGTGAGTATGGCTCTCACTATGGGTCAGAATGGAAACTTTAAATATTCTCGACCGACTAAAATAATTTTTGTTGGGTTATTGGGTCAGTTGGCCTACTGAGTGAAATTATAAAAAATAGCCAGATATACTTTAAAACGTGTTTATAGCTGATTCTACGAGTCAAAATCGAAACTTTGAATTTTGTCGACAGGCCAAAACTATTTTCTTTGGGTTATTGGGTCAATTGGCCTACTGAGTAATGATATTGAAAAATTGCAAAATCAATTTTTAAAAAGTGCGTACAGCTCCCTTTGCGAGTTAACATCGAAACTTTATTTTGGACGATAGGCCAAAATAATTTTTGTTGGGTTATTGGGTTAGTTGGCCTACTGAAAAAAATATTTTAAAATACTTAGATTTACTTTAAAATGGTGAGGAGTATGGTTCGCTCTATGGGTTAGAATTGAAACATTGAATTTTGACGATAGGCCAATATAAATTTCGTTGGGTTATTGGGTTAGTTGGCCTACTGAAAATTTTTTTGTAAAATAGCCAGCTCTACTTTATAATTGTGAGGACTATAGTTCCTTCTATGGGTCAAAACTGAAACATTGAATTTTGACGATAAGCCAAAATAATGTTCGTTGGGTTATTAGATTTATTGGAGTTATTGGGTTATTGGGTTATTGGGGTTATTGTGGGTTATTGGGTTATTGGGTTGTTGGGTTATTGGGTTATTGGGTTATTGGAGTTATTGGGTTGTGGTTATTGGAGTTATTGGAGTTTATTGGGTTATTGGGTTGTGGGTTTATTAGGTTATTGGGATTATTGGGTTATTGGGTTATTGGGTTGTGGGTTATTGGGTTATTGGGTTATTGGGTTATTGGGTTATTGGGTGTTAGGTTGTGGGTTATTGGGTTGTGGGTTATTAGGTTGTTAGGTTGTTGGAGTTTATTGGGTTATTGGGTTATTGGAGTTGTGGGTTATTGGTTGTGGGTTATTGGAGTTGTGGGTTATTGGGTTATTGGGTTGTTGGGTTATTTGGGTTGTTGGGTTGTTGGGTTATTGGGTTGTGGATTTATTGGGTTGTGGAGTTTATTGGAGTTGTGGATTTATTAAATTTATTAAATTTAATAGAATTGTATTAGAATTATGGAATTAATAAATTTAATAAATTTATTAAATTCTTAAATTTATTAAATTTAATAAATTATTAAATTTAATAAATTTAACAAGTTATTAAATTTAATAAATTTAATAAATTTAATAGAATTTATTAAATTTAATAAATTTAACAAATTTATTAAATTTATTAAATTAATAAATTTAATAAATTTATTAAATTTATTAAATTTAATAAATTAATAAATTTATAGAATTATTAAATTTATTAAATTTAATAAATTTATTAAATTTAATAAATTTATTAAATTTATTAAATTATTAAATTTAATAAATTTAATAAATTCTTAAATTTAATAAATTTAATAAATTATTAAATTTAATAAATTTAATAAATTTAATAAATTAATATTAAATTAATAAATTTAATAAATTAATAAATTTATTATTAAATTTAATAAATTTAATAGAATTATTAAATTTAATAAATTTAATAAATTTAATAAATTTAATAAATTTAATAAATTTAATAAATTTATTAAATTTAATAAATTTATTAAATTCTTAAATTTATTAAATTTAATATTAAATTTAATAGAATTGTAATAGGAAACATACATAACA